>OZ012679.1:107607943-108807943 GCA_963942445.1 Argyra leucocephala | reverse complement strand
CATACCTTTTTGTATCTAAAGTATTTAAAAATACAAATAATACTTCGTTTTTTTCTCCAATGTCTTTTCTATTCAAACAGAAATTGATTATGTAATTTTATAATAATTTTTAAATATACGTTTTTCCAACTTACATGGTAATGTAATCGAATAATTTTAGATAATTAGGTAGAAGTGGATGTGATATTTTGATGAAAAAGGTTCATTGTGGTAGCAGAATCAAAAATATTTTTTCACATGAAAAAAATTAGTATCTACATGAAAATATAAAAATAAAATGTCACTCGAAACTACATAATATCACCAAAAATTAATAAATTTAATTTATTAAAAACTTATTTTGATATTAGCAATACTATTTTTTTAAATAGAAATATATTCTCATAAAAATGTTTTTAGAATTATGTACAATATAATATTATAGCAGTGTATTTTATACGACATAGTAAATTTATGATCACATATTCAAGTATTACTTTCAAATATATATTTTAGTTTACTTTATTTTGCTTCTTTTTTCTCAAATTGTATGTTAATTTTTTTATATTGTATATGAATTATAAACATGGTAAAATATAATTTATGTATGAAAATTTATACGTATAAGTACGTTAGAATTCTGTTAATATCGTATTTATTTAGCATTGCTAACTTTTTTATCATTTTTTCTACTCATATTCATATCAAAAAATGGTGATATTTCCTTGCTAAAATTATTTGCATATTTTTTTCTTTTCTCTTTTTTTGTGCTTGTTTTCAAGTAGAAATTTAAATTTGTTTGTATTTTATTTTTTTGCATATTTATTTATTGTAGACCTCTACAACTACTGAATTTAATTTTTACTGTTGTTTTTCTATTTTTTTTTTTTTGTATGTTTTAATTTTTTTTATGTTGCAGCAATTCCTTTTTTTTCAATATAGTTTCTTTCTTTCACTGTATGTATATATACATATTTATGTTACTGTATACAATATTACCGTTTATTTTATGACTTTATATTCACAGTTATTTTAGCTTAATAATTCGTTTTTATATTCATCAGTTACTTATATAGTGTCCTAGTATTATTATTATTTTTTTGTTGTATATTATTTTATCACATTTTGTATTATTTTTCTTTGACTCAATGTTTTTAATACAATAATGGTTATATTTTATTTATAATGTTTGCTTTTGTATTTAAAAAAAAAATAATTTTTTTTTAGTTTTATGTTTTTTTTTATACGCCACGCCGTTAATAATATGAACAAAAAAATCAAACAAGAGTTTTTTTTTTGTTTATTATATGGGTGACAAGGACGAACAAAAAAGAATCACAGCGTAAAAAAAAAACAACGATAAAAGGGAAAAATAAAGGAGTTGTGTGACTTTCGAAAAACCTACTGAAAAAAATTTTGTTTTATTTTTCAAATGAAAAAAATTTTCAGCAGAATTTTTTTTTGTATACGATAATGTTTATTGCTTTTTATTGCATTTACAATAGACAGCCAACCCTGTTTTATCACTTAGAATTTACAACAACTTCTTTTATAACTGTAAAATGGATTGTTTAATTTTGAGGCATGGCTCTTATTTCAAAATGAACTGACATCATTCGATTTTAATTTTACTGAATTAGTGAAACTAAAATCGAATTTATTTTGTAAGTATATTAACTAATCTCACAATGTTTTAACTCCAGAGTATAACAATTTAATATACCAATTCAATAAAAAATTGTAGGGAAAATTACTACTACCTACTAACTACTACTAACAATTACTATCAATTACTATTAATTCTACTACAAACAATTACTACTACTAATACTGCTACTATTACTACTACTACCACTACTACCACTACTACCACTACTAACACAACTACTATCTACTACTATACTTACTACTACTACTACTACAACTACTAAACTACTATAAACTACTACTACTACTACTAGTACTAGTACTAGTACTACTACTACTACTACTACGATTTCTAAACATTTTCTTACGTGAAATTCAACAAATGCATTCAAAAATATTCTATGATTCTTCAATGCCTTGAACTAAAAAGAAAATTTTAAACTAAACTAATAAAAATGTTAACAATAAATCTTTATTTAAAAATTCAATTAAGCAAATACACTAAAGAACCCAACTATCATTGTACTGTAATGAAAATTAATTTAATTTTCTTTAAAAATTTACTAAAAGTCACTCAAAGAAATATCCTAACAGCTTATAATGTCATATTTTATGATATCAAGACAAAAGTTATTATTAATTTTTTTTTTGTAACACCAAAGTTAAAATTTTATTTATTATTTTTTTTTCATATTAAAAATCCTTAAAACCAGAGGATTTGTTATATATTTTATATCCTTATTGTACATCATTCAATTATTGTACATATAATATTTACTATGAATATTATACTTTGCTTAATAATATAGATAAAAACGGATGGTATCTAGTGTAAAATCACAATATTTTTCCCAAATATACAAAAATATGAATGCATATTATAATATGCATCTCTACCCTTGTATTATATCATCATCATCATAATAATCAATAATCATTATCATCAGTATACAATGAGAATCACTGTATACAACTATTAAGAGTGACAGTGATGACATTATTCTATCCTATGAAACTGTTATATATAATAATTTCTTGCCAATTTTTCAAAGAAATTATATTAAAAAAAAATGTTAATAGTTAGTGTCATTTATTAGTTTTCTAGAAATTCAGTTATACTTTTGCCAGCTTTCGTTTTTTGCCAATGTCAGTAGGTACTGATGTTTAAATTGTACATTGCAATTCATTAAAAATAATTGAATTGATTTGACAATTTATATTATCGTAGCACTTCATTCAATACTTTATAAATTGTAAAAAAATACTATTTAGTCTGTATAATAAAAATAGTATTTAATTAGTGCTTTCTGAGATAGAGATGATAAGCCTTTAAGCTCAAAACTGGGAGACACATTTGCCTTTCCTGGCCAGGTACATCTAGTTCCTTCTCTCGTTTGTATTGTACTCCCTATCGCCAAAATTTCACTACACCCGGATTAAATTCTAGTCCATCTAATCGTTTAAATAGCAGACATTGCTTAGGTTAACTGGATGCATCATATTTGAAGAAGAAAGTACGAAAAACTTAATAAGTAGAGGCTATGTCAATGGAACAACTAGAAAACAACTATATATGTATTTGTAAAACTATTCCATTTGAATCCCATTTCCCTTATCTCAATTGTGCTATTTGTCACAATCAAAACGTAAATTATTTTTTAATGACATTTTATTAAATTAATTATGAAATTATTGACAATGAAATTAGAATAAGTAATTTTCTGCAAATTAAATTTTATAAGCTGAAATATACAGTGAAAAATATACAGTGAATACTGAAAATATTTGTATACATAAAGTTAATTCAATAATTTGAAGAGAAGTTGACAACAAAATTTGGTTAGTTTGTTTTAAATTCACGTAAATCTCCACTTTCACAACATGTCACGAGAATCAATTTGATTGACTTATTTAAACTTTTGAAACTTTTAAAGTCAACTATATTTGTCTGATTGACTTTTCTTCGTTTAAGGTAAAAATAAATTAAGATTAATCCAATTGATTCATATAATATCAGGATTCTTTTTAGTTGACTTAAAATAAATCAACAAAATTGATTTGATTCGCAATACCAACATAGCCTACCTGCATATTAAAATCCATTGTATTCAGATATATGTTTTCTTTTTAGCTGAGCTGGTCGATTCAGCGTATATACTAGAACTAGACTATAGAAGAATATTTTCAAAATTTCTTTGATTGAACATATTGTACCATATGATTCACTTCTTTGTAAAATACGATCAAATCGACAACTCCTAACAAATAATGAACACCGAAAATTTACATTTTTTGGTTATACAACAGGAGATAAAAAATACAATCTTCTTTGCTTTATCTACAGGATATAACATCACAAGCTGGAGAAGTACATTAATAATAAACAACTCAATGCACTTAGTAATCGATCGAACAGAATACAGCAACCATCAGTTTTACTATTTTATAATACCACAAAATATAAAAGTATATACCAAGTGTTGTAGAGGTGACATGTTATAAGTCCCAGAGTCATAAGTTCCATTGAGACTTATGTCCGACTAAAGTGAATCAAAATTCCCATGGGAGATTGGTCTCATTATAAAATACGATCTTGGACTTGTGACCCGTTTAGTTAAAATAAAATAAACATATACAAAATAAAGAAATATTTTAGTTGAAAGAAAATAATTAAAAAATAGGAGTGCAACATATATGCGTGTGTGTGTAAATGAAGATAGGGTCGCTAGCATTACGCGAAGCGCTTTATGGGCATTATGCGACGTGCACTTCGCCCGCCGTAAACGTTCTGCACAACCTGACTTTGCTACGCACACTATCGCTTATTTATTTTCAAGTTTACTCACGCGTTCTGCATGGGAAATATAAATAATCATTAGTTGTTTGTACCCGCATTTTGGAACCAACCGTACGAGAAGTTCCATCTAATAAATATTGATGATTTTCTTCATTTATTTTTTTGTTTATTAATTCTGCAATTATTGCTGCTGACGTGAAAATTGTGTATACAACATCATCGTGATCTTCTTCAATTATGGTATATTTATAAAATTTCTCTCTCTCTCTTAAGAGCTCTTACAAATTGATTCCATTTAACGTATGGGACTTATGGCTCAGTTGTTTTGGGACTTTTATTAATCGATCGAAGTGAGACAAAAGTCCCAATGGGAATTTTGACTCACTTTAGCGCGACATAAGTCCAAATGGGAATTATGACTTTCGGACTTATAACATGTCACTTGTTGCAGAGCATGCGTATCAGCTTTTTAAAAGGGGAAGGATTGTCTGTACTTGAAACTAGGTACAGAATTGAAAAATTCAAAATTTTTGTTGAATCTCATTGCGTTGAAAATTTGATACAAATTTAAAGCCACTGGATGTATAAAACAAGCTAAAGGGTTTGGAAAAGCACGCAAAACCTCTATTGAAGAGGACAAGTTCATGTCATCCTTTAACCTCTATGTAACAAATTACGTAAATACAAATAAAATTGCGTTTATAAAAAAAATTACACTTGAAGTGGAAATCGTCCTCTTAAAAATAAAAGCCAGATACCACACATTATGCATATTATGCTTGTTTGTTAAATTAGAAGATTTGAAAATTTCGGGTTCTTTTTACATATATATTATTTTTGTTGTTATAAACATAAGTAAGTATTACGTCCCTGCTTGATTTAAAAAACAATTAAGCAAAGTTTCGAATCCAAACTATTCAAAAGTCATATTTAAAAAATAGCTTTTGTGGGATACACTTCAATGTCCTATGAATTATTTTAATATTGAATTTATGTCAACAAGTTGAATTTTTGAAAAATATTTAATACCCAATTAAATTTAGTAGAATTAAATTTAACTACTATCTTAATGTATTACATTATTTAAATGTAACAATCGATTTCTCACACAAAAATTTTAATGTATAAGCAAAGGCAGTAAAATATATATATATTTTACTGTCTTTGGTATTAGTTTATAATTTATAAGATATAATAATACGATAAAGTGAAAATTTAGTTAGATATTGTTATCATGTAATTTAAAATTGAATTTATTTGCTATATAAAAATGTACTTGCTTTCAAAATAGTCTTAATTACATTTTGTTACACACATTGGGTTTCCTTTTGTAGTCTGACATTTTCAATTTTATTGAATGCGATTTTAATTATTAATAATAAAGACGTCCTCATTAAACGATTGGAATGAATTGTTAACTTAATAAGTAAACCTATTGTTAATCTAATTTAAATTTAAAATTGATATCAAAAATTAATGTAAAATATTTCTTTTAATAAATGAGACATCGTTGCACTTCAGTAAAAATTATAAGAATTATATATATAATCATTTTCTCCACTTTCCCCTGACCCTGTTCAAAACGCATTGACCAATTCATTTTTTGTATTCGCTCGAAAAAAAATAGTCAGGTGGTTCCTCCTTGTCTGTCTGATAATATGACACATCTGGTTAATTTTTTCGTTTCGAAAGCAATTTCTTGCCTCCAGCAGGATCTCTTATCCTGGCAATCTTCACAGCAGTGATGGTCTGATTATGTATACCGAAAGTTTTTTGAGCTCATTCACATTAGCTGGCTTTAGCGTTGTTGTCCTCTACCACGGAGAAATATATGTTGGGATTTTACTTTTGGATTTAATGGAATTTCCTAAACTTCTTCCAAGGCTTTAGAAGACGAATAGCAATAGTAAATATGTTAAAACCAATGTAGTAATATAAAAATTATTTGTGTAAAAAAATGTAATCAACTTTATTAATTAGAAAGTAAATACTTTTTATGAAAATAAATAATATTTCATCGTCTCAAATCGTTAAAAAAAACTTTAAATTTATTTAAAGAAGCAGTTTTAAATAAAATTTTAATTTTCTTCAAACAATTCAAATTATTTATTTTTTTCAATCGTTATTCATACAACTTCGATCTATACAATATATTCTCAACCAACCTCATTCATTTACATTATTTGCTTTCAACTGACAACCTTTTAAGAAGGTACATATCAACAACATACGTTCCATATTTTATTATGTCCTTCATAATGTGCTTTTCTGAGTATCTATTATGATTCTTCTTAATGTTTTTTTTTTCTTTTAAATTACATAATAAGCCTAAATACGGCTGGACTTGGTATAACTCTACAACAGTATACAAAAGTCTACTAAAAAAAAATTAGAAAAGAAAAAAACCAAAATATAGACAAGTTTTTGGCAAACTGATTCTTGCTATATATTTTTGTTTCTGTTTAAAAAAAAAAAACGAAAACAAAATTTGCATATTTTTTTCGAAATTCATTTCTCGAATATTTTTTGACTGTTACATTTTATCTTTACGGACACTAACCTATTTTAAAAAGAGTCAAAAAGAACCAAAATAACAAACATTATAGAAGGTTGACAGCACACATGATGAGGTGATGATTATAGGAAAATACACAACACAAATGCATATGACATGAGTACATGCTTTTCTATTTGGATGTATTTTTTTTTTTTTTGATACACTAAGGTAATTACAATTTTAAATAAAATATTTGAAATCTCCCATTACGATTACTATGTAACAACAGTTTGTTGAATTACAAATCGTTCAAAATGTGCGTGTCTTTTTCTAGATCGTATACCTGATCAGTGATCACCATCATGAAACTTTTTCTACTATATACCTACTTAAAGAACAGAAAAGAAATAGAAAAGAATATACTGATGATTAGGCTTTGAATTTTTTTGCGAAAAAAATTAAAAATATGCGACTTGAAACTGAAAATCTACTTGTACTCATCAAATACTTATTTTCTTTTCTTTTGTAACCAAAACTTCTTTATACTCTTTTAATTTTTATTTTTGTGTTCTTTTTTGCTCGTATGTATCATCGGGCCTTATTAGACCATGTGGACGTCAACTAATGTATTTTCTTTTCTTTTTCTCTGGCTAGAAGATATAGAGACATTGGTTTCTAAAATTGGTTTCTAAAATTACAATTTAAATTAGAAATATTTACTAATCCATAGATAAGTGTTGACTGTTGGCATGCAACCGTGCAGCAATAGCGAGCTGATGTAGTATTGACCTGTGTTGACGATGACTGCGACATCGTCTAATAAGGCTCATCAAATGAGAATAATAAAATGAAAAAGTATTTTTTAAAATCGTAACCGAATGACAAAAGATAAAGAAATTATGAATATATAAACAAACAAATAAATAAATAGACAGGACAAATTAATATATAAGTATAGGTGTATAATTAAACAAAATAAAGTTTTTATGAGTTGATTTTTTTCAATTCCTTTTCTTTATTTGATTTCTTTTGTATTAGCAAGTAATACATTTTGGATAAGTTGGAAGATACTAACAAGATTTCGAAATTATTAAACATTTTTTTTTTTTAAATTAATTTTTTACATACACACAATTCGTTACACTTCTGTGTCTTTCTGTGAGTTTTATAATTTGAAAAAAAAATAAAGAAAAATTTTACACTTTTAAGAGACATTTTTCAATATATTCGAGCTCGTGTTCAGCATTTATCAAAACATCACAAACATTATCCCTTAATTCGGTTTATTGAGTTTTGGATATTGCAACATAGCCCCATGTTATGACTAATTAAAAGAAATATTTCTGGTTCTAGAAAAAGAAACTGCTACTGTCAGATTAAAACATAACTAAAGCAACCAAATATCTATATGAGGACGAAAACTGACGATACTCCCAAAATATAACAATAAATTACTACAACTTTGATACAATTTTATATATCTAGGTGCCTTAATAAATAATAAAAATTACATGCATTTTGTGTCAAAAATTACTCTTTAATAACATTCATCATTCATACTCTGTTAACTATATATATTCAATAGTTCAGTACCCAGGTATCATTTTAATAAAGTATATGGTATTTAAATTAACTCATGAGGATTTAAGCTATTTTTTTTTTGTATAAGGCCAAAATAATGGGATAAGCACCCTAACTGCTTTCGCAGAATTAAAGCCATATTAAGACGAAGAAAAAAAGAGCGCACAATTAGAAAAGAATTAAAATATAGAAATTAGTTATCTATATTTACAATTAGAAAAAAAAATAAAAAATAGAATAGTTAGTACAAAATTTACGGACAGGTTAAAAGATATTTATTTACCCGTCTCTTGAAAACTTCTAAGTTATATGTTTGAGGGAGCACAAAAGATGGTAAGGTTTTCCATAGTTTAGAGGTTCGGTCGTTTGGTGCACCGCCCCAAATATACGAATTATATTCAAGTCGAGGCCGAATATATGCCTTATATATTAATAGGAGGTGAGGTGGTAAGGGTGGTAAAATATTTTTTACTTCTGCATAAGAATCCTAAACATTTCGCATCATCCTTCGCTACAGAAAAATGTGATCGTGCCACGAAAATTTGCTGTTTATTTCCATTCCAAGAATTCTTAGAGTTTCAAAGTTTTCGATATTTACATTTAGAGCATAATACGGAATACAAATTAACTAAAGAAGATTTAATAATATATTTAGAATATAATACGAAGATGGGCATAGTTTAGTAAACAATTTTTTAATGGGAACCTTATTATTGTCAAAAATTTTTATTTTAAATAATTTTTTGTTATTTTATTTTCTTTCAATAAAATTAAAATACAATAAAAAAAACTTCACATACTTATATACTTATATAAATGATGACAGAATTATTATTCTCTTTTGGACTCTCAAATGGCCTCGTTTTTTGGTTTTTATTTAATTTTAATGCAAATTTCAAACAAAAAAGTGTTGGTTTTTATTGGAATTGTTTTTTTTTTATATTCCGGAGATGGTTTATTTTTCGTACATAATTGATTTTTTGTTTTTGTGTTTGTTTTTTATATATATAGCATTCAAATTTTTTGTGGGTTTCTACATACATTAATGTACATATAGTTCAAAAAATGTAACCCGTTACAGTGTATCTAGTTGAATTATTATGAATGAAATTTTCGTACAAATACAATGAGTATATAGCTAGTACTCAATAAAGCTTAGTATGCATATATGATACAAAATTTTCATGAAGAGAACACTACACTGTTCCTGAATATATTATATACAGTATATAAAAATATAAACATGAAACGTAGTCACAGGATATAATTGCATAAAAAAATACTTTCAAAAATAACACAAAAAATATAAAAATATAATTTTGTTTTTTAATACATGACGACATGTCTGTAAATTTAGTATTTAATTCAAAGAAATATAATAATATAAATTGAAGAGGTTATTTTAATTATTGTTATGTATAGTAGCGAAAAATATAAATATATAATATGCAAGAAAAATATTGTTGGATTAGTTAACTGAAAGAAATACTAAATTTTTTATTTGACACATTGACTTCCAAGGCTTAGAAAACATATCGATAACAAACTACTGTTTTTGTTTTCTCTTCTCTTTTTACTTGCTTTTCTTTAGCTTGCATTGCTATTTATTTATTTATTTTAAAATAACACATAATAAGTCTACATTGCCTAGCATAGCAATACATATATACTTGACAATGAATTAGAAACAATGAAGTTGTTATTCATATAAAAAATGAAACAATGTTGTAGTTACATTCTCCCTTTCTTTGCATTGCTATTTGCCAAAAATTGTGAAAATGAATGTTAGTCATATAAAAAAAAACAAATGTTCTAATTTTAAACTAGAATACGATAAAAAAATGCACGAAATGTCTGGGATAGCGAAAAGATACAAAAAAACCTTACGAAACCTTACGGGATTTACGAAATAATAATAGCATTATGGGTGGAGCAAAATTTTGCTCTCGGTTTTAGGCAAATTATTCCAGTGGCTCACAAAGGAACGAGAACTGATGAAGTAAGCGCTTCAGTTAAAAGTTCTCGCATTTTGAATCATGTTCACATACCTTTATCGGTAAAAATGAGACTACATTTAAAAGGTGATACATCAGAAAAAGCTTTTGCTGGTCTTCTTTTAAAAATTAGTGAGGGAATCATAGCGGAAGTTCCTGGGGAAATTGAGATCACCAGTGACATGGGATGTCGTGAACTTTACAGTAATTAATGTTTATTCAAACATGAATAAAGTTTAATCCAAATGCCCCACTGTGATTTTTCGAGCCTGCGATTCTAACATCAATAAATTATACTGCGGTTGAAATAAACAAAACTCTTTTGAATAAAATAAAAAGTGAAGAAAGAATAATATGAGTCTAATTAATTTCGTTTAATAAACTTCAGGCAACAAAATTTGGACGTGTCTAGCTTATTTATATAAATATTGTTATTTGACCCAATAGATGATTAAATCAATTAGGTCTGGTATAAATATATTTTGTCTTGTCGCGACCACGCCGCCGATTGTTTGTGTGAATATTTGGTGAGCATGCAAAGCTCCATTTGGTGAACATGAGTATGGCAGCGCACGCTGGGCCTTTGTCATATTATATTTCAAAATTAGAAAGTTTATATATTTTGTGTTGAGCCCGAACAACGTCGGGTGACTTTGCTAGTGTTAGAAAAAATGTTTGAACGAATAAAAGCAAGAAGCGTAAATCTTGATAACTGTTTAAAATATGAGCACATAGTTTAAATTTACGCTCCTTGCTTTTATGCATGGCAAGTTCATATATTTGGTTTTTTCGTACAAACATTTTATCTAACATTATTTTTTCCTGCCTAAAGTCAAATGTTAGAATTATACACATAGCATTTTTTTAACAGACCTTGAACTATCTAATTTATTTTCTCCTTTTTAGTGCATTTAAAGTTGATACCAAAACTGTGCAACTCTTGGAAAAAGCAAGTTTTTAAAAAGTTTTTTTTTTTTTTTATTTATTCAAACTGTAAACTTTTATTGAAGTGGCGCTTAACACTATTTTCTAAATAAAAAGGGTCACTAACAGTTAGTTACGTACGGTGTAGTACGTTTGTACGTATGTACGGTGTGACTAACTATTCTCTTATTTGTAAAATAAATTTATATAAAAATCACTCTATATTTGTAATATGTTAAGCACTTTCATTGTAAATTTGAGAATAAAGAATTTTAAAACTTAAACTTATTATTCCCTTCATTTCAAATTATATAAAACATAAATAATATTGTAGATAAAAAATAATCAAATATTTTTACTCGAATATCATTTTGATTATTATTCAAGTTTCATTTTAACATTCTTTAAAAACTTATAATTTCATTTAGTAACGGCCATAGAATATTCATCTTATCCTTCTGTTTACCCTATTCAAAGCGCGCGACAATCTCATCTTCATTCATATTGTTCAAGTACATACTTTCACGTAAAGGGTACAAAATTTTACGATGTGAAAATTTGAGCTTAAGTAGTAATAGCTATAGGACGTTAGTAGACGCGAATTCAATCACCAGCTTTACAATATAGGTAAATAATATTGAACTTATTAATCTTATGGATTAATTTATTTTATTAAAAAAATATTTTTGCTGACTACATTAATTTTTAGAATATAAAATCAAATCCTATACTTCACTTTGAGTAATAAAAAATGAAATGTGGTATTAATCCAAAATTAGTGCGTTCTTAAAATAAAATAAATAAACTATAGCAGTATTAACATTAAAGTGGAAATATGCTATTTAAGAAGATCTAATTCCTGATAATATTCGTATATAGCTTTTCACATTAAATTAGTTGATACATAAAATATAACTATGTATATTATATTAGAAAATTATAAGGCAGATTAAATATATTTGGGTATAGTTACTGTTGCTGCATAGATACAGTTTTGCTAAATGTTGGAACAAGAAGTTTTGCTTATGTCCAACTTCTCTCTATCTTTAAACGAATATCAATTTTATAGGTTTATACTTATATACCGAATTTAATATTTATTTTTTAAAAAGATGTCTTGCGTGTAATATTTGAATATAATGAATAAAATAAATTGTAGCCCTCGAAATAAACGATTTCGATATTTTTGTCTTTCAATGTGTCTTACTGTCTTCCAATTATACTCGTTCAAACCGTAAACCGTAAACCGTATTCACAAAACTGAAGACATAATATTATGATATATATTATGCACTACGAAAACTATATAATATTCATATCTAACATATTCAACACAATAATAACAAACTACAAATTATTTATATATTATAAGAAATAAAATTAAGTATGTACGAGTAATTAAAAATGACATAACAATTCTGACACCGTGAAAAATAAGTAAATTAAAATGTGTATAAATTTCAATAGAACAGATCATCCCTATAGAAAAATAGAAAGAAAGCTTAATGAAGAGAAATCATCATTGAATCACCAGAATACTTCTCTTTTCTATTTCTGTCTTAACGAAGTGTTTTAATCAAAAGAAAATCAGTCATATATATTTCACCTTTTTTTTGCAATTTAAATGGAAATAAGTAAAACGAATAGTTTCAAATGCAAAACGAAAGAATGCGATTAAAAGAGCCTCCACTCTGCCTTTTTTCTGTATTTCGTGTTGTTTTTACTTTTTTGTTCTTTTGATTTTTTTAACGAATGTGAATTAAAAGAGAAGAACAACAGGTCAATTACAATCAAAACAGGATTTATAGGTACTGACAAATAATTTGTATACATTTAAAAATAAAACCAAAATATTTCAACAGTGAATAAATTTTTAAGGACCTCAAACGAAAAAAGATGCGTGGACGGTCTAAATAAGGTGTTGAAATCGATTCGAACTCTCCCTCCATAACAGAAAAACGTTTTAATTTTCCGATTGGATGAAAATTCCTAAAACATTGTGAATCATTTCCCTCCCCCATATACAATCTTTTTTTTTTGTTTCAACTTTTACAATCAATTCTGGTTCTACAATTTGAAGCTCTCGGCACACTATGTATTTAAATTACTATCGCATTTTAATTTCAGTAATAAATTTAATTTTATTGGAAATATATGGAGCTTTTGTAGAAAAAAAAACATAAAAATTTTACACTTTAATTCGAAACATTACTTTTTCTCCAAATTTCTTTCTTCAGTTTACTTTTGTTATGTGTATTGCATAATGTTTACCATATTAATGTATTAAAACGTTCTCCATTACGTCAATAGAAGATCCTAAATAAGATATATAAATTCTTAGAACCAGAGCCAAGTATTGCTCGTTTAAACGCCTACTCGCAAAGAATCGTTTCCAAGTGGGAAACTACAGAAACCCAAAACATATGGGATAGTTTCCAAGGACTTACGCAGTCTAAATTATTTTTCAAACTTATAAGATAATCAGGGAGCCTATGGATTCAATGTTAGAACGCTTACATGGTTTATCTCCATTCAACAAGCATCTGTTCAACATTTGATCGAGACAGACAGACAGACAGATGTAGATTCTGCTTAGAAGAGGAGGAATCTTTCTCTCATATTCTATTTGTTTGCAACACTATAGCTCGCAAAAGATATAAATATTTCTAGGAATACAAATCGCCTGATTCTAAAATTGATATCAAAGCAATAATAGCGTTTATCAAGAACATAGATTTCCAATTCTGAGATAAACAGGGAAGTTAAATAGATCTTAAGAGATCGCGGTTACATAAAATTTAAAAAAAAAAAACAAAAAAAGAGATATATAAAGTACATATTGATGTTAAAGTTGTAAAAATAAAATAAAGTACGTATACCTATATATTGTGAAATTTGAAACACATGTCATGGATAATGTCGCTGTAAGACTTATTTTTCCTGCGCAAAGCTCTTGAAAGCTTTCATACAACCTAAGAAAAGAATACAACCAGGGATGCTTTCCTACCGGTTCGCACCGGTTCGTGCGAACCGTTAGATTTAAATTCTATGGTTCGTGCGAACCGGCTATTAAAATAAGCGAAAAAAAAAATTATTTACTTTGGCAAAAAAAAAAAAATACGCAAAAAAAAAAATTACTAAAATTTTTTACACCAAATTTATTTACCATTTGCTGCAAATTTATATAAACAATTTGAAAATTTTATCTAGTTTTCATTGCGATTCTAATTTTTTACTTTATAGAAATCTTTCAGTTAATTTTAAAAAAAATAAAAAAAATTTAAAATTTTATCAAGTTACCATAGATAGGTATATGTATATGTAAAAGTTAAATCTATTTCTAATTTCTATTGAAAAAGTTCAATCTAATATTTCATTTTATCAGTTAAGTATTATTTGTTTTGTTCTGTTCAGTTTTTAAAACCGAAGATTTTTAATAAATTTAATAAGGTAAGTTCAATTAACTATTTTCATGTTTTAAGTTAAATAATTTATTTTTAAATACCTATTTTATTTTTTGAAGATGAAGAGACAAAAATGTTAACCACATATTTCTCGAAAAAAATAATAGAGGAAACATCAGTTAGTAATGATAGCAGGTCGACTATAACAGAGATTCCTAGTTCCCAAAATGAGGACAATAATAATTTACCAAGCTGTTGGAATGCGAAACAGTTGAAGGAGATTAAAATTAAATATGATGGGCTATTTGTCAGTAATCAGAAATTGGGATGTGAGTATTGTTTAAAAATGGAATCAAAACTAATATCTCAGGAATGGAAAAAATGTAAAATTACGACATCGGGGAAAGACAAAATAGTGCAACAAGCATCTTTAAGGAAAAAAATGAGTGAACATTTTGCAGCAAAAGCACACAAACTAGCTGTTGAACATGCCAAGATACTTGAAAAACAAACTTTTACATCATGCATCGATAAGATGAACGAGAAATTTATTAGTTCTACTACAAGAATCTTCAACACTGTTTACAGCCTAGCGAAAAGAAACCGTCCGTTTTCAGACATAGAAAGTGTAATAGAGCTTCAAGTAAGAAACGGGTTGGACATGGGAACCGGACTTCATTCTCGACATAGTGCAAGTAAGATAGTAGAGCATATCGCGCAAGAAACTAAAAAAGAATTGTTTAAATCAATTATTAAGAATAATTTAAAAATTTACGGCTGACGGTGTTAGCGTAATGCTCGGTTGTAAATCTGGAGTCAGCGTACGAATAAAAGAGATGCTTCCAAATATTATTATTTGGCACTGTCTCAATCACCGTCTACAACTTGTTTTAGATGATTCCATAAACGATATCAAACAGGTTAATCATTTTAAAGTTTTCATGGACAAAATATATAGTATTTTTCATCAATCTAATAAAAACCAAAAAGAACTGAATAATATTTCCCAGGAGCTTAGTTTGGATATAATTAAGATTGGAAGAGTGTTAGGACCAAGATGGGCTGCGTGCAGCAGCCTAAGATCTGCTCTTGCTGTATGGCGGAGCTACCGTATACGTTGTTCTCTTCTAACCAAAAAATGTCTAGAATGGCAAAAGGACTACAAAACAAATGTTTTCTAGTAGAATTAGCCCTAATGATTGACATCCTACAGGAGTGCTCTCTACTATCTAATGCACTTCAAGCTAGAAATATAAATGTTGCAAGGGGAGATCAACTGATTAGAAGAACAATTAACGCTTTTCAAATTCTCAAAGATCGTCGCGGTCATTACGAAAAAAAGTGGATGAAGTTATAAACTCTGAAGCATTCAAAAACATTATCTTCGTCGAAAACAGAATTTATGGAAACCTTCCCAGAGATTCCCTTATTGACAGCATTATAAAAAATATGAAATTAAGGTTGATGGATTGCTCTTATCTCGGATTAAATAGTAACAAAAAAAATATTGATAATAGCATTATTTATGAGCCAGCCAATTTGCTAGAACCGAGCACATGGAAAATTGAAGATATTGTAGTTCCGTGGATAGAGGCCGAGGAGAATTTTCATAAATTTGGAAAAGTTTTTAATTTTTATATCGATAAGAATGATTTCCGTGGTTATGTAGAAAATATAATAAGCAATGGCCATCAGCAAATTAGTAAAATTGCAGAAAACATTCAAAAAGCGAAAAAATATGGTTAATACGTTTGCTGTTAGCAGTGCTGAAGCAGAACGAGGATTTTCATTGATGAACATCATAATTATTGATATAAGAGCCAGATTAACAGTGCAGACAGTATCAAATTTGATGACATTAAACTTAGATGGTCGTCCATTGGAAACTTGGAACGCAGTTCCCTATGTAAAAACTTGGTTGAGGAACCATAACTTGGCAGATGATACCAGGGTTAAAAAATCTAAACCGAAAGAATATACTGAAAATCAATTAGCTATTTGGAAATATTTTAAATAATATAATTACTTTATAACAATAATATTTACTAATATACGAAATTTCACAATATTTTGTTATGTTCAGTTTTTTTTTATGTAAATTTTGTATCTCTTGAAATGAATAAATAAAATAAAAGTGATTTTCACCTCGTTGAATTATTTTTTTATTCTCTTTTATCCTATTACATTATTGTTGCAAAGAATATGAACGATAGTTAAATATTCTTGACTTAGTCTGCTACTCTGACAAACCATAATATTTTGATGGAAATATTAATATTAAAAAAATAAAAAAATTTGTAAGAAAATATCACTGCGAACCGGTTGATAAATTTTGGGAAAGCATCCCTGAATACAACTGTCATATTATAACGGGCTGACGTTAAAATATTTGGATAAACTACAAAACTGGGCATTTGTCTTATTAATGATCCTCAACTGAAGCGCTTTCCCCCATGAAACATGAGAGGCAGCATGTGATCATCTCTATATACCGTTAAAATACCTAACCTTTATTTTATGTGCAACACAATCATGATCAATCTTATACTTTAGAGCCACATAAATTCAAGACAAACATTAGCACCAACTTCTTTTGTCATTGTTCTCCTTCTTTTACATATTCCTTTTCTCTTCTATAGTGATTCGAACCAACTGGTAGAAAAGACCTAATGGTTTGAATATTTTTACAAAAAAGTACATGTCTAAAAGATCATGTCTAATAGTCAAAAAATTATAAAAGCAGACAGCTTATGCTACTGTCACTAATAAAATTAATATTTAGATTTAGAATGTAAACATTTTTTTAAGTATTATTAAAAATTTAAATTACCAAATTACATAATAAATGAATTGTATGTGAAATATCACATTAAAAATAAAGAAAAAAACAAAAAGTAGGAAAACGATAAGCTCTTATAATCTAGTTAAAAAACGGAACAATTATTTTAGTATATTTTTATTTTTAGTAATAATTATACACCCACATTCTTATTTTTGTTTTTTAAACCACTTTTTATTCATTTTTTAAATTAAGTATCATAAAAAAAAATAGATTCAATGTATGCACCTTGCAAATAATTAAAATAAAAATTCTTAACATTTCCTCTTCATTTCATAGAATTTATTGTGGTATACGTATACCTATTTTAACTAGCATACTTTAATTTTTGTACAATATACACATACTATAAAATTTTAAGAATACCTCAAATTGTATCACACTAAATTAATATGATGTTGATACTGGTACATGTAACTGTAACATAACATATGCACAATAATAAGGAGACTTTAATTAAAGGATAAAAAAATTTGTTATCTCTCTCAGAATCATTAAAAAAAATAATTTTATAACTATACCATACCCTATATAAATATTTAAATCCTACATATGCATTAATCTTAATTGGTATTACGGGGTGGGTGCACCTTAATTAACTTAACATGATGTGCCTGTGTGTATATTGTAATAAATAAAATTACATGTGAAATAAATAATAGTAAGAAGTTGGCCCAATTATCTAATTTATTAAATAGAACAATTTTATAATGACATTATTTTGTTTCTACAGAGTTTCGAAAGAAAAAAAAAGAGAAAAAGAGCCAATTTAGATCCCAATTATGTACATAAGTAGTATATGATATTATAGAATATTTTCTTTTCAATAACCTACACTATATTTTTAAATTAAATTAATAAATTCAGATTTTATGAAATTGTTTTAATAACCTAGAGCTCAAAAGCTTAATACTAAACAAAAGAATCCTTAAAATTTTATTAAAGAACATTTTTTAATTAGAATTTTTTATAAAATTAAATATTTACTAATGAAATAAATTTTAGAATTTAATAAAAATATAATTTTACTAACAGATTAAATACACTAATTTAATATTAAGAAAGATAAATTTAATTTTGTTGAATATTATTTCAATAAATTTAAAAATCTTAAGCTAAGGTTCTAATAACTGACAAAAAAAAACATATCCCACTGAACGGATTACCTACTTACCTACCTACAGATTACAAGACAATCATGTGATGATGACCAATAAATAAAATAATTATGTAAAAATAAAAATTTTTAAAATATACTTTTATCGAAACCAAACTAGCCCCCTAAAAAGTAGAAAATAAGACTAGTGGTGGATGTTGAGCATCTAGAACTACTATAAGATAAAAGACAAAAGTATATAATGAATCTTGCTGGAATATTGTTAATGGACATTTTTAATATTTGCCGCTTGAAAAAAATCATGAATATTAAAAGAACATCAGAAAGCGTTTCCAAATTCCCATTAACGATATTCCAGCAAGATTCATTATATACTTTTGTGTCTTATCTTATAGTAGTTCTAGATGCTCAACATCCACCACTAGTTTTATTTTCTACTTTTTAGGGGGCTAGTTTGGTTTCGATAAAAGTATATCTTAAAAATTTTTATTTTTACATTATTATTTTATTTTATACTTTTTCGTTTTAAGTGAAACCTATAGGTATTATAATTTCAGAAAGAGTATATAAGTGTACTACATGATACATCATTATTATATCGTGTCAATTGCATTGTCAACTGTCAATACATGTATAAGTAATAAGTAAGAAGAGTTGCTTAGAGTAGCTTTTTTGGTGATCGGGCGACTGTGGTTCACAGTACGGATACTTCATTTGTTGTGCTGGTCATATTTTAGGCAACAGGTGAAGTAAAAGTAATCACTTGGTAGTCCTTCAGTGATTTTCCAATGTGGTTTCGCAAGTGTACATACTACCTCCTCGCGGTGGTCACTGATAACTAGATTCTTCTAAGCTAAAGTGCGGCGCCAAAGGAGTAAACCTTGAAAAAAAATCCCCAAATTACACGGTGGAACAGGATGCACCAAAGTATGAATGGTTAGTGGGTTAACTAACCTCTATTATGCGAACTCTGGATACCTGGCGACCTTTAGTTTCAAGCTGGCCTTCTCGTGGTATTACGGATCTCTGCCACGGGTGACTTTTTCTTTCTTCATAACTCGTGGGATTAAAATATGAATTTAGAAGAAAACAAAACTAACTTTAAATTGGCAAGCTTGTCCTTGTCAGAGGATGAGCTACTTCCCTCCAGTCAGGAGACTATTGTCGGAAGTTCAGAGAGTACCAGCCTTAGTACACCTGTTCTCACACAACCATCTTTAGAAAGGGCAGCGAGTACCAGCCATAGTACACCTGTTCTTTCGCAACCATCTTCAGGAAGAACAGCGAATACCAACCATAGTACACCAATTCTTCCTCAAACAACCAATAACAGAAAGCAAACTCTGGTCGCCAGCCACAGTGACCGGAAACCAAAACGAAAAAGAAAATCGGAAAACGTTGTTTGGAAAGAGAGGTACAACAAGGCCAACTTCATTTTAGGCAAGATTGCCAAAAATGAGGTAGCCGGTACTTCTACCGAACGTGACCGACCGGACAAAATTCGATACCAGGCAGTCATTGAAGAGTACACTAACCGCCAAAAGACCTTAACTAATGTAGGGGAGAGGGAACCGAAAAGAAGCAAGGCGGCTTCTGGAACTCACCCCCACATTTTAACAACAGACCAACCACAAAGGGCGTTTAGTGAGGTCGCCAAGGAGCATCTGCATATGGCACTACTTGACGAAATCACCAACAGTGGCAAGCAGGTGGCGGCGATCTGGCCAGCCATCGAGACAACATTGTCCGAGATGGTCTTACGCCATGTTATAAAAAATAGCGGACAACAGGCTCCAAATTTCGACTCGACTGAAGTACTGAGGGGATGTAGGGTGATCAAATGTGAGAATCAGTACTCCAGGGATTTTCTTGGTGAATGCATGGCTAAGATCAACAATGCTTTTGACAGCTTGAAGCTCAAGCTAATCAACGCCAAGGAAATTCCTAGAGGACCAAGGGCTCGCATATGGTTACCCACAATGAATATAGGCAGAAGAGAGCTTCTCCAATGCTTAAAACTTCAAAACCATCAGATACCCATGGATGACTGGTCGGTCAGAAAAATTTAGGAACTAGCTAAAAACAGTATGACCTGTCTAGTGTCCATCAATGAAGAAAGCATTGAGGCACTAGAAATGGCTGACTGTAAAGTTTGGTTTGGTGTGAGGCATGCGAAGGTAAAAATTTTCAAAGATAACCGTACAGACGATATGGTTGTCGATGAAAATGATGATGCCAAGGAAGATGCCTCACCAAATGAACCAGCAACAACAAATAACGACACAGGAGAAATAGCACAAATTCAAGCTGATGTTAAAGGTAAATCAAATTAACTTGAGGCACTCTAGGTGCGCCTCGGCTAATTTGATGATTTTCCTCCGTGAGGAAGATATTGACATCAACTTGATTCAAGAACCTTGGGGTAAGGACTCAGTCGTGCTGGGTCTAAACGACAGCCAATATAATCTCTTATATAAAACAGACAGTGGTAAGCCAAGATCATGTATTCTAATTAAGAAAAACACATATGCTTTTATCTGTTCTAGCTTCACCTCCTCAGATTTGACAGTAGTCAAGTTAGAGCTTACAAATGAAAAATCCGAATTTGTGTCATCGGCATATAGGCCTCCCGATGAACCTGCACCAGCCATAATCCGCATTAAAGGCACCTTCTACAACATCAGCCTAATATGTGTGCATGCTCCTACTGATGAAAAAGAAGAAACAGAGAAAGAAGACTTCTATGACGCGTTAGAAAGAGCATACGAAGCTTGCCCGCAACATGATGCAAAAGTTGTGCAAGGAGATTTCAACGCTAAAATCGGTAGAGGGCAAATCAGTTTTGCAACGGCGCATAATAAACAGAAGGTTATAAACAGAACCAAAATTCCCCGTAGAGATATTCATAAAGCCACCTGGCTATCTCCAGATGGCCGTACAACCAATCAAATTGATCACCTTATGATTGACGCACGCCACTCATCGTGCGTGCTGGACGTACGGTCATACAGAGGGGCTAACATCGACTCTGATAATTTTTTGGTTATAGCACTTTTCAGAGCCAGAATATCTACTGTTAAAAAAGTGCCGTCACATCATAATCCCAAATTTAACATTAGTAGCCTGCAGTCGCCCGAGATAGCCAGAAACTTTAAAGAGCTAATTAGTCTAAATTTAACAGCCACACCTCCTTCAAACCATTCTTCGATTGATGATCAATGGAAGAACTGTGCCAGTATCATCAAAGAGGTAGTCACAAACACAATTGGCCTCAAACCACGAAACATCAGAAATCCATGGTATGACGAGGAATGTGAATCAAAAACGTTGAAGAAGAACGAGGCGTATAAAAAAGCGCTGCAACAGAGAACAAGAGCAGCGAAGGAAGAATATAAGGCTAAAAGAAAAGATAAGTATCGATAAATATCGAATCTCATAGAAATAGAGGCGAAGTGCGGAGCTTCTACAAAAAAGCCAAGCAACTGGCAACTGCCTATGAGCCCGCTACACACGCGCTAAGAGATAATATGGGAAATTTGGTTACCGAAACGCAAGGGATATTGGAGACATGGAAGCAGCACTTTCAGCAACTGCTAAATGGAGAGCAACAACAACAACAAGAACTAGCAACACCAGCCATTACCAGCAACCCCCCGCCACCCACTGTAGAGGTTGTTGGCCAAGCCATCAACAAGCTAAAAAACAACAAAACCGCTGGACTGATGGACTCCCAGCTGAGCTATTTCAAGCTGGAGGCGATGTTTTGGTTAACTGCATGCACCAATAGCATATACCGTACAATATAACATGCACCAATAGCATATACCGTACGTACGATAGCATATACCGCAGCGAGCTGTATGCTGCTATGTCGGAATTCGGTGTACCAGCCAAGCTCATCCGATTGTCAAAAATGACACTGGAAAACACAAGATGTGCTGTGGTGATTGGAAATAGCACTTCTGACTATTTCCAGACGTGTACCGGATTTCGACAAGGAGATGCACTATCATGCGACTTCTTCAATCTAGTACTGGAACGTATAGTGCGACGAGCGGAAGTAAACACGGCCGGTACTATATTTTTCAGATCTGTTCAACTACTAGGGTATGCCGACGACATTGACATCATCGCTAGATCACAACGGGCGGTAGTCGAGGCCTTTACCCAGATTGAAGAAAAAGCGAAAAGAATGGGTCTCAAAGTAAATAAGGATAAGACAAAATATATGTTGTCGACAAATTAAAAGACCTCTCAACATCATATTGGTCAAAACATCACTGTCCGCACATATAATTTCGAGGTAGTTCAGGAGTTTACCTACCTTGGAACCAGTGTTAATCCCACAAACGACATCAATGGAGGTACGGCGAAGAATAACCCTTGCAAACCGTTGCTGCTTCGGTTTGTCAAAACATCTAGGGTCAAAGCTTCTCTCTCGAAGCACCAAAGTACAAATCTACAAAACGCTCATACTCCCGGTTTTGCTTTAGGGATCAGAATCATGGACACTGCCTAAGGCAAGTGAGCATGCGCTTGGTGTTTTCGAGAAGAAAATTCTTCGTCGGGTATATGGTCTTGAAAACGACGATGGGGTCTGGAGGAGAAGATATAATGCCGAACTCTATGAGCTGTACAATGAGGTGGACGTAGTCACGAAAATTAAAGTCAAGAGACTACAGTGGCTCGAACACCTAGAGCGGATGGACGAAAAAGCTCCAGCCAAGAAAATCTTCGAATCGAGACCCGAAGGTACAAGACGTCGGGGCAAACCAAGCCTTCGTTGGAGAGACGAAATATCGGCGGATTTAAAGCGATTTCGAATCTTCAACTGGAGAGAATCCGCCCGTGACCGGCAAAAATGGAGGATGTTGATGAGTCAGGTCCAGAACCTACATGGTCTGTTGAACACCTAAGTAAGTAAGATGTGTAAACCGCATTCCTACACGGTAAGCTTGATGAAATAATACACATGGATCAATCGGAAGGCTTTATAAAAAAAAAAACTAATATAGTTTGTAAACTACAACGAGCACTCTTTGGACTCAAGCAAGCCGGACGTCAGTGGAATAAGAAGCTTGACAATGCCTTAAAAGATTTCTGGTTTTCTTGTTCAAATTATGAGAAGTGTATCTACTTCAATAAAAATACGAAACAACTCACTATACTTACAAGTTACAGTTTAGATGACATTTTAACGGGTACAAATAATGTATTACATAATGAATGATTTAAAAAACCAATTGCACCAAACATTAAGATACGTGATTTTGGCGAACAAAAACTTTGGATTGGTATTGAAATCGAAAGAAAAATAACACAATTACAATAAATCAACTTATATTGAAAATTTATTACAAAAATATAATTTAGAAAATTGTAAATGCGTAAAAATACCTATGCAAATAAAAATTAAACTAGCAAACGAACCAGCAATATTAGAAGAACGAACTAAAATAAATGTCACAACATTTCAAGAGCTAATTGGTTCATTACTACATTTATCTGTTTTTAGTCGTCCAGATATTTTGTACGCTTAAACAAATTGGCTCAGTTTAGCCAAGATCCTAGTAAACAACACTATAATGCAACTTGTATTTTAAGGTACTTAAGGCAAACTAAATGTTCAAAATTACTTTTCCAGAAAACTGGGTAAAACCTAACAGATTTCTCTGATGCAAGCTGGGCTTAAGATGTTAACGACAGAAAATCACAATATAATAGATAAGCTTTTGTTTTTGGCGGAGCAGTAATATCTTGGGAATCAAAGAAACAACGAGTAATTGCCACGTCAAACTCCTGCCATTAATTGCCACTCAACCACATCAGCAGAAGCTGGGTAAATTGCCCGAGTTGCCAAAGAAGCCACGTACCTTCGTCGTTTATTAGGTGAATTAAATATATGTGCTGAATCGCCCACAATTGTGTATACCGATAGTCAAAGTGCACAACGTATAGCCAACTCAGAAGGCAAACAAACAATCTCATACAAAATACACCGATTACAGGTGCCACTACATTCACGAAGCTATCTATAAGCCAAAAGATTGTGGATCTCAAGTTCTTGTCAACCAGTGAAATGCCAGCAAATGCCCTGACAAAGCCAGTAGCAAAAATAAAACATTACTTCTGTTTTAAACATCTTGGAATGGTGTTCGACTAAGAGCTCTGAAATTAAGGAGGTGTGTTATTAATTGCAACTTAAGAGCCATCTGGGATCAGATATTTTCTGTAAATATATGTTTATTGTTTTCATGTTATATTTTAATGTCATAACGAATTTGAATATGTATGTTTATACGGATAGAAATCTACCAAAATTTATAGGTGAGGGGACATTTCGGTAAGGGGTAAGCAAATCTATCAAAATTCTAAATTTCTGGAAGATTTTTGACGTTTCAATTTTTTTCTGGGAATATGTCAGTGTCAAAATATTTTATTCACAAAAAATAAGGAAATTTTTGTTGACAACGTAATTTTCGGATCGAATATTAATCAAATAAAAAAATATAAATTATACAAATAATAATAATGTTGAATTGACACTAGAATAATAATAAAAATTTATTTATTTATTTCTTTGCCAATAATTTCAATTGCGGCCATCTTGATATTTCAATAATCTGACAGCGACAATGGCAGAAATCTACCAAGTTTTTTTTACGTATGAACATGATGGTAGATTTCAGCGGCAGATTTCTGCCTCGTATAAACATGCGCAATTGAATTGAAATAAAATGTAATGTCAATAACCGTAGGTTGTCAATCTGCAATTTCAGTGTTTATCCATAACGTTCTAAAATGATCGTTATGAGGAAATTTAAAAGTTGTAACTGATTATAGCTTGTTAGAAACATACCCTGGTGCCGAACATTTTCGACCCATTTTATTGAAATTAAAAAAAGCCGTATGAAAAAATAATATAGATTTTTATTAAAAATTATTTAAATAAATTTATTATTTTTATTTATTTATTTAATTATTTTCGAATCATCTAAAATATCACTGAAAAATACGATTTGAAATTTAATTTTTTCGAATACCGAAAAATATCGAAAACCTTTTAATTAATCTAATAACGTTCCCTTCAAACTGTGGCTCATTTTCTAAAATTTCATAATATTGTTGAACATACGGTTCCAACCTTGTTTGAACTGATCGCATATATCTTACAACTTCAGAGAGAGCTTGAGTTCGTGTTCTTTGCCTACATAAGGCAACATTATTATTTAAATTAAAAATATAATAACTCGAATTTAAATATAAAATTATCCACCACATTTGTTTTATATTTTTGAACAAATTTTAAAAGATTTCAAACAAGATGACAGGTTTATAAAATAATGCTACTTTTATTTGTCCTTGTCTTTTGTTTCATAATTCGTCAAAATCCACATACCTTTTTTCAAACGAAATCTAAACGAAATTATTGTAGAATTTACTTTGCGCCGTCTATTTTTTGAGATAAAAGTTTCATATTTGATCTCCAAAAAATTTCGAGTTCGCTCCACGTTTTTTCACTGCGAACTATCAGCGATAAATAATATAAACTTTATATAAGATTTGACATTTCTTTTCGTTTCAATGTAGGCGAATATTAGGCTTTAACTGTTGTGTTATGTTATAAAAAAAATATTCAAATCGTTTTGTGTTTTTGTAGAAAAACAAAACTTTCTAATTATTACAAAAAAGTTATATGTGGTTATATTAAGGTAGTTTTATTGTGTTAGAAATAAAAATTCTTTTTTCTGTACTCCATATACAAATTTTTTTGTTGTAAACCTGCTAGTACATTTTAACATTTGACAATCAAACGCTCTACGTGCTCTGTTAATTTATATTTTATGTCAAGATATTAAATCTTCCGGACGTACAAAAACTATACGAATTTCAATCTCTGAGCGCTCTGAGAGAAAAATAAAATAGAAATTTGTTTTTGACACTTCACACTGTGATCTTTTTTATATAAAAATTCGCCCATAAAAATTTCCAATGTGGAATTGACGTGGAATTATATTTATAAAACTTAAGTAAAAATTATTATGGAATGTCAAATATCAGTTGTCTTATTTGACAAACGGCCAGCATTTTTTTCTCTAAAAAAAAAAAGTTGAAAAATTTTCTTAAAATATTATTATAATTACAATTATACATTTGCCTTGCTGCATTTTTTCTAGAAAAATTTGTGATTTTAAAGTTAAATTATTTAAACCTATTATAAAAAGAAATCTAAAATTATGATAAATTTAAAAGTGAAAACTTTAGATTCACAAACGTATGAATTTTCTGTGGATAATGAGGTGAGAAATAATTTTATCGATAAATAAATTCGCCATTAGTAATACTAAATTTAACTTGCTGCATCATAAAATTTAGCAGGAAACCCAAATATAATTAATAGATGATTATTTTATGATATTTATTTTTGCTTTTGGTTATAATTTTATGATTTATAATTCCTTTTTATTTGTTTTTGCGTTTCAGACTACTGTTCGACAATTTAAGGAGACTATAGCAGAAAAAACTAAAATTTCTGCAGATTTACAACGGATTATTTATTGTGGAAGAGTGCTTGTCGATGAAAAACCACTAAAAGAATATGGTTCGATTATCTTCTAATAAATCAAGATAGTTCAATACGTATTCTTATATTTTTAATTTTTTTTTATTTTTTTATAGATGTTAATGGAAAAACAGTTCATGTAGTTGAAAGACCACCACCAAGTTCTCGTACGTTAGCTGGTTCAAGTACACCAAATGAAAATGCTCGTCGACGAAATGGAACTCAAATTCGAGGCACACCAATATTTCGTGGACTAGATGGTATGGTAGTTGGAACTATGACTATTCCTATGAATGGGGTAATTTTAATATTCAAAAATAAAATTGTATGGTACTACAAAAATATTTTAACCGTAGCAAAATCAAGGATTTATACCTACACTTAATCCATCATCATTTTGCATGAATCGTATTACAGTCGCTCGTCATATGTTGGATTGCGTGAATAATATTATCTCTTATTTGGAGCATCCAGAAAGGGTAGCTATACAAAATATAAATAAAAATAAGAATTAAAACAAGTTTTTTTATATTTAGGGACTCAATAATTCAACATTAGATATTCTTACTCAAGGACGTTTTACAATGGAATCAACTGTAGTTGAAGTAGGAATATCAGCTGAATCTAATATAGATTTAACACAAAATCAAACTCAAAATTTTATGGATGTTTTTCATGGAGCTTTATCTGCTGCATTGCATCAAGATCGTCGTCAAAATGTCACTGTTTTGCAATTGCCAAGTGTCTTTAATTCTGACGGTACACCAACAGTTAATGCAGCAAGAAATTCTGCTACAGTTTCAATGGAAAATAATCTGAGTTCGGCACGGCCTGAAGCTGTAGCAGAATCATCTAGTTCTGATGATCAAGGTGATACAGTTCCTACGACTACAACAGAAAATACAACACCAAGAAATAGTGCACCAGCAACGCCAAGAGAAAACAGAGCAAATGGATCAGCTTCAACGGATTCATCAAATAATGATGCATCTAGTCGATCTAGTTCAAGTCGCAGATCAAACCCTCAGTAAAGAAAAAAAAAAATAGATTTAAATTGAAATTTATGTTTAATGTTGTTTTATGTAGGCAAAGAACACGAACTCAAGCTCTCTCTGAAGTTGTAAGATATATGCGATCAGTTCAAACAAGGTTGGAACCTTATGTTCAACAATATTATGAAATTTTAGAAAATGAGCCACAGTTTGAAGAGAACGTAAGTAAATTAATTAAAAAGTTTTCGATATTTTTTTTATAAATTTTATATTTTTAGGATACTGCTGGTCGTGAAAATTCTCAAAGAACTTTTGACCGTGTTTCAGAGGCAATGCATTATATGTCACATGCTTTGCATGCAATTTCTGATTTAATGCTAGATTTATCACAAAATACACCACGTTATCTGTCATGTAGACCAATTTTAGTTGAACAGAGTGGATTTGTTAGTTCTAATAATTATCTGGCATCATTCATGCAACCTTCAAACGAAGCAGGAATCGCAATTAATCTTCCAACAAATAGCAATTCCCAACAGCAACCACTTTCACAAACTCAATCAAGTCAAGGTATTACTATATCACCACCAGGATTGAATACGACTGTTGGAGGTATTGTAGGTGGGCGCTCTACAACAACTGTTACTCCAGAAAATTCTTCCAATGCCAGTAGTGCAACAACTCCAATAGCTGGTGGTATGTTATATTAAAAAATATATATTTATTTTGCTTCAAAAAACTTCTTTAACTCATTTTGACGTTTATATAACACTCACATTCCGCACTTTTAAAGGCGAAATTTTTCAACGAATTAATTATATCATCAAATTGATTTTAAGCAATTTAATTAAAAATATTTATGGCAGCGCATTCAAAAGAGTAAAAATATTTTTAAAAATTTTATTTTATTTTTTATTTATAGATGAACAACCAATTACTGAAATTGTTTTAAATATGCCAAGAAGGGTTATAATTCGTACGTTTTAGTTTTGTTTGTGTTTTATTTTCGTTGTAATAATCAAATTTTATGGCATTTTAAATTAATATTTTCTATTTTGAAAATTAATCAATAAATTCTTAATTTGTTTGTAAGGCCCTCAAAATATGGGACTACGTAATATTTTAATATTTTTAAATACTACGATTTAAAAGTTAATACAAACTTCTCAACTAAAAATAATTTTTGGGAATTTTTCTTTAATCAAACTATTTTCAATTTGTTTTTTACTCACTCAATATTTTGCGATTTATTTAGCAATATCGATTTTTCAAAGCTTATTTTTACAATTATTTTATTTTTACAGCTACAAATCCTCAACTTCAAGTAGCTCGTTTGATTCAAGCTGTAGTTAATTCCGCTCCAATTGATGCTGATTTACATGTCCAAATTAATGCACCTAATCTTCTTCTATCTGGAATTCCAATAGATGCAGCTGGTCCATTTTCATCTGCTACAATGTCAGTAGGAAATCAGCAAAGTCAATCTTCAACACAGTCTACAATTCCAACTTCATCAACATCATCATCTACTGCTGGTAATAATACAAACAGTGAAACAGAAAATAATCAACAAGAACAACCTCGTGTAACTACTGCAACTCATCCAACAACATCAACACAAACACGTTCTACACCACGACCACAAGTGCATGTTGCAAATATGCCATCTAGTTGGAGCTATCGTGATATTCCAGAAAATATGTTTTCATCATTTGATAGGTAAATATTGACGAAAAAGTAAAAAGAGTTTTCTCCTATTGTATTTAATTTCTTTATTTTTTTATTTAGATTTCTACCGTGTAGTAGTCATCACATTCGTGATTTTGAACAAAATGAACGAAATTCAAATGAAACAACTAATGATGGCGGCAATCCACCAACTATGCCGAATGTTGTAATACCGAATATTTTATATCGAACTCGTCCGCAAGTTAGACGCCGTAGAGCAAATATATTTAGCCCAACTGTTACAACTTCAGCTAGTGATAATGACGAGACACCTTTCCAAGCGCCATCTAGTGATATGAATGAATCAAATAATAACTCAACAAATAGATCAACGCAAAATTTATCAACAGCAAACATTAGAAATCAAAATACAATTAATGAAATGCAAAATTTATCAAACGATCAATTAAATATTCCAATGAGTATCTTTGGTAGTAATTTAACACTACGAGATCTAATTGAAATAGCACCAAGCCCAAATTTATTAAATAGAATTCGTGGCGAATTATTAACATGTATTATTGATAATTTATTTTCGGGAGCAACAATAACTGAAGAAAATATGACAAATGCAATTAATAATTTTATACAAATGTTAAATGATGTACTAATGTTTTTGCCACAATTTGATTTACCAGATTATGATGCACGTGCATCAGTTGAAAACTTTTTGAGAAATCATATTCCATTTATAATAAATTTAATACATGAAGATTCATCTAATGAATTTGGTACAAGATTTCTTAGAGAATTAATACAATTTGCTCAACGTTTATTATTGATATTAGTTACATGTATTGGAAGAAATAATGCTGAATTATATTTAAATCAAATATCTCAAATGACAATATCGTCAGAAATAGGTAAAAACAAAAATAACTATTATTAATAATATTAATTAAAAATAAGATCATTTTAGTTTTAATAGACGTTAGTTAAGATTTAGGTTAGGTTTACATTAGGTTTTATATTAGCATAAAATAATTAATTAAAGGATTTTACTTTCCATTTTGTCCTTTGCAAATTAAACCTATTCTAAACATTTAAGTCAAGTTACTCTAAATAATTACAAATCAAAGGTGTAAATATTCTAGTAATATAAGCTCTTGAAATATAGAATTAAAATATATGAAAATAACATATTGTACAAATACATTAAGGCAATAAATAAAATAATAATAATAATAATTAAAAATAAATTTATATGTTGTAGCTGAAGAACAGCAACCCCTTAGAACACTTCATCGTCATTTAATGTCAGCTATTACACGTCAATTAGATAGAACTGCTCAAAATGCAACTGAAGTTCAGCAATATTTAGTTATTAGAAGGCCATCAACTGAAAACGGTCAAGCAGCTTCTTCAACTGTAACGGTAAAAAAATATATTTTTTTTTTCTTATCAATTTATATGCTATTTTTTGAAAATAAATATAATTTTAATACTAGCCAATGGAAACAGATGATGTGCCATCTGTTACAAGTAATGCATCAACTGTAACAGCAACTAATTCATCAATAGAAGTTTCGGGACTTACTCTTCCAAATCCAAATCAAAGACCTACTGATGAACCACTACCATCAATTACAGTTGGTTCAGAACAATGGCATACTAATTTCCCATCTTCATGGCTGCCAATTATTACAAGAGATACTGAACGTCAAAGAAGACAGGTAAATAATTTTTATTTTTAATGAGACAATACAAAAATGAAGATGTAATTCTTTTTTTTTTAATTTTCTCAAATTTAGACAATACAAACACCATTTTCTGATGCCTATATATCTGGTATGTCAGCTAAAAGACGTAAATTAATATCAAATACAAAATCACCAACTGAAGTACCACTTTTAATTGCTGATGGTATTAAAAAAACAATTCAAATAGCTGGTGTATCCACAACATCAACAACATCAACATCAAATACAAATGGAAATTTATCATCAAATAATTTAAATTCATCAAATAATACAAATGTTAATGATATTTCAGTTGCAATTGCATCTGATTCAGTTACACAAAGTTCATATATTGAAGCATTACGTAGTAGCATTCAAGATCGTTTAAAAACTGATTCAAATTATGATCCACAAAAATTTCCAAATAGTTCAAAATATTTTTCAAAATAATTCAATTTTGATGTTTTTATTTTTATTCTTTTTTTTTGTTTTTAGTTTTATATTTAAATTTAAAAAGATAATTTTCTTTTAAATATAAAAAAAAATACTAAATTTCATATAAATAAACAAATAGTTCATATTCATGCATATTAAAACATTAAAATATTTGGTAAATTAGGAGGTGTAATATGAATTTATTACCGTTAATGACAATTAAAAGGACATCACTTAAAAACAAAATTAGAAAAAATTCGTGCTAGACTAGCTAGCTAGGATTGTTATAGGAAGGTTAAATATAATAAGTATGAAAATTTGAAAAGGGGTAACAAAAGTAAAAATTTTGTTTATCATATTTTATCTTATTACTTTTATATTTTTTACATACCCATATACATTCGTAGAAAAATTGCTTATAAATTGAAAATTTTGAATTTTAAGTAAATTAATTTTATTCAAAAATTAACTAATTTAATAAGTTTCAAATAAGTTCAAAAAGTTTTTTGGGTCTTTAAATTCTATACACTTTTATACTAGAAAGTTATGAACACATTAAACGAAATTTGAATTTCACAGTAAGATCTTAAAAATAAAAAAAATAAATAAAAACAAAAATAACCGTATATAAATAAATAATTAATTAAAATAAATTAAATTTATGTGCGACAAAAGTTTTTGATTAAAAATTAGTTAAAAGTAAGATTTAAAATATAACTACATTTATATGTAAATTCATTAAAATATATAAAGAAAAGGCGTAAAAAATTATAATTATATTATGTACCAATTAATATCACACATAATTATATACAAATATTAATATTTAATGAATTTGTGTTGTATAAAAAAAATCTTCCGTTTTTCTATTTTTATTTTCAATTAATATTTCGTTAGAAAAAAAAGATTTTTTTTTTAATTAATATAATAAATTAATTATAACGCTTTTAATTTAAAAAAAATAGTGTATTTTGATTTGAATTTTTTTACTCATTTTAAATTTTCAATGTCCCCATTTGATATTTTCTATATATGTACCTAATTTCATAATTTCAAAGATTTTGAATTGAGAATTTAAAAATAATGTTACTGCTGATGAATTTGTGAATATTTAAATTGATTATTTGACAACAAACACAACAAACATAACCTGTGCATGAATGCAAGAATAAATTTATTTTTTATGTCACACTTTGAATATTTCGATCAGTAATTTGGTCTTTTTCATTTAATGAAAGTTTACAGGCGACTAATAAATTAATACAAATGTGAGTAATCAACGAATACAAGTGGAATTTACTAGAAGATTAATAAATATTCTTTTGAAATTGAAAATTCATTGTATTTTTTTAAATAACTCAAGGGCTTATTGAGTTTTTTATGTATAAAAATTTAGTGTGTTAAAAGATAAAAAATTTGACTAAAAATATTTCGATGCGCTTCGATTAATCATGAATATTTATTTGAATCGATTTTCATTATAACTAGTGAAAATCTTCGAATTGTTTAAATTTTAATATTGGTGCTTTTGAAAAATTAAAGATCGTATTAATAGATTTTTGATTATACATATTTATGTATAATATGTATGAACATATATTATAGCTTTAACTAAAAATAATTTATTTAATAAAGAAATCAAAAACTCCAGTTATACAACTAGTCTGTGAGGCTAAAAAATAAGTTTTTCAAAACAAAAAGCAATTGAATTCCTTTTTAAGGATCACGTTGAGTAAAGGTAAAAATACGATTCAATCAAAAGAATCGGATTAATTTAAGTAAAATTTTTAATACATTGGTTGGTACAGTGGATTAGACTTATGGTGGAGTTCGAACTACATATGATACATTTTTTAGGTTAATAAAAAATTATTTTAAAAATTTTTTTTCTTTATCTTAAAAACAGCAACAATTTAATACAAAATAAATTATATTATTTTAATATATAATAAAATTTAATTTAAAAAAAAAAACGCCACTAATTCCTAAACTAGATATTTTTTTTAGTGGACATTTGTGCTGTTGCTGGTCTAGATTTTGTTGGATCATATTTAAAAGTTTTGACTAATGGTCCTCTACCAGCTTTCGCAAATTTAATTTCATCTATTCGCTGACGATCTTCTAATTCCTTACTTATTTTCATATTACTCCATGCTAAAAACAATTTAGTACATACATAATGTATATATTTTAAATTTATTCAATTAGTGTACGTACATTCTTTTACACCTGCCACAAATCCTTTACTTTTTTTAGGAAGTGATTCTGCTTTATGCGTAACAAGTTTTTCTATTTTAAAGTAATCTCTAACTTTGGGTATTCTTAGAATGGCAACCTAAATTGATGTAAATAAAAATATGAAATTAAAAATCTCTTACAAAATATAACAAAAAGAAGTTATACCTGTCCAAGGGATATAAAATTACTTGATGCCCAATAGCATAAAATTGCTGCAGGAAAATTCATTATGAATGGAAAAATAGCTAAAGGTAATGCTCTAAGTACATATTTCATTGTTTGCATATTTGAAGCTGATAAACGTGCAGCATCGGTACCAATTTCAATTGTTAAATATAATGTTGCACTTGTTATTATCGGTAATAAAAAAAATGGATCAGGCATTGTCAAATCGGTAAACCAAAATAAACCACCATCTCTTAATGAATCAACTGGTACATTTGCCATTTTACGAAGCCCCATGAAAAATGAAATAAATATTGGTGCTTGTACTAATGGGACAATCATATTTTTTAATGGATTTACTTGTTTTTCTTTCATAAAAAGCATCATTTCTTGAGCATATCGTGCCGATTCAATTGCATTACCAGTTTGTCTTGCTTCTGTCATTTTCAATTGTAATAATTGCATTTGGGGTAAATTGTTATTCATTTTGGCCGCATTTCTTTGTGCTAATATGACTAAAGGAAATAATGTTATCCGAACGATTAATGTACCTAGAGCTATTGCACCCCACCATGGCAAATCACAACCTATATGTAAGAATTCAAAACATTGTTGAACAATGCCTACAGGTGTCCATCCACCAAGACCTATAGATGTAAAAGCTGGCTCTGCCAAATTATCAGCTAATTCAGATACAGATGGGATAGGTGGCGTTGGAGCATCTGGAATATCTATTAAGTTTACTATAGTTTTTGTTGATATGTCTTCACTTGCAAACCGATTTTTAATTACAGGTAATCCATAACTATAGCTTAATAATTTAATTTTATTCTCATTATTTTGATTGAAAACAGAAAAATTTCGTTTCGTAATGAGAGCCGCAGAAGCAGGTTCTGATAGCTAAAATATTTAATATCATTTATTTTAAGTAATAAAAATAAAATCAATAATGATTTGATTACCTTTTTCGGAAAATTTAATAATTTTGCAGTCAATATTTTATTTTGAAATTTTTTAATATGTAGCATGTTAATTGTTTTCAATTAACTAATTAATATTTAATTTTATAAAAATGATCAATGTTTATTTGGTCTTTAAAATGAAGTAGGAATTTAACATAACCTTAAAATAAATGTCAAATGGAAATTTGTTTATTTTTATGACACCAAGCGGTCACTTTTATAAAACTAGACACATAATAAAAACTCCGTTTATATACAATAATTTATATTAACTTTATTTTTCTTTGAACTTTTAATATGATTATTTAAGTGATTTTTACTATTCATATATTGCATTTATTTCAATTTTTTGTTACAATTAATTTGATTATTTTTAAGGTGACTCGTGGGCTGTGGCGCCTGTGGTTTGATGTGGACCATATCTGAAATATACGGACTAAAATGTGAACTTGTTTAAAAAGTTTATTAAAAATTGCAACTTTTAAGTACTTTTTTATTTAACTTTGCTTGTGACAGATGTTTTGTTTCATGACATTTCAAAAGTTCTTATGTTTCTATAGAAGTTGTCAAATCCAAACACAATAAAATAAAAAATAATTAAAAAAGAAATTTGTTTAAACCTTGATTACAAATATTTAAAATAATATAAAAAAATTATTTCTAATTAGATTTTTAATTAATCAAATAATTTGATTTTAAATTAAATATAATATATAAATAAAAATCTATATCAAATGTCAAAGAAAAAATATGAAATTCATCACATAAAGAAAAACTACAATTTATAATAGAAATTATATATAAAATAAGCAAAAATAAAAATTCTAAATTTAGTGTAATACGTTAATTGTGGAGAATACGTACTAAATGAAAAGTTCCAAATAATTTTTAAATGTAAATATAAAATTTATACTATAAAAGGAGAAATAAAATTATATTAAAATTATTTATTTGAAAACTTCGATAATAATACAAGAGAAAAAACTTCAACACCTACCTACATCTCATTTGTACCTTATAATTTTTACTAAAGATCAGCTGAGTTGAGAATCAGATAAATCTACGTAAAGGAAATTGTTAATCGATCATTAATTCATTGATTATACTGATACTGATTATATTGCGTTTATACATTAGGAAATAAAAGAATTGTATTCTATAGTATAAATGTATAATCACTAATCAGTTTTAATAACTTTAATTATAATTGTAAAAGTAAATCAAATGCTTGAATAAGCTGATGTACACAAGATATTTAATAAGTTAATTTTTTCGCTTCCATAGTAATGTTCGGTACACCTACTTATCTACAACTATTTACGAAAGAAAAAAAAATTAAAAACATCGAATTGATTGGACGTAATTTTACATATTATTTTTAGAAATCGAATAACAATGCAATTAATTTAAATTTTGCCAAATATGATTTTTACGGTACGAATAATTCCCTAGGAACAACATTGACTACGCCACTGTCAAACTGTGTAACAAAAATACAAAAATAAAAACAAAATAATAATTTATTAAGTTTGTAACTACGAATTTGATTAAATAATAATTATTTACATTAGAATTATATTAGAAAATTAAAAATGAGTGGTCGCGTTCGAAGAACTGACTATGGTTTTTTAGATGAAGATATACCAACATTACAAGGAAACATATATAAATATTTATCAAATAATTTATCAGTAATATGTATAAAAGATCCTTTAACAGAATTAAAATTTATACATGATGATATATTATTACCATCAGAAATTTGTGATCGATTTTTAGAATATCATCAAAAAAGTAATCGTGATGTTGATGATTCTTTTGTTAATATATTTCGAGATACTCAAAAAACACCACTAAAATATGTGCATTTAAGAAATAGTTCTATTACAAGTGAAGGTGACATTTCAAATTTGTTTTAAATTTTATACAAATCCAGTAAATTTATTTTCTTTTTAGGTTTAGAAATTTTATTTCGTCATAATTTAACTTCACTATCAATGTGGTATTGTAATAATATTAATGTTGCATCCAGACATTTATTAGCAAAATATGGTGGTAATTTAAAATCATTAGAACTAGGCTTAGATGTTGATTTACTACGTTATTCAGAACCAAATGAAAAATCACCGGTAGATTTCCAATTAAATTTTCCAAATTTACGTCGACTTGTACTTCATGGAGTAGTTTTACATTATCGGTTACAATTTAATCATCTGCATGATTTAGTATATTTGGATTTAACACAATGTATTCTTAGTTTTTTTAATTTGGGATCATTATCCTTATTGCCAAATTTAACAACTTTAATATTACATAATATTTGGCCGATTGCAAATCATTTACATGTTATATGTAGGATAGTAACATTAAAGTGTTTAGGTGAGTATAAATTAATATTGAAATGAATTATCATTTATTAATTTTTATTTATTTTATAGATATTTCCGTAAGTTTCTCAACAAATGGACAAGGAACTTATGATTTAGCTGATGAAACATTAGAAATGTTAGTAGAAAATTTACCGAATTTGACGCATTTGGATATATCAGGGACAAATTTAGCTGGGACTGGAGTAGCTCAAAAAGAATCTAGTTATAAAACACCTTCAGACATAGCAGGTTTATCAAGTCGAACATCAAATCCATTGCAATTTTTAGGTTTATATCATACAGCACATTGGGCTTGCAAAAGGCATGATATTCCTGCACTAGAAGTAAATGTTAATATATTATTCTTTGAAACTTTTAACTTATTTCATTTAAATTACAATATATTAGATCGCTGGCGATGCAAACGAAAAGCAAATATTAACAGCAGCTCGGTATTATTACGATAGACCAGCCGTTTTAACGAGTGTAAGCACAATATAAAACTGAATCTATTATATTTGATAAAATTTTTATCATTCCAGGTTCTTAATGATTTATATCATTTATTTCGATTTGAGACTTGTCAGTCTGTACATGAAGCGCTTGATGTTGTATTGACAGCAATGGACAGACATTTAAAATATAAACATATGCAAATATCTGGCAGGTAATTATACAATATTAAAATAATAAAAATTCATGCAATTCAAATTAAATATGCTTTTATTGTAGTGCCACATTATTTTATATAGTTAAAAATCAAGTTAAATTTGGTACACCATTAAAAAATCATATAATTCGGACATTATTAAATGGTATGCAAATGCATATATCGGATGATACGATGTTAAGAAATGGGTACCTTACATTTTGTCAGTTCCAAATGCCTCATGATGTTGTAAGAAAATTTTAGCAGCTTCGCATAGCTTAATTAATTTTAATATTATTTTTATTTATTTTTTTAAGGTTTTTGAATATGAAAGATTAATTACAGTACTTTTGCATGGAGTTTCGAAAACTGAACAAGAAGGATTTGTACAACGGATAGCAATTTATTTATTAAACACATTAGCATGTCAAGTAGATGGAAAACAAAAATTATTTTTAGGAGATTTGGGTGTAATAAGTGTAAGAAATTATTGTAATGTATTTGTTAAAATATTGTACCGCATATATATAATATCGTAACAAAATAAAAATGTTGATAATATTTGTTTTGAAACATTTGTTATTATAGACAATGCTCAGTTTAATACAAGACAGATTAAGTAGAAATGTATCTGATGATGTAATGGAAGTTGCGTGGTCAACAATGTGGAATGTTACCGACGAGACTGCAATAAATTGTAAAAGATTTTTAGATGGAAAAGGAATGGAATATTTTTTAACTTGTTTAAGAGTAGGAATTTACATAAATTTTTTCTAAATAAAAATCTAAATACAAAATATTTTCATAAATAACAACATTTTGTTATTTTTAGATATTTCCAGATCGTCATGAATTATTAAGAAATATGATGGGTTTGCTAGGAAATGTGGCTGAAGTTAAGTGGTTACGACCACGTTTAATGACAACAGAATTCATCAATGTTTTTTCTGATTTGCTTGATTCTGAAAGTGATGGAATTGAGGTGAACTTTTTTTAAAAAAAAATTATTTACTAAATAAGTTTTAAATTTATATTTTAGGTTAGTTATAATGCAGCAGGAGTTTTAGCGCATGTCGCATCAGATGGGGATGAAACTTGGATAATAGAGACACCAACACGTTCAGATGTCTTAGTGAGAATGGTTAAAGCTATTGAATTATGGAATTTAAGAAGTGAAAGAAACATAAATTATAGAAGTTTTGAACCAATTTTAAGTCTTGTACGTTGTTATGATACACCAGCTTGCCAACATTGGGCTGCGTGGGCTTTAGCTAATTTGACTCAAGTAATATCAAATGTTTGCTTTAAATGATTTAATTTACATTTTTGTTCATTTTAGGTATATCCAATAAAATATTGCACTTTATTAGAACAAGAAAATGGACGAGAAATACTTTCAGAATTAATAGAAGATCCAAGACCTTATAAGCGTATTAAAGAATTAGCTCAAATGGTGTTAAAAAAATGTGATAAAGAATTAAAAAATTTTGACGGATAACGAGAAAATAACAATAAATATATTTTGAAAAGTAAAATTTAAAATCATAAAAAAATAAAACAGTTATAATAAGAAAATTCTTCTTCCCTGGAATGTTATTTGATTCAGAAAGTAAAATTGTATTAAAATCCATTAGTACTCCATCCAAATAGAGGTCAACCAATATGTTTTTGATAATTTTGAAAAATAATTTATTTTGTAAGATAAATTTGAAATGAAAAGGATAAAAAATAAGAAATTAATAGAAATGTAGTAAATTTATTTAGAAAACCTCAATAAATAATTTTTAAAGATAACACCAAACATCTACTCAAAAACCAATTTTGAACTCCATTAGTTTGAAAGAATCATAATTTAAATTTTAAATAACTTCAATTTTATTTTGTTATTTTGATATAAAATTTGAAGAAAAAATAATTTTTATTTTAATGAGTGAGTTAACGGTTATTTATTTTTTGTTGATTTTCGTACCTATAAAAATATATACCGCGAATAGCATTCGCTTTTTTTATTTTTTTTTTATAAATTGTAAAATATTCATACACCTATATATGTACATATATATATTATATAATATATAAAATTATAATTTTATATGTAAATCATATTTAATTATAATCAATTTGGCAAATTAAAAACAAACAACTACAAACATTTGAAAATTTTGTTAATTAAGTTATATTATGTAGTTATGTTACTAAAAATAATAATTAATGAAAAAAAAAACAAAAACGAAAAATATAATGTAAAAAAGTTATAATATTTATGTAATGAAATAATTGCAATGCGGGCTTCATTAAAAGAAAACAAGAAAAAATTGAAAAAAATTCAAGAAGTAAAAAAATTTTAATTAAATCAAACTATTTTCTTTATTTTTGTTCCTTATTTACAGATACAGATAAATTATAAAAAGAACAAATGAACATTTGTTCTGAAAATCAAAATAAATTCTAATGAGAAATGACATTGGCTGGTAGCCAATAATATTGTAAATTTTTATTTAATTTAAAACATTACTTCCGTTACTAAATTTTACTAATTTTTAATTACAATCTGTCTTCGTGACTACCTTCTTTTGTATTGAAAAATTCCAAGAACCAAAAAGTGTTAACAACAAATTATGAATAAAAATGTTTGAATCAAATTTCTGGTTAGAATTATTTTAGTAAATAAGAAAACCTCAACATTTTATAAATACATCCATACATTATAGATTACGATTGCAGAGCTTTTTGAATTTACATATAAATCCCAATTCAGCTTTTTATGCGATCTCTATGTCTCTATCTCTATACAGATTATAGCAAATTTACAAATTTACCTTTTTAGACTAATATTACCATATATACGTATACGTATAGATACTTATGTAGTTCTAAATGAAAAATAAATTAAATCAAAATAAAAAATTTTAGTCTTTTTTTAATAAAGACATGGGCACGGAACACATTCGCGACTTTTTAGGAACACTTTCCTCAAAATTGTTTATCGGGTAATTCTATCCTGACCTTATATGTAACACTAATAATCTGACAACTTGTATATTACATAAACATATGTAATACAGACTAATTTTTATTGCTCTAAAATTTTTCAACGAGGATGAACGGAAGGTTTGTTTTTTGGTAAAGACAAATTTTCGCCATCCGGCATTCCCCTCTTGAAACCAATGCGGATATAACTCATTAGTATTATCAATGCATTTCTTAACTATAGTTTGTTTGAAATTTGTGTAATGGGTATATTTGTCAAAGAAATGTTTAAATATATTAAAATGTAGGTTAAAAATTTTAAAAAACTCATCAGTAGGTGCTTTGAGAAATATTTGTCCGAATTCTGATAAATTCAAAAAAGAATCATTTTTAGTCATTTTTTCCAAGCACTTGGAGCAATTTATTTTGTGAGATATTATTTTGAAAGTTCCATACCCAACAAAATATTTTTTAGCTGGTTCAGCTTGTTTTGTATTCAGGCCACTTAAACTTTCTTAATCATTGACAATTTCATCTATTCATTCTTCAATATCTATCTTATTTTATCAGATTCGAAAATGTTGGGACTAGAACTCTCATTCAAAGCAGATTCCCAATCCAACATTATGTCACCATCGCTTTCACAATTTTTGTGGTTGTGCATAAATGTGACTATACGCATTGACATAATTCGCGCGAGCCTCCAATTAAATTCGGTCACGGAGGGATTTCTACTATTACTGCCTCTTGAGCGTAGTTGAGCAAACAAATTTTCAATAGGGTCCTGATTTGTTCGCGATGTTAATAAAAATTTTATATCAAGATCTGTACAGGAGAAAAGATCCTCACTTAGAAGAAGTATACCATGTTTTGTTGTTATCTTTACTAATTGTTATTAATTTATTATAAAGAGTTCAAAATTAATAAGGATATTATTGGAGGAGTTTCATTTCAGTTATTGCAAGTGATTATTCAGTTCAGTTCAGTCACCATTCACCATTCGTCTTTATATGTGGTACAGCATATATAATAGCAGTCTTTTATGAAATTGAAAAAAAAATTAACTTAAAGTAGTTCATTTATTATTTCAATAAAACAAAATCTTCATATGAAAATAAGAGAAACAAAACAAAATCAACTTATTAATAGTGCAAAACAAAATTTGCATAGCGGCACATTGCATTCCTGACATATTGTCTTGGTACGAGTTTGCTTATTTTTCTTTGCGCAACTAGTACCTAAATCTTCGTCTGGTTTGAACTTCTATTGGCAAATGTTTCGTGTTAGTTGGTTTATTTAATATGCGACCCCGTTTTGACGGTCTCCGAACTGCTGTTATCTTCAAACCTTCCTGAATTAATTCTTCTGTTAATTCCATCAAAAATGATTTGAACGATTGTTTCTTTCGGCTAAAATCGCAACGTATTACCAAAGCAAGTTATCATCAATAATCGATAAAATTTTTTTTCCCACCATTTCATAACAGTGTACTCATTTGGTCCGCCAAATCTACTCCTCCCATAATATTACGGTAAAACTTGATCATTATTGAACAAGCTACTTCACATTTTTCCCTATTTTTCATTGTTTTAGTAACAGTTGATATTTCAGGTTTGTGACAATTACTCAAAACCAAGACATCCTTGTATCTTGCCATTTTACAAAAAGAACTCCTGAATTTGAGTTTCGAAATGTTGCTTTTCCGCGTTTAAGTTTTTCTTCTATCTTTGGTAATTTTTTTCTGTTTGAATTGCACGTTCCAATTGCTGGGAAATTTAAATTCTGAATAAAGCTCATAGACGTAAAAAATTTATAGAAGCACAGGATAACATCTGATTCCGAAACAGTACTTGCTAACTTATAAACAACTCGTTCACCTAAAGTTCCATCTACCACTTCTATCTCTTTTCCACAATAGATATTTAAATCATATGTATAACCAGAAGCCGTATCACATTGAAGCCACATTTATTTCTCGTTTCACTGGCTTCATAGGCATATATTGTTTCAAGGCTGAACGCCCCTTGAACTTTGTCATCGATTCATCTATACTTTGGTAGGAGCTATCTTGTCGGCACTTCATATAATTTTTTTTTAAGCAGTCTATCATGTCATCAACATAATAGGTTTTACTGCAACCGTCTGGTTTTTCCCGAGGTGAAAAGTATATTTTTGAGGATACTAGTTTGAATCGATAGCGAGCTATTACTTTTTTCACTGCATTGTTACCTAGCGAAAGATGATTTTACCAGTAATCTTCAAGGGACGGAAGTTTGTTGTAAACATAAACATAAATCCTGTAACCACTTGAATTTCTCCAACATTAGTTTGTACACATTTACGTCGTTTTGGATTTTTTTGTTCATACATATTTATTCGTTGGTTTGTGCATTGCGCTATATGCATAATCAGCGAACGCGTCATCAATTTGTGGAAAATTACCAGAGCAGAAAAATTACGATTTATGTTTGCTGCGATTGAACAATTTCGGTTAGCACTGACAATTCTTTTAGGCACGAATTCATCATCATTCTTTGACCATGTAATATCATCAAATGCGTTAACTGCAATATCATTATTCTCTTTTGTTGAATAAACCTACTGTGGCAGCACGGGGTGGCAGCACGTAACTTGTTACAAACATGTTGTCACGCTATTTTTGAAAAACGGTAGCACGTAAAATTGTTTCGCCAATTTTAATTTTGTTTCGCCACATTTAATTTTGTTTCGCTATTTTTGACAGCACGTAACATTTGAAACGCCCATTTTTACTGAGCGTCACGAATGAAAATTTCCGGTATAAATAGTTGACGTGTGCTAAAAAAAAAATTTGCAAAAATATTTCGTAAATTTTTTTTTGTTTCAATCCCAAAGTAGCCACCCCAGCACTTGATTGGCTATCGTCACTTGCATAGACTTCTCTTAGGAAGTCTTCTATCTCTGGGTTCATTTTCTTGAAAATTTTTTTCTAGCGCTGAAAATAAAAATACTGTATAAAATGTTGTTGGTATAATATTTGTACCAATGTAAAAGACTAATGGTACATATATGTACCTCTACCAAAATCTTCCCAGAATCAACTTTATATGTAATAATTTTCATACTTACTGTAACAGATTTGCATAAAAATATTATAAAATATTCTAATTTGCTAACAAATATTGAAATAACTTTGGATTCATTAACTTTTTATCACAAAACTTTAAATTACTACTTGTTTTATTCACACTCTTACTACAAATGAGCGAAACTAATCGCGTTTCCCAAGTAAATTCTGTTATATGGAGAATCCCCTTTTTTAGAGAATCAACTTTATATGTAATAATTTTCATACTTACTGTAACAGATTTGCATAAAAATATTATAAAATATTCTAATTTGCTAACAAATATTGAAATAACTTTGGATTCATTAACTTTTTATCACAAAACTTTAAATTACTACTTGTTTTATTCACACTCTTACTACAAATGAGCGAAACTAATCGCGTTTCCCAAGTAAATTCTGTTATATGGAGAATCCCCTTTTTTAAATTAGCTGTGCTTATTTGCAAACGTATGTACATTATATTGAAAGACGAATTGGTACATACTTTAACCATTTTAGTACAATTGTTTCTAGTATTTTTTGAATTTTGCTGGCACGAAGGTGTACCAGTCATCGCGAAAGGGTTAAATTCATTTTTTCAAAACGGATTACATTTTACAGAATAAATAAATAAGTTGTAAAATGTCCCTTGACTGAGCATTGCTTTGTATCAGGAGTGGCAGCACGTAACTTGTTACAAACATGTTGTCACGCTATTTTTGAAAAACGGTAGCACGTAAAATTGTTTCGACAATTTTAACTTTGTTTCGCCACATTTAATTTTGTTTCGCTCCTTTTGGCAGCACGTAACATTTGAAGCGCCCATTTTTACTGAGCAGTGAGCGTCACAAATGAAAATTTCCCTGTATAAATAGTTGACGTGTGTTAAAAAAATAATTTGCAAACATGTTTCGTAAATTTTTTTTTTGTTTCAATCCCAAAGTAGCGTTTCAAAGTACATGCTGCCAAAAAAATTTTGTGACGCTGATGCTTTGTTACAAGAAAAAGCGTTTGTAACAAGTTACGTGCTGCTACCCCAGGATCTTAATCTTGTGTGGGTTTCTCGATTGAGAAAATGTTATATAAAACTGTCCATGAGAATTACCTGAATCCTTAAAAAAAATTCTAACATGCTTATAGTGATTGCAATAAGGCTTCTAAAAATGAAAATTGACGAAATTGGCTTCTGATTGAAAATGTGGTAAATTCATAATTCATTTGTTTTTATTTTCTTTTTTTTAATCGTATGAATTTCTAATATTTTCTTCTTTAGATAATTATAATTTTTTTGAAAATATTAATTCTCAAATTAAAAAACAAATTATATACAAATTACATATACAAATTATGTAAGTATGTGTTCAGGGAGAATTAAGCGTTAGGTACCGACAGATGTATTAGAAAACTACGTTTATATGGAATGTAATGTTTGCAATGCAATGTAATTCAATGTAATGTAATACTTATGTAATAAAAATATAAAATAATATAACGAGTTCAAAACAGATTGGATTGAAAAACAAATTAAATAAAGAAAACATTTTACATTTATTTTTGTTTAAAGAAACAGTAAAGGTGAAGCATTTGTATAGTTCTTTTCATTTCACCAACTATTCTTAGGTATAAAAAACGGTTACATGAAAAAAATACATATGACAAAATTACAAAAGACAAAATTACATAGGGACAAAATTTCGTATTTAAAAAAATTACTGTGCCGTATGCCGTCGGCAACAATAGGGTTCCAATAAATGAGTGGCGGGGATTTATACATAATATACATACATATATACCGACTATAAAAATATGAGGTTCGGCGTCCCAAGTGTCGGTATCGAAGGCCTTGGTTTTTTTTTTCATCGGTACAATAGCCCTTAAGTATGATGAAGACAATAGGTCCTAAGTCCAAAGAATTGGGGCCGAAACCCTATATAACATGTTTAAATTGTCTTTTTCTGGAAAAAGTTTATTAATAGTTATTATAAATTTAAAAAAATTCGGATTGGTCCCCTGCGAAAGTTAAACTTCCGCTAGTCATTTATTGGAACCCTGTTTTTGCCAACGCCAGGTAAACGCATACGGCACAGTAATTTTTTTAAATATGAAACTTTGTCCATATCTAATTTTGTCTTATGAAATTTTGTCCCGACACAGTATGTCAGTAGAGCATCCAGGTGATTTAAAAAACAAATCTTTAATATAAAAACTACAAAATTATTTAATAAAAAAGTTAAATTTAATAAGATTCTGATACGCATACGGTAAAATAGAGTAATAGAGAAATGATGATCATATTTGAAAATTTAAACGATGTAAAAAATCTAATTTAAATAAATCAATTCGAAGAAAATATGTAATATTATTATTGAAGCTTAAATTACCTACATACTTATGTATTTTAAAATAATAAAAAAAAAAAAAAATTACGTTGAAATTCAATAAATTTTAGTTTTTTATACTGTGTATTTAGTATTGGATACCTATGTATGTATATACCTACTGTTAATTAGTATTCTATAATAGGAATCATGATAATTCCACTTAACTTGATCATCTATAAGTTTTATAATATTGTAAAATACTCTAATTTTCAGAATAAAATTCAAAAAATGTCGGATGAGTAAGTAATTTATTATTTTGTTCAATTACATGTTTCCATATTCTCTGAAAATTTAATTTATGGATCTGACTTGTAAGTTCAGCAATTATTGTTGTGTTATTATGTTTATAAGTTAAAGTTAAATTTAAATTTAAGTATTATAATTAAGATTATACTTAGAGTTAAGAGAATGTTGGTTAATATTCTGAAAGGTTGATGTACCTTTCCTACTTTTACCATATCGAGAAGTTTATTTACATTAATTTATCGGTGGATTTGTATATAGTATATAATATCTATAATATATATATATATATGTATGTAGATATTTGTAATATGAGAAACAAAATCTGATGATCTTTCTTAATTTTATAGGGTGGCTTTAGTACTGCGTTCCTTGGGCGAGTGAACCCCCAAAAAAGGCAATGACAAAGACACAATTATGTGCTGATTGGTTTTCTAGAAGCAACTATAATTCAATGACCAACTATATATATCTGTTATCTTTTTCTTTCTTTCCCCCCAATCTCTGATGCTTTTACATTATTGGAAGCTTACGGTCACATATTTATCGAATTTTATATATTAACTTTATGATTGTATTTTATTCGATTTGTTGCAGCATAAAATTCGGTGATATTATTTTCTGAAAAAATAGTTATTATTGTTTAGCATCTTAAATTTCATCCTTTTCGTGGCCTAATCGATTGGAGCATAAAAATGTGTTTCAATTACGATGTGGTAGTCACGGGTTCGATTCGCTTGGGGGGTATAAAATATAATTAAAAAAACAAATAAAAAAATATTATTCATAAAATTTATAATGAATAAAAATAATTAATATAATTAATACTTTATATATAACTAAAAATATCACGTATATCAATACTCATATACCTCATACAACACAATAACCAAATAGCACAATAATATTGGACAAACCATAACAACTGACAAAAGTAGGTGACATGACGTACCCAGTAAACATAATAACGTCAGGCATCTTAATAAAGATGTCAAAGATGGATAAAATCGCAGCGTAGAACTTGCAGAAAAATATGACGTCGTCTTAACACATACTATGTAGGCGCAGATAGAGTTATCAAAGTGGTCTTCTACAGTAGGCCAATCCTCTACTTAGACAGACAAACAGATTAAAAATGAAATTAGACATTGCCTCGGAAATACAAGTGAAATTAGCAGCTAGAAATCGAGTACGATGGAAATGTCAAGTCGAAGGTCTATGTTCCAAAGAGGAGTAGTAAGAAAAAAAAAATAAAGAAAACATCTTAAAAATCCGTTAAATTTTGAAAATTTGAAATTAACAATAAAAAATAATCTAAAGTAATAAATAATATAATATCTATCAACCTATAAATTACACTTTAAATAATAGATATATATTTAACAAAAGTAAAAAAATTAAAGTCGATACGTACTAGCAGCTGTAGTTCTAGTGGCAGGTAGTTTCTGATATAAAGAATTTGGTCGAAAACAGAGCTCCGACGGGATGCAGTTCTCCCAAATTTTCTATTAAAAAAAAAAGTTTTCATTGGAACCCAATATATGTATTATATTTCAGCCAAATTGGCCTAGTAGTTTTTGAGATATGAATTTTCAAATTTACTGTTATTCATCTCAGCGTGCATTTGGAAAAAGAGTTTATTTCACAACAGAAGGATAATTTGTGCAAGGATTCTGTTATCCTAATCCTAATATACCTCGATATTACACATCTAGGAAATTTTCATCTAGGATATTCATCTAGGAAAGTTTTTGTGCAAAGGAAAAGTTGGTCAGTCCGTCCCTAGACAGGATATAGTAAAGAGTGTCGCTTTGGGTTGGGTATACACTGAATAATTTTTCCTTAGAATGCTCCTTCATTCAGTGCAAGGTCCAAGACCTTTCTTAGGGTTGAGAATAGTAAATGGCGAAGTATGTGAGACATTTATAGAAGCATGTCTGAAAATAGGTTTACTGAAAGGAGACTGTGCTGGAATGACAAATTGCGAGATTCGGAATTAATCTACCTTCCAAAGCAAATCAGAAACCTTTTTGCCATAAAATTCACTAGATGTATTGTATCTATGATGATTCCGTCGAATCGAGATGATTCACTATGATGATTCCATCGATCCCAACCACGTCATGGGAAAAATATAAGCTGGCTCTAAGTCAGGATATATTCGACACAGTTCGGCGGCAAAATCCTACATTAGAAATTACGCCAAACATTTTCAACAAAGCTTGTATTATTCTAGAAGACAAATTTGTCCTCAATATCGGTAAAATTTTACTGCAATCCGGCTTACTTGCACCACTAAGAATTTAAGAAACTAACAAAATATTATTTACACAGATTAGATACGAGAAAAGAACTAAAATGTCGAAGAGCTACGTACATACATTGCGAATAAAAAGCTTGTTCTAAATCAAGATCAGAAAAAAGCATACCAAATTATCATGGATTAATTAACTAAACAACAAGTTGGTATAATTTCTCTTGATGCTTCTTATGGCACGGGAAAACATTTTTAACTTATTTAATTCTGGCCGAAATCAGAGCTCCAAGTTGCCCTTGTCATCTTCTCTTCAGGAACTGCAGCTTAATGGAGGCGAGAAGGATAGCGCATTCTGCACTTAAATTACCACTTGATATCTCCAGAGAAGAAAATTTTACTTGCAACATAAGTAAAACAAGTGGTCGGGCATAAGTGCTCAAGAAATGTATGATAATCGTTTTGGAATGAATGCACCATATGGCTCACAAAAAATCTCTCGAAGCTCTTAACGTCACTTTGAAAGATCTGAGAGGAAACAGCAACCTGATGGGGAGCAGCCATAGCACTCCTTTGTCGAGATTTCCGTCAAACTTTATACCGTTATCCCAAACTCAACACCGATCGATAATTTTTACGCATGTTTAAAGCATTCATCTTTGTGGAGATATGTGCGAAAGATATAACTTTGAACCAAAACATGAGAGTACAACTGAGGAATGAGAGTGCTCAAATTTTCTCTGACAAATTATCGAGATCGGAGAAGATATATCAGCAGTCGAGTCATCTTACAAGATAAAATTTTCATCAAATTTGTGTAATCTGGTGTCGTCTGTCACAAAGTTAATAGATGCAGTTTATCCCGCAGTGTACAAAAACTATGGCAACTTGAACTGGTTGGGAGAGAGAGCAATTTTTGCTACTAAAAATAAAGATGTCCACGAAATAAATGATCAAATATTTGTCATGGTACCAGCAAATGAGTGAATACAAGTCAATCGATACTATAGTAGATGCAGTCACGACGAAGTCACCAATTTTCCATCAGAGTTTTTAAACTCAATTGATCCTGCTGGATTACCACCACATTATCTTTTACTCAAAGTGTGATCACCAATTATTTTACTACGTAACCTCGACACGTCAAAATTTTGCAGCGGCACAATAAGACTTTGTGTTAAGATGTTGAGAAATGTAATTGAAGCTACCATTTTAAAAGGAAAAGGACATAACGTAACAATTTTTATTCCACGAATACTACTAATTTCGACAGATTTACCTTTTGTTTTTAAATAATTGCAATTTCAAGTAAGACTTGCATTCTCAATTACGATCAACAAGGCACATGGACAATCTATTAAGTACTGCGGAGTGAATTTGAGATCGCCATGTTTCTTATGTTTCTTGCTCAAGGGTAGAAACACCCAATAATTTATTATTTCTTGCTGCTCCTAAATGGGAAATTAAAAATGTTGCTTACAATTAAGTTTTATTTTAAGATGCAATTAAAACAAAATATTATTTTATCGTCCGTTAATTTAATTGGCTTATAGTTTTGTCTTTTTTGGCCTTTTAAGTTTTCTTTTTCACTTTGGAAATCCGGCGTACCCTAAGGTGAACATACTATTGTACGTAGTAATGACTCAAGCCCCATTTACTGCAAGTATTTAAAGAATTATTTTTGTGTTTAGTTATAGAGTAATTTGAATTTATTTTGAACGTAATAATAACGATTATATTTTTTATAGTAAATCAATAATTATTTTATTTTTTCCAATAAAATAAATCTATAACAAGTAACTGTTTTAGTAAAGATAACCTCTAAGGTGACCTACAATTTTTTAGAGTTATATCAATAGCTGAGTTATTCAGAAAATTCTTAAATTCATAGTCAGTTACGAGTTTTTTCTCAGTTAGAAATAACTTAAATTTTTTGTGTCAAATTCTTACTTCACAATTTTAAAAAATGGAAAATCGTAATCGTTATTTACTCTATTAATTTTCATTGAATCGGTTATAAAACCATGGTGATATGCAATATGCATGTGATATCCAAAAGTTACAAACATTTGTGGTGGTAAAATTCTTTGCGAATCGTATATGGAAGAATCAGTTTCTTGTGTAGGTCCGTATATTCCGTAAAAAGCTTATCTGCAATGCAAAAATGGTTATTTTAACGAAGAAAATATAATATTAAAAACTATTGAATGCAATGATAATGGCGAGTGGTCTGACATACCACTAACATGTACATCAATATGCATGGAATTTCCAAATTTATCAGAAATACAAAATTTAAACAACAAATTTTGATTATACCGGGTGTGCCAGACATGCGTATCAGCTTTTTAAGAGGTAAAGGAGTCGTTATTTAAATTTCAAATAAGTTTGTTCATTTAATCGAGGATGCTCTATCGATTGGTGATATTTTCAGCTTCCGGGAATGACCGTAAATCGGTTTTTTAAGCCCAAAAATTGCCGCAGTTGGCCGAAATCGAGATTTTCAAATGGTAAAAGGTACTTTTTTCTGAAAATTCGGATTATACAACAAAAAATATTTTTTTCAAAAATTATTAACAAAAAAAAAAAAAAATGCTCCATATTTTTCCTTGGTAAACTAAAATTAATGACAATAATTTTTATAAATAAATTGGTTTTTCATGTTATTATATTTTTTATCTCAGTTTTGGGTTCTTACAAAGTCCGAAAAAAAAAAAATTTACTTTACAAAAAATTCTTTGCTGTTCCGATGGCATCCCTGCTATGGTTCTAAGACATATAGCCTTCGCTATTTCCAAACGATTGCGCAACTTATTCCATTTCTCCTACTCTACAGGAGTATACCCAACTCAATGGAAGATTGCGCATGTTATAGCTATAGCTAAAGCTGCAATATCGATCCTCTACAAAGTCATGGAGATCTTAATAAATAAAAAGCTGACCAAATATCTAGACAGCCAAAGTATTGTCCACGATAGGCAATATGGATTTAAATCCCACCGGTCCAGCGGTGATTTAATGACATACCTTAACGGGAAGCTAAATATTTGCTAGCACAATTCAGGTGAAGCAAATATTGTTGCTTTAGATATTTCTAAAGCTTTCGATCGAGTATGGCACAGCGCATTATAAGCAAAATGTCAAGCAGTAGGCCTGGGTCCCTCTTCTCTCAAATGGATTGAAAGTTTCCTTTCGAATCGTACGATTCAAGTCTTAGTTGATGGATTTAAGTCCGATCAATTCCAAATAAATGCTGGTGTTCCCCAAGGATCAGTTATCTCACCAACCCTATTCCTTATATTTATAAATGATTTGCTCCAAACCACTTTCAATTCAATCCACAGCTTTGCAGACGACAGCACCCTAGTAGCCTCTTACGATTTTCATAAAAAATCTAAAGCTACATCCACCGCTATGTCAACCAAAAGAGGCATCATGGCCAGTTCCCTCAGCCATGATTTAGTTGCAATAGCTAATTGGGGCTTAAAACAGAGTCGAGTTTAACACTTCTAAAACTCAGAGCTGTACAGTCTCCTGAAAAATTTCCATTTTTAATCCTATTCTTTTGTTTCAGAAAGATAAATTTCAGCGGTTTGAAAGCTTAAGTATATTAGGTACGCCAAATGTTTAGGTTTTCTTAGCCGCTGCAAGGCTTCCTTCTCCCCCTGTGACCTTCTGAAAATCTATAAAGCTTTCATACGAACCAAAATGGAGTACAATTCTCACATATGGGCTGGTGCCTCTATTATTGCGTTAAAACATTTGGATAAAGTCCAAAAATGGGTTATTCGTCTAATCAATGACCCAAATGTGACTGCTCATCTTGCTCCTCTTGGACATCGTCGTATAGTCGAAGCTCTCTCACTTTTTTATAGATATCTCGTAGGCATCGGCACATGCTCAGTGGAAATTAAATCTATATTACCTCCACTTAAGCGTTTCCCCCGCGAAAGACAAAGGGCAGCATGTGCTCATCTCTACACCATTGAAATCCCTAGATGGCAAAAGACAAGTTATGGAAATTCATTTATAACTTCAACATCCCGAATGTGGAACTAAATTCCATCTTATGTGTTCCCAAAACATGACAAATTCTATATTTATGTCCTAAATAAATTCAAGACGATCATTAACATCTTCGTTCGTAATTGTCCTTCTTCCTTTTTACCATCCTCCTTTCCAAATTTTCCTTTCCCACCCTAGCCAAACGTACCAATCGGTATAAAAGGTCCTCACGTAGTGTTTTGGCTATGCATAAAATAAAAGAAAAAAAAAAACAATGATCTAGCTGACCCCTAATGGCCCTAATGCATGAAAAGCAATTCTAGTCTGTGCTTGCTTAGTACCACCAAGAAATTCACAATGAACGATAGGTACAACAAAAATATAAAAAATAAAATACGAAGTACGAAGGAAAAGATTAGCAGAATACAAGAAAGTTTTTTTCTTCCGTTTCTAATTTATTATGTATGTAGCTATATAGAATCTCTTAAATTTTTACACAGTGAAAAAATAGTTGTATATTATGTATTTCTTTTTATGTATTCATCTGAACGGTATTATAAGAACTATTTTGAACAAAAAATTTTAATTGAACTGTGCAGTGCAGTATTTTGGTTATAAAATTTTTTTAAAAACAGAATTATTTTACTTGAAAATTAAAATTTTTTTTGTAATTTTATTTTTTAATATTTATTAATGGATTGAAACGCCCGTCGAACTGTTAATATTGTTCTATGGAATCGCCGGCCCTGCCTGATATCTGTATAAATAAATAAATAATAAAAATATTAAATTAAATATTCAAATTTTAAATGCATTCAGTTTGTTTGGCATCAGCGTTTAAAATAACACTCAAAATTCAATTTCTTCCTACTTTCTGTAATTCATGTTGTGCTTGCTGTGTTATGCGATAACAGAATTTTTTTTTTTTTTTACTTTTTTTATGCTAGTGGCTTTACTACAAATCGCTTTACTAGGTCTAAGATGCTGAGATTTTTATTATTATATTTTTCCTTTAAAAGAAGAAAAAAAAGAAAACAGTTCATTTGAAATTATCACAATAATTTCAGAACTAGAATTAAAAATGTTCAGTTGAGTTTATAACGTTGCGGAATAAAGACTACTTGAAAATAGGAAAAAGGAAATTAAAATTAAATCGACAATTTGTTAATTATTATATTTTGTAAATCAAAAGGGCACCCCCTACTACTTCAACATTTTCTCTTTTCTTATGTATTTTTATTTAATCATTTTTCTTTTTATTTGAAATAAAACTGATAAGTGATAATTAATATTTTAGTAGCTGTGTTCTGCTGGTTAGTACGATAATGGGAATTTTTAAAATGGAGAAAAAAAAAATAGTGATTATTTGAAAAATTAATTTAAAAAAAAAAAACAAATTAATAGGAAAAAAGCGCGCAATATATACATACTCGTACTTGTACATATACATACTTACACATCAAATAAATATATTATAACTAAAACAAAATTATAAATAATAGAAAATAAATGATTCTCGAAATTAAACGATTATATTAAATTAAAAATTAATTTTAGTGATAAGAATTCATTTACATAGAAGGAGAAAAAAACTAAATGGTTAAATTCATTTTTTAAATTTAAATGTTTGTAAATATATTATTAATTAATTATTTATTAATTAATTAAACAATATTATTTTAAAACCTATTTACCAATTAAATTTGAAGTAATAAATTGAATAAATTTTAAATTTTAAATTTCATAATTCATTATTTTCTAATAATTAAATACATTTATGCACCTATATACGTATTTTATAAATGCATATAAAAACGAAAGCGAGTGGAAAAATAAAATTTACTATTCAATACTACCTGTGTTTCAACAAAAATCAAAAGAAATAAAATATAAAATAAAAGAAATATTTCAATTTAAAATTGAATTGAAAAAATAATACAAAAAAAAAAAAAAAATAAGTGAATAAAAATTATATTTTACTTTAATTGAAGTAATTGGAAATAATTACAGTTTGTTATTTCTTTTTAAATTAAGCAAATAAAAAAATTAGGTAGAAGAATAAAATAGAAAATTTCTTCTTCTATACAAAAAAAAAAAAAATTAAAAATAAATTATACATAAATTTACATCCATACTAAAAAAAATATACATATTAAATACATATGTTTGTGTTGTATGTGTGTTTGCATACAGAACGTTTATAATTTGAATATTTCTTAAGAAAATAATTAAAGAAAAATAAAAACGAAAAAAAAGAAACCAAAACAACCAAACATATTTTATTTCATTAATTGAAAAAAACAAAAAAAAAACACAAAAACAAAATATAAATAATAAAAATAAAAATAACAATAATATAATTTAACATTATTCAAATTATTAAATAATTTACAAACATCATTATGACACCATTTATGTTCACGGTATTTACTGTAGCGTGTCAGGTACGACGTGAAATTTCACCTTGTACTTGTGAACCAATACAATCCTTTGATAGTAGACCACCTCATGGTACTGAAGTTGCATGTGAAAAAGTTGATTCATTTAATCAAATTGTTGATATATTATCAAATAAATTTGCTAAAAATGATTCAATTAGCTTATTAATATCACATTCAAATTTAGAGGATTTAGAAATGCGTACATTTAATGAAATGAATTTAAATTTAAAAAAATTGCGTTTGATGTCAAATAATTTAAGGTAAATAAATATTTAATTATATACATAATAAAGCAAAAAATGAATTAATATATAAATTATTAAACTGAAGTAAAATTTAACCAACAGTTCACACAGTTCAGATATTTCTTTAATTAATCATTATTTTTAATATTGTTTTTGATCATTACATTCTATTTTTTTCAGTCAATTAAAAAATATAATCCTACATTCTCTAATTTTGGTTATTTATGTTATTTTATAATTTGTAAATGGTATGTATGTGTATCCGCTCAAATCAACCGCTAGCTCAACTTTTTATGTATTAAGTGGCTTTCAATTGTAAATTTGCTTGGTAAATCTACTTGTCGGGTGTCTTTTAAATTAAGATACATGTTAAGACAGTTAATTTGGATGGTCCATCAGAATGATAACTCTGATTTTAGCCTTCCCCTAATAGTCAGCAAATTTTATTTTATTTTATTCCGAATTAATTTTTTTTATTATTAATATATGAGTTTTTTATTAATCATCCCATTATCATTGTAATGTAATCTAGATAAAGGTCTATTTCACGGATTTTTCTATTATAGTTGGGTGTTATTCAGTTTTACTCGTACTCCTCTTTATGATTTAAGATTTTTTTTCCTTAAATATTCGACTGTTACTATTCTACTTCGTGATATCTATTACTTACTGGCCAACAGACCATGTAGGTTCTGGGTCTAAACTCATCAACGCCTTCCATTTTTGCCGGTCACGGGTCAATTCTCTTCTTCAGTTGAAGATGCGAAATTGTTTTAAATCCACCGATAATGCTTCTCTCCAACGAAAGTTTGGTCTGCCCCGAGGTCTTGTACCCTCGGGTCTGGATTCAAAGATTCTTTTGGTTGTGATATCTATAAGCACCATTATACCTAAAGAGACGAATTTTATTCACAGAATATGAACTTGAATTATTATATCTTGGATTTAATTGTTTTTTTGTGCTTCTATTAATTAGACTATATAGACAGCTGCTGAATGTGTTTGATGTATATTTGTGAAGGTTAAAGTGTCTTGATTTTATATTACCATATTATTTAAGCCTTCTGTTTTTTTTTGGTATCCGCTGTGATGCTATGTATGGGTTTTTTTTTACGTTCTTGACAGTAACCTAGTATTCTGTACTTTTTTATATAATGTTATCCGAGTATTTTTATTTGTTTATTAATATGTCTGGTAAATCAACTCATTAAATGTCGAAAATTACTATTATTTTTAGGAACTAATTCTTCATAAATAGCGTAGTTACATTTTATTTACGTTATCACCAAATTATACTATCAATTATTTTATTCCAATGACCAAGGGTACAGGATCACATCGAATTCCTAAAGCATTTTGTTTTATTTGTTTATCGAATCTGGAACCTTTTGGTTGAAAGGCAGGCGATCTATTTACTGTGCCACCCAGCGTTCCTGCTCTGCTACTGTTGATCTTGCTACCTTTGAACATACAATAAATTTAAAAAAATGTCAGATTAACAAATTGAAATCATAATCGAAGAATGAAGTATGTAAAATTTAATTGTACAGTTCAGACACTGTTTAGTGTCCTTGCATTTCTATAGCACATCAAAAATATGTTTTATACTAATAATTGAATTAGTTTGAAATTGATAATATATCACTGATCATTTTCTATTATGTGCATACGTGTTAGTTGAAAACATTGAATTTTATTAATAAAACTCACTGATTATAAATTAATTATATATTATGTACCTACTCGTACTTACTCTTTATGAGCATAATTAATAATTTGAGGATAGAAAAACAAAAGAAAAAAATAATTGTGTTGAAAATCAAAGCAGATCGGGGATGGTGTATATGCGTATATCGATATGAACCGTTTTAAGTAAAATTAAATACTAAATAAAGTTAAATTAAATGCCGAATTATTCGATATGTTTTAGTTGCTTTGAAACAAATATTGGCATTTAAAAAAAACTAGAATAACACAATTAAACAATGATGTAAAGTATAAGGTGAAATGTGATCAAATCTGCGAACCGATAAAATATTTCTTATCCCAGTGAAAGTTATATTTCCTTTCCTATTGTTATTAGAATCCTAATATGCCATAATCTCACATCCATATAATGTTAGTTTAGATTAGTATTAATAATATTCTTGCTAAAAATAAATGTCGCAGGTTGTACAAGCCTCATAATAATCTGTAAAATCTAACATGATTATCCTCAGCTAATCGTTTTGTTAAGTATATTTCCAATGTTTTTGATATGATCATTTATATATGTAAAAATTTAAAAGTTTATAAATTTAATTGTATTTAAATTTCTAATATAAAATTTCAATTTTATTTTTTATCTTTTAAAAATAACAACACAAAAAAATTTCAAAATATTTTTCATTTCAAAATAAAATAAATTTCTTTCGATATCATAATAATTTATAATAATTTTAAATTTATATTTTCGGTTGTTATTTTTATTGTTATTATTGTTTCTTGCTAGTATTTAACGTAAATGTAATAATTAGTATGTTATTTTGTTATCAATTTGTTTATGAACTATTTCTTATCAAATTTTACTTTATATGCATATATAGTAATATATATATATATGTAAATATAAAAAGGGTGAACTCTGGCTGGGTAAATCTGTACATATATAAATCCATTTTTGTACAAAATTCAATTGAATAAATGTGTATGGTTAGAAGAATCTTGATAATAAAGGGATAATGGTACATTTTTTCAATTCGAATTATATATGTGTGTATGAATGTTTTTGTGTAAACTGTGTGTAATATATACGGATACATTTTTGACTACTTTTTTCAAAATAAAAATTAGTATGTATTTAATAGTATTCAAATTATTTGAAATTACTACAATGCAACTATGTATTTTTTTATTTAAGTATATTTTTAATTATGTGTTGTATGTGTGAGTGCATATACATATTGCAAATCCTGACATATGAATTAATTAATATAATTTCATTGTGTGAAACTATTAATAATAAATATATATTATTATACATTTGTATACATTATCTGAAGTTAAATAAAATCAAAAGAAAAGTAGATTATGTATATAGCTAGGTATATATAATAATAATAATATTTTGTCTTATTTCTTTCTCTCTGATAAGGACTTTCTGATAAGGATTAAGTTTTATAGACATTTTTTTGTATTTTCATAAACAAAAAAAATATATTTTCTTTATTATTTCTTGGTGTTTTTAATGGTGTGTGTGTACCATACCGTACACTAATAATATTAATTTGCTTAGATTTTTTATTTTGTTTTTATTTAATTAAATAAAATTATTTAATTTAATTACATATACATATAATATATTTAATGTTTTAATATAAATTTATTATGTGTTTATATGTGAATAGTAGTGAAATTTATCATATAAACGAATGTAATTAAATAAATTAATTCATTTTGGTGTTATTACATATTCATAAAAAAAAAACAAAAAAATATAGTGTTATCTGTAAAGTAAATAATTTTATGTACATATTATACTTTGTGTACTTATATATATAGATACGGACATTAATATATATTAGAAATTCAGATGAACTGCACATTTGGGTTGAAGTCTAAGGTCAAGGCTATTATCAGGATACAATTATTTTTTACTTTGTTGTTATAATTTTTGTTGTTTTGTTTCTTATTATTGTTTTCATTTTTGATTTTGAAACACTTTTATTTTTCAACTTCAGTTTTTAAAAAAATTGTCTTACTATGATTTTATTCAACACCAAAAAAAAAAAATAATAAAACTAATAGGAAATATATTTTCATAAATTTTCCTTCTTTGTTTGGATATTTAATGAATTTCTCTGCAAAAAAAAATCTTTAATAGGACTTTGTTCACAAGATATTTAATAATAGATATTTATATTTAATAGTTAGTTGTAATTTTAGAAATTTTTAACAACCTATATATACATATATTACAATACAAATAATTACTACATGATGTTTTACTACACAGATAATTATTTATAAGGGGTTTTCCAATGGGAATGATATGATTTTGAAGTGACATGTTTCAGTCATTTGTAATTTTTTTCATTGAATTCAGTAATGTTTAAAATTTCATTACAAACGTCGTGAATTTGCTGATTTTGCCTTGGAACAATTTGAGAACGATAACGATTTTTTTTAAGAAAATCATCTTCTCCGATGGAACTCACTTTCATTTGAGTGGTGTGGTAAATAAACAAAACTGTCGATTCTGGTGCGAAGGAAATCCACAATTTATTCATGAAAAACCATTACATTCATCTAAATTGACAGTTTGGTGTGGTTTTTGGTCTTGTGGAATCATCGGTCCGTATTTCTTTCGAAATGAAGCTGGTAACACCGTTACTGTCAATGGCGAGCGGTATAGATCGATGATAACCATCTTTTTATGGCCGAAATTGGAAGAAGTTGATCTTGACAACATTTGGTTCCAATGAGGCGGCGCTACGTGCCACACTGCAAGTGCAACGATTTAATTATTGCAAGAAAAGTTTGATTTTTTCAAGATTCGATTATTTCAAGAAATTGTGATATTGAGTGGCCTCCAAGAAGTTGTGATTTAACACCATTAGACTATTTCTTGTGGGGTTGTTTAAAGTCATTGGTGCTTAGCAATAAACCAAACTCTCTTCAAGCTTTACAAGTCAATATTGAACGTGCTATTCATGACATACGACTGGATTTAGTGGAAAAAGTGCTCGAAAATTGGGTTCTTGCAGAAGAAGTCGTAGAGATCGATTTCAAGTCTGCGTACGATAGCATATACCGCAGCGAGCTGTATGCTTCTATGTCGGAATTCGGTGTACCAGCTAAGCTCATCCGATTGTCAAAAATGACACTGGAAAACACAAGATGTGCTGTGGTGATTGGAAATGACACTTCTGACTATTTCCAGACGTGTACCGGATTTCGACAAGGAGATGCACTATCATGCGACTTCTTAAATCTAGTACTGGAACGTATAGTGCGACAAGCGGAAGTAAACACGACCATAATATAGTACCATTTTTCAGATTTGTTCAACTACTAGGGTATGCCGACAACATTGACATCATCGCCAGATCACAACGGGCGGTCGTCGAGGCCTTTACCCAGACTGAAGAAAAAGCGAAACGAATGGGTCTCAAAGTAAACGAGGATAAGACAAAATATATGTTGTCGACAAATAAAAAGACCTCTCAACATCATATTGGTCAAAACATCACTGTCGGCACATATAATTTCGAGGTAGTTCAGGAGTTTACCTACGCTTGGAATGAGCATTAGGACTTGGAAGGTATGGAGGCTGGAGGTACGGTGAAGAATAAACCTTACAAAACATTGGTGATTCGGTTTGTCAAAACATCTTGGGTCAAAGCTCCTCTCTCGAAACACCATAGTACAAATCTACAAAACGCTCATACTCCCGGTTTTGCTTTACGGATCAGAATCATGGACACTGCCTAAGGCAAGTGAGCATGCACTTGATGTCTTCGAGAAGAAAATTCTTCGTCGGATATATGGTCCTGAAAACGACGATAGGGTCTGGAGGAGAAGATATAATGCCGAACTCTATGAGCTGTACAATAAGGTGGACGTAGTCACAAAAATTAAAGTCAAGAGCTACAGTGGCTCGAACACCTAGAGCGGATGGACGAAAATGCTCCAGCCAAGAGAATCTTCGATTCCAGATCCGAAGGTACAAGACGTCGGGGCAGACCAAACCTTCGTTGAAGAGACGAAATATCGGCGGATTTAAAGCAATTTTGAATCTTCAACTGGAGAGAATCCGCCCGTGACCCTCAAAAATGGAGGATGTTGATGAGTCAGGCCCAGGACCTACATGGTCTGTTGGCCACCTAAGTAAGTAAGTAGTAAATTATGGGTTTGGCAAGGTGTAATTGGGGTTACTTGTTTTATGCGTATATCACTTACCAGATGATGTTCTTGTCGAAACGGTGATTTGATGTGTGGAATGGCATACAATTTTCTATCAATCTCATTAAATTAATTGTCATTAAACGGCTTTTTTTTTTACACACTAGATAAACAATATAGAAAAGGATTTCTGTATAAAAAAATATTGTAGGTTCGGGTAAGGAGAAAAAGGATTAGGCGGAAATATAGATATTAGGAGAGATGGTAGAGGGCAATCGGTATAGGTAATATTGATTATTTTATTTCAAAAGAACAAGTGTCGTTTCCAACAAGATATCTATAGTTGTTTCGACATGTGGTAAGAAGAGCAAGGGTTACCTGGACTGTGTAGTCGTCAATTAGGCACAACTTTATATTTTGTTATGGTAACCTAGTGAATTTTGGGGTGGGCCAGCCGATATGTGATAATTATGCTTCATCTTAGGTCGGATATGAGCTTTATAGATATTGGACAGATCTCTTGGAGTAAGCTTTACATCGGGGAAGAAAGTCTAAACATTTAATGACAAATGCGCTTATTAGGATGTATCAAGAAGTTGATTATATATATATTTTAAATTTTTTCTTTCGTTAAATTTAAGAAGGGGAATCATATATTAATTAAAATATTAATCACAATAATCACAATAATAATGATAAATATATATATATATAAAATTGGAATTTTCCTATCCTATCTTAAATTTTCTTTATTTCTTGTCAAGCATACAGTTTGGATAGTATTATATCCACCTGGGACAGGCCTATACAGGACAATAAGGGTCAAGGTAGGATAATTAACGTTGCCGAAAGAAATTAGAGAAAAATCTAAGAAAGAAAAATAGTAATAATCAAAGCTCAAAACAAGGTTATGTTAATATCGTTATTAATATTATTCATCAACTACAATTTTGACCGGTAAATCACGCAACCATGAGGTTTGACTATTGGTAAAATAATAATACGTCATAATTCTTTGCTTTTAGTGAAGACACAAATACTGCAAACCGTTGATAGTTTTTCACATTTAAGCTTATTAAATAAACCAAAAATAAAAGAAAAAAACAGTCCTATTGTAAACATCAGACATGCCATACCATATTATGTGAGTTACTTATGTATTTTTGTTTTCTATGGATATGAAAAAAACTTATGTTGGAAATAAATTGAGTGACTCAAAAGGTGATTGCCGCGATAGACATCAATAAAATACGAATACTGTAGGATTTGCTGTTTATTCCTGAGGCGGCTTAGAACACTAGCGTTTGCTGTTATCCAACCTTATTGTATATTTGTCAAAAAAACAAAACTGTTTTTGACTGGAAAATTAAAGACGTTGATAAAATATTTTTTTACTAAATTAGTATTTTTTTTATTCTTTATTTATTGTAACTAATCAGATACAGATGATACTGCGATGTTGTTAGGTAAATTCACACAACTTATAAAATTTATGAAATTGATATAATTCATTTTTAATATAATAATTGTTAAAACTCTGTTGTTTGTTAACAGTAAATAAATTTAATTTAATTTATTTAAAAAAAAATCCCGAGTTGAAAGTTTAAATTTCAGACAAATTACTCTACAGCAATCTAACACGAAATATCAAAAGAATAATTTTGTTTTTGTTTTTTTTTGTATGAAAATAATCGCTATGTGAAAGTAAAAGTAAATATAAAAAAGACAATGAAACAAAAATATATACATACCTAAAGATAAGATAATTTAATAAATATTTTAATTTAATTTTTATTTAATTTCTCTGAATACTACAGACATCTCGTCACTATTTAAATACATAATGTATGTGTATATATAATATAATATATTTTATAATTTATATTGTACGTACTATTCAATTATTTTTTTGTTTTGTAATTCGATAATTTGATTAGATTCGAACTCTTGTGAATTTGTTTTGTTTTCAAAAACGTTAAACAAAATAAAAAAATTCGAATTTTTTAAAATACAGAGTTTTTTTTGTTTAATTTTCAAAATTTTGTTTTCAGTTGTGGTTTATATTTTATTGCTAATTGTATACTTAATTTATAGTTTGTTTCGAAAAAGCAAATCAGACTAGTGCAAATTACATTATTTCTTATAATCTATTTAAATATAATCTTAATCTGAAAATATCCTGTTAAATCAATGAGTTGCGAAATTATTTGCACTGTAAGAATTTTTTTTAAAATACAAATTCTGAACCATTACGCAAAAAAAGTAATGTAAAGTTTTTCGTTCATTCTAGTTAGTTGTTTCAAAATGAATTTCTTTTCAATTAACACATTTTCAAACAAATATCTGAATTCATTTTATAAACTAGCTAAATCACCCGACGTTGTCTAGATCCAACAAAAAATGTATCAAATTTACTTCAATAAAGTTTTATTTATGAATCGAATTGATAAAAAGTGCTTTCTGTAACTATTGCCTTATAAGTAACCATTTTGTTTTTTGTTTTTTCCCTTACTCGTTTTGGGAGCATAGGGTTTCCATTTGACATTCCCATCGGACTCACTCGATTTATATCTGATCTTTTCATTTGTTCTCACCTTGTGTTTGTTTTTTCTAGATAGAATTTTATGGTCCTCTGCCAGATGTTCTTCGGACGTTCTAAATCTCCATTTATTTCTTCTGAATTGTTTCAATATAGGTTGTTCGGCGGTTACTATCCAGAGGTCCATTATTCGGGTTGATGAGAATATTCGGCATATTATCCTTAGACATTTATTAATGAAAACTTGCAACTTCTGGTTGAGAATTTTTGATGTTAATCAAATTTCACTGCCGCATGTTAGGATTGATTTTACACAATACCGGAATATTATGAAGACGAGTGGTAAGAACGAGCATTCTTATTTGACTCCCGATGTTGTGGTGAAGGAAGAGCTTTTATAAGTTACCATACGAACATATATTCGAACACATAGTGGATCCAATTCAAAATTTGGTAGTATAGGCTTGAATTTGCTCCAATGAAATGAGGATGAAACACTGTTATTATTATTAATCTGTATATTGTATAGTTTTGGCTGATTGAAGTATCGTAAAAACATTATTTGAGCTCATACTTTTATTCGTTCTAATTAGTGATGGAGAAAATTGATGATTGGGTATTTGATCCCATGAAATTTCATTGAATAGTTAACAGCTTCATTTTCATTTGAGATTGTATGATCGTCTCATTTTCATTTGAGATTGTATGATTGTATAATTTTACCATTTAAGTTCACAGAAATTCTTCTCTAACCAAGCTTGTGTCAGTTTTGAACTAATGATAAGAATTATTTTCACAACAAGAACCTTTGGAATTTTAATTTTGGACCAAAATTTTTATGGTTGCTATCCGAATTAGTATTTTTGGAAAATGGTAAAAGGTGTGTTTTTTTTTTAAGACAGCATCTGATCATCGATCTGATATTCAGATTTGTAAATCTTTTGATTTTTGAAATATTGGTGATAGATGCTATAAGTTGTATTGCAGTTAACCTGAACCTGTCATTTGATAGCGAATTATCTTTTCTTTTTGATTATAAATAACTGTGATCATAAAAGTTTGAGATTTGATCAAAAGGTGAATAATATCATTCACGAGATATATAGAGAGATGTTACAATAGATTCAATGAATCAATGATCATGGTAACTGGGGTCTGAAGAATTAACTTCACCTTAAAAATAAAATTTATTTTAGTATATAATTATGATAGGAACTTAATCCGTTTTTAAGAGTTTGGTATATTCAACAGTAGATAAATAAATTAAAAATTTTTGGAAAATTAAATTAAAAAATTAATTATTAAAATACTATTTGAACGGAATATAAAAATTGTTAAAATATTCTTTAATTGAATCCTAACTCATAATAGTTTTATTTTTTATTTTTATGTATTTTCTACTTGATTTTTTCTGCAACAGTTTTAGTCATTATCATTGATCATACCGTGCTTCAAGGTTACATATATGTAGTGCCACAATAAAATTCTTCCATCTAACGGCGATTTTTTGCAAGAGTTATTTTTCACTTCAGTCTTCAGCTATATAGTTATAGTATATATATATATTATACATTTCTACGATAGCTTAACAATATTTGATGTTGTATAACATCTAATGAGTAATAATTTTGAAGAAATTTTTTTGTGCTTTATCTAAATACTATAGAAGGTGTTAATTTGTTATTAAAACTATTTAAATTTAATTACGGTGAATTTGATAAAAAAATAAATTTTTAACCTGGTAAATTTTATCTAATTTTTGTATAAGTAGCCATATAAATAAACCATTTTACATTTTTTTTTCATATATAAAATTAATAACCCATTATTGCATATACCTTTTACCAACAACTGTTGGGATACTCTTGAAATACATTTAAAATTAAATTTATAAGTTAATATAAATTTTAACGATTGATTAACGAAAGTGAAATAATTATATTATAGTTTTATTTATTTTGTTATTTTATATATTAATATTATAGAGTCAAATAAATGATTTAAACTAATCCTTAAGATGTTGGGTTTTTACATAATTTCGAAAAACAAAATATCCTTAAGTTTACATAAGAGTATATTTATTATTAATAAACAGAGTTTATAACCTTATTTTGAAATCAAATACCTATGTTGGTAAAAATAATCTGTTGATTTATTGACTTTTAAACGAAATCCTTTTTTGAAATCCTTGTCAAAAATAAAACCAGTAATAAATAACTACATAAAATAGAATATTATACCTGTTAAAATACGTTATTATTCCTAAAATTTATAATTTTCTTAGAAACTTCATAATATGTAATCAGTGTCAATCAAATTAAAAAAATTTCGCTAAATTAATATGTACATACATACTGTGTATGTATTAGTGAAATATGAAATTACTGTGAATCTATTGATTTGTAATAATTGACGTTTCGTATAATAATACATAGTTAATAATAGTAATGATAATAATATTTGTTTTTTTTTGTTTTGTTTGGATAAAGGATAACAACAATTTTTTTTAGGATTAAAATACTGAATCAGCAAATTAAAATTTCTCTTTAAACTAAAATTTATTGATTTTAGTTATTTTAGTATTTTAAATTTATTGAATATGAAATCACCATGTAGGTGTATCGAAGGTAAATAAATAGTAAAATTGATAAAAAAAAATAACAATAACTATTTAATTAATTACAAGTAATGATTATTCTGTCCATAATTTTTAATTTTTGGCATTTGTAAAAAAAATTTTATTCTAACATTGTAGCTCCCTCATATAAATTTTGCAAATTTTTGAACTCCTTACTAACGGAGATATTGAATTTTAAGCCTAAATTTGATATTAAAAATAATCTGGATTGTTTCGCAGATTAAGGATATGAATATTCCACAGAGATTAATTTCGTTTGATGTTAACAGCCTGTTCACATCTATACCAATAAAGCAAATAAAAATAATTATTCAAAATTTGTTGGATAATAGAGATTACATCTGTTAAAAACGAAATAATTAACCTATTGAACACTTGTTTATAACATTACTATTTTCAATTCGATAAGGATTTTTACAAATAAGTGGAAGGACTTCCGATGGCTTCCCCTACTTTTAAGTCCGTTGTTGGCTGAAATATTCAATGGATGATTTGGAAAGAAAAATTTTAGAATCTACAATTCCAATAGTGAAGAATATTCACAAATGGTGTATAGATATATTGTAGATGATATTTTTTGGGTCTTTAGAGAAACTGACAGACAAATGGATCAGTTTCTCAAATTCTTGAATGCTAATAATAAAAAAATTCAGTTCACAAATGGAAAAAGAATCAAACAATAGTCTCAACTTTTGGGACATTTCTATAAGTCACGTAGAGTGAAAATTCTATTTCCAGACTTATAGTAAAGACACATATTCAGATGTGGTGACTCCAGCACATTCTAATCATCCCATTAATACTAAAATGTCCACTTTCCATAGCTACGTTCATAGGAATATTCCGATGTCGAAATTAAATTATAATAAGGAGTTCAATATAATAAAAATAAAAATAATAGCGAAAAATAACGGATATGAGGGGAGAATCATCTATAAGGAAGAAAAATATAAAACTTTTATTTGAAAAATGTACAATTCTTCCAAAGAGTATAATCTGAATTTTACGAGATTTTGTTCCTAGAACGAGATTAAAAATAGGAAATTCATGAAAAATACAATATAATTAAATCCAGTTTTTTATAATAACAATACCGTTGAGCATAAATTATAATAAAAATCGTTATACCATCAGGAACAATGTTAGTAAATCGGGTGTTCATGAAAAAAAAATGTAGTGATTTGATTACATTATATATTGGACAAACTGGAAGAAGTTTTCAAGCCAGATTTCAGGAACAATTAAGACAAGCGTTTAACGGAAAAAATGTTGCAAACGTAGTGGAACATTCCTTAGAAAATAATCACGAAGGCTCAATAAATAATTTTGAAATTTTACATTTTGCAGAAAAAGGTTAACATACCTGGAATATGAAATTTATCAGGTCAAAAACAAAACAAAAAAATCTGATGAACGTTCAGGTAGACCTAATAAAATCAAATCTTTTAAAACTTATCAAACCTTTGTAACTGTAATAAATAAATATTATATTAATGTAAAATAACAAAAATACTATAATTATTAACACATGTGTAATTACTTTATTAGTCTTCTGGTCCAATAACCGAAATCGCTTAAGATATTTAATAAAATTAGCGAATAATACCTAGAGTTTTAATTTTTATTTAATTTTAATTTTAGTTATCTTCCTTAAGTACAAACTGGTACCCAGTCATTTAATATCCATTTTCATTGATCAATTTCATTTTAGTTTTCGAATCTAATAAAGGATGAGTATGTATTAAAAATTTATCTATATTTTCGTGTTACTACTAATTTACTGAACTTCTAGTGAATAAAGACTCCTGGAAATGTTACGATTCAGTTCAATTCAATATCTTCCAAATTATTCTTATACACTTGAAATTTCTCTTTTTATTGTTTTCTGTCATGAAATTCATCATCGACCACGTTTTCTGCTTCACTATGGGCTTTGTCCTAAGGTTTGAGTACATATTTTGAGCAGCTTTTTTTGAATATATGCACATTTTGAATTTTAATTTTTTCTCTTATTTATCATTGGCTGCATCTTGTGTACAGATTTGTGTTTGATATTCTATTTTGTTACAAAATTTTATTAGGGATAATCTTCTTTTGTTTGGTTCGTCTGAATATAAAATCTCCAGAATACCTAACTACCAAAATTAAAATTTTTGTTTTTATAGATATACATAAAGATCAAATAAACCGAATTCAGTATACAAAATTTATAAACAACCAAAGGCTTCTTTTGGAAACTCAGTTCATAATTTCCATACAAAAATTGTGAAATTTTTATCTAAAAATTAAAAAAATTAAAAATAATATAAAAATTTTAATAAAAAATAAAAAAACAGAATTATCGTAGATGAAATTATGAGAGAAAATTATCGAACAACAAAAAAAAAAAAAATGCTAAAATAAAATATTTACAACAATGTTGTGAGGTTAAAAAGTTCAATTATTGTATACGAGCAATAAAAAAAAGTTAAAAGAAAAAAATAAAAGTTTAAAAGAAGATAGGAATGCTCAAAATAAAAAAAATAAATAAAAAACTGACATCAGCACAAGCTGCTATGAGTATCGGCATCGGTTTATGGAACTGAATCTTTTGATTTTGTTTTAGAATCTTGTTGTACTCAACTAAATATACCAAGCTGAAAATTAGTCAAGAGTACTTTTATAAATAGTACGGGGTTAAGGCAATTTACGTAGGCACATTGGTAATTTTGTTAAAGAACTTCGTAAAATAATGTCATTGCTTAAACCAACTGACACTGCTTGGAATATCAAAAAGAAAGTCTTTATACAGAAATCGCTCTCCAATTGTAACCACTGTTTCATTCGCAACGATTCCATTAAATCGACATTGTCGCCGATTTACGAAGAACCTTACGAAATCTTACAGCGACAAGATAATTATTTTAAATTGAACGTCAATGGTATAAACCTAAACTTGTTAATGTATAGAAAGACTCAAACCAGCCTATGATGAACATGATGAATGCATATCATCCATCATAGCCAATTCAACAGCAAATGCAAAAGCAAAATCAATAATTCGGAAACAGCAAGCTACTAGAACACAACCAAAACGAAGTGCACGTTTTGATAAACATTATAAATGTCCAAGTCTGGAAGGGAATAATGTGGTGCCTGTTATTATTTGAATTTAATTAACATTTTTTTGTTATTTACTGTACTGTTATTTAAATTAACATTTTACAGTTTTGAATTTTGAAAATATAAAAAAAAGAACAGTCTTGTTCTAATTCCAATAGTGACTGGTGTATTCAATACTTTTATTTAAATTTTAATTAATGTATATAAAATAAATTTATGTAATTATAAATTTTTTTAAGTGTGAAATATTAAAATTTCCATGTCATTTTACTTTATAAAATCAATCAAAATGAAAATAGGAGTTGTATAGGTAGTCTAACACTATAAATACCTACTGATGAGTGGTAGTAGTGTTATGATGAACGAAAAAATTCCTAAAAATAATTTTGTTAAATTAATGGTTAAATATATTAACGTACGTAACAAGTACGGTAACCTCTCGTACATTAAGTATGGCACTGCAATTGTTAATTATATAAGTTATGTTGCTATTCGAGTATATTTATTTATTAACTTTTCTAGTATATCAACTCATTAAATGTAGTAAACTACTACCATTATAAGCATATATTATAATAAAACTAAGAAAAATAATATATTATACAATATTTACAAAATATATTCCAATTTCGAAATATTAATTATTTTCAAAAGACCCACATTCCGAAAGGGAAAAGAACATGTAGTTGGATTGCAGATTTAAAAGCAGATCCCACTGTTATATAAATAAATAAATAAATACTACCATTATCAGGAAATAAGCCTTTTTAAATATAGCGTAGTTCAATTTTGCTAAACAACTTGTTAAAAAACTTGCTACCAAATGACAGTCTGAAAATTTTTTTGTCATTTATTTTATCCTAATGATAAAGGATACTACACCAAAAAACCGAAATGTAACTTTTGACAATTACGTAATTTTTACAACACTATATCCATGTCTGTTCAAACTAATAGGAAGAGTTTGTTGAATATGAATGCACTCACTTTTAGTAATTAACATTTTAAAAACTGGTTTATATCAGAAATTGTCTTATTAGTTTTATGTTGATTTTGTGCCCATATACTCGTGGGTAAAGCTTGTGCTTTAAACAGAAAAAAATTACAGAGGTCCGTAGTTGCAACGTTGTATTTATCGGAAAGTAATCATAGCAATTGGTTTTGCATAGGAAGATTATTTACATATTTTTATTTAGCGAAAGAAAAAATTGCACTAATCAATATTCAAATCCAGATTTAAAGAATGTCGTGCAGATCCAAACTTCGTTGGAAAATGAAATATTGGCAGCAAACATCAAAACTAGGTATGTAAGTAAAAGAAAATTATTAGAATATAATAATTTCTGTGAAGGATTGCAAATTTTCCGCTTTTATTATGTAATCAATTCGTATTGCATTTTTTGTTGTGCCGTAGAACATTGTTCTCGACATTAAGAACTGCTAAGATATCTAACAACCCAAGCAGTTCTTGATAGAAGTCGACGTAGAGCCGATTTCGTCCAATTTCGGGGAATTTTGAGCTTAAAAACTCTTTTCCGGTCCTTCCCGGAAGTTTAAAATATCACCAATTTTTAGTTTTAAAATAACAGCGCCTTTCCCTCTTAAAAAACTGATACGAATGCTCTGGGACACTCAGTATAACTCCAAGTCTATGATAAAAGCCTTAAGTATAAAATTGTATAACTTTAGATAAATCACTTAGTTGGAGAGAGATAATGAATAAATAATTATATTAAAGAATTTTTGATTAATTTATTTCAAAATATGTGTTATATTTTTAATAAAATATGCTAAATTAATTAATTAATTGTTTGGTTGTACAATGTATGAATGTATATTAGTATGTATTAAAAAATTTCATTATACATATTGTCGGCTGGAAAAACGTTTGTTGAATGTGCATTTTTGGGCATATTGAGTTATTAATTGATACTTAGGTTTTAAAAGTTTTTCTTTCATTTGATCCAATCGGTATTTTAATAGCAGTTCTAGATTTCTAGATTTTGAATCATGTTTTTTTCGAATGTAGCCAGTAATTATCAAAAAATAACAAACAAATGTCGTATGTGAAACATTCAACAAAGTTCTATGCTAAAAACTGATTTTTTCGTTTAATAAAACGATTGTTGAATGTGCTAAAATTCAATCACATTCAACAAAATCATTTCTTTTGTGTATAGTTTTGAAATGTTGAATGTGTATAGCAGTATTAGTATACATACATCAAAATACAAAGTAAAACGGAAATCAAATTCATATGTGTTTCAGTTTTGGTTGAGTGAAGATCAATATGTCGGATTATTCGTCGTCGCCACCGAGTCTAACAGAAGATCTTGTAAGGTTTGTTAGTAAAATATTTTGAGATTTTTAAGTTTTCTAATTAGGTTTTGTTGTATTAGATTATAAGATATAATTTTTGGATGCGATGAAAGGGAACTGCCGAGGCGGAGTGTTTCACGTAAATAAAATGAAAAAGTTTTATATAAACAACATTTTTATTAAAAAAGATTTTCAAATTGTTTCCACAGGTTCAGATTTCAGTAATGATGATGATGTCAGAGATCCAAATTACTCTCCTAAACAAAATATCAGCGATTTTGTGGAAAATTTCAATCCGTCCAACGATGAGGGAACCTCTTTTTGTAGTGATGAAAGGGAATTACCATCTTCAATTTCATGTTCATCTCACAACTCCACTGAAATTTCTCGTAAAAGAAAGCGTAACCCCGCTCTTTGGAAAGCTAATATGCAAAAGAAATTACGTCAAGGTGGACAAGAATATACAAACCGACAAGGGAAACTTATTCCTGCCAAATCAATTGAACCACCTTGCTCTGGGACGTGTTTTTATCGCAAATCTAGGAAATCGACTGTGTTCATAGCGTCATTGAACGGCATTTAAAAATTTTAGAAATTAACAGCCCTTTGAGTTTAATAAGATTGCTCCAAAATATAAACTACAAAAACGTTAATTTGAATATCATTCAAATGCAACCTAAAGATTTTTATTTGTACAGTCGCAAATCGTCAGAACTTTCTTTTCAAAAGGTTCCATTCAGGAAATTAAAATTAATTGAGTATTCTAGAGATTTTAGTATGAGTAAATACAAATTACATTCTAAACATAATATTTATTTCAATTACATTAATAAAAAAAAAACAACTACTTTCTCGAAATGCTGTTGATATTGAAAAGATATTATCTGCACCCTTGAGGCATTCTGAAGTAAAATCTATCAGCCGAGAAAAGAAAGATGATTTAAAATCTATGCTGCCATACTTGGCCGAAACGGACAAGGATTATTTAAAAATTTTACTTAAAATTTAAAAAAACTGAATTTATGGTGATATTTTATTTATTTTATTAGTAATAAGCTAATTTAACTTAACATCAATAATATTACAGTAGTACAAAGAAGATTGATAATGGAATTTTTCGTTTAAATTATGAAACACAGAATAAGCTTTTGTTGAAATAAATAATATTTTCATATAAAAACAAATTTATGTTCAAATTTAAATACAGGTAATAAAGTTTAATCCTTTCAAAAATTATTATTCCCTTTTACGTTATATTTTAAGATTAAATATTAAGATTCCCAAGGGAAAAAACAAAGACATCATTACCAAAATTAATCAAAAAGTAAAATACCTTAATACTTATTGCGTAAAAGAAAAGTCAGAAACTCTCAAATCACACCTTTATTTAATCCTATATATTCTTTTCAAATCTGCAGCTCACAAAGTCTTGTAATTTTCAGTTCAATCCGTTATACGACATAATTAAACGTTAATGGCGCGAATACATTTCAAGGTTGAAACCTTCTTTAATATTAATTTCATCTCTTTCACTTCACTCATTCTCGAGGAACAAAAATTACAAAATTTTTATGCTTTTTTACTGAATCTTAAAAAAATTTTAAAATTGGAAGGTTTAAAATGGAAATTCATGGCACTACAACTATATAAACATGAGAAAATCACATACGACAGAAAAACTTTTAAAAACAAAAAATTTTGCACATACGACAAATCCATCCGGCAATTAACAGCTTTTAGGTCTGAAACTAAGCGTGGGCGGACCATTCGACAACTATAAATCGAAAGCTGATTTGATACGTTGTATGTTGTAAAAAAAATATTGAAATTTATCGTCCAGTTTTTTAATAAAAACAGCTCAAACCTTTAACATCGTTTTTCTGGAAACCATATTTCGTCACATTCAACAAACGTTTTTCCAGCCGAATATATTTAATTTTCAAGTTTAGTCTTAAGTTTATTTTAAAACCTTGTTACACATTCTAATAAATTAATATTGACTGCTCACACTATTTGTATTATTCAAGTACATACATAATATATAAAATATTCAATTTTAATTATTATATATTATTAACATTCGTTTTATTTCAATAATATTTACTTTATGAAATAAAAAGTATAAACATAAAAAAAAATATATAAGTAAAAAAGAATTTAAACAAAATCAAAATTGATAAACTTAGGACTTTAAAATTATCATATCATGAGCAAACATTTCTTATTTTCATCCATATATAAATATACATTTTGTATAATATATACAACTTCATTTTGAACATTTTATTATTAAAGATTATTATTGTTTATAAATAGACTACCTTTATTTTATTTATTTTAATTTAAATTCTTTAATTATTATTATTATTATTATTTATTTGGGAGGCGATCATAAAAATAAGTAAAAATGCTCATTTTTGACTAAATTTAATCTTATAATGATTAATAAATTTATTAACAATACTTTCGTCTGTCAGTTAATTTTTAGGTTATATTCAATTCTGTTGCAGATTTTTTTTTTCCGAAAGATAGGAGGTAATCTACGAAATACTTCGAACCCACTAAAGCCCACCTATCTTTTTACGTTATTATAACCAATCTACGTTATATCGACTAATGACTTTTTTTTCGTAAATTTTTCCATCGCGTGCTTAGGAAATTGTTATAGTAATAGCTTTAGAATATTTAGAATATTTATAGCAATAACTTCTGTGTGGGAAGATTATTTACATATGTTAGTTTTGCACAAAGGAAAATTATTGATATAATAATTTCCGTAAAGGAAACTGTTGTCGATATCAAAAACGGGTGTTGTTGTAGATATCAGAAACTGCTGCGAAAGCCACATAATTGAATACCGTACGTCCCCACAAGTCTTAATATCTGCTTATATTTTTGTATTTTATTTTGTACTGATAACTCAGAATTAAGCACAAGTAACCAGTAAATTTTTTTGAGTCTGATGTTTAGCTCTTGTTTTTCTTATATGTTCCTTCCATCTTAGGTTAGCATTGAGCGTCGAAAAAATGTTAACGTCACCATAACATAATTTAATATAGTATCTAAACTAATATTTTATTAATTTTCCTTAAATTATTATATTCTCATTTCGAAATTAGTCGAAATTTTATTTTCAACAATTTTGGTAAAATTAAAAAAATACAGAAAATTAAAACTAAAAATAAAGAAAGAAAGAAAGGAAGAAATACTGTAAGACTTCTACATAATAAATATTAAAAATTATTGAAATTTCAGCAAATGAAATAATTTTTTTTTGCATATATAATTAAAAAAAACTTAGTGGCCTATAAAAATGTCCTTGATAAGGCCATTTGCTGAAAAGTACCTTAGAATTTATTTACTCATTACTGCTTTGTCAACACAACTTTACTTCAACTTTCAACTTAAGCTTTTGTTGAAGCAGTTTGACCTGTTTTTTGTGTTGTGTCTATGATTGTTAACAGTTGATAACAGCAGATAGCAGATTTTATGTTGTATACATGCTTTATTTACTCTGTTAGCAATGTCTCTAATTTCTATAAATTGTGTAGCCAGTCGTTTTTTCAAGACTTGCTAATGTGTTAAATACAAACTTAATATTAATTTGACGATATGAAGACGATAAGGTTTCATTTTAATAGCTATAAAACATTAAAAATAAACCAATATGAAGAAAATTTCTCCCTAAATGACTGAGGATATTGTATAACTTACATACATAACATATATATACAATATTTTTTTCCTCGACTTCATCATCATCATTTGATTTACGACATATTATTCTCTGGTCACCTTCATTAAGTTCAAATAACCATAGTTATTTTTATTCTTTTTTATATTTAAATAAATTTTAGTTATTGTATATTAATTAATAATTAAAAAGAGAAGGTTTTATTTATAAGCTACTATACATAGTTATCCCACTTGAAAAATTAGCAAATTTAATAAACAATATGTTGAGTAATTGGATTTGCAGGCTACATCCACAATGGGATTTATATATAGTAAAACAAATAAATTGGATATAATAACTGAAGAAATAACTGTCTTTCTCAAGACTTCCCACTTTTGGTCAACTTATACACTTTCGATATTTTAGTTAAATAGGAAACCATAACATCTCTAAGCATATGGCATAGTTGCCAAGGACTTACGCAGTCTAAAGCCTTTTCCAACTTAGTATTCACCACGATTAAATCAGATAATCAATAGAGACTAGATGCAATGGCAAAACGCTGACTTAGTTTATCACAAAGATGTTTGTTAAATGAACCATGACCTGTGATAAGTAAAAGTTCAAGCTCAAGATTTGTAAATCGAACAGAGACAGATGTATATTTTGCTTAGATGAAGAGGACTCCTCCTCTTATACTTATTTTGTTTGCGACACTATATCTTGTAGAAGACATAAATATTTGCAGGAATACACATCGCCTAATTTTGGAAATTTATATTAAATCAATAATAGCGTTCATCAAGAACATATACCTGCAATATTCTAAGATAACAACAAGGGGAGAATAATAGATCTGAAGAAGTCACGTCTACTTAAACCTTCATATATAAAAAACAAAGTCATAATGCTTTATGATTTATCCGTAAATATTTAGAATTTGTTGATAATTTAACATTAACAGTACAGCATGGGCGTATATAGTAAAGTTCAGAATTTGTACAAAAAATTTATAAATCATTATCAGCAGCATACTTCAAAACATTGAGACTTGTTTCTTATATAAACAAAACGAAGGGAATGTATTTTGCGTTTAGTAAGTTAGTCCTCTCAAAATCAACTTTAACAAAGTTCTTTTGCGAAATAACAAATATTTCAAATATAGATAGCAATAAATAGTTTAATATAAACTAAATAAAATAATAAATAAAATAAAGTAAATAAATCTTGACTTAGAACTTAAAAGATCTTTCACCTTCCAAAAACATGTAATCAACGCAGTAGCTAAAGTAAAAACAAAAGTTAACGTAATAAAAGAGTTAACTGCCACCACTTGGAATGCAATTGCGAAAATTTTAGAAACTGCATCATTAAATTTCTCATTTCAAATATTAAGTATGTTGCTATAATTTGATTGAATAGGATGCAGAAAAAATTTGTAAACTAAACCCTTGTATGTAAAAACAAGAAAAAAATTTTAGGGAAGACTGGACAGGAATTCAGTTAGTAAATAGGTATTATTAGAAAAGTATTTAAATTCAAAATATATCTTAATTATGTTATTTTTATTCCTAAAATGTTAACTTTTTCTCTTAATCTATAAAGTAAATTTGTAATAATAATCGAAGTTTAAATATGTTGAGTTGTAAATTAGCTTTTAGTTTATTTTAATATTTATTTTAATTGCACTGAATAGTAGAATTTTAATATCTTTGTTTTAACTTATACACTCTGAACGAGCTTACTAATAGCTCTTTTTGACAATGAAATAAATAAATAAAATATAGATTAGATAGGCTACGTTTTGGATTCGGATACAAATCTACCAAATCTACCGCAGTACCTATGGAAACCGGATACGGACGATGCGCTGATTTTCTATTGAAACTGAATGCTGTTCTATTGAAACTGAAACTGAATTTGATGCTAAATACAATTCAGTTAAAGTACTTGCGATTGTGGTGCCTTCATATTATAATAAAATTATATTTAAAAATTCTAAAGTATTTAATGGAATTCAATTAAATTTATGGATTAATGGATTTAAATAACAAAAATTTTGTGTTTGTTATAATGTTGTTATATTTATAGATGAACGATGTGGTAAGTAAAAAGCAAGAATAATTGAATAGTAAGTTACACCACAAAAATATTGAAATGCTAGCAAGTTCTTGGGGCTGAATACTTAAAACATTACAAATATTTACACCAAATTAATTACGATTATTTCCAAATTGAGCACCATCTGTACTCTAAAATTTCAATCACGGACAATTTTTAAATGGCTTCATAAAAATTCGATCATTTTAAACAGACACACAAACTTACAGAAATAAGTACGAAAACAAAAACACAAACAAAAATTGAAAACAAAACATAGAAACAAAAATCAGATCATACTCTTCAAAAATGATATAAATGTTAGTTCATTTGTTTCTGCTATTTAAAAAAAATATATATAGTAAAACACGGTTATAATCATTCGCTAAATTTCAGTAATACTTTTGGCTATGTATAACCGTTTTGTGACTATAGGCGTCACAAAAAAAATTGAATCTTTATAAACAAAATCAAATTCAATAAAATATTTTTCTTATTACAATTTTAAACTTTATTTTATTCATAAATAGCAATTCTGTTATGTAATCACAAAATGTACAAAAGAACAGAAAAAGACAATATATAAACCAGTTTTTTAATAAAATAATTTGTTTTATAGAAAAAATTGAACTTATATTTTAATGGAACTGCAAACGAATTCGATTGTATGAACTTATGAAGTTTATTACTTTTTTTCAAAAAAAATGTTGACTACAACACAATTCTACAAACGTTTTTGACTATAAACGAATTAAAATATATCGATCTACTACGTTGAGAGTAATGGGATTTTATTTTGTTAAGTTCCTCATAATGTATTTCGATATAACTTAATAATATAACTATACAACTGTTATATTATTAATTATTAGTAATTATAAAAATAAATTTCCGTTTACATTCTTTCCGTCTATGTTGTACCACGAATGATTGATGATGATTTCAGTTAGTAAAATTTTTGATTAGTCTATGATTAACAGATTTATGTTTTTTTTTATTTAATTTTAAAATAAAAATCAGTCATTTTGTTACAAATTCTCGTGATTCTAAAATTGTTTATGAGTGGATTCATAGAAATATTTTATTATATTATGTATCTCTGATAATAATTGTCATACGAACATAATAAAAAAAAACTATCTAAAAAACAATTAAAAAATTTTTCTTACATTTTCTTTTTAATAATAGAAAAATCTTAATTGCAAATACTTTTGAATACTTTTCAATCCGAAGTCCATATATTTCAATTCTCTTCCCTCTTCCATGTTACATTCAATCAAATATTATATGCTTAATATTTTATAATGTTTTTGTGCATACATATGCATATATATATACATATAATATAACTTATTTATACACCAATGAAAAAGTCAGTATAAGTGAAAAATATCAAATCAAATTAAATAAAAATCAATTTATGAATTGATGATGCGTATTATTTTAATTATTGTACTGTTTTGTATTGCGGTGTTTCGTTGGCATTTTTATTCTCTTTGGTATCCAAAAAGGTTAAAGGTTTCTAGGGGTCGTGCGATAATTTTATTAAAAATTAACATGAAAACAGAAGAATAATGAAACAAAAAAATTTGAACAAGTTCACTTTAATGGTATTATATGGTTGGGGCCCGTATATTTTAAAATTTTAATATTGGTAGTGTAAATTAAAATCATTATATTGGATCTTATCATCATCATAAAAAAATGTATATGAATGGTTACTTTATATGCATATAATAAAATAATATTGAATTAAAATATCTTATGTTAACAATAAATTAAATTAAAAAAAAAAAATAACAGAACAAAACAAATACAATAATATTTGTTGGAAAATTTTCCTATGAATGAAATTTTTAATTTTTTTTTATTTCTATTTTGTGATATTTGCATGTATAAGTTAATTCTAAACTTATTATCACTAGTTAATAAATAATTACAATAATTAACAACTTTTCTTATTACAGTAAAGAAAAAAAAACATAAAAATATAATAATTGTTTTTGTTATTAATCTTGATGACGTGTGAATTCATTCGAATTTACTTCGATTATTTTATAAAATCGAAACGAATCTACATAATATTACGTAGACTCTGATAAATTAAAAAAATTTTTAATAATGTTTATGTAATTTTTGTTATTTATTGTTTCAAATAAAACGTAATTGTATGTATACTTTTAATCACCTAAAATAAAAATTAATGAATTTAATTTAAATAAAATTAATTGTGATTTAACATTTTACAAATAAATATTGTAACTTTCAGAAGAAAATTTCAGTTAAAATAACTGTAATTTCAATTAAAATCGCGGTAATTGAAATTACTTAATTATTTAATGTTACACATTTTGAATGTCATATTATATTCTTGATTAATCATTATCCATCAGGATTTTTACAAAGGTCCCGACATATTTGATGATTGCATCTTTCAATTTGTAGTTATTTCATTTCTCTAACGAAATGTTGATTTTGGTTTTGTTTTTATTTTGCAATTAATTCCTATAATAATAACAAAGTAATATGTAAGTTTGTATGTATGTACGTTATTTTGGGTTATTTGGTTTATTCATTAAATTTGGGTAATACGAAAATATTAACGACCTCAACCCATTTATTTTTGGATTTAAATTTTGATTTAGATTTTGTAGTTATTATATATAATTGATCATAGTAGCCTTTATGAAATTAATGTGACATATAACTGTTTTTTAGGCTTTTTTTTTTAAATTTGAATTATTATTAAGATTAAATTGTTAATACTTTAAATTCTTTTTTATATCTGAGTAAACTCTGGTTGTTTAACATTTTATGTTGAAAACTTTAATATTTACATGTCGATGAAAACGACATTGCTTTATTCGATTTTTATATTATTGGAATTCTTAAATTCTTGTTTTTACAGAATTTTATTTGGAAAAGTTAATTTGAATTACATACATATATTCGTTTGAAAAATATTTACAGTAGTTCTAAATATCCTTCAATATCTTAACTCGAGAAAGTTTGATAAAAAATCGCACTCAATATTAATTCATTGTCAATTGTTTTCCATCATTTCAATTTATTGTCGATACGTAATTCTTTTTTATTGATTTATCTCAAACAACAACCTCATACGTAACATTTTATTAGAAAAAAAAATTAAATTTAAATCGGGGATGTGGTTGTAGCAATTTGATAAATTAAAAATTTGTATGTTTGACTTATACATGGGATGAAATTTTAAATAAAAATTTTTGATTGAAAATTAAAAAAAATTTCAAAAAATATTTAATTTCGCCTCGTCTTCATGTAATTATCTATCATTTAAAATAATAATAATGAAAATCGGGCTTAAAATGGTTTACATATTTGTAACGTACTTTATTCAATTTACAAATTATGATTATTTAAAATGATTATTTAAATATAATGATCCATAGTTTCGATATGGAATCTAAGAACTAAATATTTCTTGTTTGTTTTTCTCTTGGTAGCATATAATTCTGCTTGATATCTCCATCGTATTCTATTTTCAGTTTTTAATTTTATTTCCGTCCCAGATCAAGTGTTGCTTCTTCTACCACTTCTTGTGATGGTTCTTTATGAATTCCATGCTAGGCTTATACATATTACTGGTTTTCTAAGTGTATATCTGTTCCATTTTTATTTTTATCGATATAAGATGCACGCCCAAAAATACATAATACATATATCTCTGAATTTTTATTTTTTCTTTTGAAACATACTCTTTAATGCTAATTTAGCATCCAATGTTTTCTTTAAATTTTTGGTACCTATAAGCTACTGTATATTTTAATTGAAGATACATATTTGTAAAATTAATTCGATTAAATTGTTAATTTAAAGCTCACTGATAGAATGTGTCCAATGGTTTTTGAAGTTTATATTGTTCGTTTTTATATTTCTAACGAATATAATATTTCGATTTTTGACGTTTTTCTTCTTTTAAAATGAGTTCGATGATTCTCTTGTTTGAAAAACTTATTAGTATTAAGATGTCTTCATAAGTATAGACCTCTATATCTTGCTTTTAATTTGATTACTTCGTAGGTATATCCATCAATAAAATTATGATAATGAATGATAATGATTTCGTATTTATTACATTATGTTCTTCTTCTGGATGTAATTATGTATATCAGATAAAAGTATATGATTTGACTTGTGATATACTTTTCTTTTCTAAGTTATGCTAATTTTTTTTTGTATGTTCTTGACAGTGACTTAGGTAGAATTATCTTTTCGTTCTTAATTAAGTATTAGTAATAATTAAGTACATATTTTACTACAAATCTTATTCGAGTATTTATTTATCGAATTTCTGGCTTATCAACTCAGCAGTTCAGGAACTAAGTTTTCTTAAATGATGTACATAGTTTCATTTTATTTAAGTTGTTATTGAATTATATTCTTAATTATTGTTTGCCATTTATTTTATCCCAATCACAAAATTTATTGATATTGGACATAAAACATTTTGTTTTGCTTTGTTGAAAATTGAATTTGGGATCTTTCGGTTGAAACCGGTTTCGCTCTACCTACCGCAGCACGCAGCGTGTAAAGCATGTGGAATATCTAGCGTGCTTCAGTGAGTCTGTTGATATTTTTTGTATGACTTTGAATACTACATGCTTTGTAATTAGTAATATAAATAAATTTGTTGATTAATGGTGTAAGTTAAAATTGCACATTAACTTTATATTATAACATTACATTAACTCATTAATAGAACTACAGAAGTTATTTATTTACGTACTGTTATGTATTTTGAACTGAAAAAACTGTTGTCGCTACCTCTTAATTTTACCTTCTTCTATTAATCTCACAATAATGTGTTGTCTTTGTAATTATAATTTTAAAAATCAGATCCCAACCATTCAAACATAACAGATAGATGTAAAAATTTAAAAGATAATCTTTTAAAAGACTTTGTAGTTGGCATATAATGCACTTGATGCCTCTCGTGTTGTGCGATTGAATTGCTTAAGAGGAGGAAGAAGTGATTTTAATTCCTCGGAACAAGTGCCAACACCAAGCAGATATCTATAAAATAGAGTAAGTGCTCTAACAATACGACGATGACCAAGTGGTATAAGGGATGAGGTCACATTTATGTCGCCTATAAGACGAATGGCGTGGTTTTGAACTTTGTCCAAAAAATTTAAAGCAGTTTTTGGTGCACCTGCCCATAAATGTGAGTTATACTCGAGCTTGGGTCGTATATATGCTTTATAGATTTTTAAAAGGTCTCAAGATGAAAAATAAGTTTTGCAGCGGCTCAAAAATCCTAAACATTTTGCGGCGCTTTTCGCAATATCGAAAATATGCTCATTCCAGTGCATATTTTGATTCACTCGCATTCCGAGAATGTTCAGATCTTTGAGTCGCTGGATACCTTCATTTTGAAACCGGAGAATCGGTTCGAATGTTGTTAGCTTGTTACTAACAAAACAGCTTTGAGTTTTTGAAGTGTTAAACTCGACTCTGTTAGCTTTACCCCAGTCGACTATTTTGGCAAGGTCGTGATTGAGTGCGCCGGCCATCATTGTTCTTTTGGGGGTGACTGCGGAAGCTGTAGCATTAGTTTGTTTTAGAAAATCATATGATGCCACTAGAGTGCTGTCATCAGCAAAACTATGGATTGGATTGAAAGTTAATTTGAGAAGGTCATTAATGAAAATGAGAAATAGGGTGGGGGAAAGGACAGAGCCTTGTGGAACACCAGCATTGATTTGAAGTTGGTCGGAAAAGGAACCGTCAACTGAAACTATGATAGATCGATTTAAAAGAAAACTTTCAATCCATTTAGAAAAGGTTGAACCAAGGCCTATAGCGTTGCATTTTGCTATAAGAGCAGAATGCCAAACTTGATCAAAACCCTTAGATATATCCAGAGCTACAACAGTAGCTTCACCAGATTGATGCAGGCTGGTGTTGAGCTTCTCACAGAGGCATGTCATGAGATCACCGGTGGAACGTTGGGCTCGAAAGCCGTATTGGCTATCATGAATCATACCTCTACTGTCAAGATATTTCTTCAGCCTATGATTAATTAAGATTTCCATCGTTTTTGAAATAATGGAAGTAATAGCTATGTGTTTGTTTTTTTCAAATTTAAATGTATGAATTGTGTATTTCAGGTTTGTACATAATATTATGTTCTTAATTAATTTTTATTTTATTACTATTTTTTTTTACAGTTGGTAACATTTTTCGGTTCATTGAAATAGTTTGAATAAAAAGAAAAAAAAAGAAGAAAATAATAACAAAACAATTTATGATAAGAATTATGACTCTGATTCTGGCTTTACTCACATGTTTTGAATTTCCTCACTCTATCATATAAATATGTTAGTGTTAAAATTAATTAATAAATTTATTGAAGAATAATACATTATATTGATATCAATAAAAAATTGACAAAAAAAAAAAAATAATAATAATATGCAAAAAAACGCGACAGATTAAAACAAAAATGAAATTAACCATTAATATTTTACGATCGGCGCCAGTTAGTTATTTTTTCACTTATTTTATTTCTTATTTTGAATTTTATTACATTACTCTCTGATTTTTATCAATCTTTTTTTTTTAGTTCGATTTATTTTTTGTTTCTGTGGCTATGTGTACGTGGGTTTAAATGTTTTATTTTATACGTCATGATGTTAATTAAATTTGTCCTGGAAATTGTGCTAAATTCGAATTTTAAATTGATAGCAGAAATCGATTCTTATCAATTTTTAAAATTTCGAACCAGAAAATAAAGCAAATTATTAACCCCCTGAAGAGAGTTCTAAAGCTATAAAATGTAAAAGTGGGGTTTTTTTTCGCAATTTTTACAATTAATTAAAAACCATTATTTATGACGTCATTAAAATTCGAAACAAAATAATATTATTTATAAACAGTTATTTTAAATTATTATTATTTGTTATTAATTACAATATAAGTTATAATTAAGATTTTTAGCAATTGAAAGTTCTAAATAGAAAAAATATATTTTGTTGTAATAATTGACATATAAATAAATATTTTAAAACCAAATAAAAATAAGAGATTATTTAACAATTTTTTATGTGTATTAAATAAAATTATTCTACTTCAAATTAAATATTTCTTTTATATTTAAAATTTTAGATCTATACCAGAACTACCATTTCGTGGTCTATCAACAGTTGAATTTTTAAGTTTTGGAGAAAATGATTTAGAAGAAATACCAAAGCATGTACTAAATCATCTGCCAAAAGTTTCAACTCTGGATTTAGGTAAAGGTCGAATACGAGCTGTTAATCGAGATGATTTAAAAGGTGTTCCATTAACAAAATATTTATTTTTGGTTAGCAATAATATAACACGCATTGATAAAAGTTCTCTGCCAAAAGGGCTTGTTACCCTTCATTTGGGTATTAACAATATATCATCATTAAATGGATCACTTCAAGAACTCTTAAACTTAGAACATCTTTTTATAAATGAAAATAATTTAACAACTTTGGATGGTGAATTGCCACCATCACCGAATTTAAAATTATTATTGGCTAAAAATAATAATTTAGAAAGTTTACCAAACGATTTAAAAAATTATATGAATTTGGATCGTGTTTATTTGGATAATAATCAATTGAAATCATTTGATGGATGTTTAAAATCTAATAAAAAACTTTCAACAGTAAATGCTGTTAATAATCAAATTAAATATTTAGCTCAAGATGAATTTTTAGAGGCTGAAATAATGAATGATGTAGATTTATCATTAAATCATATAACATCATTAAATAATAGTTTATTACGTTTGGTAAGATTAAAAACAGCAAATTTTTCATTTAATTTAATTGAAGAATTTTCAATGGATGAAATTCGTGGATTACATTTTTTAAAAAGTTTTGATATTTCACATAATCATATACGAACAATAACTGGTTCACGAGAAAATATTATTGTACCAATATCATTCCTAATGGAATTCTATTTAAATCATAATTTATTAAAATCTCTCGATGGAGCTTTAATCGGATTAAATAGAATGAAAATTTTAAATTTGGCATATAATCAAATTGAACGTATATCATCGAATGATTTTATTGGTTTAGAAAGTTTGGAAGTTTTGGATTTATCTAATAATCAATTATTAACTTTGGAGGAAACATCAACAGTAAAAATTTGAATAGAAAATTAATTTTTATTTTATATAAAAATTTAATTTTTTTATTTTTTAGACACTTCTTCCGTCATTGAAATATTTAAAAGTTCAATATAATAATATCACAAACTTAGATAAAGATTTCCATGGATTACCAACATTATGTCAAGCCAATTTTAGTCATAATCAAATCGTATCTATATCACCTGATTTAGTCTCAAAAACAAGATGTTCTAATCATGGTGTTTTTGGCAAATTAGAAATCTGGTTAGATGGTAAATAATGATGAAATAAAATATTTTTAAAATTTAGTTTTTAAAAATTCAAAAATTTTAGATAATCCAATTATGTGTGAAATTGAAAAAGTTGCTGAATTATGTCCAATAATGGAGAGTCAGGGTGCACGTATACGAGGAAAATATTGTTATGAAAATAGTGATGAAATATGTACAGATCAACCTTTTATTTTGTTAACACATTCTGCACCAAAATTAAGTATAATAAGAACAGAATTTTTACCAACAATTTCTCCAGTTATAATAGTACCATTACCAGTTAAAGAGCAAACCATGAGATTAATTCCAACAACAACACCAACAACGATAATATCATCAACAACAACAACAGCAACCACAACAACGACACCGAATCCGATTAATTCGTTAAATTTAACAAATCAAAATATAGAGGCAACTCTGGGTTCTTTATTTACTCATAACGGTAAAAATGATTTTCTTAAAAAAATATCTTAAGTTTTTTTTTTTTAAAATATACATTAGATAATATATTTTAGGAGATGTCCGAAATAACAACATTACTTCCAATTCGGAAATTTTACCAGAAGAAATTCAATTTGATCCTATTATACAGCATGATCATCATAATTTAGAAGAATCTCCTGAAATTAAAATTGTACCAATTGAAAATAATAGTGATTTTATACCACCAGAGCCATCAGGGGATATAATAGATGATAATGCAGATGAATTATTGCATCATTCATCAGAAAATGAAGATAATTATGTGCATGAAAAATTTGTTCCATTAGTTTTACATCGGCAGGAGATTAAAGCTAATAATGGAACAGGAATGTAACATCAGAAAAACTACCTGAAGCTGCTTAGAGTTCTGTTTTTAGTTTTTTTTGTATTTTTTTTTGTTTTTAAATTTTATTTTTCAAAATTAATTGCTTTAATTTATTATTCTTTAAGCTTTAAATTTAATGAGTTTATATTTTAAGATTTATAATTTAAAAAAAAAAGTAAATTTAAAATTAAATAAAAAAAAAACAAACAAAAATAAAAAAGAAATTAATAATTTAAATTTTTATTTTAAATATATTTGTAATAATGTATTTTAAATGTTTTTGTAAATGTATTTAACTCAAATTAAGCTGTTAATTTTAAAATTGTTTAAATTTATTAAAACAATGTTCTGTAAATAATATAATAAATTTGTATTAGTTGCAATTTTTGCTATTTCTAATTTAAGTTAATTTAAAATAAATTACATTTTTAAAATTGTTTCAAAAATAATATTGAAAATTATTTTTAAATTAAGTATAAAAATTGCTTTTCAATTTAAGGAGATTCTAAGTTGAATTTACTTTAAAACAATCTAATATTTGCGAGATTTTTATTTAAATATGATTATTACAGAAAAGTAATATCTAAAAAAAAATTATTTTATTATAAAAATTATTTGTATTGTTTATAGTGAAATCAGTTTGCGAGTATTGAGTTATAAATACATTATATTCATATTATAATGTATTTATAACTCAATTATTAATATTATTGAGTTATAATACATTATTCCAATTTTCATCTTAATGAAATTAAAAATTAAAAAAAATATTTTTTTTTTAAATTTAAATCAAATAATTAATAAAAAATACTGATATATGTATTATATATATTAAAAACAATTTAAATTATAGTTCTATAACTATTCCTAAAAAACTTGTTTTCGTACATAATCTCAAATTAAAATTTGTAATTGTCAAATGTGAAAAATTTAATAAATTAATTTTATAATAAAGTGATGGTTTCTATAACTTTTTTATAATTTTATAATAGTTTTCTATAATATGCTGTTCTACAAATTATTAAATATAATATTTTTTAACTCGCAATAATGTCCTTATTTTATCAATAGATTAATAAACAATTTTATATTTAGATACAATTTCACACTTTAAATTTTATGCTATTAATTTTTAATATTTAATTAATTATATTATATTTGAAATTAAATAAAAAAAATTAGTTTATTAATTTGATTGCATTAATTTAATTATTACATAAAAAAAACATTAAAAAATCTAAAGATTTTTTGGTTGGCACTTGTTGAAACATAACTTTTAGAAATTAATACAAAATTTATTTTTTTATTAATATATTTGAGTTTTGATAATGTCTTAGAAGGACGAAACATGTCGACTCAAATTTTATTTTTATGAAAATGTTAAAATAAAATATATAAGAAAATTTTAATAATTTCTTAATCAGTGAAACAGTAACAAGTGTTTTATTTAATTTAATTAAATATTAATAAATAAATAAATTTTGTATTAATTTATAAAAAAAACATACCCATATAATCAAAATAATTTGAAATCAGTAATATGCTTAAATATCCTTTAATATTTACTGTCAAATCTTGTTCTTACATACATGATTTTTAAAAATATTATTAATTAAAATGCTACATAGAATAATAATTTATATTACATAATTTTGTGATTTTAAATTTGTGCTGCATAATTATTATAGTAAGTTGATTATTTCAAATTTATTACGAAAATAATGTTTAAGAAATAAATAATTTTTATATTAAAAATACTAAAACAAAATATTTTTAAAATAAAAAAATAATATGAAATACATACCCTATAATAAATATTTTAAATGAGACAATATATTATTTTTTTTTTGTTTATAAGCAAAAAATTAAAATAATATTTTAAATATAAATGAATACAAATTAAAAAAATATGTATTTAAAAATTAGAATCATTGAAATTATGAGACCTAAATAAATAAATAATTAATAAATAAATTAAATAAGAGAAAAATATACATAGTACTTTTTTTAATTTATGTGCTTTATATAAAAATAATTAAATGAAAATTTTTGCAGTTAAAGTGCATTACAGATTGAAAAATTAATTTACTAACAAGTGAATGCTTTTATAACAGATGTTATATACAAATATATTAAACTTTTACAAGTTAGAGACTTTATTGAAATTGAACTTATTACAGATATATAACAATAAATGAAATTATTAATGATAATATTTATAAAGCATCTACACTTACGCATCTTACGCATAGAAAGTATATACGTGTCAATGCTTGATGAAAAATTTAATTTCACTTTAATAAAATAACAACTTCAAAATTAGTATGTCTTACAACTGTGTATAGCACTAGACATATAATATACTTGTACAATAAATTGGATATCAACTTTAAGCAAGAAAATTCATCTAATCTAAAAAAAATTAATAAAAAGAGCAAAACAAGTTCGTATCTTGTTTGGCAAGCGATTTGTACCTATACGGTAAAAGAAGCACCCCAGAAGTATTATTTATCACAGAATGATCAATTAGTTATTCAGTATTCATTAATATTTTATAAGAAAATAAAATTAGTATTTCGCAATATCACATTATAGAAGAATGGTTGAAGAATAGTACGAAGAAAATAATGATTATTTGACGCTAATACACTTACCTCCCCTAAGCTTTGGCCAATTGAGTAGTACTAGAAAATAATGACAGCAGGACTGAGGAGCACTGAAAAACAACCTAAAATGTTATCAGAACTTGGTTAAAATAGACAGAGCCGCAAATAAAATTAATGAAACAACAGTTTTAAATACTTAATGAAAGACATTCACCAAAAAGTCTTTGAACTCATTACAAATTATTTTTTTTTATTTATTTAATTTTCAATGAAGTATACGTTTTAATTTTTGTAATATTAATCAATTTAAGTGACATAGTATTTTTATTTTTACACTTTATAATTTAATAATGATTTTGGCTTGGTCTGGATATGGTATACGAGACAAAAATTATATTCAAATTCAAAATTTAATAAGATTATAAAAAAAATTAATCTAATAATTTTAATATCAATTTTCTTTAGAATAAAATATTTAAATTTTCAAAAAACAAATTCAGTAATTTTTCTGCTTTTTCACTTTTTAGTAAAAACGGTCGAATTTTTTTTTTACTAAATTCAAATAAAATGTCGTACAATGAAAAATATATTTTTGTTAACAAAAACTAAAACAAAATAAAAAAAATGATAACATGATAAATCAAGATTAATTTTTAATGATCTTAAAAATCCTTGGATCAAAGTTAGCCATTTTTAAAAATAACTGTAGTTTTTTAATATTATTATGAACGCCTTTAAAAGCCTAAATAAAGCGGTAAACACAATTAGAACTACCGACGAAAAATTCGCGACGTTAAAATTAAAACACATACGCTTACCCTCTTATGTATATATGCTCACAATTGCAACTACAATTGCTCAAACAAAATTTCGTTGTTACCGAAATAAGACTATTTTCTATTTTTTTCGCTGGTAGTTGGATTTGATATTTCTGACAACCTTATCAAACATCAAAAAATAAAAACAAAACAATTTTTCTGAAATAGTGAAATTTGATATTAGAATAACAATAATTTTTTTGTTTTAAAAGTTTGTGTTATATCTAATTATTATAAAATAAGTTCTATAATATAACTCTTATACCTAATTTAATAATATAAGTTCAAGTTTTATTATTAGCACTAATATTAGTTATTATTAAGTTATTTTAGTTATTATTAAATTAGTTTACTGAAAACTAAAAATAAAATTAAAATATTGTTTATTATTATTAATTGAAATTCCGTTTCCGACATGTGCTTTTCTGTTTTGTTTATTTATTTTTATTTTTCGTTTCGCTACAATTGTCTTTCATTTGACGAAAAATAGTTCAGTGAAGCGAATTTCGTTGGTAGTCGGTGGTAGGTGGTCGCAATTATGTTTACCCCTTAATTATGTACTTAAATTTTTTTAATAATAAATGAAAATGTGTTTCTATAAATAAATAAATAAATAAATAAAAAATTGATTTTTAAAAACTTTATCCCATATGAAAAGAAAAATGTAAGGATGGTAGTGTATTTAATTGATTCTGTAGTTCTATTATTAAACACCACGGTTCTATCCTAATATTTGTACGGTCTCGGTGTTATGTGCAACTTAGAATATTTTTAACTGCAATTTCGCTGTCTTAAAAAAATGAAAAGCTGAATTAATGATGTTGCATATTTGTTTGTGAAATTTTGTTTGATTTAAGTATCATTTCAAATATTAGCAGATTATAAGTCTTCCAGAATCCACATACATTTACTCAATGGAACTTATAGTATTTCATATTGAAATTATTAATCATTATTGAATTTTAAATGAAAATTAATTTTTCCCATGTAATGATGTAATAAATAATGGGGTATAGTATATATGAATTTTGTTTTATTGACAGTGACAATAACAACCATTCCAAAACATTTACTTGCATATTAAAAAATAACAAATATATAGACATAGTCTTAATATACAGTCTTTAAAAATAAATAGATTTTTTAGAATTAGTAACTTAAATCTTTAAAAATTTGATTTAATGGTGAAATGCAAAACGTTCTTTGTATCTTTATCTCTCTATAATATTTATTGAATATTGTATTGTTGAAATAGTGAAACTTTATTTTGCTGAAAATTACAAAGTTCTATTACAGAAATGGCTGCTTTGTAAGTATAGTTCTATATTTGTAAGTATAGTTCTATATTTGTATAAATTTTTTTTATTTTAACTATGCATCAATATATTTAATATACATAATATATGGAACTTGATTAGCTACTTCTATTCCAGTAAATTTTCACAAAGAGTTTCTGTATCTGGTTTAAGATTATATAATTATATAAGTACTAAATGCATTACCAAGAAAAATAAAAAATTTAGCAAACATTAATTCTTTCAAAAAGGAATTGAATTTGGTACCTGACTATTTACTTTCTATTCTTTGAATTGCATGATCTTAAGAAAAAGCTTAATTGAGTTTTTCTTATGTTTTTTTTTTTTTTTCTTTATTAATTAATTCATATATTTCTGATTTAATTTATAAGAATACATTGATGTCTAAACATATAGAATAAGAAGAATTCACAATTTTTATTTTTATTATTATACAGTTTTTTTTTTATTTAAATACATATATAATTTATATAATTTCAGATTGATATGAAAATTCGGTTACCTTAGCTTTCGCTGTCTAGCCTTATTGTTATGAATCTTACAGCATATATAATATCATACTTGTAAAATTCTTATATGTTTAACAAAAATTTAATATTAAGTTAATGAGTAATAAAAAGAAAAATAAAACAAAATTTAAAAATAAATAAAATACAGAGTGATCAAAGAATTGACTGCACCTTCTTAAAATCCCCAATATTTATGGTAGATTAAGTAAGTCTTTAATTTTATTTTTTGATTTCATTTGGTAAGTCGTTATAGATTTTAAGACAGTTATATACGCAATTATTTCTTTGTTTTACTGTTTTGAAGAATGTTAAATAAAAATTAGTTTTGTTGCGTGTATTGTGATTGTCTATGTCAATATTCCAATATCTAGCAAGATTCATTATATACTTTTGTGTTTTATATTATAGTAGTTCTAGATGCTCAACATCCACCACTAGTTTTATTTTTAGAATTGAAAAATCTTTTCAATCGTTTTAATAAGAAAACAAATGGTGTTATTTTTTTGACAATGTAGGTAATATGCTCATCCCATCTTAATTTTTCGTCTAGTATCCACCCAAGATATTTGTAATTTTCAACTACTTCAATATATGTATTTTTGTACATGAATGTGGTATTGATAAATTTTTTATTGTCAAAAAGCAAAATTTTGGTTTTATCGACATTCATTAGTAGCCTATTATTTATTAGCCATTTGTCAATAACTTTTAAGTCATCGGATATTGCAGAAGAAAGGTGGTTGTCACTACTATCGGAATATTTTATGGCAGCATCATTAGCATAAAGCTGAATAGATCCCAGTAGTGGAAGGCGCGCTAAATCGTCTGTATAAATTTTAAATAAATCAGGTCCTAAAATGGAGCCTTAAAGAACACCTCCTAAAATGGAGCCTTAAGGAACACACGGCTCTCATTACGAACACATTGCATTCCGTTGGTTAAGTATAATTCGAAAATCATTTTTTGGCTACTATTAAAGTTAAGGCTGCAAAGCTTACTTAATAACACCTTAGGATCTAAACAGTCAAAGGCCTTTCTTTGATCAATAAAAATTTTGATTTCCTTTAATTTTTTATACTTTTTTCTTTGCTGTTATTCTTTGTTGTATTTTTTTTTGTTGTACTTTTAAAGTTTTTAATTTTGAATTTTGCTGAACTTTTTTTAAATAATTCTTAATTTAAATTTGAATTTGTTATGAATAATGTTTCAACAATGCCAATCAGGCGATGAAACATCTGATGTATAATTATTATTTATAAATAATATATATTTCAGTATCAGTTCAGTTTCAGTACATTGCTACTGTTATTCTTATAGGGTATAACTTCGGATCGGATATATAGCATATTCGTTTGATTCGTTTTGAAAATCTATTAAATAGAAAACTCCTAAAATGATTTTTGTAATCACATTATTGCAAATTTTGACGGATCCTAATTTTTTTTAAATCGAAATATTAGTTTCTTAGTTGAAATTTATAAATATAGTTTTGAAAGATTGTACATTTTTATTAAAAAAAAAATTATTAGCATTAGATTAATTAGAAATCTGAGTAATTTTGTTGGCAAAGAAAAAAGTTGGTTAATACGTAGAAAAAATAAATAAATTGAATGGAATCAAAGTTTCTAGATCTGAAACTCGTTGATTTTCTGTGTCACAAAATAAGATGATTATTTTATGAAAATCTAAAAATTTAAAAGCTTAATTTTTAGCCTAATTTTGGCTTGATTTAAACGTCTAATAATCGTCGTTTTCATTTAATTTTATTTCAAAATTACATTTTGAATATTAAGGGGTAATTCGTATAGCTGACTACACATTAAATATAAAAAATTATTAGGTTAAGAAGTGATTAAGATTAAATTAGAAGAGCTTTTTCTTATATCTTTCTTTAAAGAGAAAAATTTCCAAAATAATATAATTTGAAATTATCCTCAACGGTTGGGTGTTGGGTTTAATAGTTAAATTTCAAAATACCAAGTTTAAGAGCAAAATAAAAGAAATATCTATATTAAAAATTGTATTATTAATTTAGTTATTAAATGATAAGATTAATTGATAAGCAAAAAAAAAAATAAAAATAAGAATAGCAAAGAAATAAACAAATTAAAGAGACAAAAATTAAGAGAATAAAAAGGTCCACGTCGTCTATGGGAGAAGAACCTGGAGTTGGCCTGCATAGAAATCTGCAAGTCCAATGATTAAATCAAATAAAAAAATTATTCTGTATTGCATTTGCATTGAAAGTAAAATAATTTCAATCATAAAATTAAATACAGGCTTTTTAATTTCAAAATAAATTAATACACATTTGCTGCTTATTATTTTATTTATAGCGAAGTGTGCACTAGAGAATTTATCACTGTATCAGTTATTTTTCAATTGTAGTTTTGGTAAGCCACGAATTCTATTTTTCCCCTAAATTGTATTTTTTAATAAATTTTGATCAATTTTTAATAAAATTTATAAATGATGATTTTGAACCACGAATTCTATTTTTCCCCTAAATTGTATTTTTTAATAAATTTTGATCAATTTTTAATAAAATTTATAAATGATGATTTTGAACCACGAATTCTATTTTTCCCCTAAATTGTATTTTTTCATAAATTTTGATCAATTTTTAATAAAATTTATAAATGATGATTTTGTATCAAAAATATATAATACAACTTCAGAGCTACAGTACAAATCGTTCAGCTTAATAATTCAAATTAATGATTTTAGTTTTATTCCCGTCTTATAAAATTTGATTAAAACAATTTCATTCTAGATATAAATAAATTAGTTTTTAAATCTTTTGATTGAATTTCTATATTAATAGAATTAACAGTGTATAAAATATATAACTAAATAGATAAAGTTTTATTAATTTTTTGTTAAAGCATCTTGGAAAAAATTCTACATTATCAAACCTACTTTCAAAATCCTTTAAAACAAAATAATATTGCAGAGCAGCCCACTCTGTAATTGAATCAATCTAAAAATATTTTAAATATTATATAATATAAAAGACTTTCGAGGTTTTATATTATAAATGTTGACCTTTCTAGATAACCATCTTTTAGAAGAAGAAATATAATTAAGATATGTACTGAAACTATTTTTAAAACTTTACTTGAAAGAAATACTTAAATTTTCCAACTCCTCATAGCACCCCTGGCGAACGAATGAATTACTACCAGTAAAATAGAGATGAATAAAACGCAAATTTTCAGCTAAATAGAAGCTTTATAAAATAAAGAGAATATTTTTTCTTAAAAAGCTTTTATTTTATAAGTAAATATAAATAAAAAATACAATAGAACTGTAAAGAAAACAACAATATGATTATTTGAATAGGTTAATTGTAAAAAATAACCGTTTAAACGGTAATATTGAGAAAACTTATATAAAAATCCTGTTTTGATGTAAAATTTAAGAGAATTTTTTTTTAGAAAATAATTTTTAAAAGAAAATTTTCTCTTCTAGAAATTTTTTTTTTTATTTCAAATTTGCTCTTTATATAAAATAGAAATATCAATTTAAGAGTAAAGGTTGAAAAATTATAATTTAAAAAGGATAATAAAAAAGGGAAAAAAATTGGAAAGGAAGCTTTTAATATCGTTTTTCTTTTGTATTCAAGGTAATTGGTAGGTATATCGGGGTATGCAAGCTGTTGCAATATTAACACGAATACTGAGATTAATTCAAAAAGCCGGTATTCTTATACAAGATATTTAAAATTTTGAAAAAGGATACAACATTTATTTTTTTAAAGGGGAAAAGTTAAAAAAGCACAATATTTCTTTCATATTACACTTATATAAAATAAATTACTACAGTAAGAATTCTTTTAGTTGTTAATTTGGCGGCAATTAAACCGTATATATACAAAGACAATTTTGAAAAACAATTTTTTGTACCCAAAATTAAAAAGAAAAAAAAGCGGTTCTTATAAACTGATAAAACGTAGATTTTTTGATTACGAGAATTTATTTGCTACTATTTCTCATTAATTATTTTTATTTATTATTTTTAATTTTTTTTTTTTTATATTCTTTTTCTTTATTTAAAAAAATATATTATAACGGATTTTTAAAGGATTTGCAAGTTTTAAAATTTTTTTATTTTATTAGATAACGTGTGAAAAAAAGACGAAAATGATTATTTATAAAAAGGCATAATTGAAAATTGAAAAATTTTTTTACTTTTTAATTTAATTTAAAAAAACACAAGTGTCAGTTAAAGAAAAATTAAGAGTATTAATTTTTGTTTTGTTTGTTTTTTATTTAAAGTGAAAATCTTATAAAAAGTTTTAATAATCTTAAAAATTTAAAAAAAAATTTAAATACAAAAGTTGATTAAAGATAATAAAAAAAAAAAAAAATAATTATCAAAACTTAGTAAATTTTCTAACTGTAATATATAATATAAAAAATAATTATATAAAAAAAAAAACAATTTCAATTTTGTTTTTCAAAAAATTATTAATTTAAAAAATTTGCATTCGAAAAAGGATAATTTATATACATATAAAATGGAATGGTAATATAGATCAGATCGTACATTTTTTTAGTATTCAAAACTATTTAATTTATTTTTTGTCATTAATATTTTTTAAATTGTTCAGATTTAATTTTAATAGTAAATAAAACTTAAGAGGAAAAATTAAATTTTTTAAGTTTTTTTTAAACAAAAATATGAAAACTTTGAATGTACAATTTATTTGATTAAATTAAAATTTTATTTTTATTAAGTATTATTTTAATTTAAATTTTTTTTTTGTTTAACTAACTTTTTTTTTAAATTTTTGTTTTGACATAATATATATAGGTAATAAAGCAAAAAATTATTTCAAATTGTGTTATATTTTGTAAATTATTAATAAATTTTTTTATTTTTTATTTGTTGTTAAGCGAGTTATGCAAATATTTTTGTGGCTTTTCCGTTTGTCGTTAGGTTACATTTTAATATTTTTAATCTGGATATTCTTTGTACGGGTCCGATAATCATTTTTATAATTTTACTATCATTGAAAAAATAGGTTCATCTTAAAAATTATACAACTTATTGTTGTAATGAATTTTTCTTAACATTTTTCTTTATAACCTGTCTATTTTTTTTCACTTGTTCTTGTTAGAGACCAAATTTCACAAGAAAATAACGTGATAGAAATTAAGTAGTTTTCAAAAAGAAAATAAGTATTTTAAAAACAAAAAACTTATTATTTAGCGTTAGAGTATAAAATTTGTAAATTTGATGAAATAGTCGTGATATGCTGTACTCAATATTTTTATTAATCTTTTGATTTCATCGATTTGGTTGGTATTTTTTGATAAATTTTATCGCAACATTTACAATATTAACTTTTAAAATATTTTCATTATTGTTATATTATATCACTTGTATTATATTCTATGTCTTTGGTGGTAAATTTCTCTTGATTATCGTTATAATTTTACATTAACAATTAGCCGGGTGATGCACGATATCTTGAAAAGGCCCTATCCCTGAAATTAATCAAAATCCTACTACATCAAAATTCCTCATTTAAAATCTGTCTTTACGGAAGTCCCGAAAAATTCATTTTTATATACTTTTTTTCCAAATCAGAAAACAACAAAAAAGGACTTTATTTCGAATACTGAAGTAAAGCTAAATTTATATTGTTGGGTCGTTTTTTGTCGGGATATTGTTACGTACCCTATATTTAGTCTTAGTTCTTTGGCTGCGATGTTAATATCGTCTGCCTATGTTACTATCCGGATAGTGAGGAAATCTTAGTTTTGAAAATCTTATTTCTGAAAATATTATATTTTCTGCAAAAAATTTTGCTCGCTAAAATTTAATATATATATAAAATGGATTTTTTTTTCCAAAAAGGGGGATATATCCCTTTCTCCAGAATATTTATCTTAATTATTTTTATGCGTAGCCGCTGTTGGATGCAAGGGAGATATATCGGTTTTGCAGAATGTTTACCTTAATTATTTTAATGCATAGGATACATGTTTTTGTAAAAATAGCTATTTAGAAAAAAAGCGAAAAATACAAAATAAGATTTTGATAAAATAAGATTTTCAGAAAATAAGATTTCGACTCCAACCCGTTTGTCATTGTTTGTATTTGTATTTACTTATGAGTTATTCTCTTTTGTCTACGTTTAGTACTATCAAGGAAGTGACGAACAATACAAGAAAAATTTAATTGAGAAAGCCATATGACAATATGAGAACTAGGTGTTGTTTTTGTTTTACAACTCTAAGACTATAGAAATGTATCTAAACTACTTTTATGCAGTTATTTGCTATACACAGTCACATAGTAATTTTTTCTTTTAAATTCATTTATATATCAACTAATTTAAATTCGGTGAGCTATGAGAACTAGGTGATATCAAATTCAATCGTTGCAATAGCATCCCCATAAAATTAAATCGTAAAATTTCCTTCAAATTCTATCCGTTCTTAGCATTAAAAATTTAGCTTTTATCTTTTACTTTAAAATAGAGCTGTTATTAAAACAAAATTTTTTTTTGAAATTAACACATAATATTATATATATACGATTGATTGCTTTTATATTTAGCAAGTCTAGACCGAAATCATATTCTATTATGTTTATTATTTTAAACTTAATAATAAAGAAAAATTTCGTCCTTGAAAAGGATTATTTGTAGCTTATCTCTAATATCCTACTAATTATAATAATTACAGTTCCTCTTTATAAATTTATTAAATTTCGCTCTAATATAAATCTTTGTTCTTTATTATTTTAGTTATTTTGTTTTATTTTCAAAATTAGGAAGGAGTATAAATAACAAATTTTAAAACTCCCTGCCGTATACTTAAGTTACTTTTTTTTTGTAAATAAAACTTAATTTTTTTCAATTCTCCAAGGATATTTTGGATAATTCTTTAGAACAACAACATAATTAATTTATACAATTCTATCTTTCTTTTCAAAATTAAAAAAACAAAACAAAAAAATTTAAGTCTGAGAGCACTCATTCAACTCAAGGATATCTTTTTTTTTATTCTATATACGAAAAAGTATATAATATGTATATGTATGTGTATAGTTTTCGTTGAAGTTTTTAATAATTTTTTAAAAATATTTACTACAAATTAATTTCTTTTCAGTTATTGACTTTTTGTAGGAATAAGAAACAAAAAAAATTAAATAAAGAAAAGTTGAAAAAATATAAGCATTTTTTAATTATTTAGGCTAGACAATTGCTGTGAGAGCAATTGAAAACTAAATTGTTACAAATTTACTCAATTAAAGTTATTTGCATCGATTATAACTTTTTATTAAGTTAATTATTTTCTTAATCAGGTACTTAAAGTTTTAAGACCTGACAAGTTTACTTAAAGCAACTTGTTCAACAATAAATTTAAAGGACGCTAACAATATTTTTGGATACAGATTTATTTGTTCTAATTATGTTCTGAGTATGAAGAATGAACTATTTGCAATAGTTAACACAATTACACGCTGCACAATTAACCAAAATGTAGGCCTGTCTTTCAACCAAAATATTCCACTGTTGTCAATTAAAATCAAATGGGGCTGTTATATTTAAGAACAATAAGTAGTAGTAGTTTTCCACGTGTAATGAGTTGATTGCCATTAATTTGATAAATAAATGTTCAAAAGACATTGTAGATATTGTAGTATAAGCTTATAATACAAATAGTTGCCTTCTCAAAATTAAAAAAGGACCTTAGGAAATGCAAAATGTCAATTACATTTAAAATTAATTGAATAATGGAAGTAGAACAGATTATATTAATGTAATCTACAAAAATACAAAACTGCCTCTTTTTGTTTAGAATCTGGTCAGATCAAAAACAGATAAACATTATTTAAAAATTAAATTTTTATGTACTTTATTATGTACCTATTTAGCAACACTTTTGTACACAATTGAAGAATGATTGAATTTGGTCTGCAAGGATCATAAAAGAAAATTTCCAAGTAGATTAATATCCTTCATTTATAAATTAGATTTTGTTTTTGTGTTTTGTTACATGATTTTTAATGTAATCACTTTAATGAAATTTTCTGTCACATTTTCCATTATTTTTGTATCTGAGGGTATATAAAAACAAAAATAAATTGGGACAAAAATTTAATTATGTTGAACAAAAAAAATTTGCAAAGCAAAAACCAATGTCCTGGTTGGTAATTTGTTTAATTTTATGCAATATGATTGTGTGTGTTTCAATTTATTATAAACTTAGTTTCTTCTCATATTTATTTATAATTTATTATACAAGTTTTTTGTATACAGATTTCAACAAAGATTATTTTATGAGCTATTTAGGAATATTGTGTTGAATGTAGGAAAAAAATTTAGAATGACTGAGACATTAGGACGGAATTAAAAAAAATATAGTCAGGAATATTTATGATAGATGGCTTACAAAAACACATCTATAAGAAATCCTCTTAGGCTCAAACCACAAGTGATTTGATTATAAAAATGAATCTTACCAATCTAAGGTTTTCAAAAATGTTTTAATTTTTAATACAGTTTTACTGTACCATGGCAACTTGCCAAAAGAAAATTTTTCATATTAAATTCTAATTTAAACTTTTTTGAGCATTGGCTTATTTTTGTTATTCTACATAGTGGATTGGGTAATAATGTATTTTTGGCTGAAAAAACCTTATACATAAAAAAAATATTATAATTGTATTATATAATATTAAAATTCTCGGAATTGTGTTAATCAAATATATTTCAATTCATCACAGTGCAAATGATAAGAAGTTACATAGCACCAAAAAAAGGACAATAATATAATAACGAAAAAACGGGATTGCACAAAAAAACAAATCAAATTGATTTTTTCCTAAAGTTTATTTTGACCAACCAAAGGTATACGTACCCATTAAAATCTTTGATTAACCATTCGAGACGATCTAAAATTAATTTTTGAGTTTTATTTGTGTGTTTTATTTTTTTTTTTGTGTTTTTGATTTAATTTATTTATCACATCCGGAAAATTGAAATTAAAAATCATTTAAAAAGTTTTACATTGCTTATCTGTATACATGTATATAATATTTGCATGTAGATGATGAATGATATAGGATGGAAATAAATCTAAAATGATATTTATAAACGGTTTCAAGAAACCACAACTGTTATATTGAATTCAACCCAATTACAGAACGTATTGAACGTAACAACGTATAATACAACGTAATAAAACTGCTGAAAACAAATATATGTTGAGAACAGCCTTTGAAACAGACTAAAATCGATGTAGTTTGGTAATTGCTAAGATTTCGAATATACAAAGGACTATTACAAATTAATATCAGTGTGTGTAGTATAATGGTGATCATCATCGGACACCTGAATGCGAAAGATGATATAATGGAGCTATTCTATTTAAGAAGGCTTAGTCCCTGACAATAGTAGTAGTTTTCCACATTTAATGAGTTGATAAACCAGTAATTTGATAAATAAATACTCGAAATATTGTAGATATTGTAGTGTAAAATTGCAGTACCGTACTTAATTAAGCACGAAAAGGTGATTCCACCTAAGTTACTGTCAAGAACATAAAAAACAAAAAAAAAACAATAATGTGAGATGAAGTTTTGCAATTGTTGTTGTAATCCTATCACTAATTTTAGACGGCTTAAATCGAAATTATATTTTTTACCTAAAATCCGAAATTATATTTTTTACCTACTTCTCTTTCTATATCTCTCTATAATCCTCTAAAAATATTCCTTTATATCTCTAAAATAATCAAAACTTGAAATTTTGGAATTTGTCCTGTCGCAATTCAAATTCCTTTCATACATTTTCCATAGAACTAACCATATTTTTTTTTTCGATTAGCTATTATGAATAATGAAATTTGTCTTATTTTGTTGACAAATAGAAAAACATTGTCTTAATGTTCTGTTCTGATTTTATTACATTCAGTCTAAGTTAAATACAAAAATAAATTTTTATGAGATGTAAGCAAAAAAAAATTTAATATGCCAAAAAATAATATACGAGATGATGAAATGTTGTTGTTTTGTTTTTCATTACAATAATAATTTGGAACTGATATATTATTATAGTGATAGGTATAGTATGTATTTGTAGAAGAAGTACATACTTCGGATTTAATATTTGCTTTCTGTAGATAGGTAGGTATATAAAATTGGATATGGAAAACTAAGTTTGAGTAGGAAAAATAAACAATAGTTGATATTTCGTAGATCTTTCTATTGAAATTAACAAGAATTTTGATTTTCAATTAACATTATACTAGTTACACTCCATCGAGCAGAACATTATATTTTCATTGTGGTTCAAGAAGGTGTAGTAATCTTGTTTACAAAACGGATCAGATGACATAGTCTGTTATTAGGTTGATCGCATAGGGTTATTTTTTTTAAAAATCTTTCGAGTTCTTCTGTATCAACAATATAGGTCCAAATATTTATATTTATATAGATTATAATTTTGAAAATGTCATGGTCATGCAGTTTTAATTGCAATATATTCAATGCTGTTTTTAGCAAATTTAATTTTGATTATTTTTTTGTAAATTGAATTCAGGTGGCCATTAATTTTATTTAAATATCATTTTAATATTTGTACTTAACATATTATGTTAAAGAGTTTTATTCTTCGGTATTATTATCTAAGACGATAGATATTTTTCTACTAAAAAGAGAACGAAGAAGAAAAAAATAAAGATTCACTATTGTTTGAGACAAATATAAAATTTCCACTTTAAAAATGTGAACTTTAATTAGATCATTAGTTTTTTGCATTTGCTGAAATCTAACAACGTCAAGTCCTAATGCTTAGGGATTTGTTTTAATACTTTTTACGATATGGTTGAGGATTTGTTCCATTTTTTTTAGTAAATTTTTATTATCTTCGAAGGGAGGATAAGATAACCAAATATGTTTGTATAGTTTTAAATTTTTTTCTTTTTCTAAGATTTATATTATTTGTTTTTTTTTTAATTCTATATTTTTCTTTTTCCATTAATCTCTTTGAAGGACATTATGTAATTGTTTTCGTATGTTATTTTTGCACATCCGACCGCATTTATATACTACTCAATGAACTATATTTTGGATATTGTATGCATTTCTAATCTCCTCACTTCTGACATAACCTCTCATGGTGTTTACCGAAATCGGCCTCATACATCTTATTTCATTTGTTGTTAGTATATATATGTGTTTTTGTTTCCGTATGTAAGACTGCACTATACAGCAAATGTTAGGATTACTACAATTAATTTGATCTGGTTGTGATAAGGTATTTATTCTTTCATATGACGTCACCCAGGAAAGCATTGTCTACTTGTTTTCTAATCTCGCCTTACACATATTCCATATATTATGATGTCATTTCGGTACCAATATATATGTCCATATTACAAAAAAACAGATAACAAAATTTAAATATTTATTATAATTATGGATAAATTAAAATATTTATTATTATATGTAGGGATAATTTGTAATATTTCAATATTAAAAAACTTTAGTTTTGTTAATTGTTTAGAATATTTTATTTTATTTAATCTTTTTCTTTTTACAACTAATCCTCACTTATATAATCACAGTCATATTATTGCAGATGTGTTCAAATGAATAAAGTTTATAAAATTTTTTTTTTAGAATTTAAATTATTTTATACAATAATATTATTCTCCGATATTAAAATTTAATCCTTCAAAAATTTTTGGTTTCAAATTACAGAGTTTTTTTTAGAAAGTTAGCAGTTTTATTATGAATTTTTTTTGATTCGAAATTCAATGATTTAATTTTTCTTTAATTAAAATAATATAATTAATAAGTAGTATTAAAATTAAACTATTAGAACTTATAAAGGTTGTGATTATTTTTATTTATTTTATTTCTCATCAGAACAATTGAACATTTCTCAGCCATGGTTTTCCGTTTTAAATATTAAGTAAAAAAAGTAATATTCGAGCTTTGAATTGAAATCTCCTCTGATTATAGAATTGTTTCCAAGGAGGTCGACTTTCATAGCTCAGCATTTTGTTGGCCAATAGATTTTCAAAATCATTGTTCATGATCTTAATGTTAACACTGCGTTACGTGGTGCTGTTATAAGCCACATTTCTGCTTTTACAGAATTCGAAAATTTTAAATATTTTCGCTAAAAAATGGAAAGGTGAAACCTCGTATCAGATAGAGTAATTGAAATTGATTGTGACAACTCATATAATCATATGCGAGGTTTCTCTAATCTTACATTTAATAAAAAAAAAGTTTTCCAAATAATAGTTACGAGATGTCACAACAAATTTTTCATATTAAAATATAATTATTTTGAGTAGGTTAGCCTTTACCTTTTACTAGTAAGTAAGGTAAGGTAGTTTTACCTTTTACTAGTAACAATATTGATATTCAAAAGTAGTAAATAATAAAAAATCAATTTTAAAGATATGAATTTAGGGTTTTCAATGTTTAACAAAGACATGTGTGACATCTGCATAGGTCATAATACAAAAAATTTAAATGATGATGCATATTTTGAGAAAAAATGAAGCTAGAACGGAAAAATAAAATGACAAACTCTACAATCTGTAAAAGTTTGTCCCATGATAAATGCATCTGCCATTTTGTACAAAACCAAACTTTGTGTTCATAATTTCACTTTACTTAATTTAAATACCAAAAAGTTAAATGTTATTGGTTCGACGAGACTCAAGCCGATTTAACTGCAAATCCATTTGCTTCCTGTGTTGTTGAATATTTATCAGAAAAATGTTCTGAAGCTAAATAAATTATTATTTGGAGCATTTACCAAAATAGCTGCATTTACCAGAATAAAAACTCAACTTTATCTAATGCTCTTTCGGTATATTGCGTTGAAAAAAAGGTAACTATATATTTATTAAAAATTTCTTGCGAATTGACTCACACAAATGGAGATCGATTCTGTCCATGAGTGTATAGAAAGACGAATTAAAAATAAAATATTTATATTACAAACAATTATTATACTACAAATGCAAGGAAAATAAATCCCTACGAAATCATGAGATTATCTCATTATTTTGTAAAAGATTTTACCAAATCGAAAGTATTTTATTTTATTTATTATGCTCCATAAATTGTACAATTAATTCTGTACAATTAATTCTTTTAAAACTATTTACTTAGATATAGATATATAATTATCTTTACTACAGTTGATTTGTATTTTTTTATTTTTATTTAGAAATTTTCGAGTTTACTAGTATAAATTTAAACGAAAATTGGAAATGAAAAACCTTTTTGAATTTTTGTGTTGTAAAATTTAACGCTAACTTAAACAGTAAAACCTACCTACGAACTAAACTGGCCTAATTTTTTAATTTAATTTAAATTTCTGATCAGAGGGTTTTCTGACATGTACAGTTCCGAGTAGAACTTTACAGTTGAATAACTTATTTTTTCTAAAATTGTATTCATGCTAGCTTTATCATGCAGTTTTTTGGTTGAATACCATCTGGAAAGATTGAATACAAGTTTCAAAAGTTTATTTTGCGCAATTTGCAATTTTTTCATATGACTAGCTGCACAATCTCCCCAGACTGGTGCCGCATATAACATTATTGGTTGAAAAATTACCTTAATACTGACATAACCTCTCATGGTGTTTACCGAAATCGGCCTCATACATCTTATTTCATTTGTTGTTAGTATATATATGTGTTTTTGTTTCCGTATGTAAGACTGCACTATACAGCAAATGTTAGGATTACTACAATTAATTTGATCTGGTTGTGATAAGGTATTTATTCTTTCATATGACGTCACCCAGGAAAGCATTGTCTACTTGTTTTCTAATCTCGCCTTACACATATTCCATATATTATGATGTCATTTCGGTACCAATATATATGTCCATATTACAAAAAAACAGATAACAAAATTTAAATATTTATTATAATTATGGATAAATTAAAATATTTATTATTATATGTAGGGATAATTTGTAATATTTCAATATTAAAAAACTTTAGTTTTGTTAATTGTTTAGAATATTTTATTTTATTTAATCTTTTTCTTTTTACAACTAATCCTCACTTATATAATCACAGTCATATTATTGCAGATGTGTTCAAATGAATAAAGTTTATAAAATTTTTTTTTTAGAATTTAAATTATTTTATACAATAATATTATTCTCCGATATTAAAATTTAATCCTTCAAAAATTTTTGGTTTCAAATTACAGAGTTTTTTTTAGAAAGTTAGCAGTTTTATTATGAATTTTTTTTGATTCGAAATTCAATGATTTAATTTTTCTTTAATTAAAATAATATAATTAATAAGTAGTATTAAAATTAAACTATTAGAACTTATAAAGGTTGTGATTATTTTTATTTATTTTATTTCTCATCAGAACAATTGAACATTTCTCAGCCATGGTTTTCCGTTTTAAATATTAAGTAAAAAAAGTAATATTCGAGCTTTGAATTGAAATCTCCTCTGATTATAGAATTGTTTCCAAGGAGGTCGACTTTCATAGCTCAGCATTTTGTTGGCCAATAGATTTTCAAAATCATTGTTCATGATCTTAATGTTAACACTGCGTTACGTGGTGCTGTTATAAGCCACATTTCTGCTTTTACAGAATTCGAAAATTTTAAATATTTTCGCTAAAAAATGGAAAGGTGAAACCTCGTATCAGATAGAGTAATTGAAATTGATTGTGACAACTCATATAATCATATGCGAGGTTTCTCTAATCTTACATTTAATAAAAAAAAAGTTTTCCAAATAATAGTTACGAGATGTCACAACAAATTTTTCATATTAAAATATAATTATTTTGAGTAGGTTAGCCTTTACCTTTTACTAGTAAGTAAGGTAAGGTAGTTTTACCTTTTACTAGTAACAATATTGATATTCAAAAGTAGTAAATAATAAAAAATCAATTTTAAAGATATGAATTTAGGGTTTTCAATGTTTAACAAAGACATGTGTGACATCTGCATAGGTCATAATACAAAAAATTTAAATGATGATGCATATTTTGAGAAAAAATGAAGCTAGAACGGAAAAATAAAATGACAAACTCTACAATCTGTAAAAGTTTGTCCCATGATAAATGCATCTGCCATTTTGTACAAAACCAAACTTTGTGTTCATAATTTCACTTTACTTAATTTAAATACCAAAAAGTTAAATGTTATTGGTTCGACGAGACTCAAGCCGATTTAACTGCAAATCCATTTGCTTCCTGTGTTGTTGAATATTTATCAGAAAAATGTTCTGAAGCTAAATAAATTATTATTTGGAGCATTTACCAAAATAGCTGCATTTACCAGAATAAAAACTCAACTTTATCTAATGCTCTTTCGGTATATTGCGTTGAAAAAAAGGTAACTATATATTTATTAAAAATTTCTTGCGAATTGACTCACACAAATGGAGATCGATTCTGTCCATGAGTGTATAGAAAGACGAATTAAAAATAAAATATTTATATTACAAACAATTATTATACTACAAATGCAAGGAAAATAAATCCCTACGAAATCATGAGATTATCTCATTATTTTGTAAAAGATTTTACCAAATCGAAAGTATTTTATTTTATTTATTATGCTCCATAAATTGTACAATTAATTCTGTACAATTAATTCTTTTAAAACTATTTACTTAGATATAGATATATAATTATCTTTACTACAGTTGATTTGTATTTTTTTATTTTTATTTAGAAATTTTCGAGTTTACTAGTATAAATTTAAACGAAAATTGGAAATGAAAAACCTTTTTGAATTTTTGTGTTGTAAAATTTAACGCTAACTTAAACAGTAAAACCTACCTACGAACTAAACTGGCCTAATTTTTTAATTTAATTTAAATTTCTGATCAGAGGGTTTTCTGACATGTACAGTTCCGAGTAGAACTTTACAGTTGAATAACTTATTTTTTCTAAAATTGTATTCATGCTAGCTTTATCATGCAGTTTTTTGGTTGAATACCATCTGGAAAGATTGAATACAAGTTTCAAAAGTTTATTTTGCGCAATTTGCAATTTTTTCATATGACTAGCTGCACAATCTCCCCAGACTGGTGCCGCATATAACATTATTGGTTGAAAAATTACCTTAATAAGTATCAATTTGTTTTCTGTGGATAAGATTGATTTTCTGTTAATAAGGGGATACAACATGCGAGTACATTTATTAATTTTATCAATAGTGATTGAAGTTTGCTTTTGAAAGGTTAGCCTTTTATATAAGGTATTGCCTAGGTATTTAATAGTATCGGCCCAGTTAATTTCGTCATTTTGCAGTTTAATGGTATAGAAGGTAAAAGAGAGGCTTTCTTTTTTTCGTAAAATAAATTGGTACTGTTTTGGAAACGTTAATTTTTACTCTCCATTTTGCATAATATCTAGAGAGTTTATTGAGTGAATTTTGTAGGTTTGTTAATATGTGTCATCAGCAAATACTGAAATTTTTGTAAACTCTAACCTAGGGATATCTGCAGTGTAAGTGTTGTACAAAATTGGCCAAGTACAGAGCCTTTTAGAACTCCTGCTTTAATTTCATACAAATTGGAGGATGTATTATTCAATATCACACGAAATACTCTTTGATGAAGAAAGTTTTGTATGTTTTTAATTAAATATATAGCAAATTTATACACTTCTAATTTATAAAGCAAGCCAGACTGCCACACAATGTCAAAAGCGGAATTTATGTCAAGCGCTACTAGGCCAATAGATTTGCGTTCTGCTAACTTGGATTTAATGTAATTTTTGACACATAGAAGAGGCTGAATGGTACTATACTTTACCCTAAATCCAAACTGCTCGTTTGGAAGAATTTTTTAACTGAAATAAACTTTTCCAGTCTGATTTTTATGAGTTTTCAAATATTTTTGAGAAGCTGCATAGTAAGCTGATAGACCGAAAATTACTTAACTCCTCCATCGGTTTTCCAGGCTTAAGAATCGGAATAATATGAACTTCTTTCCATATATTCGGGAAATAACCTAGTTTTAAGCAAAATTTTAAATCAAAATTAGATATGTTTTTGCGTTTAATGGTAATTTTTTGATACACAGATTAGATATGTGATCTGTGGTAGCAAAACTATCTCCAAACTACCACTACTCCAAACTACATTCAAACTATTTCCAAAATTTTGTTGTATAATTACGCACGTGTAGTTTCTTTTTTTTTTCTTTTATATACACATTCTATGCAGATACAGTTACACACCATGAATACCTATTTCTTAAATCAAACCGAATAAAAATTTTCATTCAAAATTTTTTTTGTTATTTCCTTCCGATAATACCATCCGCTTATGTTGATGATATTATTACCTGTTGAAAACAATTTTAAAATAAATAAATAAAAAAAAAACAAGAGAGACAAAATTTAATTTTATATAGTTATACTATTTTTTTAAAATGTATGTGATGGGAATGATTAATATCTGTGTTGTTATATGATTTCTGTTTTTGTAATTGTAATTTTGATAAAATGCCCTGCTAACGCAGCAGCAGGACATTGCCTTTTATTATAATTAGATATTATTTTTATTAGATTTTAATTATTATATCTTTATTAACTATTATTATATTGTATTAGAACCGATTTGGTTGTGTTGAAAATTTCATTTTTCAGTATTCTTCAGTATTTTTTAGTATTGTATTTTCACCATTTGAAATTTTTTTCGGTTTTACGGCTCTTTGGGTGAGTTCGGTTCAAACGCCGTGGAACCCGTGGCGTTAAAAAAATATTTTAACATAAGTTTCTTTTTTTTTGACGTAGAATCCGAATTTGTAAAAAAAAGTAACTCTTCCCATTTGAAAATCTAGATTTCGGCCAATTTGGGAGAATTATGAGCTTAAAAAACCTTTTTCCGGTCCTCCCTAAAATATCACCAATCTACAGAGCACCCTCGATTTAGATGATAAATATTTTTTTTAAATTTTAAAATAACGGGTCCTTCCCCTCTTAAAAAGCTGATACGCATGCTCTGGAACACCCGATATATGTAATTTTAGTTGTGTAAAACCAATCGAATTTGTAAATGAAATTTTGTAAAGCTTATTGTATGAAACAAATATTTTCTTCTAATACGGCCACTTTTTAAAGGATATATTAGATAAGTTGATTAGTCAAGTGTTGCTTTTCTAATAAGAGTCGGTGTCGCCAAATCTATTGATATGAGATGAGAATTGTAACCAAAACCAATAACAATTGTAAATACATTTTAAATATCCTTTTTTAAACGAATCCAAAAAATTAAAATCTATTTTGAATTTCTTTCTCAATGGTATAATCGATGAAGGTGCATCTTCAATATTTAAATTATACATAAAAAAGTATTAAAAAATTAAAAACGATTATCCTTTAAATAAATGTACTTAAAATATTTGTAAATTTTTTTCTTATGGTCTAGACCTTGATTTTTATAAAAAAAAAATATTTAATAAAGATTTGTGTCTTAAAAAGTTTTATAAATATATAATATAATAAATAACTTCGAAATTTTGAATATAAATTTATTCTTTTAAAATACAAATACTCCATATACATTATGCGACATATTTTTTTTTTTATTAATCTATGTAGATACAAAATGTTTGGAAACTTTGTTTTTAAGAAGAATTGGTTTAAATTCAAATTTAGAATTACAAACTTGATAATTATATACAAAATGATAGCTAATAAAAACTAAAACAACATATTTCGTATTTGTGTTGTTCTCTTTTATTTGATTATTGAAAGGATTGTGTACATAATTTGAAGGTATTCTTAATCTTAATCTTGTCTAGGTTATCATTTGTTGTAAATCAAATTAAATTAAAGGGAGATCTGTTTACGACTTTTTTAAATAAAATATAGTAGACTAGAGACTACTATTTATTAATTCTAATTTAATTTAAAACCAAATTTAACGTTTTTAACAGAACAGAGATTTAAGTATACTGATGTTTTTCACTATCAATGAATAGGTATAAAAAAAAACAGTAATAATTTTGTATACAACTTACTACGATACACACTACATTGTCTATACCTAAGTATCTACCTACATTTAATGATAAAAATAAAAATCATATGCTACCTAGAGTATGGCTTTCCCGACTCTTTTACCAATCCCGGGACTCGATCCCTAAGAAAATAAAATTCCCGTAAAGTAAAGTATTGGACCAAGAACATTAGTTTCCAATAATTCTTTCACAATATTTGAATCGTATCCTTCCAATTTTTTATACAGAAAGATAAGAATACCTTCACTATAGTGATTAAATTTGAATCTCTTTTGCCCAGTGCTTCCACAGCTATCAGCCCAGTGCCACCACAGAATAGGTTTTAAAACATTTAACAAAACCTGAAGTGGTCGCTTAAAATCATCGTTTCAATAACTGGAACAATTTAAATCATTTAAGGCTTTCAAAATACAATCGAGCACCTTGAAGAACTGATCCAACATGGTTTCAACCAATGCTGTTCCAAGTTTAACTCACGTCCATGATTCTTTCTATAACTTTGCAAAATAGCATTTTTAACAGGAAATAATTTGAACACTCTGACAATTTTGTCAAGAGTTTTGGCTTAAAACTATTTTATTTTTTTCTCGGAAGTCAAGTATAATTTCCCGAGATTCGGAATATAGAAATTCGTGTAAAATCCCGGGAATACTGTCCCGGGATATCGCGGGCGCCATACTCTACTACCCATGCAATGCACTCTCTTGATATAATTTTTATAAATAAGATGATGTACTAGTGTACTGATAGTGTACTCTTATTTTTGGTGAATAAATCGAATAATTTTGAGGAGAATACCCTCATTATGATTCTCGAATCGAATGTGAGTCGAAGCGAATATGCTAGTCGAACGTTCGCGTAAATGTGATCACGATTCGCGAATAAATTTATTCGCTGTGGAAAAGTCGTTGCTAACCTAACACTTGAGAATTAAATATTTTGACAAGTATATTTAGATTAATAAAAAAACTTTTAGTTGAATAAAGATGCATTGTTTCATATTTTAAATTCAGTGAAACATAAATCGAAACCTTAAATTAGAACAAATGGAATATATTACCAATAGTAACATTAGTCTGTGCAATACGATGAAGGAAATTATCACTGGCAATAATTAAGAGTTTCGATTGGTTCGGATATATTTACTGCTATTTTTCATTTTAGGTTTCTTCAAGTGTATTTGAATTTGTAATAACACTTAGAACGGCTCTCTAGATTAATTTGGATTCTCTGGATTTTGTTCTTTGCTCAACATAGCATCGACAGCTTGTTCTTACGCCTGTTGTTTTTATATATTTTTTTTGCAATCCCTGTAATCATATTATTATCAACACGCAGTACATAGACGAATAAACAAATAAACAATGATTTATTCCACTCTTTGAATTCACGTTTTGAAGATCCTAATACATTTAATTCGGTTGCAAATCGATTCCACAACACTTTTAATGCACTTTTATTCCAATTTGCTGTTCCCACAAGTCTAATAATTATTCTCTCAATTGCACCAGCTTATCAAACTTTTTTTTTATAGCTGCAAATAATATCAAATTATTATATTATTCATAAATTTTGTAAATAATCTTAAATTTTTTTTTAAATTTACCCTCCCCTCCATTTTTACTCGAAAAACAACAAAATATTTTTTTTTTATTTTTGTTTTACGATTGTCACTTAAATTTTTCATTCGACAAATTGTCGAACGTATTAAGTTCGCTTCGCTAATCATGATCGCATGACAGCGAATTCGTATACTTATACGTTCGATTCGAGAATCATGATAAGGGTGGAAATGTTGACAACTAACTCCATTATAATATATGATAGCTCATAGTGTTAATGTGAAAAACTGTTTCATTTAAGTGAGTTTCGAAATTCTGTTTGAAATTGAGGATCTCATCGGTATTTACCACAGTAACAATAAATTTGGGTATACCTAAAAACCTGAGACGAGCGTTGAGTTAGATTTTCCTATAGTAATGTGACAAATATTTAATCATTTAACCACTTAATTTATGGACATCTTCGTTTTTAGCGACAAGAATATGCCTCTGCATCAAATTATTTCAAATTGTGACAATTTTGCAAAATATTAATTATTGTAGTAATTCTATTTTTGAATAACTCCACGTGTCTCAACGGGTTAATTTATTTGTACCCCAATCAATGCGATGGGCTCATAAGCCGGGAACCAATATATCTCAAAGTTGGAAGCCTATTGGTCAAAACGTTGAAGTTGAACAATAAGAAACGAAAAACTTTTAATTGGTTCTAGTGCCAAATTGGTTTATACAAACTGAAAGCAATATAACCTGTACTAGTCTCTATGTAAAAAAGTATTTTTTTGAGCTGCTAATTTGAGGAGTTATGAAATGTTATTTTAAAATATATATGAAAATTTGTGTGTAGCTTTCTTTTTTTTTTTCTAAAAATATTTACTTTTGGAATAAGCTTTGAGAGAGAGCAATAAAAATAATTTAAGAAATAATACAAAATAAACAGATTAGTTTATATTAATATAAAAAACTGTAGTAAACCATGTATAAATTGTCTATAAATGTATGAAACTCTATATCGTCGTCCCTCAATTATTTTGTCGTATATCCAGAAAATTGAGTTTTAGGAAATTGAGTTTGAAGTTTGAGACGAAATAAAACAAAATTGAGCCGAAAAAGTTTTATTTTTCTTTAATGTTTAGTAGTAGTTTTATTAATAAGCTATATTTTAGAGGTATAAAAACAAAAACTTTTGGAACAAGATTAGAATAAGATTAGTACTTTAAGGACCTTTTACTTAAAACCATCTTACCGTATACGCCATTTTTATGCAGTTTTCATCCATTCTGTGTGCACGTACGACAAAAAATTTCTATATACGCCAAAATAAGTGTTTTATTTTGTAATCTGAAATATTCTATTTTCTTCTAAATTTATAAGAAAAGAAAATGGTTTTGGAATTCAATCTTCGTTTTATTAAGCAAAATATAAAGTTATTTTAAGAATTATACAAAAAAAAATCTTTTCCTTTATATTATAACATTAGATAACTTAATATTTAATTTTGAAAATATTTAGTTAACTTTTTACTTGAAAAATGTTAATAACATAAACTTTAATAACATAAAAAAAAATTCTATAAAACTAAAAGCCCAGCTTCAATTTAGGCATAAAATACTATCAAAAGTGTCAACAACTTAAAAAATTAATCTTAATCTTTACTTAAATCTAATTTTCAAAATTGTTATATAAAATTAAAAACAAGGAACAATCGGTTGTTTGTCAACCTACGTCAAAATAATTGCACGAATTACAAAACGTTTCATTTAAGTCAAAATAAAAACATCAATTTCGGTGTCGCTTACGGCAAAGTACCAATGACATATATGTGAATCTATGCTACATAGGATAATACCGAATACACTGATCGATAGAGCATCAAAAATTAATAAAGATAGCATTTTAAGTTATTTTTTTTCGATTTTGTGATGTACGAAAATATAATTGCGGGTCGACAATATGCCGAATGAAATACATTGTTTACATGAATAAATTTATTCAGAATATATGTTTGTATGTACTTCCATTGAAAAGATATAGCGAATGCTAGGAATTATATGATAGCTATCGGGAACAGACAAAATTTTGTAAAGCAACATATAATACCATACGATAATAATAATAGTTATAAATGATAATTGATTCATTCATTCCATTTAATAAAGTGAAAATTTATTGATAATTAAAAAATTATCGGATAGTGACGAAATCTTATCTCTGAAAATCTTTTTTTAAGATTTTCAAAAATAAGATTTCGACCCCAACCCAAAAATTATAAATATAACTTAATCATTTTATTTAGTTATTGAAGAGGAGTTTAAAAATTTAAGTTTCTAATTTCTAATTTGGTTTTTTCCTTGTCATTATTGTTTTGAAAATGTACATATAGCTAGAAAAGCGGATTTTAAATTTTTGGGAATTAAACTTGTCGAAAATTATTTGAAAAACAAACCACATTTTTAAAACAATGTACTGGGTAAACTACCTTGGTTTAATGGTTAATATCAGTATTTAATCGAACATTTAGATTTTATGAATTTCAATTTTTAGCAAAAACCGCTTAAGCTTCATGCTTATTGAGGTATTTCACATTAATTTTTAATAGTATTTGGGAAAGTTTATTTCTTTATTAATTTTTAAACAGCAGATTTAGATAAACATTTTAATTTTAATTTTCCTGATAAAATTTTTTTACAAAATAAATTTATATAAATATAAATTTTTTAAAACCTTTAAATCATTTTACTTTTAATAAAAAGAACAAGTTCGATTTATTAATTAATATTCAATCTTGATACATACATAGATATTTTATATCACCATTGTATCTATAAATATTATTATTATTTGTGTTAAATTTTTTTGTTTTATATTCACTCTGTGTTTCGCATTAACTTACCTAAATGGCATATAAATTAGGAATAATTTTAAAAAATTTTAAACGGAAATAAATAGATTTTGTAAAATTGTTTGTTGAGATCATTTTTAATTGAAAAATTTATTTTTAATTTTATTTACTCCTAAATTTTCAAATAAATTAATTTAAATATTTAAAAGCTTACTATGCGGTATTCATTCTCTTTAAAATAAGTTGTATTATTTCGGTTATTTTTAATAATTTAGAAATTTTCAAAAGATTTATAAAATTAAAAATTAATAATGGGTCGTCAGCAAATAAATAATATTAAAAATATAAATCATAAATATAACTTAAAATATTTTATAGATAGATATATTTCATTTTTGGTTTTCTTTAAAAAAATTTATGCTTACAATTTAAATTCCTTTCAAATTTTGAATAAATTTTGTCTGAAAAATGTAATAAATATAAAATTTGTCCATTATACTAGACAAGAGAGCATTGAACAAATGAATACATAGTAAGATAGAGCATTGAACTAATTTTTTAAATTTTTAGTAATATTATGGTTTGTTAGAGTAAAAAAAGTTGCGAAAAAAATTTAAAATTTAAAATTTAAAAAACAATACAAAATTTTGCAAAATAACAAAATTTTAAAAGTTGAAAAATTTACATTAGAAAACATTGAATATTTATTATCATGTTCCTAATTATGATAAATTTCCAGTAGACGATAGTAACATTCTGGGTAGGGTACTAGGTAGAGTGCCTGCCTTTTCAACTGGAAGGTTCCCGGTTCGATTTCCGACGAAAACATAAAATGCTACATTGGTTTCTTCAACCTTCTCTAATATATTTTGTCATTAGGATAAAATAAATGTCAAAAAATAATTGAAAGTAGAATTAGGTAACAATTTAAAGTAAATGGAAGTTCGCTATTTAAATGGCTTAGTTGCTAATAATAGAAGTAATTTTCTACATTCAATGAGTTGATGTACCAGAAATTTGTTAAATAAATACTCGAAAACATTAGACAAACATTAAGTTATTAATTACTTAAAACAACTTTATTAAATTTTTAACTTTGTTAACGTCACATTCAATTTAATTGTGATGAACAAGTCATTAAGTATTTTTTGGTTCAAGTATACTTTTAGACTAACTTAAATTCTAAATTATTATAAACAATTTTAAGAAATATATTTTATAATTCTCACGGCTAGATGCTATATCTAAGCACATTGTTGAAAATGTAATTCTCTAATCAACTTGATGAAGTGTTGGTTACTCAATGGGAATATATTCTATGTTATTTGACACATTAATAAATATTATGTATACTAAAAATTGTAGTACCGTACTTAATAAACAAAAATATACTTCTGCCGAATTAGATACTGTAAAGCGCATAAAAAAATATAAGTGTTATGGTGGTAATATCTTATTTAATCATAATCAATTTTGATTTGAATTTTTTTTTTTTTTTTTTTTATACGCAGGCTGGTGGGAATCTTCAAAAGACACAATGAGCCCCGTAGCTTGACATTGTGTGTGGGATTCTTACCCACTAAACCACACCCTTCCTATCTTGCGATCTAGTCCTACAGGACTAATGAGCAATTTTTTCTTGGCTTTATTTTATTTTTCAATGTAGACTACATCCAGCGATGTCTATCTAACTTTTTCTTTAGCGTATTCATCCATAACCTTGAAGACCCATCGCATCAGCGACGAAAAGCCAACCAGCTCTCTGAACGAATTTATAATTATGGAAGACTTGTGAAAAACCTCGTTTCGTTGGCAGTCAACATAACGAAATTCTTCACCAATCCCTTAAGAACAAATCTATCTAAACGTGGGAGCGGGTCAACCTCCGATCACCAGCGCGACGAGTCCTCAACAATGTGGGTGATTATTGCTGCACTAAATCAGGTTTTACTCTTTTGAGTCGCCTGGCTATATTTCTATTATCCAGGAGCTCGATTACCTCCACATTTACATGGTGCTGAAGCCTTTTTTCGTGACTTCTTGCAAATTTCTATATTTCCTTATCGACAGATTCAATTTGCAAATTTCTATGTAGGTCATAGCTTCTTATGAACCAGGGCGCGTTCACATTGTTGATTTGAAATATTAATTGATTCCAGATTGGATTGGAACGGGCATGTTTCAATCATATCGTAATATTATATTAGATAACTTTATCATCTCAGTTTTAACTGTTCTGAAAAGATTTTATACTCAATTTACTTTACACTTTTTAATTGGGAAATTCAATATGGTGTAACTTGTTGGGGAAAAGTTTATTTTAATAAAAGATTAATCAATTACTAAATACTAGTGGTAAATGGTACTAAATAGTACGACCATATAGAATATTATTATAATGCAAAAAATTACACCGTATATTTTTATAATGAGAAGACTTAGAAAATTTTTTACTAAGGACACTCTGTACATTTTGTATTTATTTATTTATTTACTATTTAGTTCAAACAGCTTACAAAATATAATACAATTTAATTGTCAAAATTTTCAATTAATACAATGTATCAAATAAGATTTATGATTTAAAGTTTAAATTACTTTGAAATTTAATATAACATAGTTTTTATAAAAAACAAAAACAAAAAAAAAAAAACAAAATTAGATAAAATAAATTTCATCAGAAAAACAAAGAGAAGATGAAAAGCTATTAAAAGTATTAAAAGTTAATTATAACACTACAAATTAGTTAATATTAGTAGCGGAAAAACAAGATTATTAGGAGGACTAAGGGAGCAAGTGAAATAAGGTTTTCTTTAAACTAGTTTTGTTCAAAGAAAAGTCAACACTGTTTTTGTATTGATTAACTACCATTAACATTCTGTTAATTGGCTCAAATTTACCATAATTAGTTCTATGGAAAGGAAAATTAAAAAGATTTTCTATACGAAAACGCGTACTGGTGTTAATGTGCGAGTTAATCTGATCTTTTATAATCTTTGAATCAATTACACCATTGTATACTTGGGTTATGAATAAGATATCTGCAACAACCCTTCTTGATTGCAATGTGTTCATCTGAAGAAGCTTCAGACGATTTATGTATGGAAGTAGGATTATTGGGTTGGACCAGGGAAGATTACGTAGAGCATATCGCAAAAAATTTTGCGATACTTTTGCGAACATTTTTTTTTGAATAGATTGAATCAAAAATAGAATAGATATTCTATTAATATGAGTGGAATAGTGAGGTGACCAGACAGGGCTTGCGTACTCAAGGTGGGGGCGAACAAGAGTAGTGAATAAAGATTTAGTAATGTATGGATCATCAAATTCCTTAGACCATCTTTAATAAAACCTAACATAGAATTTGCTTTGTAATTCGTATATCTTATCCCATATTAGATGTTTAAACCCAATTTGGAGTAGAGCTCCGCAAATATTTGTAAGCAACTTAGACATCTTACATAAAGAAACAATAAAATTAGTTCATTATTACCCTAGGTTACACCCCCAAACAATATGTTATATACAGACAAATATCTTTCTTTCACCAATCTATGCAAATTTGAGCTTTATATGATTGCTTTCAAAATAGTAAATGATCATATTAAACATAACTTTATATTTAATAGAAACATCGATATTCATAACCATAATACACGAAATAAATCTAATTTCTACTTAACTTTGTTCAAAACAGAAAGCCAAAAAAAAATTGTTTGTATAACTGTCTGCAAGTTTACAATGAATTACCTACGGAAATTAAACTTATTACTAATATTTGTCTTTTTAAAAAAAGAACTAAAGAAATCTTAATAACTTAAAATAATTTACTATTATACATTTTATTGCAATGTAAATTTCATTGTATTTCAAAATTTCATTTCAAAATTGAAAACTTTAAAATTATTGATTAAGTTAAAATAATATTTTTATAAGATTGTTATTAGAATAAAATTTAAGATTTTAAATTTGATATATATAATTGTTATACCTTAATAGTTATGTAAAAAAAAAAATTATTAGGAGATCAGACAGCTAAGGCTAAGGTCCGAAAAAAAAAAATTAAACATAATTAAATATTATCCTATGTATGTAATGTTAAATAATAAATAAAGCAAAAAAAAAAAAGTCTGGATATACTAACAGGTATAACTTAAGAATTATCTATAACACATCAGAAACCATTTAATTTAAACTGAAATTGTATCTATTATTATAATAAGTTTAAGAATGCTTTCTTTCCTACTTAAGTATTTAATAATTTTGAGCTGCATAACTAATGGGTTACTATTATTATTTTTCTCTATTGATTAATATTAAGTGAATTTTGCATTATATAACTTATCTATAAGATTGAATTGATTTTATTTTTGTATCTATTGTTTTAAATCATATTACTTTAAAATAATCTTGAAAATTTTTTGTAAATGAAAATTTTATTTGCAAAAACTCAAAATCTTGAGCACTGTATATTTTTCATTCGTTTTCTTCCTTTTTATAAAAACTAAAAAGCACTTAAAAAAGCACTCATATATTAGAAAATTTGATAGATTTAGATTTATTTTTATTTGCCTCAATTTGTCTAATTAAAAATAGAGTTTTATGTGTTATAGGAAATCCTTTTCATTTACAATATTTATATTTGGTCAGCAATTAGTACCAAGGAATTACATTTTGTTTAATTATTTGAGTTATTAGGAAAAATGGCAAAAAAACTTATAAAAAAATTTTTTTTGTGTTGATTTTATGATTTTATATTGTCTTTTGTTTTGTTTTTAAAGTTTCACTTATATCCTAAACTTAAAACTGTCTTAACTGAAATGTCACAATTTGTTAATAAAATTAGAATAATACTTATTGATTAAATCAAACACGAATTTTACTTTTGAAATATCATGTAATTTTTTAGTTGAACAAAAGAACGGCTAAAATATTATTAATTAGTTTGAGAATTTGATTTTGTTTAACTTTTTTACACTTTTGACAGTAAATTAGGTAGAAATCCACCTTTTCGTGCTTAATTAAGTACAGTACTGCAATTTTACACTACAATATCTACAATATTTCAAGTATTTAACAAATTACTGGCTCTACTCATTAAATGTGGAAAACTACATCAATTGTCAGGAATTAAGCCTTCTTAAATAGAATAGTTTCATTTTATTTAATTTGTTGCCAGATTATGCTCTCAATTATTTTTTGACATTTATTATAACCCAATGACAAAAAGTCGAAAAACCCATAAAGAATTTTTTTTTTTTGCTGAACCTGGGACTTTTCGGTTGAAAGGCAGGCACTCTACCTACTGCGCCACCCAGCGTGTTAATTAAAAGGTAAATATGTGCTTTTACACATTTACCTCAAACCTCGCATCCATAAAACATAATGCTTTGAAATATTTGTTTAAAGATGATTAACTTATTTTCAATGGTAAGTTTTGATTTCCGATGGATAAGATGATAGAGTAATTTAATGATTCTATTGCATTTTTCTATTGTTTTTTCTATGTGTGTTTTGAAAAGTAGCTTTTTGTCGATATGAATACCTAAGTATATTTAATGGCGTTTTCCCATGGTATTTCTTGACCATCTAAATTTAAATTTGAACAGGGAATTAAGGTTTTTGAGGAGTTCATTTTAATTTTCCATTTAAAGTAATAATTTTTTACTTTTCAAAAGCAGTTTCGACGTTACTTATAATTTCAATTGGGTTTCTTTATGAAGAAAAAATGACGGTATCCATCAGCATATAAACCTATTATGCAGTTATATAATTTTGGGAAATCTGAAATGTAGAGCTTGTATAAAATTGGCGATATTACTGAGCCTTGTGGTGTACCAGCACTAATATAAAATATGTTAAGAGAAGAAACATTATTTTGGTGAGAGAAATTGTTTAATAATTTTGATTAAGTATAGTGAAGCTTAACGTTTTTAGTTTATAAAGGAGTGCCTTATGCCAAACAGAATCAAATGCTTTCTCTACATCAAGTGTAATCATTCCAGTTGAGTGTCTTTCAAAGAATTTATTTTTTATTGAATTTTTGATTCTAGCAACTTGATTATTAGTAGAACAAGCTGGACGAAATCCAAATAAAAGTATAGAATTTTCGTCAATGAAATTAATAATTCTATCTTTTAAACATTTTTCTAGAATTATAATTAGCGAGCTCAGTAAACTGATTGGTCTATAGCTAGTATGATCAGATTTGCTCTTGTTTAGCTTGCTTATAGGAGTAATTTTAGCAATTTCTAAAAACCTATAGAAAATATCCAATTTTTAGGCATGCGTTTAGAATAGCAAAAAAATAAATAAGTAATATATTTTTAACCTGATCAGAGCCTGGGTGCTATATTATTTCTAGTGTAAATTTTATAGAATTCCTAAAAATTTTATGAGTTTTGTTGGATTAATATAATTTGGTATAGCTTAGTGTCTACATACAAAATAGGATTACATAAAAAATTAGAAAATAGAATAGATTTTTATTTAAGAGTTAAATAGAAAGATAAAGAAAAAAAAATTAAAAATTGGTTCAGAAAACCTTTGAAATATAATAGTACTTTTTATAACTTAAAATATATGCAAAACACTTTTTAACCCAGATCTGCTAAATATAAAATCTATTTTATTTTATAAATTTTAAAAGCTATTGAACATTGTAAAATATCTGTTACTTAACTTAAAATTTAATTTTTGCCTTTCCTGAACAGCCACCTCCAAACGCCGCCTCACCTTATTCCAACTTTATTTATCATTATACTGCAGGGAAATGTAAACGGTAATGATTTTTTTGGGTCGAATATTTGGATGTTTTAAAATCATATATTTCAAAAAAAAAATTTTTTAATTTCAAGGTGGTGGCTGTTATTTAGATATAAAATTTGAAGAAAAGAAATTTTAAATTAATGCAAGCTGATAGTAGGTTTGTACGTTTACTTTTATTTGAAAAATTGCAAATTTAAGGAAAAATCACGTGATCATCAAATCCTGCAATTTTTAGGTTATGAGATATTTTTTAAACTAAAATTGATTAGTAATTTTCTGAAACTTTTTGTAAGAATTATAATTTTCAATTCAGTAAAATCTATGAAAAGAAATTTTAAGGTTACATTATATAAGGCTTTACATTTAAAACAACAATAAAAATTGGACAACAATTTTTTACAAATTCCTGCAAATAAAAAAGTAAATATATAGCAATTTGGATAAATTTGCCAGTTAACATACAGACCTAATAATTATAAATTTTTAAATATTTTCACATTTATTCGTTTAATTTTATTTTTAAATTTAAAAGAATATGGATTATTATAATATTATTTGAAATATGTAGATGCTACAAAGAATAAAAATAAAACACAATACTAAAATTTTTTCCAATTTTATTTGTATAACATTTAGGTATTTTGTGGCCTCGGTAGCCGAGTGGTAAAGCACTCGATTGTAGTAATGTAACGACCGAAGGAGCACGGGTTCAAACCCGTGAGAACCGAAAAAACATAGCAAATTTTTGCTTTTCAAAATAGAAAGTCTCTTTATCATAGTAATCATAAACATTGAAAAAATTTTAAATTTATTTTTTGACAACTCAATGACGTTGGCATGATATTTTTTTCTTCAGATTTATTGTCCATGATTGATCCAGAGCTTGGATGATTGTTTTTTTTTTAATTTTTGTTTTGCTTCGTAATACTTTGTTTTGGAATGTTTGAATAGTTTGAATATTAAAACTTGTTTAGCACAACCCCATATTTGAATACCGTATGCCAAGACTGGGTTCAATATTTGATTGTAAATCAAAACTGTGTAATACGTCGAAATCGTAGTTGCCCACCCAATTAGCCCACTGTTTGTATTTGATATATGATTCTAGTTTTTTATTCTTGACGTGTCCTTTACATCTAAGCTTTGCGTCATATCAAAATATTTTTTAAATTAAAACAAAAAAAAATCAATTGTTTCCAAATGTAAAAAGCCTAATCTGTCCACATCTTAACCGTACATTTGTGTAATAATTCAAAAATTTATTTATTTATTTATGCAATAATATTGAGTGCGAGTGAAATAGAAAAACATTATTATTTTAGTTCATTCTAAAAGAGTTCATTGAACGATAAAAATATTAAATCTGCTACCACAAATGTATCCTGAAGAACAAATTTACATTTAAGTACAAAAATAGTAAAAAAAGAAATCAAAACAATGCCTATAAGGTAATTTAAATATAAATCCAAATAAATTATTTAAAACCAACAAAGTTGTTTTTTATTTTCAACATATTGTCCTTTTTTCGATATTATTTCGAATATTTGAATGTGTATTTCCAATGGCAAAAAGATAATTTTGATTGATTTCCGAGAATAATAATAATAAAAAAATAAAAGAATTCTAACCATATATTATTTAGTTGGAACGTGACTTGAAACCAAATACAATTTTCTAAATTGAACAAAAGAGATTTTTTTTTATTGTTATTTAATTTAAAAATGGAAAAGAAAAAAACAAAAAGAAAAAATATAATTTCATATAATTTAAATTTAAAAGATTTTATTATTTGAATTGATTTTATAAAGAATATATTATAAATTATACATATACTTATGTACAGTGCAGTCACGGTACAAATCATTCACTTTAAAAACAACGAAAGCCTAAACTAAAATATGGTCACTTTATGTATGAATTAACTGTTATTGCTTTCCTGTTATTTATTAAAGTTTATATGTAATTTTTCTTTTTTTCCTGTACAAATATTTTGATAACATTTAATTTACTAAAGTTTCGACTTCATTAAGTAATTTTTCAGTCAAGGTTATTCTGATAATTTCAGATGCTTAAATTTTGGTTTAAGCTTATATGACGGGTATTTTTTATTGAAAATAAGCAGTTGGATGATTTTAAATTCGATACGTTATCAGTATACTTCCAATACATTAATCATGCTTCTGTTAAGATTTTTGTTGGTATTTAGGTAGTTAGAGGTAGACGAAATTAAGATCATACAAATACGAGAATAGCATAAATACATAGATCGTGGTTGTTAAATGAAGTCGAAAGCAATTGTAATTATTGTATGAAAGTCATTACCCAAGACAGATCGGAATGGAGGAAAATTGTAAATCTGGTTTTAATTCACCTCAAGCTGTAGCATCAATAGGAAAACGATGATGCTGATTAAAGTAGACATTTTTGACAATTATTGGCTCACTCTGTAGATATTTTTGATTAAATGTAAGATTGTTAAAATTTTAAGAGCGTCTTTTGAATCATACGAATGTATATAAAACATTTTGAATACAATTTATTGGCTACTTTTGGGATGGAAAGTATCGTACAATTTAAATGTTTTTATTCGATTTTAGTTTTTGTATTTTTTTTTCTTGTGTAAATATTATATTTTTTTTTGTTTTTAGTTTTTGTGTGAAACGGTTGTTCTTTTAAAATTTGATTTGAATGTATTTTGACATGAGAAGCGATTCCAGTGTACATTTATTATGCAGATTTCAATCTTTTGAGTTTTGCTAAAAAAATTTCAGATTTTGATTTAGTTTCCTGAATGAAGTTAATGTGATTAGATAAATTTTCAATAATGATAACATTTTCAATAATGTATATGGGATTGATTTGCATATTAAATAGAAATGCATGATAAATGTTTATGAATATATAATTTATAAGCAAATTGTATGTAGAAAACCCATTAAAAACAACATCATTTCGTATTTATTGGTAGTCCAATATTAGTATACCTTTTAAACCCACATTGTCATACCATATATTAGTATTGTCTTTAATTGGCTATCAGTTTCAAGTCATATAGATGAACTTTTAACATCCTGTAATTCCTGAACTGTCCGTGTGATTAATTTGTTAATTTGCTGTACCAGTTGTGTAGATGAAAGTTTGTTTAATTTTTTATAAAGCCCTCATGCCACACCTTGTCAAAGGCTTGAGAGACATCGAGGAAGATAGTTGAGCAGACTTGGTCACCTTAAAATCAAATTGTAACTTATTTTTAGCATGTGATAGTTCTTGATATCTTGCAGATACAATCGCAGATCCATTCATTGCAAATTAAATAAATGAGAGAGTTGTGAGTGATTAAAGAAAAAGTATAAAAACGAAAATTAAACAATATTTAAAAAAGAATAAGTATAATTAATACTTTGGATGTGCATTTGGTTAACTCTATAAGACTGTATAACCATTGTGCAGCCATAAGACTCATTAAATTAACCTCTTATGTTGTGTTGTAATCAATATTTCATAAACAAAACGAACGATGTATGTAATGCCAAGATATTTCAGTTTTCTGGTCCATTCAGAGAACCTAAAGTCACAGTAAATCTGTTCCATATATATTGAGAGGAAAACTTTCCCTAGAATTCCTCCGAATCCAAATGCGGAGTTAGAGACAATGAACACAAATGGTTTTCAGAACTATTTTGAAAACCGAAAGTAATTTGCAGATTGTGAGGATATTAAAAGTAGAATATTGAGTTTGATGCGATTCAACGAAGTTCACTTGATCCAATGTTTTTTTCGTGCTATCTTAGTAGTTTTTCTAAATTGAAATTGCATGTTAATAAGTATATGTACGCCGATGATATTGTTGTTATCTATATGAAACTGAAGATATCGAGGAGCTGGAACGGAAAGTGAATGAAGATAGGGTAGTTATTTTAAATTGGGTGAACAAACACAAACTTTTTGTTAATACGAAGAAATCCAAACATATGATTATAAAATTCAAACATAATTATATTTCATTAAAATACAACAACAACTCAATTGAAAGGGTTCACTTTTATAAGTATTTAGGTATCATATCGATGATGACTTAAATAGAAAGAACAAATAATTAATAATTAAATGAACAAAAATTGAATTAATAGAACTAGAAGATTTGCAGGTGTTTTTAAAAAAATTGGTTTTATAGTAATAACACTGTACTTATGGTATATGGGGAATATATGGATAAACACTTACAACAAAAATATAGAAACATTACAGAAAATACAGAGCAAAGCTATAAAAGATCTATTCAGTATACCAATTAGAACATCTACTAATCAAATTCACAATAAATTTAATATATTAAAACTCACTGATCATCGAAACGTGGTTCAAATTCTATTTAAATCAAATCCTGTCAGGATAATAAAAATTAACATAGAACTAGCTTACGAGGCGAAACTACAAGGCTTAAAACTTAACACTAGAAGAATTGCTTGGCTATCTATATCTTACCTACTAATCTGTCATACATTAATTGAAACATTTGTAATTTGTATAACTACAGATACCTTCTTTTATATGGTATAGAATACCCTTAAATCATTTGATTCTAGTCTACTAAGATGATATTCTTTAAAACAGCTTGTAAAATTACTTTTGATAATAATCTCACATTAAAATTTCTACAGTACAGTGGAAATTTATTAGATTTTATAGATTAAAGCTGTCAATTGGATATGAATAGTTTCCAATCATGATGCCCTTTAAAACCCATATAGATATAACAAAATTTAATTAATCATAAAATAGAGTTTATCAGATAACTTTAAAAAACAAATTCTTTGATCCTTGTAAAGCGTATTCAAATTAAAAATTAAAAAATCATATTTTGGATAAATAAAGTACAATCGAAAAAAAATTCCCCCAAAACAAAAATTCCTATTACAAAAATTTTAATATCAAAAGGACGCATGGATATGACTTTGTGTACATTTGTTTATCAAATCTAACAAAACAAAAAATTATTATTAAAATTACTTCAAAAAGCCTAAAAAATCCTCTACGTTTTACATTAAATAGGACTCGATAGTATCAAAGTATGAAAATTGAAATGGAAATGACAAAAAAATAAAACAAAAAAGAACAAAAATATAAAACCATTTTATTTAAATTTTTATTTTTAAGGGATTATCTTGATAAATAATAAAAAATGAATATAAAAACAAAACTAAGGAAAAAGAAAATAATGTTGGGATTTCTAGGATGTCTATACAAATTAGAATTCTATAAAAAAAACCCAACCATACTAAAATAGGTCCCTTTATATCTTTGAAGAATAAAAAAATATAAAAAAAAAAAAATTTAAATATGTCCTGAATTTGTTAAATTTTAATACCACAATTAAATTAAAATATCTCATAAATATTAAACGTATTTGTATTTTTCTTGGACCTAACTTAATAGTATGTTCAAGAGAATTTGAGAAATGATCATTAAATATAGGTGAAATACGACAAACAATTTTATATAAAAATGTTTTCATTTTTATTACTATAAAATATGTAATGAAATTCTGAAAGAATATTATAAAAGGGTAATTTCTTTGTCCGCCTTATACAGGAGCTTTTCAATTAAAAACACTGTCACATCGCTTTGGAAATGAAATATATGTTCCACATTATAATGAAAATTTGAATATGTTGAGGAAATTCATATCATCTTTTTTCCAACATCCAAATTGAAGAAACCTCTTTACATAACTAAAATCTGAAATAGAAAAAATTGTGGTAAAATCACGGACTATATAATTAATAAGGTGTTCCGCTCCATATGTTTTGGTTTTGCCATCAAAATTTGAAGTGGATTTTGGAATGAAAATTCGCCCGAGCAAGGCTTTACCAAATTTTATTTTATTTTCTCTATTTGTTTTTTTATGTTTTTCATTACCAAAAACATTATTTTGTTGTTAGTTTTTATTTTTTTTTCGCATTTTTATATATTAAAAATCTTTTATATATTAAAAAAAAATATATTGAATTTTACTAAAATACAATAATATTATAATATTGTATGCACACCGAAATGCATACAGGAATAGCCAAGAAAATTTTACAGGAAGTTTTCGTGTTACTAGGAGACGATTATACACTATGTTGCTTGTGCTATAACTTTTAAACAGGAGTAATTACACACAGTTTTCTTTGCGCAGCCCTATAATTGGATACCGTACGTTCACACAGGCTTTAATACCTACTTATATATGTATTTTAATTTGTACTGATAATTCAGAGTAGTAAACAATTTTCGGTCTGATGTTTAACTTTTTTCTTTCTTCCATATACTTTGGTATATTGACATATGATACTATTTTGTTCTTGATTGAGATAGGAATGGTTGCAATCTTTTTATATGCAAAATATATATGAGTTGATTTGTTATTATTAAGTTTTATATACGCCATCGTTAGGTCCATAATCTTATTTTATTCACTGAATTTTGAAGTTTTCTTGTGGGGTTTTCAATCGACATGTCAACTGCAAGAATTGCAGTGTCTTCTATAAAGGTAGCCATGACAGTTAAAATATCGGATCAAGAACATTTCCCTGTGGAACTCTAACAGATATTACTTTTATTTCTGAATATTCTTTGGCATAACATACACGAAAGTATGTTCTGGCCATGTATGATTTTAGTATTTCATAAAATAACCGTGGTAAATCACAATGTAGCTTAATTTCAAGGCCTTGATATAAAGTAAATTGCTGAGCAGACTTTTTTTTTCGAACGCTAATTCCATTGTATTCATGCTCCGTTTCGCAACACTTTGTTTTGGAACGTTTGGATAATTTGAATATATAGTTGTTTAGCACAATCACATATTTGAACACCGTATACTCAAACTGTTCTTCCCATCTGAGCTTTGCGTCAATTGTTATACTAAGGTATTTTTCAGAATTTTGATATAGTATAACGATATTGTTTATTGTGACTGAAATGAGCGATTGCATTTTTATTTGCAAAATTAATGTGTAAATTTTGACTCGTTTAGTTTAATTCTGCATGTTTTGCATCATAAAGAGACTTTGTTGTTTTCTTGCTGCAGTTTATTAGTTGCTTCGTTTATATTATTGCCAACCGCTAATACCGTAGTGTCAACTGCAAAAGTTATCATCGCATTTGCTAGCTCTGGGATAACCCTGGTATAGAGTAAATTTAGGATCGGACACAGAAAATTCCCTTGAGGTACTCTTGCTTGTATAATATTTAGTGTAGGGTAATCTTTGACTTGCCTAGTATGGAATACTCTCTTTTATAAGTAATATAATGCAATTATTTCGACGTAAACTTTGGGTAGAATACGGTGCAACTTGCAAGTAGGTCCCTCGTGCCATACTTTGTGTGAGCTTGTGAAATATCAAGGAACTCCTAAGTACAGAATTATTTTCTTCTAGTGTCTTTTCGATGACATCAGTTATTCGATGGATTTGTTCAACAGTTGAGTGTTATTTTCCAAACCCGAATTGGTGGTTTGGTATGATCTTTCTACTTTTTATTATTGGTTGTAATCTTTTAAGGAGTAATTTCTCAAATAAATTGGGGATGAGTGGATGCAGTGAAATACTTATATAAAAATTATGGTCTCATTCGGGGACTTTCCTGGATTATGAATCATTATAATCTCTCCCACTTTCCAAAAGTCGTTGGAACATATTTTTCATTGAGCGCTGTATTCATTATTTTCTTTAGGACAAACTTTTAGCGGTAATCTTTTTAAGATATCAGCTGTTATTAAGTCAAATCCTGGAGCTTTGTTGTATTTTAAACTCTTAATTTCCTTTATTAATTTTTCTCTTCACCTAATAATCGTTCGGCTATCTGCTTGAATAACTTGTACTTAATTTTATGTTTAATCAGATTTTTTATTCTCTGGTTTGAACTTTTCATAGAGGTGATCATCGAAAGTGTTTGTTTTTTCTTCTATCACTATCACTTCTATCACTATCACTTTTTTTACATTTTGTTTTTTCTTCTATCACTATCACTTCTATCACTATCACTTTTTTTACATTTTGTTTTGGATGCAGACAACGAACGACGAATAACTTTGCTACTAGATGAAAAAAAATTCTATACGTTCTACATTTGTACATCTTTTTGTACATGTTCATTATAAAATAAATAACCTACACTTGAGGACACTTCTTAAATTAAATTTGTTAAATATGACAGCCCGTTGTCCGTTAACCCCTATTTGAAAAATTTCTTGTTTTGTTTTCCATATTTGCAATTCCTGGGGATATTGTTTTTCAAGGTTCTTTTCAAGATGTTTGAAATGACCCTTAAAAATAAAATTAATTTTAATTTTTTTTTCAAATTGAAATTAAATAATGTATTTATTATATAAATTGTGTTTAATTAGAAAATTATAATTGATATGTACATAGAAATTCCATTTTTGCATTCTATTTCTTTATTTTAAGAAATATCAACAGTTCATGGAAACCACCATATATTTCTTGAATTGAATTATAGTCTACGATGGTATAAAAATTTACAAAACAAAAAATAGACAAAACAAGGAAAAAGTCAAATAAAATAAGGGGTTCATTTTAAAAATAGATTTAAAAGCGTATTATTTGATCATTCTATAATATTTTCCTTATTTGTGTTTTCCTTGTTTTTTACATATAAACACTGAGCACTATTATAATTGTATTTACATTAAAAACAAAAAAAAAATTAATTAAAAAGAAAATATAGGAAGATGTTATTGACTTATTTTTATTTTCTACCTCGTAAATATCATTGATGGCAGAAAATTATAAAATTATATTTTTGTATTGAATGACTTCATTTATTGATACTAGCTCAGTTATAGCTAGAAGAAAAATTGTTAAGTAATCAATTTATTTATTTATATATATAGCTAGGTATGCACTTTTATACAAAAATAAATAAACTTAAATATAAATTGCAGCATTTTGTTTTTTTTTTTTTTTTTCAAATATGATCATAATAAAAGAATAATAAATGGTTTTAATAAATGTACATACAGAGTGTTAAAAAAAAATTGCTCAATTTATTAAATCATTTAGTTGGTTTTTTCGTTATCATAATGAAAGTTTATTTGGTTGATAATACAAATATTTTTGACTTTTAAAGTCTATCGCACTTTGAGATTAGACTTTCAACATCTAAAAATAAAGATGGGTAATAATAAAGAAAAATAAGTAAATATTTTGTTTTAAAAATTTATTTTTTTTACAAATTTTGTAAAATTAAATTAAAAAAAGTTTATTTATTGGAAAAAACTTAATAAAAAAATCTTTTAGGAAAATATTTCCACAATTTTGCCATTTAAAATGAATCTCCAGACAAAACTCATTGTTAAAAAATTTGAAAACAACTTTGTAAAAACTTTTATTGTTAATTTTTATAGCATAGACATATAAATGTTGGTACCAACTAACTCAAAACACATAATAGGTATGATTTTCGAACTTTTTCTGCCATATTTGTATAGTTAAGCCTATTGATTTAAGTATTGATTTCCATAATTACTTGACCTATTTGTTGTCGACTTTTGAAAGTCTATTCTATTTCATTTTTTAGAAATTTATGATTGACCGCTTGTGAGTGATATTTTTTATGTTTGTTTAGATAACCAATTAAATTGTCAATAGTAATGTTGTATCTTTATCTAGTGAACACAAAATAGTATACAACATAATGTTTATAACATAGAAATTTTACAAATGTTTTATAAATATTAACTGTTGTAATAATAATGCTTTATGTATTAACTTAAATTAGATTAGAATAGACTTTGAGTAGAACTAAGTCTGAAAGTTACAATATTACCGCGACCATTCTAACCGTATTGTAACATCCAGCAGGAAATTTTTTGTTTTTTTTCTTTACTCCTCTTGGGGGCATCGGACTTCCACTTGACATTTCCATCGTACTCGATTGATATTGATATAGGTAGATATTGATATAGGTAATATTTGTAATTATATAAAGTATTAATTATATTAATTATTTTTATTGATTATAAATTTTATATATAATATTTTGCTATTTTTTTATTAGTTATATTTTATACCTCCTACGGAAATCGAACCCATGACTACCACATCGTAATTGAAACACATTTCTGTGCTCCAACCGATTAGGGCACGGGTGGGATCCAGCAGGTAATAGTGTACACATATTTGTGATCCCTAAATGAATGTGAATACTTTATTTTCAATGAATTGGATAATAGTTTTTCTGATTGGATGAATCTTTATTACGATGATAATTTTGCATTCAATTTTTTCATGATTCAATTAAAACCCACCCAATTAATATGTAGATCGTGATGTATTTCGTTGTTATGGATGGTTAAATTTTGGAGCATTATCAATGTCATTTAGTATTTTATTTTGGATCTTTTGATTGAATTGAATATGAGTCTCAGTTGCTCATCTTTATACTTGAATATCATATACCAAAGTAGTAAATATTACCGGGTGATTGTTAGTCAATATTTTATTGCGTTAACCTACGCGAATCTTTTTCTACAAATCAATATAATTTTTAATATTTTCAGTTAAATTCATATTTTTTCATTGTTAAATGAGCTTTTCACTTTAGTTTCGTTTAACGTTTTTGTTTTTTATTATGATTATTATATTATTAAATAGTCAAATGAGATTTGAATACAGTTTTGATGCACATTTATCACTACTAAATACTAAATATTTAACATGATCTAAAGTAATAATTGTTGAACGTTCATAAATCTTTGATGAAAAACTCAATGAGCCACACGGACATAGGGGATTTTCAGACATAAGATCAACAAGTAAAAATGGAATAGTTGCTGGGTTATAGGGTAGTCTTTTCAATTCAACAATTGTAACAGCTATCTCCGAAAGAGGTGGAATATATCCCTTAATTTTACTTATTAAATGTATATCGTTAGTTTGCGATAAAAAGTTGTTATTCCAAACATCTAATGTATCCAACTATATATCATCTGAGCTATTTGGTAAGGATTGTAATTTGTTTGAAGAAGTATGTAAATACTTCAAATTACAAAGTCTGTTTTCATTTAATTTTAATGTAGTTAATTTTTTAATTTTACAATTTTATGTGGGGAAAATAAGATAATTCAATTATAGATTTTACCTTAAACTTGTTTGATAAATCTAATTCTGATAATTTCAATTTACCGAACTCCTTTGGTATTTTTAAAATAATATTTTCACTTAAATTAAGATTTTTTGTTAAATTTTTTAGGAAAAGAATTTGTGAATTAACTTTATGACGATCTATTCTTGAAATTGTTAGAATTTCAACTGTTTTAGGAATACCATGAAGTGGGAATTCACTTCTTTTAAATATTGATTATTTTTTAACAGGGTGTGTTTTTGGTGAAACTGCTGTTGTAGCTAAAGTACTCAAACCAATTTTATTAAATTCAGCTTTTCCATCAAGATCTAATTTTAATGTGGCCAAAAATGATTTTAATTGAATTGGATTACATTTTATCAATATATTATGTTCTGGCATTTTAAGAGATATATTCCATCATTGAATCAATTTTGTAAATATTTTGCCAATATTATCTTTTACTTTATATTTTATTCCATTTTTGTACTGAGGTGTAAATAACATTATGAATAGTTGACCATCTTCTTTTCGAGGAGGATGAATTTCTACAGATAATGTTGTTTTGACTGATTCTGGATAAATTGTTAGGTAATTGATGGTATATTGTTTGAGTTTCACATGGTGTTTTCATTTTTATTTTATACAACAACTTAATCATTATTATTTACGTTAATAATAGGAGGTATTTTGGTAATTGTAAAATTGTACTTGTACATGTACTTAATCAAATTAATTTCGGCGCTAGATATTAAACAGATGCTCAATATGTACGATTAAATTTTACAAAATAAAAATTAAAAATATGTTTCTTGATGATCTTTAGCTTTAGTACTAACTAGTGAAGTAATATTGTATCTTGGAAATAAATTAAAAACTTTGCGATTTACAATTATTCAAATTCAAAAAAATTTCGTATTTTTGATTTTTGCCATACCGCCATACTATGATATATAGCTACATATTATTGAAATAAAAAACATGTTATTTGTTTTATATTTACAATTATTATTAGAAATCTACAATTATTATTAGAAATCTATTGTGCCAAAAAGAAAAGCGAAATATCAATTAAAAATAAAATTAAATACGATTAAAATTCACAATTTGTTTTTAATTGTATTATTGTTAGAAAAATTAATTATTGCATTAATTTCCATGGTAATTAAATAAATTTGAATTTGAATTTTTTTAATGAAAAAAATTATCAAATTAAGTAATTAGAAAAGAAAAGAAAATATTATTAATAAATTCTAATTAGCACACGTTGTTGCGAATATTACTTCTATTATTAATATACTCTATAATTATACTTTTTTTCTTCAAAAAAATATAAATGTCAAATTTAGATATCCACCACTAATTTAATTTAAGTTACAATACACAACATTGGCAGAAATGATCACTATCATTATGTGCAGTGCATCCAAATCAATATTTAAGTTAAATATCAAAATTCAGCAAAAAAAGTCATTAATCCTCCACTCCAATACATTGGAGCCTTGTATTTTCTGACTCGCAAGACTTTGTAGAAAAATATCTTTTTGTATGTATCCTGAGGCCGTATTTCCAATTTACTGTTTTATTACTTTTAAAAATTTTCATAGTTTTTGTTATTGTCAGATAACGCCACCGTTCCTTTAAAAGACAATATGAATTCATATTCTAAAACGCTTTGGCATTATGTCTAAAATCTTTTCAGATGATTTCGGTGAAATTTTTTTTAAGTTTAAATATATTTAAATTAAAAAAATAACCTGGCGTTGCTTTTTAAGTCATTATGAGAGACAAAAAATGGAAATACAGTTATTACAGTAATTTAGTGTAACAAAAGTGCTATAATGGATTTTTCAAGGTTCGTAAAGTTTAATTATTTACAATAAAAGTTAAATTTCATTTTGCAATATATTTTAAGAAAATGTTATTATTTACTCTGTAAAATAGTTTTAAAAATTATCTTTTATATTTTGGTTATAATTTGTGGAAAACCTCTTCTTTACGAACAGTGGCAAAATATATTATTTATTTATGTCAAATATTTTGTTTGGTTATATGAAGAAACCACGTTGCATGAACTGCTAGAGGAAATTGAACAGATGAGGATGAAATTCCAAAAAAATATTAATTTTATCTCGAGCTGGTATTGATATCGAGGTGGTATTGATCGAGCTGATCAAATTATTAGCATGTATAAAGTTTCTATACGTGGAAAAAAATTGTACTTCTCTCTCATAGCACATTGTTTAAATATGGCTGAGGAAAATGTTTGGATAACGTAAAGAAAAAATGAAGGAAAACTGGACTATGTAGGTTTTAGAAGAGAAATTGCTATAGATTTCTTAGAAACCTTTAAAAAAACTTCTAAAGAGGTCCCAGGAAGTCTTCAATGAATTTACATAAATTTACATCAAGATACGACAATGTTGGTCATTTAATAATTTACAAACATAAGTAAATCCGTTGTAGCTACTGCAACAAGAATTGCAACTTTGCTTGCCAAAAATTTTGCAAACATTACACCCAAAATATTGCTTTTCACATTATCATACTGTTTGATTTTCTTTTATATTACTTATTTTGTTTTATTTTTTTAAAAAGTAGTTCGAATTGCCACCGTTCTTTTAAAAGAACACCCCTTTTCCAGGAAACTGCACCTAAATCCAAGTTTTTTTTATATAAAAAGAATGTTAATGTAAGTATTTTATGTAAGTATAAAATATCAAATATTAAGAATTCAGAAAAACAAGTTTCGGCGTTATCTGGGTTAAAGAGTACTGGACTTTAAGAAAAGAAAGAAATTTCAAAGAAACGAGATATACAAGCTTTTATAGTTCTCGGACACCACATATTCATTATTCAAATAAATATACATGAACATTTTATATGTACATTTTTTGTTTAGTGGCGCACAGGATTTTTCTCAGAATAAACAATTTCATGTCTTTCCTATACTTAAATTTTGGTTGATCCTGCTAAACAATCAGGTCAAATTTAGCTTCTGAATTTGAATTCAATAAAAATTTTAATTGGCAAAAATCTTATAATTTTTTGTTATTGTTGTTTTTTCTGCATGATTCATCGCCATCATTGTCTTGTAACCCCATCCGTGGGGTATAAGACAAAATTTTCATGACTCATCATCATCATTGTCCTGTAACCCTATCCGTGGAATATAGGGCGAAATTTTTAATGAATCATAATTATCATTGTTCTGTAACTTTATCCGTTGAGGTGAAATCCTTCATAACTGGTCTGGTACACATAAATTCATAGTGAGACTTCAGTCAGAGTATATAAGATGTATTTTCTTCCGATTTATTTTATAATAATAACTAGCGGAGTTACCCGGCGTTGCCCGAGAAAATTTAAAATTCCTAGAATTTTTTCTTCGTTTTTAGTTTGAAAAGGGAAGTATTATGTGATGTTTGTCTGTTAGTAAACTAACTGCTAAATATTTTTATCCACCCCCCCTAAAACCAATGCAAGTTTTTAAAAATTTAATAAAAAGCTAGTTCATGAAAATTTTAAAAATTATAATAGGTATGTTATCTACTTAAATGAAATACAAAAAAAAATCAAAAGTGAACGAAAATTAAAATAAGTTTCCGTTTTGTACAAAAATAGTACTTACAACTTAAAATAAAATGCAAACATAAGTCTTAGGCGTTGTTTACAAATTTCAATTAGAATTTTGGGATTTTAATTAGAAGTATTTTTTGAAAACTAAATTATGGTCCGTTTTTTATGTTAGCGTAAATCTTTTTTTAGGTATTAATAATAAACATTTTCATTTTTATAATATTGAAACATTAAGTACTTATTTCTATATGTTAGTATAAAACTAATGCTACATAAGCTTATGCTAGATGTTAGTAGTTCACATTTTAATTTTTGTTACTCTTAATTTAATTAATCAATCCATATAGCAGTTTTTTTCATTGTTTAAAAAAGAAAAGTACAAAATGTTATAAAGAAAACAAAACCAAATTTAGAAAAAAAGATAGAAATCCAAAAAAAATAAAGACAATTAGAAAAAACCAAAAGAACATAAAAAAGGAAAGACGAAAAAATACAAAATAATAAACTAATTAAATTGACCCATCACCCGTGATTAAATAATTTTCTGAAGATAAAGCTTAATTATAAACAACGTTTTTAGTTTCGCCTTCAGGAGCAAGTATAAATAAATTATTGGGTGAACCCATCCTTGAGCAAGAAACATAAAGTTGGTCATGGGAGAAACATGGCGATCTTAAATCCACACCGCAGTACTTAATAAACTGTCCCTGTGCCTTGTTTATCGTAATCGAGAACGCAAGTCTTACTGGAAATTGCAACCTCTTAAAGTTAAAAGGGAGATCATTTGGAATAAGTGGTATCCTTGGGATGAGGACGACTTCACCCTGTCCCTTCCCTGTTAAAATAGTAGCTTCAATTACATTTGCCAGCAATTTTTTAACACAAAGTCTTGTACCGTTGCAAAGTTTTGGTGGGTCGGAGTTCCGTAATAAAATAATTGGTGATCCTAGTTTCAGTAAAAGACGATGTGGCGGTATTTCAGCTGGATCAATAGAATTTAAGAACTCTGTTGAAAAATTGACTACCTCATCCGCATTTACTTTACGTTATAAATGGACTTGTATTCATTTACTACGCCTGGTAATATGGAAAGCATTTGATTATTCATTTCGCTGACATCAGCATTTTTAGCAGCAAGAATTGCTCTCTCTCGAAACCAGATAGTTTTGAGTTTAGTTTAGTTTAAGTTTTAGTTTAGTTTTGTTTCAAATTATGATAGTTTTGCTGAATATCTGGATAGACTGCATCTATTAGTTATGCGACGGACGACACCAAATTACAAAAATCGGATAGCAACTTTAATTTTCTAGACGGCTCAACTGCAAATCTACCTTCTCCGATCTCAAGTAGCTTGCTTGCGAAAATGTGAGCACTGTCATCCCCCAGATGTAGTCTCATGTTTTGTTTCAAACTTATCTTTCGTACATATCTCCACAAAGATGAATGTTTTAAACATTAGTAAATTTCATCGGCTGGTGTTGACTTTGGGATGACGGGTAAATATTGACGTGACTAACAGGGGCTTCGAGAGCTTTCGTGACCAACAGGGGCTTCAAGGGCTTCGAGAGCTTTCTTCCATGGTACATTCATCCCATACGATAATCTTGCATGTCGCTTTTGAAAAGCGGTACCACCTTGTTGTTTCTCTACCTGATCCATGATAATTTTGTATGCTTTTTTCTGATCTTGATTTAGAAGTGGTATTTTTTCCGCGATATTACGGTTTCAGCTTTTCGACGTTGTAGTTCTTTTCCCGTATGTAGTCTGTATAAATTTCATTTTGTTGGTTTCGTACTGGTGAAATTTATCTTCTAAAATAATTAATGCGTTGTTGAATATGTCCGGACCAAACGTGATTGCTAACATTGGATTTTCGCGCCGGACTTTGACACAACAGTATATACTCGACTCAAGGTGTCACTCTTGACCACATCATATCCGGGGACGGGCTGTCCGACTTTTCTTCTGTATTGCTTTGAAAACCTTATATCAAGCTGCGATTCTAAAGTTTTTTTTTGTAGTTTTAGTACGCTTAAGTTCAAGGTAAATATTTCTAAAAAAAAAATTGTTTTCTTTATTTTATTTCATTGAAAGATAGAAATAAATAAAAATGAAAATTTTGTTTTGCTGTTTTCTTCACCCCTTTTTCTTTTCCTCTCTAAAAATAATAAAATAAAAAACAATTTAAAAACTTGCTTTTTGAATGACTATCCCCAATATTTCGTACCAATATTAATTGCACTAAAAAGGGTCAAATAAATAAGCTAAATTCAAGCTCCATTAGAAAATTATATATGGTCTGCATAACATATGAAATTCAGGCATTTTAGACCCACTTCCTGTTAATAGAATTAGGGACTTGATATTTTACCTTGGATCCCGATTACGGCAGTTTCTGCCAAATTTGTTGGACCTGCTTTCCGCCAGAGCTCTTTTGAACGAAAATTCATATCTCATAAACTGCATCGATTTGGTTCCAATGACCACTATTTTTCTTATCAGAGCTCGGAGTTATATGACAGCTACCCGAATCAGTGAAAATTTCGAAAAAATGTAAAAGTCATATTTGTTTATTTTTGGAAGAGTACCTGTGTGCGAATTTTCCGCTCTCTAAGACCTTTGGTTTTTGAAATCTTTTTGTCGGGTGTTGAGAGTTGTATGACAGCTACCCGAACCAGTCAAAATTTCGAAAAAATGTGAAAGTTATATTTGTTTATTTTTGGAAGAGTACCTGTGTGCAAATTTTCAGCACTCTAGGACCTTTTGTTTTTGAAATACTTTTGTCGGGTACTGGGAGTTGTATGGTAGCTACCCGAACCAGTCAAAATTTCGAAAAAATGTGAAAGTCATAATTGTCTATTTTTGGAAGAGTACCCGTGTGCAAATTTTCAGCTCTCTAGAACCTTTGGTTTTTGAAATATTTTTGGCGGGTGCTGGGAGTTGTACGACAGCTACCCGAACCAGTTAAAATTTCGAAAAAATGTGAAAGTCATATTTATTTATTTTTGAGAGAGTAGCTGTGTTCAAATTTTAAACTCTGTAGCACCTTTGGTTTTCGAAATATTTTTGTCAGGTGCTCGGAGCTGTATGACAGGTACCCGACCCAGTCAGAATTTTGGAAAACAACATATCACGGGTTCGATTCCAAGTAGTAAAAAACCATCCTGCAAAATTTTGTTGAAATTGGTCCATGCGTCTCGGAGGAGTTCTGACACAAACATACATACATACATACAAACATCCTTCTTTATATATAAGAAGATTAATAATTTCCAGTTAGATAAGCTCATGCAGTCATGTATACAGTTTTTTCATAAAATTCGGTTTCTATAATTTTAAAACTTCATGTACAGTTGTTAATAAAAATGCGAAAATTTCTGATCAAAAGTAAACAAACGCTGGGTGGCGCAGTAGGTAGAGCGCCTGCCTTTCAACCGAAAGGTCCCGGGTGCGATTCCCGATGAAGCCAAAAAAAAAGAAAAAAAATGCTTCATTGGTTTTTCGAGCTGGTCTAGTACCCTTTGTCATTGGGATATAATAAATGACAAAAAATAATTGAGAGTAAATAATATAATCTGTTAACAAATTAAATAAAATGAAACTATTCTATTTAAGAAGGCTTAGTTCCTGACAATAGTACTACATTTAATGAGTAGATAAGCCAGTAATTTGTTAAACAAATACTCGAAATATTGTAGATATTGTAGTGTAAAATTGCAGTACCGTACTTAATTAAGCACGAAAAGGTAATTTTACCTAAGTTACTGTCAAGATCATAAAAAAAAAAAAAATTCATAATTTTATGAAAAAGCAAATAGATTTAAAAAAATATTATCCTATACGAAATACGGTAGTATTACGAAATACGGTAGTATTGGTGAAGCTTATTTAAATAATCAATTACAAATTCATAATTGATTAAATGTCAAAGTAAATGTAATTAAAATGCATTCTTGTTTTTAATTAACTTAATTTTCAAATTAATTATATAAGTTTTTTGATTTCACAAAAAAGAAAAACGTAGTTAAGAATTAGAAAAACTTTTTAAGAATTGTTTTTTATTGTCCTTTCCCAAAAATTATAAATCATTGTAAAAATTTTGGTATTTAAAATAGGGAAAAAAGACATAATAAACCAGAATTTTGGCTACATTTTTAATTACCTCACCCTAAATATTTTATAAATAAATATTATTTACCAGACAGGTTTTGTTTTTGTTTTTGTTTTTGTTGAATATTGTTTATTGGTTATGTGAAAGCCCGTTGGTGTAAAATAAAATAAAAATCATTTAAAATAAAAATGTGTTCACTAAAGTCTGGAATTGATTTTTGATATAATAATTTTAACTTGAATATTTATTCCTGAATAAAACTAAATTTGGAAAATACTATATTTTAGTTTAAATAGTAAAACCAGTAAAACATAATGTTTTAATGAAATTAAAATTGTATTTTTCTTGATCCTTTACGTACCGAAATTCATAAATTTATTGTCAAAAAAATTTGAAATCCTTCAGTTAAATATAATATGATTAAAATGTAATTTCATGTAATACTTTATTAGGGTCCGATGGATTATAAAATGATGCTCCCTAAATCTCCATACAATAACTGAACTAAAAATGGTTTATACCACCATCCACTAAAAGTGAAGCTATTAATATAGCACTATGAAAAACCTTCTCTATAATAATTTTTATTACATTAGCTTGGTTTCTTTACGTTTATTATATCATTTACTGTATACGTAATTATTTAATCATTGCTCTTCTTCCATATCAGCTTTGCTTTACTTTTCGCACACTTTACATTTATAACCTTTTGCTCTCGGATTAGTTTTATTCAACACAGAATGCAGCATCAAAAACCTTGATTTCATTCAAATGTGTAGCGCAGTTCAAATAACAATTTTGCATATTTTTTATTTATTTTTTTGGGTAACAATTTTAAGTATAAATTATTTTTTGCATTTTCAAATTAACACTGGGAACTGCAGATTAAAATAATAAATATTCAAAATAATAATAAAAAAATGTATATTAAATCATCATTATATTTAATCTGTAAATTGAAAAAGGTACGGTACAAATATCCGAACCATTTCACAATCGTTTTTCATTAATATTTTTTTAAGTGATAGATTTTTTGAAAGGAGACGTAGCGAAACTAAACATTATTTTCATAGTTTTTTAAGTTTTTTAAGTTCAGCTCATGCATAAATCATTTCAAAACTTAAAAATTTTAATCTATCAAATTGCCGCAACTCACTTACTAATCGCCAAAATCAAATTTAAATTATTACGGATGTGGTTGTTGTCTAAGATAAATCAATAAAAAAATAAAATATAATATTACCAAGCATAAATTGAAATGATGGAAAACAATTCATAATGAAATTAAATACGATTTTTTACGACAAACTTTCTGGAATTTCGAGAAGCTGCGAATAGTAATTCGTATTAAATTACATTTATTGACTTAATTGAAAAATGTAAAATTTCATAAAAATATTCGATAAATGAACATTTATAATCTATTAATATACAATTTTTGAAAAAGGGCATGTACAATTGTGTAGGTAGTATAGTATAGATTTAAATGTAATGATTTATGTAATTACTTTACAAAATTTTTTTCAATTTAATGTACATAATTCATTTCAGATTTCATACAAAAATAGAACGTATTAAATGTTAAAAGATAAATAATGTAGAAATTATTAAATTAAGAAACAATATTTACACACTTTTTAGTACTTTGTACTTATTCAATTCATCACATTTATAATTTAGATCAGGATATGTCTAGAATTGTTATTCTTTAGAATTTAAAATTTTTAATTAATTTTTGATTTTATATTTCAGATTACATATTAAAATAATTAAATAATAATTAATAATGACATAATTAACAAACTAAAATTAAATAATTAATCAAAATAATATTTAATGTTGACATTTATGAAATCAGAGTTGTCATTATTTTAATAATAAAAAACAAAATAATACAGTTATGGGAAAATAAAATAATAATGATAAAACACCAACAAAATAAAACAACAATAAGAATAAGAAAATAAAATGAACACCATTTTAAAAATACCAAATAGAACAGAATTTTTGATAATGTATGATAATTCGAATATTATATCAGAAAACGAATGGTTATTATATCATACAAATAATAATACTAATAATAATAATAATAGTATTTCTAATAATATAAAGAACTTATTTATTAAAACAAATCAAATAACAACAACAAATACAGCAACAGTAACAACAGCAACAAATTTAAATTATTATAATGAAAATTATTTAATATCAGATAATATAAATTTAACACAAATCATTAATTATGATAATACAACAGATAATGTACCAATATTATTATTGGCAGCTGAAACAATTGGTAATTTTTTATCATGTTATTATACACCAATGTTAGTATTTACTGGTAGCATTGGTAATATATTATCAGTATTTGTGTTTTTTAAAACAAAATTAAAAAAATTATCATCAAGTTATTATTTATCAGCTTTAGCAATAAGTGATACATGTTTTTTAATTGGTTTATTTATACAATGGTTAAATTTCATAGATATATACTTATATAATCGTGAGATATTATGTCAATTTTTTACATTCTTTAGTAGTTTATGCAGTTTTTTATCAGTATGGTTTGTTGTTGCCTTCACTGTTGAACGTTTTATAGCTGTTATGTATCCATTAAAAAGGCAAACAATGTGTACTGTTAAAAGAGCTAAAATTGTATTAATTGGTTTAACATTATTGGGTGCATTACACTGTTTGCCATTGATATATTTTGCTAGTCCTAGATTAGATACAAATACAAATTCAACAATATGTGATATAAGATTGGAATTTAAGGTAAGTGCATATTAAAATTACCTTTTATTTATTTATTTTTTTTTATATCTATATTTATTTAAATATTTAATTTTAAATACTAATTTATTCGTGCTGTGCAATAGACAACGAAAGACCAGGTTCTGATTTCATTTCTGTGTTTCTGATGTCATTAGCTTTTTATCCATTTGGATTGTTTTATGTTGTCTCGATAACGAAAAATTAATTTGTTTTGATTTGATGCATCTTTGAATTCAAATTCGAAAATTCTTCACCATAATATTTTTGTTCATTCGCTTAATATGTGGGAGGCAATATTATTTTAATTTATAATATTAAACAATATTAATTTAATATTACTATAAAACAAAAAAATAATTCTCATGGGAGGGATTTATTTTCATAGATACCATCAGATGCTAGCTTGATTAAGATAATGTCTAGGATTCTAAATTTTGGAAACAAAAACCGATTAGTGTCAGAGATGTGAATATGTTGGCGAAAATTTAATGTATATATATATATCTATATGTACATATAGATTTTATTTACTTCTTATTTACCTTAAAGCTCAGTGTTTTGACTTCATTTTCAATCTGGAAAAATTTATGATTAAAGAATTACTTTATTAATGAGCTAAAGGCTTAATAGTCATTATGGAACAACTACAACTCGATGTGAGTTTTGGTCTTTAGACATGTTTTTGTCAACAGTTTGCATTTTATATAACAATGAGTATAGCAACATAATTTATTGTGCACATACCTAGTTCTTGGCCTTGCTCTTGAACTAATAAGATATAGACAGCTGTAAATATATTTTTTAGGCTCTTTGTTTATCCATTCTAACAATATGTGCTCTTTATCAATTGAAGTATATATGCCCCATTATTTTGTGGGCTCTGTTCATCATTGCTTTGTTAAAGATTTTTTGAAGTATTTTTCTCTCAAATATTTTCGTTATTTACCGTCAATGACGAGGCACATGTAATTGCTTTATATACATGCCTTAATATACATATAGTCTTAATTATCTTGATAGTATTTGTGATTGTAGTATAGCTTCTTATTTGAAAAATAATATTTGTTGCCTGGGTTCTTATTTGAATAATAATATTTGTATTTTGTTTTGGGTTCGTTTACTTACAGTATATACTTATAACATAATATTATTTTGAGTTTAAACTATAATTTTTGACTTTGCAAAATATAATTAATAAGATTGTTTTCGTAATTGGAGGACTACTGAAGCAGCCTTAGTTTTTATTATTCTTTTTTAGTTGTTTTATTGTTATATGTATGTCATTTAAAAATCATATTTCATGTACTCCTTATATATACTTATTGCATTCCCAAACATAAAAAATTTCCCCAGAAAAATTCAAGATGATTTTTAACATCTTTGTTCAAATATACTGTAAATCCCTTAATCTATTTCTTTTATCCTTGTGTTTATTTTATATTTTATAAAAACTTTCCAATCAAAATTAAATTTCTCAATTTCAAGTGAGCGAAACCATTCTTCAATAATAAATTGCTTAAAAATCAAAATCAAAAGTATCATCTCCAATAATATTCTTCTTCTATTTTCCAAGGAAAAACATTATTCTTTGTGTGCTTTGCTTGTTATATCCTTTATAAAGAAGTAATAATTTCTATATTAAATAATCTCTGCTTTGTATGTGTGTTACATATATAATACAAATTTTGTTAGGTTTGGTGAATCTATAATTGAACTGGAAATAATTTTATTGGGGGAAGAGATAACTATTTTTGTTTTTTGTAGATTTTCTGTTAATATACTTTTTTATAATAAGAATTCCAATTCGATTTATATATACATACACAATACAAATTTATATATTCAAATATGTTATGTATTTGTGTGGATTCATTTGTTGCTTCCATTTTTCAATAAAAAAAAAAGTAAAAAAAAATACACCTTCCTTTTGAATGAAAAGTTTATAAAAAACAAAACCGATTTTTATAACTCGATTGAAATTGCAAAGAATAGGCCATAAAGTCGAAAAAATATTCGGTAAAAATTTATTTTATTATGACTTGAGAAATAAGCAAATACAAACTTACTTGCTTTGTCAGTGGTCGCAAATAATTGAAAAGAAAAATTCTAAGTTCTCGCAATAGAACTTAATAAGATTTTCAATTTTAATTTGGTTAGACTCCTTAAATTTCTGGGAAATTTTGGAAAAATAAAATATTCACCACTTATTCTGTGACGGTACTAGATCTCCATTTATGTAAATGAGAAATTCGTGCTAATTAAAAATTCTACCAAAGTGCGACAATTGAAATATTCTGAACTACTTAAATAATTTGCTGAATTTTGAATACGTTGAATTAATTCCTATGTCAAAAATTAAACAAATTTTGCGAGATTCATGCACTTTAAATTCACCACAAATAAATAATTGAATTTCTAATATTTTACAGAAATCAGTAATTGCTCGAAAGTCGAATATTTTCCTTTTAATTTTGTCTACTTCTTCAGTGTTTTGTACTCGATTAAGTCGTAAAATTAAAAGGAAAAAATTAGACTATTTTCGACAATAATTATATAGCAAACTTTAGAATTCGGCTTTTAAGCAATCTTGTATAATTTTTTCTATATTGATAAATGACTCACTGAATGTGAGTTATAAATTTAAAGTTTATAAAACTAAAAATTTCTCAAAATTAAACTAAAAATACCTAGATTATAAGCTATACTTAGATTTGATTAAGAGATCTCTTCAAAGATTGCCCTTAGACCAATTCCGGCGGCAACTTATTTTTAAAGACAACTAAAAATAATTGTTTCTATTATTGAGTATTAAGTTGAGTTTCAAAAGTTTTCAAATTTTTTTCAACCCAAAATTTTGTTTCATTTTATTGTAAATATTCTGAAATTTTGTCCTGAAAAAATTTGATTGAAGTTAATTTCATTTCAATGACAGGATGACAGTATGAGTAATTCTATTCACATTTGAAATTCATAGGTTTGGAAGCAATTTATTTATATTTGTCTCTTTCCCTTGTTTTCTACCTTTCTTTTGTAATTTTAATGTGCAAGTCTTTTATATTTTGAATTTTATTGCGGAAAATAATTTTGAATAAAAAAAATTTAAATTTGGAAAATGTGTAAATTGAGAAAAAAAAAATGAAAAAAAAAAATGCGTATGAAGGAATTTTTCAATTCATTCTAAATAATGACTGTGTAACACAAAAACAAATTCGATTATTTACATATACATATATACATTTTTTTTTTATTATTTTCTTTGAAATGTGGTGAATTAAAATTTAAAAAAAATACTTATTTCAAAATCGATTTGAATTTATATGAGGAAAATAACTGGCCCATTGAAACGAGTAATGGGGTCGAGGAAATCATTGAGATAGTTGAACTGGAAACATATTTTTGTAGCCAAGACAGCATTATAATTAAATTATAAAGGTATACAGGCAAAAATAGATATTTTCACCATATTTTCAACATTTATGCATTTAAATCAGAATTGAAAGGAGAGACCAATGAGATCAGTCAATGAGACTAACGTGTTAAGCTTAAAAAATGAATTAGGCTTAAGAAAACTAAAGAAAAAACTTTTTTAGAAAACAAGTGCACTTGATTAGTATGAATTGAATAGAATGTCTCTAACTAAAATAAATAAAAAATAACTGAATTGTCTTCCTGCAATTCAATTATAATGAAGATTAAAATAATCACTATTATATAGCACTCAAAAGTGATTTGGACAGTCATAAAATAATTTATCCTCTTTTGGAATAATAAATTAAAAAAAATTTAATCTAAATCTCAGTCGATCAAGTTTAAAAGTAAACTATGAAGACAGTTTTATAGGTAGAAACATGGAAATGAAAATTCCTTCTGTCGCTGGGGAATGTTTCGTCACAATCTTCTTAAAGAAGTAAAAAATAATAACAATCTAAAATTATGACAATTATTCTGTTGTGTCTTGTATTATTACATAGTGCGTTAAGAATCAGATTATTTTAGCAGATTGAGTTGCTGAAATTGAATAAGTTTTATATAGGATCAGCAAGGTAGGTAAACCTATAACATTACAAAATTAGATATCTAATCGTAAAGTTTGATTACTTTTAATATTCAAAAATAATGCCAGAAATATTGACAAAATATTTTCATTAATAATACTGTAAAAAACTTGTCAGTCAATTATTGTCAATACAAAGTACTTAACCTGAAGTTAGAATGAATGAAATTGACTGTACAGTTTAATAGATTTTATTAGTGTGCTAAAATATTGTGAATATAATATGTATGTAATTTTTCTTTTTTTAGTACACAAGAATGATGTCGGAAATACGGTACATTTCAGTGTTAGTTACATGATAGTCTGTTCAGGTAAAACTGCAACGAAAAATTAATTGCTAATAAAAATATGATACATGTTATGCTGGTTAAAATTTTGATTAGATTTATGTCTAATTATTGTTTACATTCATTTTATTAAATACTAGTTGTTAAGCCCGTCTCAAGACGCTGTTCTAATTATAAAAGAAAAACAACTTTTTGTGAAACTGCACAAGTGAGTTCTAAGAAATGTAATCAAATATTAGATGTATTACGCTAAGTCAGGTGCAAAAATCTTTTTTTTTTTTGCTATAAAGAGCGAAATAATTCGATAAATTGAAAAATTGTTTCTTACAAAAACAAATTGAGTTAAACAACAACATTTTTTTGATTGAAAATTTATTTTCTTTTTTCTGCACCATCCAGGAGGTAAATAAAAAGGTGACTTTTTTTGTGATTTCTCAATAGGCCTACTCAACACTCCGACGCAAAACAGCGTTGACAAATTAGGCATTTTACAATTTTTTTCCAATGATTCGATATCAAAACCTCTTTATATACAACATTTTTTGTATATATTTTATTGGAATGTTGAATTAATTTGCCTTGCTTCCTTCCCTCAGTAAGTTTTATTTGAATATCACCAGACCGCCGTACTCTGGAAATTGCAACATACATTTGCCAATTGCTAAATACTATTTCAGGCAAATAAACTGGTTCTTTTTCCAATGTTTGACCTTGCGACTTATTTATGGTCATAGAAAATGTCAATTTAACAGGGAATCGTCCACGTTTAAGAATAAATGCAGTACTGTAGTCGGTGTAGCTAAAAATACAGTTTCACCTATAGCTTATGCCAAGAAATTTTGCGATTATTAAAGTTTTAGAGCTACTAGAGTCCCATTGCAGAGTAGTTTCTCAGTAGTATTATTATACTACCAATTTTCAAATTAAGTTTATGTGAAGGCATTCCATTTGGACAGCAGCTGTTTAAAAACTCTACAGGAATTCACTGCATCATTTTCACTGCAATCATCAGTGGAATCGTTACTAAGATAAGTTATTACATTTGCCTCCAAAATGTTTAAAATTCGTTCGTTAATTGTATCAACATCAGAATTTTTTAAGCAAAGTATTGCCTTTTTTGAATAGTTAGCAAAATTGTCTACATTAGGATTTGGCAAACTTTTGTCATTCGTTACATCACCATCTACCACAGCTAATAGACAGATTCACAACATAATTATTTTAAATTGAAAAAGGGATACAACTAATGAAATCATATAGATATACCTCAGATTTGCTATACTATACGGTTTAATGGAAAATCAGCTTCATTATTTTTTTTTTTTTTTTTTTACACTCTACAGTAACTTAGGTAGAATCACCTTTTCGTGCGTAATTAAGTACGGTACTGCAATTTTACAACTACAATCTACAATATTTCGAGTATTTACTTAACAAATTACTGGCTTATCAACTCATTAAATGTTATGTGTTATAATGGAAAACTACTGCTATTGTCAGGAACTAAGCCTTCTTAAATAGAATAGTTTCATTTTTATTTAATTTGTTACCAGATTATACTCAATTATTTTTTGCCATTTATTATATCCCAATGACAAAGAGTACTGGACAAGGTCGAAAAATCCATAAAGCATTTGTTTTTTATTTGAGCTTATCTTGTTTATTATTGATCTTACAGCGTGAGAATTTCAAATGACTATGACCAATGACATTAAAGAAATCATCAAACGTATGACTATTCATATTCATATACAACTATCTGGAACAGGTTACTGAATAAACCTAATATTTTACTTTTTTTCTTGTATGAACTTTAAATTTTAGTTTGATTATTGGTCGTCAGATGGTTTTTTATGTAGATTTTAATAAATATATAATTTTGCGCCTAGTTTTTTTTTCAAATAAATTGTCAGTTTTATCATAAAGTTATTATAATATACATATACAATGTAATTATGTAAGATATTTTCATAACTTTTTCAAAACTTTTTTAAATTAAAAAATAAAAATTTTAGTCATACATTAAGATATGTTTCTTTTAATTAAGTAAAATAAAATCTGTAAAATAAATTTGAACAATAAAATTTTAACATAGGTTCGATATACATAACATTTCACAAATACACTAATAAGGCTTCCTAACCAAAATACAGTACAAATTATATTATATTTATTGTACCTACATTTTAGCTGTTTGAGTATACATATATAGGTAGGATAAATGCTAATTGGTATAATAAATTATGCAAACATCTACATGATACATCATAGTGTCGAAATTGTCAACTGTGAATACATTCAATGTATGGATAACTAATAAGTATACATAATTTGTATGTTTAGATTTATATTAAACTAAACGCTTTCGTATTTTGTTGAAATAATTGAGAAGAGAGTAATAATTAAAAATTACATTTGTTTAATAAAAAATTATTATTATAATACCTAATAATAAAAAAAATTTTTTAAATTAGTAGAGAATCAAACTCACAAAAATTTAGGATATTAAAACCTATATTAATAATATTACCCTACTAATTAATTTTTTTTTCGTACTAAAAGGGCAAAAAACCAAATGCGATAAATAAAAAAAATAAAAAGAATTTGACTAAAAAGAGAATCGACAAAAAAATTGATTAAATGAAAAAAAAAACGAAGCGCACGAAAAACCACGAAAAGTGTGCCTTCAAAACCGTCCTCTTGTGTATTATAAAATAGATATCGCAAATCTAAACAATAATCTTACTATTTCTATTCTCTATTTTCCTCATTTATCGGTATTAATTTCATTTACAGTGTTGATATTTTCTTAAATCTATTACACTGTATTTCAGAGTTTCAAATTTTTTTGGCCAGTAGGTAATCTATACTTATAAAAGGGAAAGTTTGTTTGTTTGTTTGTTTGTTTGTTTATTTGTTTGTTTGTTTGTTTGTTCGCTATACACGCCCACAGTTTTAAAGATAGAGTTCTGAAATTTTGCACAGTTATTCATGGTACCGGTATGCAAATAACGCGGTACTTTACAAAGCCATCAGGTGACAGGTTCGGGTTGCTGCCGTACAACTCTTACCAAGACTCAGGAATATTTTAAAAACCATGTGTGTGACAGATATGAAAATTTACATTTAGATTCTCTTTCACAAATAAAGAAATTCGACTGTTACCGATTTCGAAAATTTGGACTGGTTCGGGTTGCTGCCGTACAACTCCCAGCACGTACGTCCCGGGACTATTACAAAAACCAATTGTGTTAGAGGCATGAAAACTTACACTTAGATACTCTTTCACAAATACAGAAATTCGACTGTTACCGATTTCAAAAATTTGGACTGGTTCGGGTTGCTGTCGTACAACTCCTAGCACGTACGTTTCAGTAATATTTCAAAAACCAATTGTGTTACAGGCATAAAAACTTACATTTAGATACTCTCTCACAAATAAAGAAATTCGACTGTTACCGATTTCGAAAATTTGGACTGGTTCGGGTTGCTGCCGTACAACTCCTAGCACGTACGTTTCAGGAATATTTCAAAAACCAATTGTGTTACAGGCATGAAAACTTACACTTAGATACTCTTTCACAAATAAAGAAATTCGACTGTTACCGATTTCGAAAATTTGGACTGGTTCGGGTTGCTGCCGTACAACTACTAGCACGTACGTTTCAGGAATATTTCAAAAACCAATTGTGTTACAGGCATGAAAAGTTACACTTAGATACTTTTTCACAAATATCGAAATTCGACTGTTACCAATTTAAAAAATTTGGACTGGTTCTCTGGTTGCTGTCGTACAACTCCTAGCACGTACGCTTCAGGAATATTTCAAAAACCAATTGTGTTACAGGCATAAAAACTTACACTTAGATACTCTTTCACAAATAAAGAAATTCGACTGTTACCGATTTCGAAAATTTGGACTGGTTCGGGTTGCTGCCGTACAACTCCTAGCACGTACGTTTCAGGAATATTTCAAAAACCAATTGTGTTACAGGCATGAAAACTTACACTTAGATACTCTTTCACAAATAAAGAAATTCGACTGTTACCGATTTCGAAAATTTGGACTGGTTCGGGTTGCTGCCGTACAACTCCTAGCACGTACGTTTCAGGAATATTTCAAAAACCAATTGTGTTACAGGCATGAAAACTTACACTTAGATACTCTTTCACAAATAAAGAAATTCGACTGTTACCAATTTCGAAAATTTGGACTGGTTCGGGTTGCTGTCGTACAACTCCTAGCACGTACGCTTCAGGAATATTTCAAAAACCAATTGTGTTACAGGCATAAAAACTTACACTTAGATACTCTTTCACAAATAAAGAAATTCGACTGTTACCGATTTCAAAAATTTGGACTGGTTCGGGTTGCTGTCGTACAACTCCTAGCACGTACGTTTCAGGAATATTTCAAAAACCAATTGTGTTACAGGCATAAAAACTCACACTTAGATACTCTTTCACAAATACAGAAATTCGACTGTTACCGATTTCAAAAATTTGGACTGGTTCGGGTTGCTGTCGTACAGCTCCTAGCACGTACGTTTCAGGAATATTTCAAAAACCAATTGTGTTACAGGCATAAAAACTCACACTTAGATACTCTTTCACAAATAAAGAAATTCGACTGTTACCGATTTCAAAAATTTGGACTGGTTCGGGTTGCTGCCGTACAACTCTTAGCATGTATGTCTCAGGAATAAAAACTAATAGTGTTACAGGCATGAAAATTTATTCATAGGTATTTTATGAAAAATAATAAAACATGTATTGTCCTGAAAAAGTATTTTCGAATTTAGGAATCAGTATAAAATTTTTACATGACCATGTGAAGTGGCTATGTAAATTAGCCACAAAAATGTGACAATTCGTTTTATTAATCAGAAAATACTGCAGAGTGTTCCAGGGGGTCTATGTGTACAAATCGATAGATACAGTTATCGATGAAAATGAAGTTGTTCCTCCTCATCAATTAGAATTAAAAGTAGTAGCTTCAATATTGCTTCTACGAAACTTGAAGAAGCCAGAACTACGGTACTAGATTAAGAATAAGAACTTGGCATCCTCATTTCAGTTAAACACAAATTCAAATTGATTGTGGAAAAGGCGAACATATCTTTATTTTAAAAATATCGCAATAGCAAGGAACGTGTTTGTTTATAGTCTATTGGAAAAAAACCCGAAATATTGTTTACAAAGAAATAATTTTAATATAAGTATAGCATAAGTTGGAGTATTGTTGATATTTTTTTATCGTAGTGAAAAAAAATATTAGAATATTTTTGTTAAACCAATTTTTTTCAATTCGATTCATAAATCAAACTTCATTGAAATAAATTCGATTCATTTTGTGGTCGACCCGTCGGGTAACTTTGCTAGTATAATATAAAACAAAAAACAAAAAAAACTAATGAAATTTGAGAAATTTTTATTCAAAAAAACCAACAGCCATGATATTTTCATTAAATAAATTAAATTTTATCGATTAATAGTCTAAATGTTGATCTATCCTAATGTAAAATACACTCATTTTGAATGAATCAAAGGCTGATTGTATTGAACACTCCTATTATATATTTTTTTTGTTTATTGTAATTTCAATTTAAATTTATTGGTTCTAACGGAATTTAATCAACAAATAAAACAATTTTTTTTTGTGAGTTAAACTGACAGGAATTGACATTTTATTTTTTTTTTATGAACTTAATCATATTCAATAAAAAGCATTAATCAATTTTTGACATGACAGTTAAACTCATCCAAAATCTATAATATTGCTAATACCGAAAATTTGAATTAATGGTCTAGTGATTTTAATTGTAATTCTATATCCTTATTTTGTTTACTCCTTTTTTTATATGGAATGATAATCCTTTATTTATTCTCTTAAAAAATTTCATAATCAAGGTCTCTAAATCATTTGATTTTTTTAAATATATTAAATAAACGGAAAAGAGTTAAAAAATGATCACCCTTAATTTGAATATTTCAAGTTTAATCAAGATTATTGTCTATTTTTTGGAGTATAACGTAAAAAAAAATTTTCTGTTGTACTTAAGAATAAATATTTTTCTTGTTTTTAAAAAATTATTCATTTAATTACAGTAAAGTCGTGTTTTCTTTTGTGACTTTGAGACTTTTCAAAATATGAAAAATTTTTGAATACCAATAAAGAGAATATTATAATGTATGTATCTATTTATAATGTATGTATGTGCCTCACGGATGCAGTTACAGGTCAATAATGATTAGTTTGTATATGTTATAATTAAAATTGCTCTATAAAGTTATATGTAGCATCTATTAATTCAAAAAACTAAGTTTTGAATTTCTTTGAAACTGTCAAAATATTTTGCAGCATCGTGGAGATATTATGATGAATAGCTTTATACTTCAGAGCCGATAAAATGGAGAGGTGAGCTTTCAAAAAAAGGATTTTTTTGTATGGAAAAATAGTCAGTAATTGGCTCTGTTTTCCTACATTTGCTTTGGGATAAACTACTACGATCTACTTTTACTTCAGACAAGCTAAAAGCTATATTGAAGAAATAAATCATTTTCTTTCATTCTTATTTCAAATCTTATATATAAAAAAGAATGTTTGAAAGTATGTATGTTTGTTTGTTCCAGAACTGCTCCCAAACACATTAAGCTATTTCAACAAAATTTTACAGAAAGGCACTCTCTCACCTAGAATCAAGCAATATATGGCATCCATCAACTATATTCAAAAAACCAAAACCGTTACATACCTGAAAATTTGTATTTTGGTACACTATTAAAAACAAATAAATATGTCTTTTATCATTTTCGAAAACTAAGACTGGTTCGGGCGCTGCCATACAACTCCTAACATACCGAAAGGATATTTCAGAAAACAAAGACGTTACAGTCTTAAAAATTTGCGATCTGGTGCTATATTGAAAATAATGAAATGTGTCGTTTTCTGTTTTTCAAAATAAGGACTGGTTCCGATACCTGTCACAAAACTCCTAACATGCTGAAAGAATATTTCAGAATTTAAAGGCACTAATAGATGGAATTTATTCAGCGGTTTGCTGGCTGCGAGAGAAAACCACTCTTGCTGATAAAATAGAAGATGTCAACGGAATAAATAATCAAGTACTTGCTATGTTACCCAACACAAAACTGTAGAAGATATCGATGAGGTCACAAATTTTCCATCGAAGTTCTTACACTCACTGGATCCGTCTGGATCCGTCTTACCACGTCTTTTACTTAAAGTAGGATTACCAACAATTTTTTTCCTACAGATTTGATTTTTAACTTTAAGAGGTTGAAATTTTCAATGAGACTTGCGTTCTCGATTACACAGGGACAGTCTATTAAGTACTGCGCACTGGATTTGAGATCGGGATATTTCTCCCATGGACAACAACTTTTTTATGCTCTTGACGGAAACAACAATCTTTTGATGCTCAATCTTTTTATGCGATGGAACTGCAATATTTCGAGCATATATTTATCAAATTATTGATTTATTAACTCATTAAATGAGGAAAACCACTGCTATTTTCAGGAACTAAGCTTTCTTAAATAGAATATTTCCATTTTATTTAATTTGTTACCAGATTATACTGTCATTTATTTTTTGTTATGAAATACACCCAATGTACTCGACCAGTTTCTAAAGCCCATAAAGCATTTGCTTACTTCATCGGGAATCAAACCTGGAACTTTTTGATAGGTAGTCACTCTACTTACTGCGCCACCCAGTGTCTACCTTATATTAGCTTTATACTAAGATAGAAATAATTTTATATTTGAATGTTATTGAAAGAGAGTTGATTAATTAAATAATTAAGAGTACCACAATTTAAAATATTAACTCTAGTCTAAAGTATAAATTTGATATTTGAATATAATAGATTCAATGTAATCAATTATTAGTCTGCGACGTCAAATTCTTATGGCGGAAATTATTTCTGAAAAATCGGAAAATGTTATCAAATTATATTGACCTTTAACATTCAAAACAAAGAGAAGTTCAAGCTTTATCGGGCAACAGCGGGTAACAGTTTTATACAAAAAATTACTATTCGTGAGTATACATTTCCAGTTCAACATGTAAATTGATTTTCCAGCTAATTTAATAGCCAAAATAGAAAATAATGCCGATTAATTAACATTGATTAAAATTGAAAAACAAAAAAATATTTTTCAAATAAAAAAAGCAAAAGTAAAACAAGCGTACATTATTTTTCTTAGTCGTTAAATAATCGTGGAAAATTGTTTCGTATATTTTTATATCCGAACATTGCACGATTAGTAAATTTCGAAACAAAAGTCGGTGTCCGGGCGTTCAAATAAACTTGGCAATTTTATAAACTAAAAAAAAAACCAAATTTACAAAAGCTTCCTTCAATAAGCAGCCAAAAAAAATCATTTTTTTTTGTTTTAATCTTTATGATCTAATGAATCTGATGGGTAACATATATATACAATTTAAGGAATTTTCCGCCTTATAGCCGCCCATTTCAAAACTGATAGCTACATTAAAATTTTAATTTTATATAATTTAAAATTAAAAAAAAGTGTTGGCTATGTTATTTATCCTTGATTTCTTCAATTTTTTTTAGAAAGTTATACAAAAGCTGTAGTGAACGAAATATTCTAACAAAAATAGACAATATAATATGCCAGACCAAGTTTTTGCTGGGCAGGTGAAACATAAATAAAATTAAACTAATTTTAGAAGTACAATTACAAAATAAATAATTTCTGGATATATTACTGTCTTTAAGTCCCAGCTGCTTTTTATTACAAATATTTAGTGAAAGAAATCTACACAAGCAACCATATCGAAATATCAAAACCTTCGTTTCAATCTCTAGTAATTTAAAATTTAGAGAGTATTATCAAAATGAATTAAAAATTAAAAATAAAAAATAGTAATCTACTTCAATCTGGGTGGCTTTTCGAATTAGCATATAGATAGAGTAATTAGCGAGTAGATGTTCTGATCCAACCAAGAAGACATATCTGGGAGGAAAATAAGTGTAAATAAATAGATAATTAACTTTCTCAATCATACTTTGGAATAGTAATTTCATACATATCAACGAGAAAGAGTGTCTGATAAAAGTTTTTTATCAGTATTTGAATAAAAAATTATAAATATAAGAAAATTTTTAAATATTTTGATCCCAAATAACGACCAAATTTAGAATTATCTTCTTCTAGTTTATGTAAGTAAGTAATTATCAAAGATTATGAATCCATATATATTCAAAAAAAATTAGTACTAATGAACAATTTTTTTCTTGACATTATTTTAACTTTGAATGTATATCACCTCCAGCCTATGTCTATCTAAGTCTTTCTTTCACATATTAGTGCTGCACTAACTCAAAAGGTTTTACTCTCTTGAGTTGTCTGGTCTTATTTCTATTGCCCACGAGTTGGGCTACCTAGACAGTTATATTCTATAGCTATTTTTCGTGACTTTTTGCAAAATTCTGAATTTCGTTATCTGCTGATTCTACTTGCAAGTGTCTATTTGGGTAATACTTTCTGATATACCAGGGCTCGTTCATTATTTTTCTTAGGACTTTATTCCTTTGTAACCTTTGAATAATATCTCAATTACTTTTTTTAGTGCATCTTCATAGCTGGATGCCATACGACTATATACTGGTTTCAGTATTTTCTTATAGAGCAGTACAGTTTGTCTTGTAAATTCTCAAATAAAACATTTTTTATTTTCAAACTAGTAATTATTTATATTAAAGTTACCATTTCATATTACCACAACATTACTGTATTCATTATTCACATTCTTATAATTTTGTTTGTGACCTTGAAGGAGAAATTTCATTTTATTTTACCAGAAAAGAAAACCTAAGAATCTTCTTATAACTGAATCAATTTATTTTATTATTACCTAAAGTAGCAAATAACCTTAAGGCGTCAAATTTCATGATGATTTAAAAATAAAAACAAAAAAAAACTGAAAACTGCTAAAAATATCCCTAAATGTTAAATGAAAAAAAAATAAATAAATAAATATTCATAAATAAAGCCTTTGAAAGAAGGTATATCAACCAAAATCCTATATTTTCCTGTTGCCTGCCTCTTTAAAATATTTTTTTTACTGTCTTTTGTACAGGCATAAAAAAGCCAACCCAAATAGACGTCTTTATAAAATTTATAATAAGATGAATGTTGCAAAATGAAAAATGAGAGATCATTAGTTTAGATATACCTGTTTAAGTTTTGTATGATTTTCGCGTAGGATATTTTGTCGCTAAAAAAAAGGAAAACAAAAGTTAAGTACCGTTAAGATTTTTTTTATCACAGTTCTCTTCTTCTTAAATTTAATAATAGATATTTTATTTTTAGGTAAATTTATCATTACCATACACAAATAAAAACTCATCAGATTTGTACTAACAAGTAAATCTCAACTATATCTAAACATTACATAAGAATGCTTCAGTATTAAGAAGTTCTAACCTAATTTTTATAATTAGGCATATGCTTTTATGACCACCTTTCCTAAAAATTGATTTTCTTTAAAATCATTCAAAACAAAAAGAAAAAAATTAAATAAAAAGTGACGACTGATTGTATTAATTATAAGGATTCATTTGTTTGTTTTCATCAGGGTTTGAAAAATATTTCAACGTCAATATGGTGTAAGTGGCATTTTGATATTCTCAGAATTTGAAGAAAAATAAAAATTCTAAAAATTTAATTTATTAGGAATGTTACTGAAATGTGTTGATCTTTCATACCATCTTTATGCTTTGTTCTTTATTCCTTGAAATACTTAGTAAAAATTTTTTTTTATACGAATCGAAGGTCATCTAAAATAGGTATACTATAAAGATGCCTATTTGAAGATTAAATTTTAATAAAAATCTTATTAAAAAAAATATGTTGATAAATTGAATAAAATACTACTTTAAGATTTAAAGATTTTGTAGAAGATAATTTTAGCTTGGGATTAATTTTGTTACTGAAATTACAAGTTTTCATTGAAATCAATCCTCTTTAATATCTGTAATTTGCTCTACGTATTTTCTTATATATAACATTCTTACCTGATCCTTCATAAATATTTTCAAAATTTTTGTTTTCAAATCTAATTTATCGATGAATTTTGTATCTTACATAATTAACCATGTGTGATTTGATTGTTGTTGCAAAATAGGTGAGTTGGGTGGTATCGTTTCTGAAAATATACATAAATGTCAGCTTGTCCTTTTGTAGATGATGAAGAAATTCCGAAGATCATACTTTAAACAAACGTTAATATCATATTACTCGAATTTTTACGGATAGTAAGCGGATATTAAATCACTAGAATGTGTAGTCGTCCACGCAAAGACAGTGAGGGATTGCCACATTATTTCAATGGGATAGCAGATTGGTACAATATTCATCTATATGTTGAGTTCCAAGTTATTATATTATTCATTTTGTAAAGCAAAATAATTCTTTTAAATAATAACTTTGAAATCCTTCCAAAGAGGATAGGTATCAGTTGTGGAAAACACAGTTACATCACAAAGAACCAATCAGAACTTCCAATCAAAAATTATTTAATTGATTTATCTGGAATATAACCAATCATATCTGATCCAAATTGTGAAAACTCTAAATATCAAACATATTTTCTTATTACTCGATTTGTATCATTAAAAAGGGTACAAATCCATATGATGGGTAGGGATTATAATGGGAAACTAGTTTGTTTTTAACTATACCAAAAAACCTTGAACTTTTCTCAAATTATTTTGTGCTTGAGCTTCTTTACATGAGGAATAGGGACTATACTACATTTTCTTTGCGCCTGTCCTGTTCTATATGATAAATGAAATATTGAGTGAGCAATCTACCTTTTATGCTTCCTGTGTGATCTTAAAAGTATGTACTAAAATTAAGGACTTATATCACTTTGTAGAATACTCTAAGTTGTTTAACGTGTAGGATGTTTACGAGGAAGCATTACTTTTCATTCGTAATGCTTCAGTGCTAAGTATTAACTACGACAATTCTTCTGTTAGTACCTGTTCTTTTGTTTAGTAGAAATACGTTTTTGTAAGTTATATTCAATATTTGAATTTTATTTGGTAAATTATATATATTTTTTGTACTTTGGTATAATTATTTTGAATCAAAAAATCAACTATTCATGAATGGCAAACTTTGTTACAACTTGTCTACAACTAAAATGAAGCTTAAAGACTAAATTGCAACTAAGCCATTAAAGATTGGAAAATCAAACTGGTAGGTTGACAAGCATACATCGTCCTACCTCCACACTCCAAAAAATTTTTTGCAGATTTGTTCGTTTGTAACGTTCAAATTTGATTCGTAATGAATGACTGGACAAATCACTGACTACTATGAAAACTATGCGAATATAATATTGGTTTTAATATTATTTGGAATAAGGATAAGCTTATGATATTACTTTGATTTATTTCCATGGGAATACAAAACTTTTTATTTCTATGGATAGTTGATTTTTCAAGTTAGAACCTACTAAACACTAATAATCTCAATCAGTAGCCAAAGACGAAATTATTATAATGGGATTGTTGTCATTCGAACAAAATATTGAGAAAGATTTATATCATCTCAATTTATACTGTCAGTCGTTACAATTTTATTTTCAATACATTCACTTACCTACAACAGGTCTATTACAAAATGAAGATAAGAAATTAAAATTATATTTTTAAATCTTTTCATTTTAATTAGGGTAAATCTTGGGTAATTATTTTAGTGTTTACATATAAATCAAAGATAGTAATTTGTTATATTCAATTTAATGAAATAATAAAAGATCAGTTTCAATTCTTGGTGAATAGATAAAAATTAATTCGATTTATTTGTTATGAAAGAAGCTTTTTAAGGTTTATCGCTACCTACCTTAATAAAATAAATTACATTAATAATTTTTGTAGTAAATTTTGAAGAAAGGCAGAAAAAAACTTTTAAGATAATTGTAATGGGCATTCCAGATTTTCCCATCGGAAAGTAATATATTGAATTGAATTGAAAAAAAATTATTTTCTTAAAGAGGTTTATCTTGAATTATCTTGAATATTTTAAAGAATAACACTTTCGTAAATTTTTAAAATTTTCGCTCCATTTCTTAAGAAAGACTGTTATAATACAGGGTTTTTCAACACTAAATAACATATTACGATGTTGAAGAAATAAAAGTTGATAAAAAAATTGATTCAACGAATGTTGTTGTCAGCCAGAATAAGTTTTTTATAAACAGCCAAAGCGTTTGGGAAATACCCCTGTAGTAACGCCTTGGAAGGAGAAATTAAGTTGAAATCCTGGAAGTTTACATGAAATAAGACAGTTTGGTGTTTTACGCGAGTTAAACTCAACTCTTTTTTTTGGGCAGGCCAATGCCAATAATTATTTGTCTTCTAAAGGTTGTTTGGAATAAATCGTTAATGAAAATCAAAAAGAGAGTCATATGTAAGGTGATCGAGAGGTGATATGTTGTATTTCAACATAGAATCTTTCTCCCCATAATTAAATACTGTGATTCCGGCAACCGTTTAGCATAATTTAACTTTATACAATTAAAACTTAGTTTTGAAACAATATTTGTTTTGTAACTATTTGATATTATCCCTTTTTATTTGAGTTTTATACATTTAGCGTCTTTGCAGAGCATTTTTTGTTGGCAAGAAAGACGGAAGATTTGAAAATTTTCTTATATTTCCTATACAACATCATTAGGTTAGTCCGCTTACTTTATTCATTTTATTTCGCAGAGTTAATGAATATTGAGGTTATTAAGGACCTGACTTTAAGAATTACAAGCCAAAAAAAAAAATTATAAAATAATTAATTTTATTTTCATGATTATATTTTTGTACTCAGATGTAAAGAATTATTATTGCTGAAAATGTACTAAGTCTGTAGATAGTGTAATTCCGTTAAAGAACTGATGTAGTATTTGAGAACAAGTTTAGGCTGAATAAAATGAATGATAAGTTAAAGAAGTATATTAAAAATAATTTACATGCTGGGTACTGCACCACTGCGTTGAGCGCTTGTCTTTCAACCGAACGGTTCCAATTTCGATTTCCGACCTGATCCAGTACTCTTTGCCATTGGGATAAAATAAACGACAAAAAGTAATTGACAGTATAATATGGTAACCACTTAAATAAAATATAGCTATTCTATTTAAGAAGGCTTAATTCCTGAGAATAGTAGTAGTTTCCACATTTACTTAGTTCATAAGCCAGTAATTTGATTAATAAATGCTCGAAAAACATTGTATATATTGTAGTATAAACTTGCAGTACCGTATTTAATTAAGCACGAAAAGGTGATTCTACCTGAGTTAGTGTCAAGAACATAAAAAAAAAAAAAATATGATGATATTATTTTTATGATAGTGTGATTATAAATAGATTTAAAAATTATAAAATACTCTATTTTGCTTATTTTATCCTGACCCATTTAATAGCTTACCAATTATAAAAGTATACAAAACAAAAAAAAATGCCTGAAACAGTACAGTATTAATAAAGGAAAGGAGGTATGCACTTCTATTTATGGCTGACAAAGTACTGTAAATGTTAGTTCCAGATTTTTCTCCGATTTAGTTAATTCAAATTCAGTAGTTATAGAAGTTTTTCGATTCAGATTTGAGTGTAGAAATATGTTAAGGTGGGTTTTAATATCATATACTAGGTATATTTACCCCTGACATTGGGATATTTTTCACTCTAGTTTGGGATATTATTTTTTCATGAAGTATACTTTTAAGATAGCAGGGATAGTTTATTTATATTGGCAAAACTTTTTTTTTACCAATTTTTTGAGTAAATATAATAAAATTTAAAAAAAAAAAATTTTCAACAGATAATTGGTCAGTTTAACAATGTTTCCTTGTTTATAACATAAATTTTTCAAATATATAGGAAATTCTTTGCAGCGATCTATTTTTTTCTTATATAAGAATTCAATAAGCTATCTCCTTCTTTAGAACCAACAAAATAATATCATACTTAAAATGTTTACCAAAAACATCCTTTATACTGGAAAAGCAATTTTTCAGACTTTCCGTGTAAGTAGGAATGCATTTAGATATTATTTTAGCTTAATCTCTATTGATCTACATGATGTAATACTTATGTCAGTTGACGACTAACGTTTCGTGTTCAATTTGAATTTTTTTTCTTTCATTAATCATAAAATAATGAAATTTTTTTTATATTAGTCGATAATAAAATGAAACTAAGTTTAAGAAGATTTAGTTCCTGATAATAGGAGTGTTTTTTCACAGTTATATATGATATACACCAGAAAATTAATAAATCAGTAAAATGCTATAAAAACGTTAGAAGTTACACTGTATATATTGTAAAAATTTGAATACCGTACTTAATGTTTAAAAAAATAGTTCTTTCTGGGAAAAAAAAACTGCAGTGTTTTAAATTTATAAAAATTGCGATTATATTAGATTTAATGGGATGATGGAAAAGATTGAGGACCATTATTTTAATAAAATTATAATGTAATAATAAATATTAAAAATTTCTTTCGTGTATCCTTGAAGAATAAAAATATTCAATTTTATTTTTTATTGTCTACATATTTTATGAATATTTATTGAAAGATACTGGATATTGCCTAACAAAAAATTAAAAGTCCCAAGATTGCCATTTCAATGTACTACTCAACAATTTAATATATATATTTATATATATTTTTTATTTATTTTATTTAATATATCATTTTGCTCTTTCATATATTATGTATAACAACAAGTATATATAAAACCTTGAATTTGTTTTTTTTAAGGATATATAAATTAAAAAAAAGGATATCAGGAGTTACAAAATGTGAAATATAGTCTTTTGTATTTTTAAGGGTTAACATTTAAATTTTTATTCTTTTTATTTGTAAGGCAACCAAAAATATTATTATTAAGATGTTTAGGGTACTCATGATAATAATTTTGGGTATTCTAAGGATAAGCATAGTATTATAGAAAGAAGGTGGTGATGTAATAATAAAATATTAGTAATATGATACTATAGAAAACTTGGAATGTTATATAAGAGGAATAATATAAAACTATTATGTATAATATTTTTCATAACGACAATTTTGAAAATCATTCTTCTCATATTTGTAATGAATGGCTTATTCCAACAGGCATGATATTAATATTTTAATTTCTATGGTTGAATATGTAATATATGCCTATTTATGTAGGTTATGTATTAAAATTGTTTAATTTTAATAAATCATCAAGAAATATAGTCCTAATATATGAATATTTAATTGTTGTACTCCAATTCAAGGAACTGTAATGAAAAAAAATTTGTATTCTACCTAAGGAATTCATTGAGATTAAAAATTTGTTGACTCAGGAGTTAGATGTTGATTAATTAAACTTGTTAACTTTTCTAATCATTTTTCTTTTTTCTTATTCTTTTCGTTTATTACATTCCATTCTATATAAAAAAAAAATTAGATGACATCAAGAAAAAAGGGGACAAATTACACATCCAAGCAATTACTATATAGGTGCTAAGATAACATACCATTTTGTTTTGTCTTTTAAATTATTAGGAAGAACTTTTTTTAAGGTTAGATCAATAATGTAGAAATAAGTATAATGTTTATAGAATTATTAGTATTGCTATAGCATTGCAATATGTATGCACATTATCTTAGCTGTCTTATTTTGTTTTTAGAATAATTTAATTTTTTATTTGTCGGTAATTAGAAGATCAAAGTGGAGAATTTTGATTATGTCCTACATAATAAAATAAATACTTTTTAGGCCTTCACATTTGAAAATATTAAATATAACATGTATTATATTATATAATATATCAAATAACTGACTATAATCATTAATTTTTATTTAGAATTTATTTATTGAAATAATAGATAGGCAATAATAATAGAGAATACAGAGTTATAATATTCGATGTTTCAAAAAACGCAACCAAATGTTTAGGTTTTCTTAGTCGCTGTAAAATCTACTTCTCCTCAAGTGACCTCTATACCATCTATATAGCATTCGCGACCCAAAATTGAGTATAATTTTCACATATGGGGTGACGCTTCTGGTAATGTGTTTTAATAAAGCCAAAAAATGGACTATTCATATAACTAATGGCATTAACTATGCGTGCTCACCTCTACCCTGTATAGAAATTCCTAGATGGCAGAAAACAAATTACGGAAATTCATTTATAGCCTTTACATCCCGATTACATTTTTAATTAACATTTTAAATCAATATGGAAATAAATCAACAAATTATTTCCAAAATCAATATTTTGCCCAACAAAGTTATAGAAAACTTCATTTAACAAAAGTATGGAACACAAGTGTATCGTATAAATAATTACCCATCTGTGTAATTTATTCGTCGATTTATTGATAAATTTATAAACTTTTCAAGAGTGACAATAAGACGACGAATTGTATACGTATACAAAAAAATAAAGGTTTAAAGCGAAAGCTTACGAAGATCCAATTTGGTTTACTGGGCTCTGTTTTTTGTTATATTCTTGTAGTTTAAATATAACTTACTTTGAGTGCATTGAGTACGGTACTCGTTTTGTCCTTAAGAAGTTTATATTTATTATTCTACTACATACACATTTTTTTGAAAATATCATGGCCTACACTCATAGATTTCATAGGATCAAGATCTCAAACTGTAAGACTTCGAATCGTTCATGTCGTTTTGTTTGACGAATTGTTGAAACGTGCTTGTTGATGTGGTGACAAGCAAGTATTGTTAAAAGTTATAATGGTTATTTCATTTTATGTAATATATAACTTCTTGGTAAGCCAAAAAAAAATATAAATTAAAAGAAAAAAGAGGTGGCCTCGGTAGCCGAGTGGTAAAACACTCGAGTGTAGTAATGTAACGACCGAAGGAGCACGGGTTCAAACCCCGTGAGAACCGAAAAATTTTTCAAATGGTGAAAATTACTGAAAAAAGTAATTTTCAATACAACCACATCGGTTCAAATATAATTTAATAATTAATAAAGATATAATATAACTAATAAAAAAAATAATATAAATATGTAATATACAAAAATATATACCAAATAATTAATACAATTAAATAAAAAGGCCCACATTTCGAAAGGGAAAAGGACCTATAAGTTGGCCTACAGATATTTATCTGTAGGATCAACTGTTAAAATAAATAAATAAATAAATAGAAAAAAGTTTCATATAATTTTAAATATTAAGAATTGTGAAAAATTTATTGGGTATAGTAAATTGGATTTTTAGGCTGTATAATCTAAAAATCTTTAAAGTTAAAGTGAAATATTTAATTTACCTTTCAAGCAAAACCAAAAAATACTATAGGTTTGAATTGTAAAAATATTGAAGAACATCAGAAGCTGACATTTAAGTTTGGTCACGAATTGAACAATTGAACATTTACCCAACACAAATAATATTAACTATGCCTACTTATCAGTATCAACTTTTCTTACTCAACACAAACCCACTATGAAATTTTTTTTTATTATTTTTTTTTTTGTACAATTTTATTTTAAAAATTTTGCCTTAAGTTAGTGCTTAACATTTTATTTACATCTATTCATATCAGTCTGGAATTTTTCTTTATCAAATATTGTTTTTTTTTTGTTTTTTGATTTTTGACTTGCTCTTTCCACGGTTTATCTGTTTTTTTTTTAATAATTCTATATACAGTTACTACTATAAAAGAAACAGACATTAAATAAATGACATCGAGTGAAAATCTGAAAATCTGAAAATCGTGATATGACGTACATTATGACAAGGATAAGAATTTGTGTAAATGAAAATAAAAAGAAAAAAACAAAAACAAAAGTAAATAAAAAGGCGATTATTATCCTAACCATGATGAAATCAAAAAATACAAGGTATGATTACGGTCGTTAAAGCAATCAAATAAAATTGTATACCCATCAAAAACAATTTTCAGTTTTCTCCAAAAAATGGGAAAAAAAATCAGACAAACAAAAATAATTTTTTTTTTTTTTCAATAGAGTCGAAATATTTAGTCGCCTTTTTATTTGGTTGATTTTTTGTTAAATGTATTGAACATTTTTTTATATTAAGATTGTTGTTTTCTTATGTTAATATTTTGCTGACATTTTGATAAATTTAAAAAAAAAGTAAAAAATTTTGCAAAAAAAGAAATGATTTGCTTTACAATTAGGGTTTAAAAAATTGTGATTTGTTTTTGTACGGAGTACTCAAAACTTGGAGTTAAAAAGAATAAAAATATTTGGCCATTATTAACAGATCTTAAATTTAGAATTAAAGAAAATAAAATATGTATGGAGATATATTATTTAAATTTAATAAATCCATATTTTGATTTGTTCTTTAGGATTTTCTTTTAAGTATGAAATTTTTCTATACTTAAGATATACGGTCTTTGAACCTTTAAATATTTGATTTAAACTTTTGTTTTTGATTTATTCTGAAATTATACAAAATGATCTTTTTGTTTTTTTTCTTTTCATATGAATAGTCATCGTAGGTATTGTTGTTGTCTACAGAAGAGGGAAATAGATAGTATAAGAAAGAAGAAAAGGGCTTAGTTTGAAGTGTTGCAAGCGATGTTGTTAATGTTCGTTTAATAGTTTTGCAAATAATGAAAAGTGTCTGTTGGTAGAAATGTTCGTAAACTGACCCAATGTTACAATTAAATGTTCTAACTATATATTTTTTTCTATAATTATAACCGCAACCGCAAATCCGCAAATCCATGGTGAAAAGTTAAGATATACGATATTTAGCGTTGCTAAACGAAACTTTCTGAAGGAGGTAGAAGTATTTATAATTGATTTCAAATATGCTAAGCAATATCCCTATATTAAAATAGTTGTAGTACTTCAACTTTGACTTGAACGACGTGAAGTTAGTGTTAATATATAGTATCTATTTGTATTTTTGTACTTTATGGATAAAAATTATTTACTATATACATTTTTTTAAAAATTTAATAATTGATTTATTTTACTATGTTGATTCTTCTAGTATTTACATTGACTGATAATTTATTTAACTATACAAGCTTTATAAGTTTATACTTTCATAGGATGTAGCTAGCTCAGTCACGTAAATTTATTATTATATTGTGCACTAAATAGTTTAAATTCGATTTGACTAGTTAATTGTAAATTTTCAAGTATTTTTTAGTAAATTTATTTGAAATAGTAACAAGCGTAATTAACTATATTGTTGCCACATCCATAACCTTTTAAAGAGACAATATAGATCTCCAAAAATAAAACTTTAATCATTAAATTCGAAGTAAAAATCTCAAAACTATTTTCCAAGTTATATCTTGATTTAAATTACGTCAATACACTGAAGAAGGCAACATATTATTGCCGAAATATCGATATTTGTAAAAATAGACAAATAAAGATTTTAGTAAAATAAAGGAAACTATGTGTTTTTCCTTCTTTTTAATTTATTTTTGAATGTTATAACATATCTTACAGCTGCTTGCAGTAGCAAATCCAAAATTTTTTCCATATTTAATTATATCGATCGTCTAAAATGTATGTTTAAAATTTAGTATTGTTACACTATCATCATTTACTTTTTCCACTCCACTTAGGCGTATCCACCCTCGACATTGTGGTTCTGTTATCAGTAAGTTATTGTTATTTTCACAAAATAGTTGACTATTAGTGACTACTTAGCATTGCTTGTGTCATCTATTGTGCTTACAAATTCGTTAGATTGTATTTTTCTAGCATCCTAACAATTAGGTTATATAGAGATATAAAAATGTATTGTTACAATACTACCAAATACAATATACAAAAAAGTGAAATTTAAGTTATATAATATATGTAGATATATAAGTTCAAATGTAAAAGAAAACAAGTAAGAAAAATTTAAGAAAAATAGTTTGATATAAAACATCTTTCAAAAAAAAAAAAAAAAAAAAAATAGAAAAATATATAAAATTAAGAAAACATAATACATATCATAATATCAAGACAGAAACGGTACATTTAATATTCATATTTTTTTTTGTTTGTTACTAATAAAGTCATAACATCCTGACATGAAAAATTATTTTCCTTCCGAAAACTACTCACATTAAGAAAATATTTGCTTTAAGATTTTTTCGTTTTTGTTTTGCTTATTGTTTTTTTTTTGTGTTTTTTATATTATAGATACTATGAATATATACATGTAATACTTTAATTTACCACAGAATAGAATAATATCAAAATACGGTTCATTTATTTTATTTTTATCAAGGACATTCTTATTTTTTCCGTTGTTTATTTATCTAAGTATATTATCCTTGGAGAGATGTTATATTGTCATTGCGTACGTCGGTTGATAGTAAATGTATTGTCTCATTTCAATTCGTAATAATGCAGTGAGTTAATACTGATTTGAAAATCAAAACTAACAGAAAAAAAAATTTTGTTCGCTTGTTTAGTGTGACTCATAGTTCTATTATATCCAAAGCTTTTGTACAAATATGTAGGTATTGAGAGAAAATTAGATCGTTCTCAGTTCAAAATAAATGCATAGGGAGGAGTTAGATCATCCGCTCAATGATTGAAAGTTGGAACTGAGCACATTTAGATACAAATTAACATACATGTGAAGTTCTTATGCATATAATTTTTTTTATTTACACTAGTTTTAGAAAGATAGAGGTTTCTTTATTGTTACTAGGGCACGTGACTCAAATTCTTCATATACAAGAGTGGGAATCTCTTCTTTTGGTCAGGTAGGTTTTTCATTTTAATTTGTTTTTTACAGACAAATGTGTTTACAGACGAATGTGATTCCATTCCAACTTTGAATCTAGTATAATTTTCAACTGACGATGCTGTAAACATTTTATTTTTTCAAACGAAAATACAATACCATTTTTAAATTCAACTGATTTGATACTCTACGTATTTAGATTAATAAATTATCCATCTAACTGTATGATTTATATCTAAATTTTTTAATACAAGGTGACTTTTTAGAACTTTATAACTATTTTATTTTTGTTAGTTAAGATTTTAGCTTGTGTTCTTCATATGTTTTGTGCTTAAGTATGGTTTGACCTTAGACACTGATGACCTGAGTATGTTATATCCATGGTATTTTGTGTATTTATGTTGCTTTTCTTTTGATTGTTTGATTTTTCATTTGAAACTGTCGACATGATTAAGTTAAAATTTTTTGCCCTGATATTTCTGTAAGAAAAGAAAAAAAAATAAATAAATAATAAATTGTTTAATGATTCTGAATTTTAATCAATACATGGCGGCGTTCAGGATGAAAATTATTCAAATACATACAGAGTGGTCCGTTTCCACATAAATATCATTGAAAGACTGATTCCTTAGAGTATTTTTGGAAAATAAATTGTTCTAAGCAAGGGGTACATTTTAAAATTTAGTATGGGCTATAGATGATTGAAGAAGCCTGGGTGACAGAGAGTTAAAGAAAATCCGATTGAAAAACAAAATTCCGAAGATATGCAAGCTATAGCAATGTGTTAGATATATGTAGCTTGGTCTAAGAAACGGCAAGCTTGAAATGAAATTTATGTGCAGTGAAGTTGTAGAGAATGTTGGAATGCATCAAAATAATATACATACAATATGCATGTATATATAATATGTATATGTATAATATATGCAAACAAAATGCATAATAATAAAAGAAAAAATATTAGCGAAATTTTCCAAGATAATTTGAATGTAAATGGAATATTAGGAATAGTTTGTTGTTATGATAGTATAGAATTAAGTTTTCACTAACGAATTATTTTAAATTAAAGTATTATATAAATATTGTTGTAAACATACATTTTATTACTTTAATTTGTTACTATAGTATTAAGTATTATTAAATATGTACATTTGAAATATGTTCACATTTGTATTTTTTTGGTTTAACACTGATGAATAATTTTGTTATTACACTTTATACGAGTTTGTATAGCTATTATGAGTTTAGAAAGCAACAAATAATTAAATAAATAATAAACATTTTTCATAAAAATATCAGTTTTCATACCAAATTCGGGCAGATATTGCTCGAAAACTGATATGTTAAACAAAGAAAATTCTATACTAGATTTTATTAAACATTGGTCAAGAGAATTTGAAGATCTTTATGTACTAAAATCTCTTTACACGTTAGAATCGTTTCCGATGAAGCAAAAAAAAATGTTTTATGGGTCTTTTGACCTGGTCCAGTACCCCTTGTCATTGAGAGGAAATAAATTTGAAAAAGTGATTGAGAGTATAATCTTGTAACAACTTAAATAATATGAAACTGCGCTATTTAACATAGGAACTAAATCATCTTATATATGGACAATAGTAGTAGTTTTTCACATTTAATGAGTTGCTAAGCCAGAATTTAGATAAATAAATACCCTTTACAACTAAACAACTTCAAATTGGGACTAAACAATTTCAAATTGGGACTAAACAACTTCAAATTGGGATTAAACAATTTTAAAACTGAGAATAAATATTTTATTCAACAATTATTATAACAATTTTAAATTTGAGCAGTTTTTTTCAAAAATAAAAGACAGCATTTCTTATTAATAGTGTTATTCTTAATCAATTCATCCCTAAACTTGTCTAACATCAAGAAAATAGAAGCAGATAATTTAAGGAAGCAAATATGTGCATTGTATAATAAAAACGAGGATTGGAAAATAGTTGCAAAAACTTTATGCGTAATGAAATCACCTACCTATCGATGGATGAATAAGCAACAAATACCGGCAGAGCAACGTGGTGGTAAGCGCAAAATGAAAATAACTAATGAACTTCGAGTATTTATTGAAACTTATACTGAGAAAAATCCTAAAATAACTTGAAAACAACTGAGAGATAAATTCCAAAATAATCATCAAATTGTTGTTTCTATGGAATGTTTGATAAAACACTTAGCTGGATTACTGTATACGTTGAAAGACATACGAAGAGAGCCAGAAAGATCAAACATTGAAAGCAATAAAATAAAACGATGTGATTACGTTCACAAAATTTTAGAACATCAATCAAACAATATACCCATACTCTAAATGGATGAAACTAATTTCAATTTATATATATCGAGAATCAAAGGTCGTTCCAAAAAAGAAACTCCAAAAAAGGCAGTATTAATAAATATATTTTAAATTAACTGAACTAAATTATTTCTTTTTTTTTCCCATTTTGAAATTGTTTAGTCCCAATTTGAAATGGTTTGGTCTCAATTTGAAGTTGTGAAGGTATAAAGTAGATAAAAATATTATAATAAAATATGTAGTAAAACTTGTGTACTTAATTAAGCACGCAAAAATAATTCTACCTAAAAGTTATTATTAAGAAGATAAAAAAAAAGAAAAAAAACAAGACCGCTAGCTAAATGCATTCATTCTAAGCATTTGAAGAACACAATGCTTTAACTGGGATATAGATACACATATATCTTTAGGACTGTATTTGATATTTGCTCCACATTATTTTTCTTATTCAATTATCTTTAACCCCCTCAGGCTAAATTAAAAAATATACTAGATAATTTTTTTCTAAAAGCACCTTAAGGAATCACTCCTTAAATTATTTTCAGGTGGCACCAAACCACCCTCAATATATTTAATATTGGAATTTTTTCAAATCGTGTAGATATTTTTGTTTTAGTTTGCGTCTTATTTGATCAGTATTTATAATCAATAAAATTATTTCGGATATGTACTTAATAAAATATATAGAGATATTTACGGTTTAACCTAGTTTGATTTTCTATATTTATCTCATGAATATTTACTTCATTTTACTTTTTCATAAAATTACTCTTATGTATTCCTATATATAGTTATATATATCTACTGATATGTGGCAAAAAAATTCAATTTGTAATTTGAGTTTTGCTCGAATCCTTCAGTACCATTACAAGCATATAAAAGCAATAAGTATTGTAATTGGGCAGAAACACTTAACGAGTTTCTTGTATATGATGAAAACTCAAAGATGAAAAAACAAAATTTTCAAAAATTGGAGAAATAAATTCTGTTATAATAGTTTGGTTGATTGATGGTTGCGAGTAGAATAAAAAAAATATGCTATTAGAAATAATAGATAATTGAATAATGATGATTTTCTAATTTTATATTAAGAGGCTTAAATTGATTTTCAATGTCAATATATATACTTTTTTAATTTAATTAAAAATTTTGTAGATACTTTTAAATTGAATAAAATTTATTCTAAAAGATATTTTTCTAATTATTCAGTTTTATTTTTTTATTAAAGTTCTGTGTTGTATGAATTTTGTTATTATATTTTCTTTTCATTTAATGAATTATATTAGATTTGACTTTAAAATGAATTAAAATATATACATAAAGAGAACATTATTATGATTTTAGTACATTAAGTATAATAAATTATATAATACTACTGTATAAATTATGGATTTTGTAGAAGTTTTCAATATTTTACAGTAAAATTTTTGAGTAAGTATATAGATCAATTTTCATTTTTATCATTTGCAGATAAAATCCATAGGTTTTATAATATCAACAAATCAAAATTTCACAGCTGGGCATTTCCATCTACATAATAGACTAGTTATGTATCTTTTCAAACAAAAGAAAAAAACATTCTTAAGCACAAAATGTTTTGATTTGGTAACATTTTAAGCTGTACAAAACAAAATTAATATGAATTATTTGAAAAAGTTTTAATACGATTGGTTCGAGCAAAAATATGCATTCAGATTGATGAACTAAAGATTGAGCTTATTATTATTCAAAATCGGTTTGATAATTTTTGTTTTAGTTTTTTATATTATATAGATGTAACTTTCTACTTTTAAACCCTTGTTTTAGCTTTTAGTTGGGGGAACAAAAAATTGGTAAAAAATTGACAAATATTCGATAAATTTTCACTTACATTAAACCAGCACAAAACAGCTTGTGCTAGTTTTCTGTTATTTTGTAACATACGCAAAAAAAAGTAATTTTGCTTATAGCTTGATATAGAACCAAAAATGTATACTATTTTTTTTTATCAAAAAATTGATTTTATGAAACAATAAAAGTTATTTAAAACATAATATTAATAAAATAACAAAGGTTAACAAAATACTATCAAAAAATTATACAACAATAAGAAAAATAAAGAAAACTTAAATACTTAAATTAATCATTAAAAAAAAATTAATAAAACTAAATAACAAAAATTAAAATAAATCAAAAAAATAAATAAAATAGAGAAAAAGATCATAACTAACTATGTATCTATAAAAATAAAAATTCAGTTTTCTTGATTTTAAAATCTAACATCCGTCTTAAATTAACCAAAAAATATGAAAGAACATAATAAGTTCAATAAAGTTTTATAATCTAGCTCAAAATTCTTGTATGTTTAGGAAATGGACTATTTTTTTTGTATATTATATTCGTTTTTCATTTGAAAGTTTTTGTTTGCCGATTTTATTTATAGATCTAGAAAACAAATTAATCGGCGTTCCTAAACAATTTTTAGAAATTTTAATTGAAATGTCAATTAATTTAAAATCTAAACATAATGATGACTACTTAAAATAAATATGAAGAGGCTCATTTGGAATGTGGTTTAGGTATTTTATTTTTGTATACGAAACATTTTAATAATTTAATCTAGATGCAGAAATGTGGAAAATAATTAAAAATCGTCGTTTTTGATTTAAATTATTCTTTAATTTAATTCTTTTATTTTAGTTTATTTTATTATTTTAATTAAGAAAATTAAAAAATTTCATTATTATTTGTGTATCTGTCAATACTGTGGAAAATATATCGATTCCATGAATCTGAGAATGCCAAAGGCTCAGAAAATTTTTACAATATTTCTATTAAATTGGGATGCCTAGTAATAATTTTTTTTAGAGCGATGCTCATTACAGAGTTTTTTTTTGTGAAATACAAGAATCACTCCAAAAAATTAATTTGTGTAATATTCGATTTCTGCCAATATAGCTTATTTAAAATTACTATCCATGAACTTGTAACATCATTATTTTATCTTCCACTTCTTATTTCATCTCATAAAGCACAATAAACAGTTTTACTTAATCATAGAAATTTAAGGAAAGAAGCAGTTACATTGTATGTATTTTGACTTTTATTGCTTTCAAAGAAGAAGAAAATCCATTTGGTTAACTAAAAACTGCCTGAGTAATTACATGGTTAATTACATGGTTAATTACATGGTTTGTATCAATATTGTCACGATCAATGTCTCTATTAGTTTCAAATAATTTTGTTTCATTTGTTTTTTATTCTAAGAATACTATTATTTGTATTCCTAATGACCTAATGTATTCATATATCCAATGTACAGAAAAATAAAGATCATAGATTTTGGCATACGTACGCCATATACACAAACGGTAAACCAATTCTAAACAATATTTGTCATAATTACAGATTCGGCAAACCAACATAATTATATTTTTTTTTGTATGTTTTATATGAGATTTTATCCGGGTGCTTTGGTTTTTTTTATTTGTTGGACATACCGCCAATTCTAACTATTTTTTAAATAGATGGCGTATACGGTAAAGTTGAAAACAGAATATCTTAAAAAAATTCTTCATATTCGAGAACATACGAATCAACTCTAAAATGAATATCGTCAATTTGGCGGGCACGGTAAACCAATCATCGTGTGACAAATAGATGTACGAATATTTTTAGAAGTTATAATTTTAAAATATCAAAATTAAATTTCAAAAATGTAAATATCTACATTATATTATTGCAAGAAAACGTGTATGAATGTTTATTTTAAACTATAAATACTCCTTTTATGGATTATTTTGGTTATTCTTTGTTAATATTTTGAAATTATTAAAATCCTGGACTATTTTTTTTTTTTTTTGTAAATTTTAATAGTGTTTAAATGGGACATGTGTGACAGAAAATGTCAATATTATAATACTTTCAATTTAAATTTTTGTAAGAATTACATTATGTAAGAATATTTTTTTAATTTTTGTGTTTCATGTTTTAAATTACCTTTGATCCTAAGAAACATTGTTTTTTTTTTGTTAAAAAAAGGATTTAAAAAAATTAAAACACATTTGATTTTGTTAAACTTTGATCTTTTAAACAGACATTTTTAATAGGAGAGTCGAATTTATGTTCTTCGTTTACTTTATATATATATATATATTTTTTTTTTGCTTGTTGTTACCTACCTTTTTTGAAGCATGAATTCTTAAGTATTTAAACAAGGTGTTGTGAGAATCCTATAAAGAAGGATATTATTTTGGTTCAAAGCATTTCATGATATGTACCCACTCGTAGTATGAATAAATTTATGTTTTACTACCTATTACCGATTTAGGTATGTTCAGAGGTATTATAGTTTTAGGGTGAAATAATGTTTGTTATCCTTTTACTTGATTAAAAAAAAAATATGGTTTTTTTTTATTCTAATATTTTGTTTACAAAGTAATTTTGAAAAATTGTGTCTCCTCGATCTAAATACAGTAATGTTTAAAAGTTTTGATTTAGGCTTAGCAATTATGTTTTATCAATAATTAGTGTAAAACTATAAAAACAAATTTGCTACTCCACAAATTTCTACAAAATTTCCTAAAGCAAACTTAATTGATATGATAAATAACAAACATAAACATACACCGGTATATGTAAATAGTTAAGAAACCTCACAATAAGCCTTTTCCAAATACTTTAAATATTAGAATAAAAAAAGAAGAGTTAGCAATTCGTTGAAGAAAAATATATGCTTATATTGAGACATTTGACAATACAGATATTTTGCTATTTTATTAAATCTGTTTACAACATTAATGCCCTGAGCAGAATTTAAGTCCGTGATATTTGATTTCAGGGAGATGATATACGGTCGGTAAACCTGTCCTATTACTTTTTGGAAGTATTCTACTAATCCACTTTTCCTTGATCAGTTCTCCAGTTTTCCTTGATATAATGATGAAAAAATCATATGCGTAATGATAAGGAAGAAACTGCACCGTGTCGAACTGAATAACATTACAAACTTGTTCCAACAAAATAAGGAAAAAGCAAAACAGAAAAACTAGAAATGTTCTAAAAACACAATTTGGAACTAGTAACAACCGGTAGAAGTCAAAAATGAGCAGCATACTTGGGTCAGTAAAAGGATAACAAGGAGATGGAAGAAGATAACGGCATATATAAAATATCAACCCACAACTGTTCAAAATTATATATAAGGCAAACAAAACAGCTAATTACGGTAAGATTCCATTTAAGGGTAGTCGAATTAGCAAGAATAAGAAGTACAACCAATTGTAGGTTGGTAGTTGGTCATCATATAATCAAGGAACATCATAAAATTGATAAAATTGAATTGCCATCAAAAAAGAGGTACATAAAATAACAAACTAGATACATACAAAAGTTTAGAAATTGCGATGGAGCCGTTACATATAACAGATTGAATAATGATTTAGGGAGTGGATACTCACTGCTATTTAAATTAATAAAATAATTTGCAACAGTACAGGTAAAATTAGTAATTCGTTTAGGATTAGAATATAAAATAGAAAAAAAAATTAAGATTTATAGTAAGTCACAAACACCGATGAAGGAAGTATTCAATCCAATAATAAAAATTATTAGTGAATATGAAACCCGGTAGCATTAAAATTATTTAATTTAAAGTATCACTAAAAATAATAATTTGAAAGTTAAAAAATAAGAAGGAAACTAAAGTTCTGGAACTTTAATTTGCAATCCAAATTTAATAATCTTATATCGAACTAGAACAAATTTTTAAAAACTTTTAAAGTGTTTTCAATTGTAGATTGGGATGACGAAAATAAATTATATTATTATCCTTTTATATTATACTAGTAAAGTCATTCGACGTTGCTTGAGTCCAACGTCAAAAATATATGAAATTTACTTCAATAAAGTTTTATTTATGAACCGAATTAAAAAAATGGTTTTTTTCATAAAAGTTTGAAAGTGTCATATTAGATATTCGAATACATATTGGGTCTGATACAAAATCTTAGTAGGTTTGATCTTGTTTGAAATTATTTAGCTTTCATCACATTTAAATATAATGGTTTTGCTATTCATCTGATACAAATTCTTAATTTTGGCTGATTGAAGTTTAATAAATTATTGTAGCTCCTATTTTTAGTTATGGCTGATGAGGAAGAAATGTCAAAAACACCTTTTTCTAAATCTTCAACTTTATATGTGACACAAACGAATTTCTCTTGTATAAATGAAGAATATTAATTAAAACAAATAAACTTATTTCAATACTTTAGTGAATGGTGAATCAACAGTTGACTTACAGTAATTTTAATGACAAAAAACTATAGTCATGAATCTCGGAGTCAAAAGTAAAAAGTGAATATGTTGTGGAATTTTCTAGAATTTTATTTGTTATCTGTAATTGGGTTTTGCGTAAAAAAACATCATATTATAAAAATACTACAAAATAGCTTTGTATGACGCTTACTGCAAACCCCAGATGATGAACTACATTGGCTCATTCAACGGATATCTTTACTCTTAAAGTGTAGCAAAGTTTTAATCTACAATAAAATATGGCAGCCAGTCTAGGCATATGGTATTCAAATATGTGGATTGTTTGTAATATTGAAATTCATATAGATTTCAAAATCCGTATAATGCAAGACGTAGTAATGTAATAATGATGTCTGTATACAAAAAAAAATCATTTGTCCCAACATGTCAATGCCTATCTCACAATCAAACTTTAGTTAGACAATTTAGACAACCAATTTGTACTAATGTTTAGGCTATTTTTTTATCTCTCATTAACTCATAATGAAATATGATCATATTATATTAATGGGTTTTCTAAAAGACTTTAATTTTAACAACGAAATATTGAATTTTTATTGCATTAAAGTCTATAGTCCGTCTGACCACGAAAAATCAACAATCGTTCAGGGATGATTCTTCTATTTGAAAAAAAATAATTTCGTGAATCACTGTAATATTTTTGTATTTACACATAATATTTGTATTTAAATACGACAATGTATAGACTATATCAAGTATCAGGTGCTAGACATTTTTGTTCTAAATGAAAAGACTTGAAATTAAAGGATTTTTAAGGACATATTGAATTGAATGTAATTGTATATTATGTATGCCTAGTATTTTTCTTATACAAATTCAATTCATTTTTAATTCAAACAAATGTAAAAAAAATTATTTTTTCCTATTGAGACGATTAAATATTTGTTAGATTTGAAAATATTAGTAATTCTATACATATATGTATTGACCAATTGCTAATAGAATGTTTCCAAACAATTTGTTTGGTTTAGTTATTTCAATATTTATTCCAGAGCATATTTTGATTTACTCGCATTCCGAGAATGCTTAAGTTTTCTAGTCGCTGTAAGCTATCTAACGAAGCAGCTTTGAGTTTTGAAGGTGTTAAACTCAACTCTGTTTTATCCCCAGTCGGAAATATTTTCTAAGTCGTAGTTTACCATGCCGCTCATTATTGTTCTTTTGGCGTAGATTGAGGTAGCTGCAGCATTGGAATTTTTAAGAAAATCGTAGGACGCTACAAGTGTGCTGTCATCTGCTAAACTATGGATTGGGTTGAAAGTTGTTTGGAGAAGATCATGAATAAATATTATAAAAAGAGTATTATAAAAGGAGAAAGGGCAGAGCCATGTGGAACACCAGCATTAATTTGAAGTTGGTCAGATGTAATTCTATCAACTGAAACTCGAATGGCCCGATTCGAAAGAAACAAAACCACGTTAACATATTTTACAAACCATAGACTATTTTTTTTAAAAAGTGACACTTTTTCCTACAAACAAGTTAAACTCAAAAGCAAATTTATCATTTCTACTTTGAAACTGTTTACAAGTTTTTCATAAAGAAAAACAAAAGAAAATTTAACGGGTAATTAAGTTCTTTGTTTTTAATTTGATTTTATTATTCTAAATTAGACATTTTAACTTTGCTTTGAAAACACTTGTATATATTTGAAAGAGAAATTTTCCACATTAAAAATGAAAACCTTAAAAATGATGTCAAGTGACCATGATAAAAAAAATACCACATTATTTATTCACTTGAAAGACTCCCTAACATCTTAAGGGGCATCATCATCCTTCTTCAGTAAAAAAAGTAAAAAGAGGAATTTCATCTATGCCAGATTTATTGCTGGAAAAAAAATTCAGATTTGGTTTTATTTTTTTAAACAACCGCACAGTTAAAAAGCAGTTCTTAAAAATCCTTTTTAGTTATCCCTTTACTGTTTATTTCACTCATTTTAAAAGAAATTTATTTTGTATTCTTTTGTTCTAATTTTTTTTTTATTTAATTTTTCTTGTTTTTTTTTATCTGTATTTGTCCGTTTTCTTTTTTAGTTCTATTCATTGAGGAATTTACCCAAAAATTTTAATGAATGGGAACCACACATTTTTAGCAAATAAAAAAATAACAATAAAATTAGATCAGAAATGTAAACAGATAAAATATTTTCTCTTTGCTTTTATTATTTATTTATATATGTGTGTGTATGTTGTCCTTTTACCACATCACAGCATATACACAACACAAATACAATCTATGTTTATGAGTATAACAGAAATTATATTGAAATTTTCTATGAAAATATTTTATACTTTTTTGATGTTCTTTCTGGTTTTATATTATGACAAATTTCTTCGATAAAGGAAAATAGGAATCGAATTTAAAAACTAAAGGCCTAAAACCAGTTATGGCATATTGATGGAATAAATTTTAAAATTGAAATTTTCATGAGCGGTGTTTTCTAAAAGATGTTTTACTGAATGCAAAGTGAAGACATATTATTGTAATGAAATATTAGTCATCGTGTTGCAATCCCATCAATTGGGAAAAGGGCGTAATAAATTAATGATTTTAGAAATTTTGTGTGCGTCAAATTAATATTTTTTTTCCAGCACATACTCTGCCTAAATAAAAATAAAAAAAAAACAAATTTAGGTGGGTTTCGGGTTTAGTGTTTAAAATCAATATAAGATAATTAAGCTAACAAGGAAATCTGATACAGTTACTGTTATTCTAAATTCGAAAGGTAATTCAATAGATTTGATTCAATTGGAGAGAAATTATAGTCTGGAAAAGGTTTAGTGAAAACTTTTAAGCTCAATCAAGACAAGCACTATTGAAATAATCGATACAATTTTTTTATATTAATCTTTTTTTTAATGTTCAATGGATATTATTTGGTTTAGATATATTAATCTAAACCATGCTTATCTATTGTTGACTAGATCTTAGAGATAACAACGACCAAAAGCAACGAATGACCATATTTGATGGAAAGATTTTGTTAATAAAAGAACTTAATCAGTATTCAATAGAAGTAACTTATATGAGATTTTCTATATAGAGAATGATATTAAAAATATTGTCAATTAAATTTTAATTTTTATATTAAACTTCTAATCTTCTTATTTCCATCTGGGGTATTCATATTAAAATAGATTTGTCAATTTCTTACTGGTAATAAATTATTAATTTGTTACAATGTTACAATCTTATGGTTGTAAGATTGAAAAATTTTGTGAAGATGAGTTCAACAAATATGATATAAGTTAAAAAAAATAGTATTATCAAATGATTGTACAAACCGTTTATCTCCCACCTCTAAGATATACAATAATATTGTTTATTTATATTAATAAAACATTCACTAAATATTATATTATCAGAGCAATCTTTTTTTTTTTGTATATTCTAACATTTAATTATACGACTTCGGAAACATGTTCGAAAAAAAAAATACAAAAAATAAAAGTTTTTGTTGTAGTTGTTGTGTTTTCACCATTAAACTTTTATAAGGACCCACACATACCCTTAAAATAGTAGAATTAATGTTGTGGGATTATTTGAATGCACCTAACTGTTGGGAACAAAACAAAAACTTTTTTTTTTTAATGTTTTTTTTATTTTACAACATAGATCTGAAGAGTTCTTGTTTCTGCTATGATAAATTAATTTTATTATTGTAAATGGTTAAAGTTAATAAAATGAATCATAAAAATACAATTTTTAGAAAATTCTTTGAACCATGTGAACAATATAAGCCCATAAAATTAAATTAATATAAATTCGACTTATTTTGTATCTATTCTAAGACACATTTACTACTTTATATACGATTAAAATAAATATAATAAAAATGTAAGAATGAGAGTGAATTTAATATCAATAGCGAAATATAGAAAAAATAGATAGATGGGGGTAGTGAATGTGTCCCGGCGTGTTATTTTTGTTTCATTTTTTTCAAAAACGTTTTTAAATAATTGGATTTATTTTTTTATATTGTTTTTTTTTTATATTATAGCCAAAACTTAGGTTTTGAACCGTAACGGTTTGCGTACCGTTGACTATTTGAAAAAGGAAAGGTTAGTTAGAGGAAAGGAAAGAAAAAGGAAGAAAAAAAGTTTTGCGGGAAAGAGCGAACAATGATGTTAATATACGTCTTAAATCTCTGTAAGTCATAAATAAAAAATCCTTCTCTCATTGGGACTGCTTCGATTGGGACGCGATTCCATAATCGAGATGTTTTTACTATAAAAGAGTTTCCATAACCGGACTTAAACCATCTCGGAATTTCCACTGTGAAAGGGTGGGCACTTGATGCCTCTTGTGTTGTGCGAGGGAATTGCTTAAGAGGAGGAAGAAGTGATTTTAATTCCTCGGAACAACTGCAAACACCAAGCAGATATCTATAAAATAGAGTAAGTGCTCCAACAATACGACGATGACCAAGTGGTATATTTCAAAGCAATTGATGATTACGTTGTGGTATCTAGGAAACCAGGAATGTATAAGGTATATTTTTTATTCATTGAATTCGTGTTGAGTAAGCAAGTTGTCATTTGTCATATCAATTTTAGATCAATTGCTGATAGATTTTGGGTGTCGATTTCCACTGTGTGGAAAATAATAACATCGGTTAGTCATATACTTATTAAATTAAATCGACAAAATAAATATATCAAATGGGTCTGAATCTGCCCAAAAGACATTTCAATATTATACCAACAAGTATCGGTTACAAGGTATATAAGTATCAAAATATTCCCAATATTTTTTACTATTCCAAGTTTTATTATTTTCTTCTTTTATTTTTTTATAGGTTCGCTTTAAGCCTTTCCATTTTGAATCGATTTGTTGATATGTAAGGCTCACATTATTTGCCTCACTTATTTTCTTTGAAATTTCAATATAGACTACTTTTTTGACTCCTATTCTGGAAAAAATTTTCTTTATTAAATCTATTAAGAGGAGCGTTGAATTCTTATTCCACTTAAAAACTAAGTCATATTAATAATGTAGTTTCCACTTACTCAGCTTCATTGTTGTTTAAGACTTCAGTTTTTTTTGATGTAATTAAAACGAAATTTTGTGCCGTTAAACATAACAACCCAATCTATGCAAATCTCGTTTTTCAACACATATTATTATTTTTCTAAGATTTATCTAAGATTTTTAACTCTATACTTACCACTGATTTGTATCCAGCAGTATGGAAATGCGCCAAAATTATTCCTATATACCTAAAAAAGATAACCCTACCGTTGATGATTTTAGACCCATCAGTATATTACCAAGTTTATCCAAGGCTTTTGAGTTCATATTACATAATCAAATAATAAATTATGTGAATGTAAATAGGTTGCTAAATAAATTTCAGTCAGGATTCCGAAAGCGACACAATACTTCATCTGCGTTGCTTGAAATCACTGACAACATTAATATTGAAATTGATAAAAAACAGGCAATTATATTGTTTTTTCTAGACTTCTCAAAAGCGTTTGATTGTGTAAACCATGAACTGCTTTGTCATAAACTAAGAACCCAGTTCAATTTTGATGCATCTGCTGCTTTTCTATTAAATAATTATTTGATTGATAGAAAGCAATTTGTTTACATTAATGATGTTATGTCCAATTATTTAACTACTAAATGTGAAGTGCCACAACGATCCTTATTAGGGTTTCTTCTTTTTAGTCTCTTCATTAACGATTTACCACTTTGTTTATCGGAAACCACGTGCAGACTATATGCTGATGATGTTCAATTGTATATTAGTGGATCCATTGCTAATATCAATAGATGCATAGCTAAAATTAATGATGATCTTGATGCAATTTTATTTTGGTCTAGAAATAATGGCCTAAGATTGAATGCATCGAAATCACATGCAATGATCATATTTTCGCGAGGTGTAGACCTAAATCAAATTTACCTAAAAACAAAAGGAATGACGAAGTTATTCAATATGTTGAGAAAGCTAAAAATCTTGGGGTGATCTTCAATAATACTTTAACTTGGCGAGACCACATTAATCATATATCCAATAAGGTCTACTCTAACTTACGCAAATTATGGAAGTTCTCTTTCTATCTAAACGGTTGGATTAAGAAAAAACTAATACAATCAATTATAATACCACATTTCTTATACTGCGATGTTGTTTACTCTGGCATGAGTGTAGGATCGTTCAATACTCTAAAACTTCTATTTAATGCATGTACACTTTTTGTAACGAATAGACGTAAGCACGAGAGTATTAGAGATGTGTCGAAAATTATACTTAGCTTAACATTCGATAGCTTTCTAAAGTTCGGTTATCTATGTTTTATGAAAAAAATTATGCTCAATTTACTGCCTGAATACTTAAATGATAAGCTAGTGTTTGGTAGTGTTTGGTAGATTCATTCCACGTCACAAAGGTCGTATTAGACATTTATCGTATTTTGTTCGAGTTGCTACTATGTGGAATATAATGCTGAACTATATTCGTTGTGTTAGTCGGTACAAAAATTTTGTTGAGCTCTGCAGAGAATATTTTAAAAATCAGGCGTAAAATAATGGAATCGTTAATTAATTATTTTAGTTTAAATCAAATCTAAGTTTTCTAATTTTTATTTTTTACTTTAAATTTTAATTTTTTAATAATTTTTTTTATTTTTTTTCTTTTTATTATTTTTAATTTTTATTTTTTACTTTTAATTCAATTTTTTTTCTATTTTAAATTGCCTAATGGTTTTAATTTTTTTTCTCTTTTCTTTTCTTTTATGTTTCTATAATTTTAGTTTTAATTGTTAAATTTTTCTAGTCTTAAAATTTTCATTTGTATTTTATTTTTTTTCCGTTTTTTTTTTGTTTTTTGTTTTTTTTTTTTTTATTAACTATAACTTTATGTGTGTGTAAACTAAATTAAACCAAATCAAACTGAATTGAATATTGTAGTTGTATAGTAAAAAGACGAATCGTTTTATGTACAACTTATATAAATCAAATAAATAAAGAAATAAAATAAATAAAATTTTGTGATTTATACCTTTTAATTTTAAATATAGATATAGGCACAATTTAAATGCCTTGCGGTAAGCTTAAAATGGATCACAAATATTTACTGTTACTAGTATCTTACGTTTAAAAAAAATAACTTGAATTATTTATGGAATTTCTTTTTCAGCCTTTTTTAAACTTTACTTGAACAAAACAAGGATTTTATAATAGTCATTATGCTGCTTCTCTTTGTATTTCTTACAAATGGTATTTTTTAGCGTATAACGTAGTATTCAGTTATATACATATACATATTATATATATATATTTTTATTTTATTTTATGTTTCTATGATATTCTCACGTCGATGCAGTAGCATTCAACACATAAATTAATTTAACTTACTTATTTAAGAAATTATTTCATTACATAATTTGTACTGTAAATTAAAGTTATATTCATTTTTTGAAAATAACCCTAACGAATTTCTATAAAAAAGAATAATAAAGTCTTTAATGAGTTTTTTTTTTCTATTTTTAGAAATTTCAAATTACCTTCCACAAAAAATAAAATTTTTTTTTTTATTATTCTTCTATATTCATAATTGAAACTCTTCAATTGTAAAGGCATAAACCAATTATTGTCTCGTTTTGGAGGGCTTCTTTTGGAATGTGTAACAGAGAAAATTATTATTTCATGAATAAATAACATGAAAAAATAAATTTCTACCACAGGCACATTGGAAAAATATAATAACGATTAAAAATGTGAGTTAAGATAAAATGCCTACGAAATTGATAAAGAGTATTATTTAAGGAAGGAAGCTTTTAAAATATGAAAAGAAAAATTTTGATAAATAATATTTTAGAAAATAATTTGTTAACAACCAGAATTCAGATTGGAAAATTTGTTCCTATCTCTTTTTGTGTCCATTTGAACTAACGTCAATCGTCTCCGACTTAAGATTGGGATGAATATCACAATACTTATATAAAATGGTTGAATTAAAATCTTAAATGTAGAACAATCTGGAAAATAAGTGAGAGGAAGGAGATTCTTGAAATGCTTTTAAATCAATTTGTTTTTATTTTTATAAAAACATTCTCCATTTTAATGAATTTGTGGTTTTTTTGCAATTTGGGTTCTATTTTTTTGTTTTATCTGTAATGAGGTAAATTTGAAAAAATCAATTTTCACATCAAATATTTATACCGCAAACATCTCGAAAAAAATTTAATTTAAAATTTATGGAAGTTCTTTTAACTTTATCGTAAAATTAACAATTTAATTGTTCGTCAAGGAAGAATAATGAACTTAATTTTTAATTATCTACTTTTTTCTGTTTCAATTTTAAGGATTTTCTAAGTCAACAATGATAGTAACATTTGCAGACAACAATAATATACTGGAAAAATCTACACGAATCCATAAATAACTTTTCCTTAATTCAAGTAGAAGTGAACTGCTTTAAAAGAAAGTTCAACGATTGAAGATTGTAATATTAAAAATATTTCCAACTTTAATTTATAATAAGATATCTTAAAATACATGAAAAACAAATATTTCTCAGCCCTGCAGAAAAGGGAAAATTAAAATTTATAAGATAATTTTAAGACCTAATAGTTTTCTATGAATGTGAGAACTGAAATATAACAAAAACAACTGAGAAAATGATGTGCGAATGTTAGAATGTACAAATTGTTAGAATCTACAAAAATAGCAAAACTGAAAATTCGTTTTAAAAATGACGAAACTGAAATCCCTTTCGTAATAAAATTGGAAATTCCAAAACTTAACGGAAGACGAGAGTAAAAAAACAACTGAGGAGACTCCGTAAACGAAGTATACTGTTTGCTATTAGAATTTTAAAACTGCAACACGTGATCTTTAAATTTAGAATGTTACATCATGATCAGCAAAGATAGCCAATTTACTATTTGCACTGCCAATGCCAATGAAGAAAAAGAATGTATATGGTTTATTATTTCTTTTCAATTTCATATTATGATTTTTTTTTAGCTTGCAGACTTGCTCACAACTACTTATGAGTAGTTAAATCTGCAAACAAGTCCGCAGCTTATACAAATGTGTAGATGAAATTGCGGACTTACAAAAAAATTTCCGGTAGAGATTTCGATATTAATTTTATGTCAAAAAAATAGCAAAATAAAAAATCAATAGATGGCCATTGAGCTTTGATAGTTAGGTAGTATTATAATTTCTGTTGAATATTTCGTCCATATTTATAAATAATATTTTTTACGTTAATTAGAAGAATTTTTATATTTCTTTTAATTACCCATCAGTTTGTTCTTTATTATTTTAAAATAAAGTTTTGATTTTTCAAAGAAAAATATGAATTTTACAAATCAGAAATTAAATAGTGAAATCCTGAGGTTATATTTTACTCCTAAATTTATTTTTTTTCGTTTTGTTTACAAGCTACTCATAAGTAGTTGTGAGCACTTCTGCAAGCTAAAAAAAACGCAACTATTTTATGATTGAAAATATAGTTTAAAATTTTTTGTAACATATATATAGTATATATAGTATATAATATATAAGCATGTATATACTATATAATATACATACACTTTTTTGTACATATATCCGGAAGAATTCGAAAAAGTTCGGAAAACGTTATTATTGAATTTAAATTCAAATTGTTGAAAGTAATTCGAATAATATATATCTGCCATTGAAAGACCTTACTGAGATAAATGTAAAAGTATGGGTTTCATAATTGAATTGATATGTTATGTATCATTCTTTCTTATACTGTTATAAAATTATATCTTATACTAGTGGGCCCCTGTGCAATTGCACAGTAGTAACTTTATATAAAAAATCCTGGATAACAACATCATCATTTTATCATATCAATTTATATGAATCTTATTTATTTTTTTTTCTGTAGGTAGGTAGGAATCCTCGAAGGACACCAAGTGGTTTCAGTCACGCGCACGCAAAACCAACAATGTTAGTGAGGGCCTTAAACCCACTAAAACCACTTCGTTTTTGTTTTTCATACATAACAAATCCATGATAAATCGACTAATGAGTTCCTACTCACAGAAAAAAAAACTATATGCTTAAGTAAAAAACGGTTATAGTCGCTACTGGTTATTATAGGCACAATTCGCTTTTAGTCAACACTTTTACTGTTCTCATCTTTTTTTTTATATATTTGTATTTATTTTAATTCGTTTATAGTCAAAAGCGCTTGTAGTCACAATTCTGTTATAGACTATAGTCAACATTTTTTTGAAAGAAAATAATAAAGTTCATAAGTTCATACAATCGATGTCGTTTATAAGTCACATTAAAGTATAACGCCAAATTTTTCAATAATACAAAAAAATAAGTAAAAAATGAATTATTTTATTAAAAAACTGATTTATTATTGTCTTTTTATGTTCTTTATTACAAATATGTATATTTTGTGATTTGATAACAGAATTGTTATTTATGAATAAAATAAAGTTTTAAATTGTTATGCGAAAGATATTTTATTGAATTCTCTTTATAAAGATGCAATTTTTTTTTACTACGCCTATAACGCCTAAAACTATCAAAAAACGGTTATAGTCACAAATTTTACTGAAACTTACGGAATGACTATAAACGTGTTTTACTGTATATATTTTTTTTAAATAGCAGAAGCAAATGAACTAACAATCCTCCTTTTAAAATAACAACAATAATAATGAAAAATTGAGAATAATGAGAATTGAGAGAATAAATCAATATTCTTTTAATATATTGTAAACTCGTCTATCTGTTTGGGTAAGAAAAAGAAAAAAAACAAAATGTACAATAAAAACTTTGTTGATAAATCTTAAATTTAAGATTATGTTGGTACTACATTTTATAATATCAGTAACTACGGAAAAATTAATAACTACAAGATGAGTTAAGTTACAGAGATGGCTCAGATTAAGCAAATAATTCAGAATAAAAGAGGCTTTTTTAGTATTTTTAGAGAAGGAAAAATTAATAACATTCTGGTATTTATTGCCCATGATCATTATTCTATAAATTGGTACGTTAATTCCATAGTTAGTTCGGTGAAAGGAAAGTAAGGAGGGTAGAATAGCGCAAGCGTCTGATGGTATTTTTTTTGGGCTAAGTTGGAAATATAAGGAAAATTAATATTTCCTTTGACCACTTCAGTGATAAAAATAACATCAGCAACTTCTCGTTTTTTTCTTAATGTAGCAAAATAAATTAGGTTCAATGTTTGCTCATATGGTGGCAAAATTAAGGGATCCGACCAAGGTAGGTGACGTAACACGAATCTTAAGAAGTTTGTTTGAATTGTTTCAATTCATAGAGTATGAATTTCATAGTAGGGAGACCAAATCTGGCTGGCATATTCTAGTTGTGGCCTAACAAGACATAAGTATAACGATTTTAGGATATCAGGGTCGTCAAATTCTCTGGACCATCGTTTTATAAAACCTAACATTGAATTAGCTTAATTTGTAATATTGCTATAATGCAATGTAAATGAGAGTTTTTCATAAAAAAAAAAAAAACACGTTAATCTTTGATAGACTTAACTTTTACTAATACTTGTCCGTTAAGGAAATAATTATTTGAAAGGTATGTAGTACGTCTATCGTAGCACATTACAGCACATTTATTAATATTTAAAAGAAGGTTAATGAAGAATGATACTTGGTATGTTGGTAAAATATTTTTTCAAGCACTTAATAGGCAAGTAAACACGAAATATTCGCTTTCCTAAACTAAGGCTTAGAATATAATTCAAAATCCTTTCCTAATGTAAGTTTTATTTCAAACACCTTTTATCTCGATTATACGCGATCCACTCTGTGTGATAAATCCCAATTTGAAGCCTAATATGCTATTTTGTGGAATAGCTGCGGCTCTAATTTCTAACAGAAACTAATATATATGACTTCCATTCCATTCCATTGCTTTGTCTTAAATAGCTTTTTTGATATAAACAATTTTGACACATCCACGGATTGCTTCACATGGATCGATATAAGGCTTATATACCAGTTTCTATGCTTAATATGTTTTGAGAAAGTTTGTTTTCGTTAATTCTATTTATGTGATCTCGGCATTATCTTTTTCTATTTCTTGTTCACCGTATTAGGTCTTGGATGTTGAATATGTCTCATTATTTTTTCATTTCTAATTGTAGGAGTTTTTACATGCTTTTTGAATAATTAGGTCTTTTTATGTTATGATAAGATTTCAAGGTTTTTGAAACACATTATTTGCTCGATTGGCTTATTATCAACGATTAACTTAAATCGTTTTTTATTTATTTGCTTTAGAAATCATTTTTACTGCAGCTGGAGCTTTTAGCACTAATTTTTAACGCTACATTTGTCAGAGTTTTCTTATAGCATATAATAAAGTTTTTCTATGACAACCAATTTTAATTCTTATTCTTACTTTTTATTTATGTTATTTACTTTAAGTCTATTCTCTTGAAAGTGTAAATAATAAGTTACAGTTCGAACGAAGCCTTATTTGAATTTAAAATAAAATTGAAGAATGAAATATGATGCTTACATTATTTATATTACGTTGTAAATTATGCATTTAATTTTACTTTTTACATAACATTTCTATTGAATTAAAATTTATAAAAAATTAAAAATTATATTTTGTTATTTTTGTTTATATTTTTTCTTCTATTTATTAAAAATGGATGTCTACCCTTTTTATATTTAATATTGTATTTTATTGTTTCCTTGCAGGATTATATGACAATAATAAATTATGTAGACACAGTTGTGGTATTTGTTGTACCATTTACAACAATCGTTGTCTTGAATACATTTACTGGATGTACTGTATGGAAATTTGCAACTGTAAGGCGTACCATGACAACACATAAGAGGTAACCAACCATAAATAAAATAAATTAAATAAAAAAATATGGTAATTTAACAAAAAACAAAACAAAAATAATATAAATATAATAAAACAAAATAATGACATTGTGGTCCTAAACAAATTTTAAATTTTTATATTGAGAAATAATTCGATTGAAGTATGAGTATGATAAGTATATCCCAGTAGGAAATCTTCCCGATTTCAAACTGATTATTTGCATTACATTTATCAACATAACTACTTTCATCTTTGGTATCAATCATATTATTACATTAAAATTTAATAGATAAGAAATTACGACAAATACACGAAAATAAAGGGCAGAAGGAAGCATGTCTACGTATAAATGATTCTGTAATGTTTTAGAATGTCAGTACCTTTTATATGAATAAAATACATATATGCCCATTCGCGAAGAAATTCTTACATAAAAAAAATATTATATTTTACAAATAATTTAAAATTTTATTAATTGTAAATAGTAATTAATTGAATACGTTTCTCGTAATATTTTCAATTGTCTATACTAGAAAAATCTAAAAATGAATTACTCCTAAATATTGCATAGATAAATCATTTCATAAATTTATGGGAAACGTTACCAAGCCATCGATCGAGTTTCGATTAATAATTATATGTACAACTTATGATTTCGCCACTAAATCCCAAATACCAAATCACAAAATATCAAAATCTCAAAATTAGAAATCTCAAAATATCAAAATTCCCAAATTCAAAATCCTAAAATTCTAAAATCCGACTTTAATTCATTTAATGCTTTCGACTTCATGCCTTTTGATAGTATATAATAACGACTACGCATAAAAGTGATAAGTAAATTTTATGGATAAAGGAAATATTTCCTATTTTGTGTCAAATAGTGGCTGTGGAAATAAAATATTTTTTCTTCCCTTTGCATAAAGAAAATATTTACTTTTTTGTATCCAACTGCAGCTATGTATAAATCAATTAAATTAATGCACTTTCAGCTAATATTAATGAAGGTAAAAAAAAATCTGCAAAATACAAGCAAATTATAATACAGGGAAATAACATGAAATACAGTAATAATGACACATTCCTATCACTAACAATTCTCATCCTATATTCCATAATATGTGCATTACTTTTTCATCTATACCACAGTGCTATACAATACTTGTACATTACATTGTTTACCTTTAAAAATCTTTTCTGTATAACATAGAAAGTATTTCCAAGCTTATACCACGTATTCAAAAAGTAATGTACAAGTAATATACATTTAGATTCTAACATAATGACGTATGAAAATTTCGACACTTTTCATTGAAGTATATTCAATGAAATTTTCACTCGTTCAACAATTTCCTACTGGGATATTTTAAGTACACTATAAATCAAAAAAGGTTTCCATGAGAAATATATGTATATGTACATAAACAAAAATATTATTTATTAAAAATTAAATAAATTTTTAAGAAAATAAAAATATCGAAAATTTGTTATTCAATGTCAAATTTTGGTTATTTTTTATTTCTTTTTTATTATTTTTTTTCTTCTAATGGTTTCTTTCTGTCACATAAATTTTTCAAGTATTGCTATTTTATGTCATTGATTGGCATTTAATAGGGTAATACACAATATACATTATTTTTTTCATTTTGTTGACCAATTTTCGATTCATGAATGTGTGATTTATTAAAAATTATAAAAACTCTTTTAAAAATGTAAATTTTATAATGTAAGTATGTATGTATATTTATGGGACATTCAGCTGTATGATTGATAAATTAGTAGTTGGGAATACGTGGCATAAAACAAAATATTAATCCTTACTTTAGTATCAAAATCTTCTATTGACATTTTTTTTATTTCACTTGTCGATATGATTTGTCCATAGGTTTTTAAATTTCAATATTATTGTTTTTTAAATCTGAATTTAGGTTTCGTTCATAATCCTCAACAACAAAGATAAAAATTTAAGTTGAATAATTAGAGAATTTATCTTAAATTTTATTTAATAATAAACTTAACTTTATTTTTAAAAATATACTGCATAAACTAATCTTACTAGCCTTTATTTTAGTGAAATCGTTTATTAAATCATTCTAACCAACTTTTCAAGGAAATCGTTTTCAATTCAAATATTGGCTAATCCTACTAATCTAACTTGGGTCATTGTAAATTTCTACACAAATGTAGCCAATAATAGAATATTATTGGGTTAAGTAGCTTTTCTTTTTTCGTAAGATTTGGAATTAAATTTTTTTTAATTTTATACTGAGTATTAAATTTTTTAAAATCTTAATTTTGATACCAACATTTTTTTTTATAAAAATATAATAAAACTTTTTTGTTACTTTTCGACGCTTCTAAATTCTGACGACCTATTTTACTGTGAAACTGTGCATATGGAAAATGTTTTTATCCATCTTGTGTCTGATTAAAAAAATCATAATAATCTTTTTTCTATTTGATTGTATTTACAGAAAACAAACAACACAACCTAAAAATAGAAGTGATTTTCCAACAACTGTTTACAGAGCACCAACACTTAAAAAGCAGACATCTTTAATTTCAAATTGTTCGCATCCAAATAGCAAAAACAGTATCCGTTACAGTGAAACAGTTAAATCAGGTATGTTTGATTAAAATTATAATTATAGTTTTAATAATAGAAATAATTGTGGTGAAAATATTAATGATGTGGTGAGTTATGAACTGAATTTTAAAAATTACATTTATACTGATTAAAATTACAGTTTCATTGGTTATAAGAAAAATGTGTAAGAGTTTTTATCTTGTTCTCCAAGCATGATCTACAAAAACGTGAAGTTTTGTAAAATTTTTTAAGCATTTTATTCAGAACATAAAAAATAAAAAAAAATAAGGATTTTAAATTTTTTTTATAATTTTTTTTTTTGATTATTTAATTAAACTGTAAGTTGAATGGATGGTGTTTTCTTCGGTTTTGTTTGGTGGTATTCATATAAGGTTTATAGGAACTCTTAAAATACTCTTAAAAACTCTTCCAAAAATTTTAAAAATATACTGTTAACATACTAGGGCTTTTAATAAATACAATACTGCAACAACAAAATGCTGCAATAAAATTTTAATTTCCTACATTTACAGTTTTGTGTTATAAATAAAAAAAGCAATACAACTGATTGTCATGCTCTATTTACTATAATTTTGCAGTTTTCCTGCTAAGTTAAAAATATTTGTGTGATGTTTATGAGCAAAATAATTGTTAATATTGACAATACATATTGCTTGTCAATGAAAACCATTACTGTGTTAATATACTGTCAACAGTGTCAACATACCAATATCAGTATTAATAAATTTTACTTCATTGAGGTCTCTATTGATTTACACAAGCTAATTCTTGAACAATTGGTTTTTTTTCAAGTTTAAATAAAATCAATAAACTTCGATTTTTTATGCCCGAAAACTACATAATAAAAAAAATTATTTTTTTTACAGGTCGCCGCAAAATGACAAACACTTCACAATTAAAAGTTACCAAAATGTTATTAATTGTATCAACGGTTTTCATATGTTTGAATCTACCAAGTTATGTGATGAGAGTTCGAGCTTTCTTAGAGGTAAGTTTTTTTTTATATATGTATGTACACATATAAAAAAAATTTTATTTTGATTTGTTAGAAATTTGAGAGAATTTTATTTGATTTGATTTTTTTTATTTAAAATCAAGATAAACCATGGAACAATTGTTCCAATAATTCAAATTCAAAATTTTGTGAAATATAAGTATTTTTTTGTGAATTTCTAAAAAGTTTATAAAGTTTTCTTTAAAACTAGTTACAACAGAGTAATAAAAAGATTCTTTATCAAATAAAGAAAGTTTTAATATACCGGGTGTTGTCCAGAGCATGCGTATCACCTTTTTAAGAGGTGAAGGAGCCGTTATTTCAAAATTTAAAAAAAAGTTTGTTAACTAAATCAAGGGTGCTCTATCGATTGATGGTATTTTTAACTTCCGCAAAGGACCGCAAATTGGTTTTTTAAGGCCAAAAATCGCCGAAACAGCCCGAAATCGAGATTTTCAAATGGGAAGGGGTATTTTTTAATGCAAATTCAGATTCTACGACAAATACACCCGGTATAGTCCCAGTTTTTGTTAACAATTTTTTTTCTTCAATTTTACAAGTCCTCTTGAAGTAAACCTTTTTAATCAATAATCAGCTATAATTTTTTTTAGATTATTATAAAAAACCTAGCTTTGTAACCCGCCATAAATGACGGAAGCAAAATAAATTCTAGCATTTCTTTCCTTCATTAGAGTTTTAATTTCAAGTTTAAGAAAAATACGTATTTGCTTACTAATTTATCATACCTTTATTTTTGTATTATTTTACGCTTTTAATTACCACATAAACAGAATATTTGTAGTAAGGTGCAAAATTTTCTATTCCCTAAAGGTCATTTACTCGATCATTTTAGCGACATCCTTTTTTCCAACATTGAAAATTTACGGTATAATTCAGAATCAAGTTAATCTTGTTAACATTCAATAACATCCGCTGCGTAAGTTTAGCGTAAAAGTTTATAGCGAAGAAATAATATTTTATAATGAGCCACAACTTTGAACGAAAACAATTTTAAAAACAAAAATAAATAAAATTGTAAATATAAAAACAATAATATTATAGGTACACATAATATTTATTTTGATAAAAACTCGTGTTGGAGAAAAAATTAAAATAAAAAAATTTACTGCAAATAAATACGTATTTACAAAACTGTTCATACTTTGTGAACCATTAATCGGTTATTTAAAATTTAATTTCAAAAAATTCATTATCGAACTGTTCATGTTAAAATTCATGTATAATATATAATTATAATAGACAAGCATTTAAGGACCTGCGCTGTAGACACCTTTAATCGATTTTATCCTTAATGAACTCTTAATATGTAAATAAATTTTCATACATGTACAACAGAAATGCGCATACGAGTTGAAAATTTTCTATTTTCTTTTATAATATTCAAACTTTTAAATAAAATATATCCATTTTGTGTCATTCAACATCTTATTATTTTTATACATAATTAAGGGGAAATTTATTCTATTAAATTTTTTAATTGACTGTCTCAAATTATTGGTTTTGGTCATTTTTAGTAATCATATAGTTTAGGTTAAAAATATGTATAATGTCTTCTTTAATTACAAAAATATTTTATTTTTAGTATGTTTATCCATTAAATGCCACTGACTATAGGGAATATATCGGAAACAAAATAGTATATGAGGGAGGTGTATATACTACTTAAATGTGTCCTAAATAAAACTTACTAACTTCAAAACTTTTCATTAAACATTAGTGATTTCTGCTTTATCTTGAGAAGTCAATGTCAGTCAGTACGTAAATTACTGTTTTTTTCAAAACTTTAAATTTGGCTTCAACTCAACAAGGGGTCTCTAGTTATTATTTATAACATATATTAAAAAGAAGAACAACAATCAATATGGCTTAATCGTTACCTATATATACCTACCTACTACATTTCTACACACTTGAAGAAAACAAATATACCTAAAAATTATAAATTTACAAAGATAAGAAATAAAAAATAATAGTACAAAATTTCATTTAATTTCTGTAAAAATGTATAGGTTGTTATTGTTTTTATGTGTAAATCAGCAGAACCAAAACCTAACCCTATAATGCATACTAAATATTATATATGATCATAAATTTATATATTACATAGATATACATATATATATTAAAAAAAAACAATAAACAAAAAAAATAAATAACAATTTTAACTCATCATCGCATCACATTTCTGGCTAGAGTATATATGTATACCTATGGTACTATACAGGCTATGCACACGGTATGGCAAAACTATGATGCTATGATAATTAACATAACAACAAAACAAAATAAAAATAAAAAAAAAATAAAAATAAATAACAATTTTAACTCATCATCGCATCGCATTTCTGGCTAGAGTATATATACCTATAGTACTATGCAGGCTATGCATACGGTATCAAAACTATGACGCTATGATCATTATCATAACAAAAAAAAAAAAAAATATATGAGACACATATGCATATTGTGTATAATTTTAAGTAATAAGTACCTTTAAGTACATTATGTGTTTTTTTGTGTTAAATGCTGTGTGCCTTTTGGTTATTATACCCTATTAAACTATTGATAAAATTTCTATTAGTCCTTTTTATTATAAATCAAAAAAATTGTTTGTTTTAGTTATATTATTATTATTATTTTTTATTTTTCCTTATTATTTGCGAAGAAGACTAACATTAAATTAAAAATATATAATTCATACAATGGTATTTTTTCCTGCAAAGGTTCAGCATGGTAGACAGGAGTTAAAAAAAGAGTACCAAAGCAATTTGTATACATATTGCAATTTGTATATGTGTTGGAGTATTCCGTCGGACAAACAAACATCCAGATAAATGCAGAGAATTATATATATAATTATTATTTAGTAACTATAATTACTTAACTATTATATAAAACTAATTCTATTTAACATATTATATTAGATTTTAGATTCTTCATTAAATGCTTCAATTTATAAAGTGTTTTTTAATGTAATAATTAATAGATTAAAAGTAAGACCTAGCCTATATCTCGTTGATATGAAAATTACTTACAGACTCATAGCCTATTCTTTTGTAGAGCTAGGAACCCTGAACCGGCTTAAATGACAGACCTGACAATTAGCTTCAAAAAATTGTTCAGATATTATGTTGGGGCTTACCAGAATATAGGGTGTTTTTAAAAAAAATTGTGATTTTATGGTGCTTAACTCACCAATTGTGGAGGTGTAATGATGTCATAAATTGTACCATTAATTTGATATTTTTTTAAATTTTTTAAATTTTTACTCTTTATTTCTTTTCTCCTTGAACATCCCCATTGTTAAAGCGTTAAATATATGGTATTTTATACAACTTTATATAAAAGATGTGTTGTCATCTTGCTTTTAACTTCCATGGGTTTTAAATTAAAAGCCCTTCTAGTAAAATAAAATGAATGTAAATTCAAAATTTAAATTTACATAAGCGTACATATCTTATATATTAATACGCTTAAACGTCTGTTAAACTTTTCACAAAGCTTTTACAACACAAAGCTTTTTTCAACTAGATTAGACAACTTTATTAGAACTATTAAGAATTACGATAGTGTGAAAAATTTTATTTAAAGACATAAACCACAAAACGATAAAACCAAATAAAACAAAAAACAAATTAAAATTAACCTAAAAACAATTCACCTATTGAGCAATAGCATTGACTATCTGATTATATGAATTAATTTAAAAAAAAAAAAACAAAGTAGCAAAGACAAGAATCGAATTATCAGAATATTATTATTATATCGATTTATAAATAATTAAAATAGCTTTGCTATAATATTACGATATTACAGCAAAAAAACTTACCGGTAAAACAAATAGTAAATATAATTTCTACCTCACCTAGAAAATGTTCACAAATTCCAAAAATTGAAATTTATTTATTTTATTAACAAATAGTTCAAAAGTATAAATTCAAATGCGCAGTAGCATTGAGTAAATATTATATTGTACATTTTTTTTTTTTTTTTTTTTTTTTTTTTTGCGTGGATTGGTGGGAATCTTCATAGACACAATGAGCCCCGTAGCTTCCATTGTGTGCCAGATTTTTACTGACTAAACCTGTTAGTCCAACGGACTAACCATTAATTTATTGCTGTTTTGATTTTCTTAAAGAAAAAGGTTACGAAATTTTATCGTATTAAATTTAGTGGCTTAGTTCTTTTAAGCCTTCTGACATCATTTTGATTATCTAGCAGTTGAGTGGCCTCAACGTTAACATGTCCCTCCAGACGAGCTATATGCTTTGTTGCATATCTTTTTATCTCATTTTCTATGCAAGGAATTTTTAGATCTCTGTGCAAATCACTGTTGCGAACATACCAGGGGGCATTTACCATGTTGCGGAAGAGTTTATTTTGGAATTTTTGTATACAAAGTACATGTGTTTGTTTGGCACATCCCCATATTTGTATGCCGTACAACCATATCGGTTTGAGTATCTGATTATATAACAAAATCTTGTTATGTATAGGTAATTTAGAATTACGACTTAAGAGCCAGTACATTTCTCTATACTTATTTTCAAGCTCAAATTTTTTCTTTTTAACGTGCTCTTTCCATCTAAGTTTGACATCTAATGTCATTCCTAGGTATTTAGCATTGTTTTCTTGGGGTATATTGACCCTATTCAGATTTACCAATGGTGGTTGATTTTCTAATTTTTTATTTGTAAAATTTACATGTACTGATTTTAACTCATTGAGTTTAATTTTCCATTTCTTTGTCCAGAGGTATAGCTTGTCGCTTGCTCTTTGCAATTTAATTGTAGCCTCGTCAATATTTGATCCTACTGCCATCAACGCAGTATCGTCAGCGAATGTAGCTACAGTTATATTTTCCATTTCTGGTAAATCATTGGTGTAGAGCAAATACAGTATGGGACCCAGAATACTACCTTGAGGCACACCCGTTTTAATATCTCTAATAGTAGAATACTCTTCGTCTTGTTTTATTCTGAATAGTCTGTTTTCTAGATATGATGAGAATATATCTACGTATTGTTTAGGTAACATATTGTTTAGTTTATTTATTAAGCCTCGATGCCATACTTTATCAAAAGCTTGGGCTACATCTAGAAATATGGTAGAGCATACTTTTTTTTCCTCTAAAGCTTTTTCTTTATGTCTGTTATTCTATGAATTTGATCGATTGTCGAGTGCTTAGATCTAAAGCCAAATTGATAATTTGGAATCAGATTACTATTTTCTATGATCGGTCTCATTCGAATCAATAATAGTTTTTCAAATAATTTTGATACTATTGGTAGTAATGATATTGGTCTGTAGGATTTGACCTCATTTATGGGCTTACCTGGCTTTGGTATCATAATTATCTCTGCTATTTTCCACATATTCGGCACATACCTTATTCTTATAGCAGCGTTTATAATGCTTGTTAGCATTGTTATAGCTTTTTTCGGAAGTTCTTTCAGGACTTCCGATGTAATTAGATCAAAACCTGGAGCTTTTTTATCTCTGAGTTATTTAATTTTTTCAACTATTTCACTCTCTGAAAATGGTGATATAACATTTTCTTGCCAATTATTATTTTCTTCAGTGAGATCATCCGAATCAGTCTCGTCTGGACAAAAAATTTCTTCAAGATGATCTGCGAATGTTTCAGCTTTATTTTTATTATCTCTCGCCCATTCACCGCTTTTCATTCTGATTGGCGGGATTTGAGAGATCGAGGTTTTTGTACTCTTTGTTGCTTTCCACAACGAGTAGTTATTTTCTCTTTTAGCTGATAAATTTTTTATATATTTTTCAAAATTTTCATTTTTAAGATCTTTAATTTTTCTTTTAAGATTCTGAGTTAACCTATTTAGCACAGTTTTGTCTGCCGGATCACGCGATTGTTGCCATCTGCGTCTAGCTCTTCTTTTTATTTTTATCATATTTAATATTTCTCTAGGGTAGTTGAATCCTACCGATTTATATTCACAATTTTTTGTATTATTCCATCCAGCATTTTGAATAATTTTAATAAAATTTTCTACTTCAGAATCTATATCACATTTGGATCTTAGTTTTGTTTTTATGTTTATTTTGTTTTCTATTTCTTGTTTAAAGCTAGCCAAGTCAGTTGTCTTGTTCGTTAGCAGAGGTTTCGACTGTTTCTTAATAACCTTTTCATATAGACTTAGTATGACTGCAGAGTGATCTGAGTCCAAATCATGGTTATCTTCTAGCTTAATATAACTGGGTGAAATTTTTTTTGTTATATAAAAATCAAGCAGATCAGGAGTTTTATTTCTATCAGTTGGCCAATAGGTAGGCTTACCGGTAGATTGGTAAATGCAGCCTTTTTCTTTTATAGCTTTTCTTAGCTCTCTTCCTCTCGTAGAGGTTACTCTAGACCCCCAATCTATGTGCTTGGCGTTGTAGTCACCTCCCAGGATAAATCTTTCGCCAAGTAGTTTAAGAATTTCTTCAAACATGTTATTCTTTATGTTGTATTTGGGTGGACAGTATAATGCACCGACACAAAGGCTTTGTTTAACAGACATAATTCGTAGCACGATTAGTTGGAATTCATCTATTTCTAGACTAAGTTCCTCGTGGTGCTTAATATCTTTCTTTATTAAAATTGAGCTACCACCTCTGGGTGTATTACTCGGATGGTTTGCGCTGTAGCATGTATAGTCATTTATTTTAAGCGATGACTTATCTGTCATATGTGTTTCTGTCAAGAGACATACATCAATATTTTGTGTTCTCAATAGAATTTCCAAATTATTTTTCTTGTTCAGAATACCATTGGCATTCCACGTGACTATACGAAGTGCGTTCTTAACCATGCCTTGCGGATTTATTTTTTGGTGTATACATATATATTTCATTATGTTTGTTTTCTAATGTGCATAGTCTTGTTGAGATTTCATTCATTGTTTTTATCATATTTTGCATCATCTGCATAATGGTATTTTCAGTCAACTTTTGTGTAGAAACTTTATTTTGTTCTTTCGGGTTTCTTTTTTGACTTAGGTTATTTTGTGTTACCTGTGGATATGATAAACCTTCTACGACTTTTTTCGACGTAAAAGTTTTAGGTATCTCTGAAGTTTCAATGCAATTCTGTTTCTGTGCACTAGGTTGTCTAGGTTGCCTAGGTTGCCTAGGTTTTGTCTTTTGTTTTTCTTGTCTATGTTGCATTTGTTTTGGGGCATTTTTTTGTAGTTTCTTTCTTTTTTGCAATTCTCTAGCCACCTGGCAACCACGATAACTCGCTGGGTGTGCCTCAAGGCAATTAGCACATTTAGGCTTAATATTTTTTTTTTTCTTTACAAGAAATTGTTAAGTGGGGACCAGCACATTTAACACACAGAGCTAGACGCTGGCAAAACATTTGTGTATGGCCAAATCTTTGGCATCTCTTACATTGAGGAATGGTAGTCGTTTTACGAATAGCCTCCATTTTAACCCTCATGTGCTGGATAAATTCAATTTTGAATATTTTGTTTATATCTTCGGAGTTTTCGAATGTTAGCATAAAGAGAGGAAGACGTACCGTAGATTCTTTGTTATTTTCCTTTTTCTTTATTATTTTATTTGTGACTTCTAGAATTTTGAATTTCAATTCGTTTTTTATATCTTCAGGTTGGCATGACGGATGTAAATACCTAACCATTACTTTAATAGGCCTGGTGCTCTTATTTTCATAAGTGTGCCATTCAATATTGGCTTCATTTATTGCCTTAGTCAACTCTCTATATTCTTTTTCTTCTTCAACATTAATTTTTAGTTGTTTATTGTTAAGCATATTAACTTTATATTTAATATTGCTTTCTTTTAATTTTTTGTTTATTTGAGGGTATTCCACTACATTACTAAGTATAACTGGAGGAGGTTTACCTTTTCTTTTACTTTTCGCAACTTCATTTATTTGCACATTTTTCTCTACTTTGTCCGCAACATTTTCTGGGCTTAAAGTAGGTGATTTTTCTGCTTTTCTTTTTTTACAGATTCTTTTTGTTTTAAAGATCCAGTCGGTTTCTCGAGCTAGTTCTTCATCATCTGTATGAAATTCTTCAGCAGTTTTTAGTATTACTCTTTTAGTAGACATGTTTTGTGAATTTTTTAGTTTCACATTTTCTTCTTTAATTATGCAGAGTTCATTTTTCAATTCCCTGCATAAGATTTCTAATTCTGTAACTCTGGCATTAAGTTGATTATTTTTTGCCTCAAGTGCCTTTTCGTTATTATTACCCTTGTCGGGTTTTCTATAGCTGTCTTTTTGGGACATGTTTTCGTAGATATTTTGAGACCCTGCTGGAGGTGTTCTCTGGACCCCAGATTTTCTTCTGAATGGGTCAATTAAAGCAGCTCTGCTTTCGTGGTTTTGCAATAAGTGGTCTCCCCCAGAATCCGTAAGACCTGCCTCGAAAGAGGGTGGATTTTCCAGAAGATCTGGATTACCACCTGGGGTATTAAATCTTTGAGTTTTATTCATTGCATACTTTTTTTTTTGTTTTGTTTTAATTCGGAATTCCATCTCCTAGCCTAAGGATAATATTTCCCTTATACAAGGCGGTACCTTTTATTCCTGCCGTCCCTCTGGGATCAGTCGCAGACCAGAAAGCCGCCCATTCTGGGTCAGTCGCTTCTGGATTTGTCTAGGATTTTAGTGGACTTTTACCACAAGCATGCCTTACTGCGGATATTTCGTACCCCAACCCGCCGGGGCCAACTGGAGAATCTGAAGAAATATTGTACATGGAGAATCATAAACCGAAATTTACGATCTGCTAAGAACAAGAAAAACAAAATATGTTATGACATAACAGTGAAAATAGTCGAATATTTTCACTGAAGAAGTCGAGTGCAAAACACTGAAGAAGTCTGCAAGTAGTAGACGAAATACGCGTATCTGTATGATAAGCATATCAGTAAAATTAAAAGGAAAATATTCGACTATTTTCACTGTTATACCAAAATTTTACTCTAACGCTGGAAAACAAGTTTTTATAAAAACTATGTTATGACATTATTATCAAGTTCCAATTCAATACACAGCAAATTTAATACACATAAAAATTAAAAAAAACTTTAAAAAGAAAAATCACAGACTACCCTTATCTACATCAGAGACCCTAGCGGGATAACAATATAACAATAAAAACTGAAGTATAAGAGATAAAGCATAATTATTGGCTTTACCCGTAACTATAATAGTCATAAAGCGTCAATAAAAACTGAACAATAAGAGAAAAAGCATAATTATTGGCTTTACCCCTAACTATAATAGTCATAAGACGTCATATGATGTCATATGATACTTCGATAAATGGCCTATATGATTCGATATGATTTAACAAAGTCGTAACCAATCATAACCTTTACTATAATGGTCATGCCTCATCATACCAAAACGTCAGAACCAAAATTTAAAAGAAGTGAAATAAAAATATAAATTCTATAAATAAATGTTTTGTTTTTTATTTTGGGTTTTGAAATAGTTAGGGCTATTATGATAATAAAAAAAAAACACAATAAACGTATCTATGGCTATTTTAATGTGTTTTTAATGTGGGTGTGGTATGTATTTAGTTTAAATGCATTTAATTTCATATCTATACTGCCAGCGACATCTCTGTTCGCCACATTTTGTTGAAATGTACGTCTCTATTAATAGTATTTGTTAGGGAGCGTTTAGACATCAGATTTTGTTTCATGAAAGTTTTGTTTTACTTATTTTTATTACATTTACAAATTTTATTGCAATTACATCAAATTTTATTTCAAAAGTTTTAATTACATATCTCAAAGATTAACAAAAATAGTTGCAAAGTATACATATATCATGAAAAATCCACTTTCTAAACTTGCAAAATACGAAGATACGAATATGTGTGACGAGTAATGTTTGAATTAGTATTAAAATGTTAAACTATTTTTAAGATATGAAATAAAGTGAATTATAGTTTTAAGTTTTTCAATTTAACTTATTTATTATGTAATAAAAAAATATTTAAAACATTAATTTTTTTTTAAGAAAATAAAGAAAATAAACAAATAAAATAAATTGTTTCATTTATAATGCTAAAGCTAGACCGGCGAATGTTACGCTGGGAATAGCTAGTATATGTATAATATCCTTGAAGGTTATATTGTGCAGTATTTATGCTATACAAATACCAAATTAAATTTCAAATAAACGCAAAAGTGTCATTTTGATGTAAAAAAACAAAAAAATATATAAAAAACACTCACAACTAAGAAAATTCTTTCATTTCAAATCAAGTTACATTATTATAAATTTCTTTAGTTGGTTAAGGCGTGATAATGCATTTTATAAGTATTTCAAACTTTAAGGATAAATTATTTTAGAATAGTGAAAAGTTAAAAACTAGTAATGTTATTGTAGATTTAAATGTCAATATTGTCTAAATTCATTTGTACATATTATCTAAGTGATTTCACTATTTCAAACTTTTATTTTTATTATTTTTCTTTTGTAATCTCTTCCGCCATAAAAGTTTTAAATATTAAAAAGAATTTGTTTTTTATGCTTTAGTGAGTAAATTTAAATGAAAAATCAAACAAATTGTCTAGGATAATTCTGTTACTGATGAAAACTTTTTTTTTTAACTTTGGAACTATAATACGGTCGAAGTAGAGTCTGCAATTTTATTATATAAATTAAATCCCTCTGCAGAGTGAGTTTACTTTCAAATTAGAACCATTATGCTAGATAGCTGTGTGTGGCCCCAAGAACAATATGGCCTCCAGTTTTTTGATAAACAGCCAAGTGTTAGAATGTTAGGATGTAACCTTTAGAATTTACGTAGCGCTTAGTTGGTACAGATTAAATATAGCTCATGAACCAGCTAAGCTCGCTTCCTAATTTTTAAAATTTCAACAAGAAATATTATCAAAGTTAGTTATAAGAAACTTATATCAAATCCTATCGAACAGTTTTTTCAAAATGGTCGAATAAACATTCATGAGTGTTTTTCTCCGTTTCAAAGAATTGGCGTATGCGACAAAACAATATTCAAGCGACGAAATTTTGAAAGCTCTCTAAACATTCTTTTGCAACACAAGCAAGCACTAATTAACTGGGTTTCTTAACATTTAAAAATTTTAGTATTCTCCTATTTCGCGAAGAGAATCCAAAATGAATTTTAATTAAATTAAAATTAATTTCTTATTAATTCTATAAATAAAACTTATTTAATACTAGATTTTAAATTTTAAGCTTTGTTTTTAAGTCTTTTAAGCTATATTTTGTTATGTACATCTGCTTTATGCATATTTGTATTAATAATTTATCAAAATATAAACAACACAGAGTTCTTAATTGTTTTTGATAATCAGATTTGTTTTTAGTGATATATTTAGATTTATGGAATAAAAGTCGAGTTTCCTTTCACTAATCATTTGTATTTATTTTGCAAATATCGATATTTCGGAAGCAACTTACTTCCTTCATCATCATCATCACTGAAAAACTTTCTATCATAAACAGTTTGTTTTAAAACATCTATATCTTAAGCTCGCTTCTAAAGTCACACAGCACAAATCAAGAAATGTTGAAATATAATATTTTCTCGCCTGTAGACATTAGCTATATTGCTCAGTAGAGCTTTATCCTGAGTTTCTTTCTTGTTCTAATCAGATGTTGGGTTTACTCTCTTTATGTTATACGGTCTCCAGCCAAGATGTGACTTTACAAAATTCATATTTGATACACGTTTTAGGTATGCACGTGAACGAAAAATCATAGTTTTAACATCGCGATGTGAGCATCAAAGTGTTTGAGATACTTGAGTCGATAAAACTCTTTTTTCATCTTCGGAACCTATTGATATCTATAAATCATTTATATGATCCAAGATGGACAATAAATACATTTGGGCAAGCACTTCCCTTACAGCTTTTGGGTACCTTCACCTCGTTCAATCGGCGACCCAACACTAACTTCGTATTTAACTTCCGTTTGGACATCGTCGTATAGTAGAAGTGCTTTCTCTGTTTTATAGATACTTCAAAGGTGTGGCACATGGTCATTAGAAATCAGAGAACTACTCTCTACTCTTAAAGAGTTCCAACGCCAAATAAGACAGTAGCCGCAGATACCCATCCCTTCACAGTAAACATATGGAAGCGGTATTTTATTTGTCTGCATTCCATTCGACTGAATACAATTTCAAAATTACGATAGAGTAGTTGGTTTTGCTTTGCTGAAAAGACGTTTTCACTGTACTGCACAAAATTTTTATAACGACTGGTAGCTCTCAGTGGAATCTACTAGTATACTTTTTGAGTTACCGTAGAAACTTATATGCAAATACAAGAAACCAATACTGAAAACAATTTCAAGTGAACTGTCGTTAAAGCATATACTACTCAAATTTCTGTATAGCGTACAGCAAAGCAATTATGATCAAACAACGTAAAAATTTATCGTACGTATGGTGTCAAGAAAATGAAGCTAAACTAAATAAAATCAAATACGTTTGAAGAAGCTTTTGCTACATAGCAAATATTTATTTTATTTGCTAAAAAATATTTTGAAAATCTATATTAGATGCTTTTTAAGTAAGTGGAGACACAGTAATCAATTGTTTAATCAAATGTTTTTTATTTCTATTAAAAATTTTAACTATAAAAAAATAACGGACGAACATATTTTTTCCATTTAGATATCCATTCAGATTAAACATTTTTTCTCCTTATATTTTTTTTTTCTTTTACTTTTTCATTTCTATAGGATTAAGCACTTTTATAAGAAACATAATCTTTATTACTAACACAGATGAGTTTATTTCATTGTTCTACCATTAAAAAAAAACCGTATTTTGTCAGTAATTTTTCACTTTTACTTTAAAGTTTGTGTTTAGAAGAATTTTTTTTATAATTTATTTCGTATTTTTAAAGTTTTGCATTAAAAAATATTTATTTTTAATTAATTTGGTGTAGAGGATTTTGGATAGAAAAATTGCCAATTATTATAAAATCCAAGATAAAAATAACAATGTTGTTATGATGTTGAGCAATATCGAAATTTCAACAATAAAACAGAGGTTTAAAACAATTAACAGTTTTTATTTGGTTTTACAATTCCACAATATTTAAGTATCCACTTAAGTTTTATTATTTTTATATTTGAATTAATTTACGTCTCAAAAGTTTAAAAGAAAACTTATTGCATAGTTGCTAGTATGATTAGATACTGAATAAAACAGTCAGAGTTTTCCTCCCATATTCTTATTAAATGTTAAAAATAATTGAAACGGTTATACAACAATTTCAACTATTTTTTTTCAAGCTAAACTGAGAAAAGTTAAAGTACAATTTAAACTCTGGCGGTTGTTCATTCTTATTTCTTAAAAAATCTAATTTTCGGGTCGAAGTTCACTCGTATATGTCATATAACAAAACATGTCAAAAAAACTTTTTTATTAAAATCCATGTTCTAGCTTTTTGTTTTAAATGTATAATGAAATTAAATGTTTTGTTTATACTGTTATCAAACAGGAGAGATTACATAATTTATTTGTACATTTGGTAGTTGTGATAATTAGGTTCTAGAATAATTAAGTTCTTTCATCGAAATTCTGAAAGGAAGGCAGATCAGTTATTTAATATATAGTCGATACAAGTTTATACACCAAATAATACTTTTGCAATACATATACAAAATTCAATTTACACAGAACTCAAAATGTCATTTCAATGTAAAAGAACAAGAAAAATACCAACTCATAAGAAAATTTTTACATTTTAAATTAAGAAGTAAATATATTCTAGACAGTAGAAGTTTTCGTAAGTATCATACAGGATAACTGTAGGAACAAATTAGAACCTTATTAATTTGCTCAATCTTGCAAGTTTGCTCTTTGTATACAGCTAGAACTATAGGAATACTCTAAAACAGCTTACGCCAACGAAAGGGTCATCTAAAGAGTTATCATCATTGTCCTGTCTTGTTGTAACCCCATGCGTGAGGCATAGAGCGCACATTTGCAGAGCAAGGTCATTAAAAATTTACAACTATTTGCTTTGGTATTGGCATTTGATTGGTGCTATTTTCGATGAAAATTTTCCATCCTTTCTTTTATACAAAATAAATTTAATAAAATAAAAATAAAATAAAAACAAAACAGTTTCCAATATTTCTGTCACACCCATTTTGATCAACCAAATACTAATTTGTTATAATTATTTACTTTATCCGAAGGATTTCGCTTATTTGCGCTGGTTCGAACTATAAACATTATAAATTTATTTTACCATTATTCTATAATTCGATTCAAATAACCACACCTAGTGACAGTAGTAAAATCTTTTGATTTTATGAGACATCAAAGTTTATTTACTTACGAATACTTACTTCTACGATGATACCTAAAATTAATGTGCTGAGCTTCATTCTGAACTAATCTAATAATGTTTTCCATTATGCACGGATTGCTTCTCTTAAGCTCAAGATTAGAAATGGTTTCACATTGTTCTAATATATTGTTCTGCGTCACAAAGCGGATTATATTGTCATACAAAATTTTTTCAAAACATCGTTACAAAACATTACAATACCGTTATCTAATTAAGGAATTCAAAGATAAAATTTTGATTTGAAGAGGTCTTCTACACCTTTAACTGAAACCAAATTATATATTGTATTATATTTTGTATCTGTATATTGTCAAAAATATGACAAAAATTTAAAGAGGAGTAAAAGAAAATGGTTCGACTAACATAAAATATTAAAATGAGTAGTATATAATTCAGGGTAGAGTATTTTATTTCTGGAACAGCATGCATTTCAAATTAATTATTTTAAATTAGTTTACAGAATAAATATAAGTAAGTCACTTCTGTTTTTAATCCAATAAAAATTTAACTAATATTGAAATGAATATCTATAGAGAAAAATTTTAAAATGACAGACGTAAGCCGTAAAAGTATTTTTTTACAAAGATTCAAGATTATTCTTCAACGTTTAAAGATCCTTTTATATAACTTTAAGAAATTTTATAATATCTAGAATGATAGAATTATGTATATATGTAAGAATATTGTCGAATAGTTTTGCATAAATTATAGTTAATTAAAGAGTATTGAAAAGAATTTTGGTATCTTAAGGAAGAAAACGAAAACAAAATCAGAGAATATTAATAATATTATCCTGTTCAAAATAATAATTTTAAATTAATTAGTAAAATAATGTATAGAAAAAATGAAATTTGAAAAAAAATTAAACAAATTAAATAGTAATGGAAAAATCAAACAAAAATTTAATAATTTAAATTCTGGTGCTTTTAGGGCCAGTTTTCAGGTGAACACTTAAGTATCAAATCAAACGCTACACTTAAATAAAAAATTGTGTTTTTCAATTGGTACTTAAAGCAATACTTAAGTGGCACTTAAGCTTGGTAAAATGACCGCTTAAGCTACACTTAAAATTTAAATATTTTAATAATCTTTCTTACATATCTTTCTGACATTTATACTTTATTGGTCATTTGTATTGCATTCATTCATGCATTCATGCATTCAATTTAACAAGTGCTGCCATTGCAAATAATCGAAAATGACAGCTGAAAATCAACACTTAAGTTGAGCTAAAGCTAGAAAACTCAATTTTTTTTAAAGTGGAGCTTAAGTGTCGAATGATACTTAAACTTAAGTACTTACCTGAAAACTGGCCCTTAGTGGATTATTTTTGACTTCAATAATTATAGAAATTTTTATTTTGTTCATTTCATTCACATTTTGAATCAATTTACTGAATTCAAGAAAGTGTTAAAGGGTAAGCGATTTAATCGTTTAAGAAACTTTAAAGCGTTTTAAACAAAAAAACATGTAATACTAACAAGTCTCACATCTGAATATTTTACGGGCGGGTAAGAAAATAAAACGAAAATAAAAATTGAAACGACTAATCATTCATGTAGATATACATACATATTTCAATATTTTTTTAACATCTAGGTTCAAAATTATAGAAGGCAATGAATTTATGATTTTAATTATGCATTATTCCTTTCTTCATTTCAATTAATTTATTTCCTTCAATATACTTTTTTTTTTAAATATATGTATAGTTTTGTACAGAGTTTAGAGATATTCTCTTTACAGCTGAAACATTTTAAATTTTAAATAAATGCTACATTCTCATATTAATATTAAATTTTTGAGGGAAAACAGTATAGTGAAAACCTTATCCAATTTTTTTTTTGTATATAATATTTTTATATTTAATTAAACTTAAGACTAACTAACCTAATACTATTTATTTTAATTTATTATCTATACTAGTTAAATACCCGTTACTACGTAACTTTTTGCTACCGTTATATATAGTGAAAAATCAAAATTAGAGCATTCTAGGTTGTACTGCATTATAAATTATCAAAATCAAAAATTCCCCTATCAACAATATTTTAGTAATATTTGATACTTTAGTTAAATTAGTAGATTAGCAGATAGACTATATAATTGAATTGATATAGATTGAAATATTTAATCAACTAATATTTCATTAAAATCTATATTTCTAACAGTTCTATTCTCTTCGGTGACAATTTTCAAATGATTTATATTCCCAGTAGTGCGCGAAATCCCGACATATAGTTGTCCATGTGAAAACTCTGGTGCATCAAGTAAAATACCAACCTTATTGAGAGTTTGACCTTGCGCTTTGTTGATGGTCATTGCAAATGCAGCTCGGACGGGAAACTGGCGTCTTACTGTTTATTTTTTTTTATAAATTAGGGAAACCAAAAAATTAAAAACTACTGTTTTTTTTATTTTAAAATAAAAAAGACTACAATATCATATATTAATAAATAGATAAAGGATATATTCATATATTACATAGGTACATTTATTATTTATCTATCCTGTTTATTTTTTTTTTAAATAAAAAACACTAAAATATTAGTAAACTTAATATAGCTATTGTTTTTTATTCACAAATAAAAAATCACTAAAATTAGGTACTAACGATTAGGTAACGTTTAGACATCAAGATTTAGTTTGTACTATTGAAAGTTTGATTGTCCTGTAAACGTTGTTCCACAAATTTTGACATCCGACTTTGTTTAATGAAAAAAATAGAATATTATGTTATTATTATCAAACATTTTTGAAACACAAAATGCGAAATCCCGACATATAGTTGTCCATGTGAAAACTCTGGTGCATCAAGTAAAATACCAACCTTATTGAGAGTTTGACCTTGCGCTTTGTTGATGGTCATTGCAAAGGCAGCTCGGACGTGAAACTTGCGTCTTACTGTTTCTTTTTTTTATAAATTAGGAACCAAAAAATTAAAAACTACTGTTTTTTTTATTTTAAAATACAAAAGACTACAATATCAAATATCAATAAATAGATATAGGATATATTCATATATTACATAAGGTACATTTATTATTTATCTATACTGTTTATTTTTTTTTTTAAATACAAAACACTAAGATATTAGAAATAAAGTAAACTTAATATAGCTATTGTTTTTTATTTACAAATAAAAAATCACTAAAATTAGGTACTAACGATTAGGTAACGTTTAGACATCAAGATTTAGTTTGTACTATTGAAAGTTTGACTGTCCTGTAAACGTTGTTCCACAAAATTTAAAAATTTAATAGGTAAATTTTTTTTTTTATTTTCTTGTATTTTTTATTTTTTGTTTTATTTGTTTATAACTTTTAATTTCTATATGTATATTCAAAATCATTGTTTTTTAGTTGAGCCAAACAAACCTTAAATAAATAAATAAGTAACTTTTATCAAATAAAATCTTATGTGTAAACGTTGCTCTAAATGCTAACACTTATGCCAACACTTATGTAGTTGATTGTATAAATTGATTAAAGTTTTTTTGATTATTTTTCATAAAAAAATACGTAATAACTTACGTTAATCAATGTAGTCAAAAAATTATTTTAAAATATATTTTTCACGTAAATAAGAATGTATTCAATAGCTTTGAAATTATTATTCTAAATATTTTTAATCCATTTTGTTTTAGCAGGGGAGGAAACAGAAAGAATTACGTGCTAATTCGACATTTATTTGATTTTTTTGTTGTTATTTTTTCTTTTCTCTTTCGTTTGGGTTAAAGAAATGTATCCATAAAACAAAAACAATTCTCAGTAGATTGAAATAAAAAGGGGAAAGATTATCTACATAAATTATTATATAATATAAAGCCGCACACGCATCTACTATCAAAGGATAGTAGGTAAAGGATCCATTAATAAGAAAATGCACTGGAATAAAATTTTATAATTTGTTAATGATTGGTTACCATTTTTCTAATCGATTTCCAAAATTGTAAGAAATAGAAAGTAATAAGAATTTAATTTGTGAGAGAGAGATAAAAATTCAAAACACAAAGTGGGAAAAAAATTATCGAACAAATATCGAGATGTGTTACATTTAAAAATGCATAGTAATAAGAAACATTTTTTATTCACATTATTAATATTCAAATTTCCTTCCTATTTATAAATTCTAATATTATTAATAACTAATAAATTATCATTCATTATTACATGACAAAATTTAATTTTGAAGGAAATAAAATTAAATATTTAAAATTAAATTTCAAAAATTAAATGGCTTTTTAAATCATTTATATCGCACTCTTTCTTTCTCACAGCTTATTACATAAGAAAAACCATAGTTTTTTGTTTCTTTAACTAATGGAGTTTTTTTGTAAATGGAATCTTGACTTCCATAGTGTATATCTTCTTATTAAAGAATATTTTTTTCTTCTATGATGTATTAAGAAGAAAAACAACAAAAGAAAATAACAAAAAATGTGTATATTCCGTTTCATTTAAATCAATTTGAGTAAAGATTTTTTTTTCTCCTATATTAAAGGCATTCTTGATGAGGTGTAAGAAAGAAAGAAAAAAATTTCTTCCAATTTGATTGCAAATAAATTCTCTTCATTTATGTTAAAAACAAAATGTATGCATGAAACAGAAACAATATATTGACACCGGCGAAGAATTATATATAGATTTACATATAACATACAAGTTTTGTATCATAATATTGTTTGAATTTTCTTTTATAATATTAATATTCTCGTCAACCATATTCAAATTGATCTTATTGTGCAACTTTTTGAAATCTGTAACTTATTTCTATGTGTTTTAGCACAAGCGGCCCAGACTGTTGCTCCATATGTTAAAATTTGAAAAAAAAATGGTTTTGAGTATGATTATTTTATTTTCTAAAAATAGAAATGACCTCCGATTTATATACGGGTGTAGTATTTTGATGGTCATGTTAATTTTGCCAATTGTTTTATATGTATTCTATTGAAACGTTCTATTTTTTATCTAGGTGCAAGTCCTCTTTTTATCTATCTTACGGCATCCACCCATTTTATTTCGGTATTGTTAAGAAAGAGATTGGATTGTGGTAACAAGAAGGCTTTCATCTTTTTTGTAAAAAATATATCCTTATTTCTTTATATAAATTTTTATTTGTGTTGAAAAGTCTATACTGAATAAAATTTTTAATATATACTTTTATCGAAACAAAATTAGCCTCCATAAAAAGTAGATGTAAAAGTAGAAATAAAATGAATGGTCGTCCATTCTTAGATTCTACAAATAATAAGATAAATTAAACTTGTTAGAATATTGTTGATGGGAATTTTGGAATATTTGAAGTTTAAAAAATCCCGAATGTTAAAAGAACCATGCTAAACTTTTGAGGTTCAGTTAATGAGACCAAAATACAGTAATTTATTTCAATACATAAATAGTAATTAAATTGTTATTCTGATATTTTATTATTATTTTTTCAAAAACACAATATTTATTATATTCGTAAGTAGATAATTTGTATATAGATTTGAAGAGCAAAATTATGATTTTAAAGAACAAATTGTTTTAAGAATATAAAATGAGAGACCGGGGTGTAATCTGATGACCCTTTATATAAAAATAATATTTTAAAAATTTATATGGGATGAGACTTTTTGTTGTTATATGTGTTTTTGGTTTAAGGCATCCAGTGTTTAATTAGGAGATCCAATATTTTATTATGATAGCTTTAGATAAAAAATTTTTTATTCTTAAATTGAACTTATACTTTATAAATCCTGTAGTAAATTAAAGATTCTAAATTTCATACAAAACTATTTTTCTTACCTTCTTATTTTTCCAAACTATTTTTAATAACTCTTTTCTCAGTTTTATTTCAATAATGGATAATTTTTCCACGATGTTAAAATGAAACAATGTTTTACAATTTTAAGAAATTTAAATAAAAAAAAGTTTTAAATTATTTTATAAAATTTCACATATTATTTTAATTTTATTTTCAGACAAATCCAACAAGAACAACAATAGCTGTACAATATATTTGCTGGTTTCTCTTTTTAACAAACTTCGGGATCAATTTTGTAATATATTGTCTTAGTGGACAGAATTTCAGGTATACGTAACTTATTTAATATAAAATCTTAAAATATTGTCGACTTATTAAATTTAGAACAGTTAGTATCAGTTTAATTTATTTATATATTTTAATGATGTGATTTAGTGGTATATACCTTAATTGAATGTAAAAATGTAATAATTGAATTTTCTTAATCTTAATTTTTTGTTGAAAATTTTATGTTTTAGTTTGCTGCCGCAATTAAAAAGCGTAAAATATTACTTTAATTTTAAATTATTTTAAGAGCGATATTAGGCTTAAATAACTAACATAGAAATCGTAGTATCTCAAATTAAATACGTTTTCTGCGACTTTTTCAATTTGATTTTAGAGATTGCAATAATTTTTTTTAAGCTCCTAATATGCGTAAGCTGATCCAATTTTATTTTTACCTATTAAAGCTGTACGTTTTTTTTGTTAATTTTCACATTTCAAGCACATAACTACGTATACTTTTTCTTGATAATAAGCTGACAAATATCAAATAATTATATGTATAACTTATCATATTCCGCACTTATTTGTAATAAGCGAGAAATCTTTAATTTAGCATTTTACAGAGATATTCGTCGTTGTGATATTGCGGTTTATATTTACTGAATTTTTATGTTAAACATTTGAATGTGCGATTTGGATATAACAATATTGCAATTTGCTTTTCGAATGATGAAATCACCAAAAATGTAAAACCACAGTACAGCTTTGAAACTGCAGAAAATAGAACTGTCGTATTGAGTTTTAGTAGCAGAATATAAAGTTCTAGAAGCATAAATTAATGTGAATCTTTATTATGTAATTCAATTTCAATATTGCAATTTCAATATATCCAATTTAATATACATGAAACGATTAGTCTCTGAAATTGTATATTGTATATAAGAATCAGTTTTAGATTTACACAATTTGTTTTAATATTTGAAAAATAAAAATTATATTAAAAACTCAATATTTAAAAATTAACCAAGTTAAAAATTAACAAAATTTAAAATTACTGTTATAGGCATTTGATTAACAAAAGTATAAACTAATTTTCTTTCCCAAAAAACAATTATTCCCCTTTGTGTTGAAATAAAAAAAAAATTAAATTAAATAAATAAAATAAATAAATTAATCAAAACTAAAATATATAAAAATATACAAAAATATACGATAGAATAACTACGATTCTATATAATAATATTGATAATAGCTATACACCTTAATTATTTAATTATGTTTCCGTTAAATGTTTTATACCCTTGATATTGTAATATATACCGTATCAAAATAACTGAATGTAAAACAGGACCTTAATTTTTTTATAAATTTAAATTTATTTATTTATTTATACATCAGCTTACCTGAATAATCAATACGCAGCTAAACTTTCAGGCCCTTTTCTCTTTTACATTTATTTTATCCTAATGACACAGGGTAATGTGCAAGGTAGAAAAACCTATAAATCATTTTCCTGATGAAAGAATCGAGATTATAAATTGAAATTAAGAGAAAAAAATAATTTTGTAACAACCATTTTTTTTATTTTACATATTTATAGGCGTGCAGTTATTAGTATATTCCGAAAGCCATCATCAAATCATAAGGATGGACTAACTCAAGTTACAGGTACATAAATATTTATTTAAAATAATAATAATTTTTTATTTATAAAGTACAAAAAAATATTAAAAAATAAAAACCCTTATCTCAATACAGGACGTGAAAGTAGGAAAGAAAATCTATCTTTATGAATTTTACGAATTTTTTTAACATAGTTTTGAAAGCGATTTTTTGTTTGTTGATTTTCATAATTTAAATTTTAAGTGGAAATTTAACATGAAAACTCAACACGAATTAGAAAATCTTAGTTTTTATGATTAATGAATGTGAAGCAATTGCTTTTTGAGAAAATTTAGTAGAAAGAAAAAAAATAGAGAAGTGTATTGTAATACTTATAAGAAGTGTTTTGAATATATGTATATACATACATAAATCCTTGATGAAGAGATTAACACTTTATTCAACTATGAATTTGATATTATAAGTATAATTCATATGCATATGTAATACCAGATTTTGCGATATCAAAATAATAATAATTTGAATTGATTAATTTATATTGAATCTCTTTATTATTATATTTTTCGATCTAAGGTGATAGAAGTATCGATACGTAAATTTAATACGTAATACTTACATTATCAAATTTAATAAGACAAAATTACACATTTAAATTTTTATTAAAAATTTAAAATTATTTGATTTTATTATTAGGTACTTTTTTTCAAACAAAAAAATAACAAAAATACTAATTCTTTTAATTCTTAAAAATGTAAAACAAAATATCCTATTTTGAATAAGTAGTTAACATTTAACTGAAGGTTTTTGAAGTAATTTTGTCCATAATATGTAATTTTGTGTATGTTATTTTGTCACGACATCAAAATTAATTCCAAAAATTGTTGGATATAAAATTTTAGGAATGGTAAGTTCCCAACCTCAGCCAATTCATTTTTAGATTTTAACAATTTTTTTTCAATGCCTCATATAAAATCTATTTTACTTAATAAGTTCTCTCAAAATGTGTAAATAGACATTTTATGAAATTCTTGGTTTAAAATGTTAAAATATGGAACAGTACCGACCAAAAACTAGAACGTTGCAAAACAATTCCATTACAATGCATACTGTATTGTAATGTATATCTTACGTAAATTTTAGTGACACATTTTCAAAAATTTTAAGATCAAGAATTCAAATCAAAAAATTCTTAAAGTTAAAATAGTATAAAAATTAGGCGAAAAAAATAACCTTAGTAAAAAATAAATTTTAATTAAGTTTTAGTTTTGAATTTAAAATTTTGATAAAAAATTTCTAATGAACACATAATATGACAATGTATAAGACGTTTTTTCCACAGAATAATTTCTTCGAAGAAATAAAATTTTATTTCTTGTTAAATTTTTCAAACTAAAAATTATAGCAAAAGAAAATTTCAATTTAATATTAACATGTGATTAACTGGAAAAAATTATATAATATTGTTGTTTTCCCAGGGGCATTTTGTTTTTGCTTTTATATCATTTAATTTAGTGAAAAATGAGACACAAGAAACGTTTGAGTAGTTAAAAAAAACTTATCGGAATAAAGCAATAATGTTATTAGGAAAAATGTTGGTAATATATCTGTGACAAAAATATATAATATACCGCTTAAGTCAACATAAGTGAAGAGTGAGATATTGCTAATATCGTATTCTTCGTTTAATTATATTTAATTTGTTACCAGATTATATATACTCTCAATTATTTTTTGTTATTATATCCAAAGGGTACTTACTAGACCAGGTCGAAAAACCAATAAAGCATTTTTTTTTTGCTTCATCGGGAATCGAACCTGGGAGCTTTCGGTTGAAAGGCAGGAGCACTACCTATTGCGCCACCCAGGAGCACTACAAGTTACGGGACAAATATTCTATAACTTATACAAATATAACAGATTATACTAAACTTAGTCGTTGTATTAAATTTTGTTCTGTTATACCTAGACTTGTCACCTTTTAGGAATTCCAGGGGAGGACATCCAAAAAAAAATCAAAAACTTTTTATTAAGTATTAAAAATTAACAAAATGCTCTTATTGTATATGTTCTATACTATATCTATATGTTTGATAACTCTTCAAGCTTTAATACATGTATACTTTTTCCATTTAAGCATATTTATTCAAATAGGCCATATTAAGATCTGTTATTATTTTTTAAAATTAAGTTAACAACTGCTATTATATTTTTAAATTTGAAAAACCCCGTATTTGATGATAATTTAGCGATTTTAAATAGCCAGCTATTTTCGGAAAATTTGAGCCGTTCATTAATATATTTCAGGGTTATTCTAATAAACTCAATGAAATCTTTTTCGGTTTCAGATTTTTCTTCTACATTTTCTATTTTTAGCAGCAGTTGCCATACTTCGAAAAACAAAATATCTTTTTTCTATTCTGTCATTAAGTTTGCATTTAAAATCCTGAAAAATATGAAATAATTCAATAGCTGTGCAAACATTTGACTCAAGTTGTTTCGTAGTTTCTGAATACAATTTCGGAATATACGACAAAAACAGCATGTAAATTTTAATTTTTTGGCATATTTTGTTATTTTTTATTCCTAAAACTTGTTTGATTTGTTTTGGTAATTCTTCACTGATAAAATTGACTTTAATGCTGGTCTTGTTAAAATAACTCTATCGGATGTAGTTATATCTTGTAGTTATATACTGAATTATTTTCTTAAATTGAATATCGCAAAATTTATTGTTAAAAGGGCTTTCGAAATATTATAAAGTGTACTTATTTTATAATTTTCTTTTGACGATAAATCGAATTTTGCAAAATCGATTTATGCTTTGTATGAAGGAAATTTGTGTATCATTGGAGTACGGAAGCATTTTCTTGCTAAAAGAAGACGGTGGCAAATCTAGTTATACCCCATTTTTTTAAAATTGACTTAAGCGATTGTATGCAAATTTATTTTGTGATTCAGAATAATTTGAAAATGGTAATAATTTTAAAATTATCATATTGAAAAATTTCAAATTTCGACTTAAGCGGTTATTGTCACAGATTTAATTTTTTACTGAAATATCTATTTGATAGTGAAATGTTTTTATGATGTCATTGAATAACATTATTGATAAAAAACGCGAGATTGCTTTGAATAGCATTTTACATTAAATTATGCTTCTAGACTTCATTAACGTATATTAGGTGGTGCGAAAATTAAAAAATTACTTCCAATTTGTTACGTAACTTTTACTTGATTTTTCTAATAATCTTGTAATAAGTTGAATTTCGCCTACTTTTCATACCTACTTAATATATGTATGTTCGAAACCATGTATGCATACAATTACACTTGGGAAATATAAACAAAAAGTAAATATAAAATGGGTATATACATTTCAAAATTAGTTAGAAGAACATTAAAAAAAATTCTGACATAAATTCAGAGGGCTTGGGGATATGCTATGTTTTATAAAATGGTATAACTGTTTTTGCATACAACAGGTTAACACAATATCCAAATTTTTAATCACAACAGAAGACAAAGCAATTTTCTTTATAAAGTTGAGAACTGAAGTCCACAAAAACGTTTTATCAACCAATTAAAAATTTGAAAAAACAAAGAATGTGTAAAACAAAAACTTTTCCAATCAAGCAATAAAAAAAAAAAAACGAATGGCTTCTTAAATTAAGGCTATAACAAACAAAATTTTGTTATCCACCGTTTTCAGTGTTACGTAATCCTCTCATCTTTCATAAGGGTTTTAAAGTAGGTTTTAACTTTATAAGCATTTTAAGAGTGATAGTATTTTTCTGGCTCCAAAGTGGGACATAACATGAAATGACTTTATTTTATATGAGAACTGAATTAGTATGACAAGAACAGTTAATATCATTTACTGGGGATATTCCTGACATCGGAATATTTTTCACACTAATTTGGGATATTATACTTTGATGAAGTATATTTTTAAAGTATCAGGAATAATTTCTTTATACCGGCAACACTTAACAATTTTTTGGGTAAATGTATGTAAAAATAAAATAATTTTTGTCAACATATGAAATTGACAGTTAACAATGTTTTTCTGTACATACAATAAATTTCCCAAAAAGAAAGATTAATTTAATTTAATTAAAAATCATATTTTCACAGTTTTGTATTATTATTTATGTAAAATATAAAAAAATATGCTTAAACTGATAAATTATGTCAGCAAAAAAAAAAAAAAAAGTAAAAAACTAATTTAATTAATTAAAAAACTTCAATAAGCTATTTCTCACTTTAGAACCAATAAAAATATTATCAGACTTAAAATGTTTAGCATCTAAAATTCACCTTTAGTCAACACAACACCGAAAATTTTAGTCAATAATATTACCATAATATATATTATAAAAGGGACGTAATTACAATAATGTATTATTTGTTTAAATAAATTTTAAATTTAAATTAACAAAATACAATATTTTTCTATTCATGTATATTTATAATAAAATGGAATTTAATTAATTATAAAATTTATTTTCAATTAATTTAAAAAAAAAAAATTGTTTGCCTTAAACCACAACAAAACAAAAATTAATTCAAATAAAAATAAAAAATACTAAACACAAACTAATATAGTTATTTCCGGTTCACCATCTCTCACACAATCAAAATTAATTGCTAGTGAAATTCTAAAAGAATTTATTGAAAATTATAAAAAATTACCGGGATTATGGCAGCAACAACAATATCAACACTCAAATAACGGAACAACCACAAATAACAACCATAATAATAAAAATTCAAATTTAAGTAAGACTTTAAATTTAAATAAAGATGGTTATATTAAATTATTAGAATTATTAAAAAAAATTAATAATGAAGGATTAATGGTTGATAATGTTATAAAAGAAATTGGTTATTATCGTCGATCACAAGAATATAATAATTTTACTAGACGACAACAATTATTATTACAGCATCAAAATGGAAATAAAATGAGAATTGAAATGAAAAAATTAACATCATCAAATGGATGTGATCCATTTAAATTTAAAAAAAATGATACTATAACTGATAGTGAACTCGAGATTTGTATTAGTGATGGTGAAAAAATAAATTCAATTAATATCGATAATGATAATTGTGTGAGTAATTAATTTTAAAAATTTGTAAATTCATGTTGATTATTGGGTCATCCTGTGTATGTAATTTTTGATGTTTATTTTTTTTGTTTTTAATGATAATATAGTCAGGATGGATAATATTGGATAGTTCTCAAATTCTCACTGAACTGGGTTAGAATATTATTGCTTTATTTATTTCTCTACATTAAGTCTAATTAGTCCCACATTTTCACAAAGGCAAAAGCATCCGAAGTTGACCAGCAGATTTATCTACAAACCTACTGAACAAATAAATAAATAAATCTAATTACTTACTAAGGAATGCAACACTCTATACTCTTGTTGCCATTCCGATTCATTCGTTGATATGTGATGCTGTTAACAATGAATCTCCGATTGATAATACTTGTTTCAATTCAGTGTTAAATATTCCGTAATTAAAAATATTATATTTTCTGTAGGATTTCTAAATTTTCATATTCAATCTTTAGTTCTTTATAGTTGGCACATTATATTCTATAAATAATAACAAAAATAATAATAAAATAGTCTTTATTTCAACAGAATTACAAAACTAGTAACAAATTTTGAATACATACAAATTAAATTAATCTAATTAATAATTAATTCAAAATTAAAAATTAAAAATTAGTATTTAAAATAACTCAGATTACATTTTTAACTAATACTAAATAATTTATATACTATTAAAAAAACAAACATTTGAATTATGAATTAAGAATTAATAATTGTTCACAAATGTACAGTATATAATAATAATAATAATAATTAACAGTTAATTAACATTAAAATAACAGGTATAATAGTATTAATGGGGAAAAACAATATAAAATTACTGTAGAATTATTTTTAATTGTATAAGAAGAAAGAAAAAAAAAATATAAAAAGATTTGAAATTTTTAATAAAAATAAAGTAAAATATAGGATAGTATAATGAATTACAATTTGAATAAAAAGCATTAGAAACAACAAACAAATAAATAAAAAATAAGAAATAATAAAAAGTGAGCTTAAATTATGGGTATTAATATTGATTCAATTTGTGTATGAGAAAATGAAAATAGCCAAGACTTTTTTTGTTTTATAAATTTAATTTGTATTCTCTCGATTCTAAAGGATTCAGGTAACTTATTAAACAGCAGTTACAGTAAAAAAGTGACGAAAATGAGAGTTTTTAACTTTGGGTACATTTACAACATTTCTGTTATTTATATGAAAATTATGATCCACAAACAATCTCGAATTATTATAGATCGATTTAAAAAAAAAATAGTTTAAGTACTTTAAAATAGTATAGATGTTTTAATGGAAGAACTTTTAGATTTTTTAAAAATTGAATGCTTAACCAAACATGGTACATTATATCCTGATATTATTGTAAATTGTTTTGTATGTATTTGTGTGAGACATAAATAAGGTTACTTTATTTAAATAACATATATTTGGGTCATTTACTTTATTTTGTAATCATCAGGTTTGTATATTGTTGCGGCATGTATAAAGAAAAATAATTATCACTTTTACTATGTCAAAAATATACTTTTCAATCTTTATACATCCGGATGAAAAGCCGGAAATATTATAGTTTATTTTGATTTCTTTCCTATATTTGAGCTTTGGTTTATCTCTGCTGGGTGTCTAAGTTGGATTAAATTCAAAAATCATTCATGCCGGAAATATTTTTAGTTATATTTTTAGTTTTCTGACCAGATTAAAAAGATAAAAAAATTCGATTTTTTTTGCTGTGATGACGCTTTGTTTGTGATAACAAACAAAAAAGTATACCTAATGATAGCAACTATAACGAGTGTCTACCGGGTAGTCAATACTCAGTTGCACTTTCAAATACTTACTTTTGGGTCAAAGATGAACTTTGTATCAAAATATATGCTCAAATATTTTTTTTCTTCAGAATTTTCTTACTTTGTTTATAGATTTCCAAAAATTCACATGTATCTTATTGTAAAAATTTTGTATGTCGATTTTTACTCATTTAATTATGTATGCCATTATAACTCTTTGTATTATTAATGCTGACAACAGTCGATTTTAATAATTCAATATTATGATAACATCATTATTATAGAATGACCCAATAATTTAATTTTGAATTTTTGAACGAAAAAAAAATTAGGATAAAAAAAAACCGTCATTGCTTTTTTTTTAATTGCAGATTGTTAGTGATTTAAATTCAAGAAATGATACAAATAATATATCATCAGAAAATATTGAATTGTTACCGTTGAAATATGAAAAACTTGAGTTGAAATCAATGAATGAAGAAGAAATTTTAATAAAAGCATGGGAGAGTAAATTGAAAAGAATACCACGAATACAAAGATTATTAGCTGAGAATGCAATCAATAATATTTTAATAAAAGCTGAAATGTGTACTTTAAAAGTTGAATTGGATGCAAATTCAAGTGAATATGACAAGAATTTTAATTGAAGAACATCAGTTCAAAATATCTGTAAAAAAAAATAACAAAGGATATTTTTGAAAATTAACAAAAAAAAACTTTTTTCTTTTTAATTAATCAAAAAAAAAATTAAAAGCGAATGATATGGAATGTTGCACTTAATTGATTTAATGTGCCTTAAAATTATCTATATACATACATACATATATATATATATATGCGTATATAATTATGAATGTATTTAAATGTATTGTAAAATAAGTATAATATTATTTGATGTTTCAAAATAAATATTATTAAAGTAATAAATATATACATATCAAGGTAATTGACGTGCTTTCACTGTGAAATAAAAATGCTTTTTTACTAATCGTTTTAAAAAAAAATTAAATTAAAATTATATAATTTAGCACCATTTGTAAACGCAGATTTTTATACATAAATGCATAAGGTGCTATAAAGCTTAGAAACCAAAAAAAAAAATGTGTAAATGCAAAACTAAAAAAAATAATTTAAAAAATAAATGGCTTTAACTGTTTAAATATAAATTCTTAATTTATTGATATATCTTTAAGACTTATTATTTTCAGATGTAAATTGTTCTGCGGAAATGGAAGTACTTCATATAAACATTAAATTCAGGATTGTCAGATTGATACTAAGTTATGATGTCGAAGTACCAAAAATTTTACTACATTTTTTTCCTGTTTTTCTATCAATAAGATTACAGAAAAATATCTTTTCTTCAGGAACTTACCCATCCTATTGGAAAGTTGCCCAAGTTTATCCTATCCCTAAAAAAGGTGACAAAAGCAATCTTTCGAACTATAGGCCCATAGCAATCAAAAGTTGAAGAAATATCTTGATAGTAGAGGTATAATTCATGATAGTCAATACAACTTTCGAGCCAAACGTTCCACCGGTGATCTCATACATGCCTCTGCGAGAAGCTCAACACCAGCCTTCATCAATCTGATGAAGCTGCTGTTGTAGCTCTGGATATATCTAAGGCTTTTGATCGTGTCTGGCAATTTGCTCTTATAGCAAAATGCAATGCTTTATGCCTTGGCACAACCTTTTCTAAATGGATTAAAAACTTTCTCTTACATCGATCTATCATAGTTTCAGTTGACGGTTCTTCTTCCAACCAACTTCAAATCAATGCTGTTGTTCCACAAAGCTTCTTTTACACAGAAATTTGGAGTAAAGAATTATATATAATAGTTTTTTGTTTACACTTTTTATGACATTTATTTACATACTAATTTTACTTTGTTGTCTGAAGCCCTAGCTACCAAATGTTATATATTCATATTCGTAGAAACAAATTTTTTACATATATTCATATATTCGTATTCATATACGTTATAAAAGTGTTAAGCAAAAAATATCAATTAACCGAAATCATAACAACAACAATAATAATAATAAAAAAATGGTTTATTATGAATGGGAAGAATGAGAATTTGCAAAATAAATGAATTTTTGTTTTTACTGTATTATGGAAGTAGGTGTCGAGTAGAATATAATAAGAATTAAGAAATATTAATACATTATAATGAGAGATAACTCATATTTATTTTACCTTATGTTGTTGGTGTTTTCAGTTAATAATTAAATTGGTATAATGTGTGAAACATATTACATAATTAGAGGAAAAATCGTTGTTAGATTGAAGGATTTACCTTTTTATTTTATAGTATAAAGGCTAATTTTGATGAACAGAAATATCGGTGATTTTTTAAAGCATAGACAGAAGATACAAAAATACTATAATTTTTAAAAGCGTTCAGAAAATATCCGTGATGTGACATAACATTAACTAAAATTTTGCTTGCCGGACCTAAACTTGCTGGAGCTGGAGCTAATTTTGCTTGCTGGAGCTAAACAAAAAAAAATTCGAATACTACTATACATTTACACTTATAAGCTACAGTTATTTTCATGCCGTGGTAATAAAATGTATTTTGAACACCAAACTATTTTCATTTTCATCTCTGAAAAATGCATTATGTTTTTTATTTTTTCTTTCATACCTTCGGTACCAATTTTGTTAGCAAGTTAATTAAATAAATTAAAGACTTTTACAAAAAAGTATAAATTATAGAAAAAAAAGATTAACATATTTTGTAAAAAAATTAACATATTAACAAAAAGGGTACAATCATATGGAAGAGTACATATGCAAAGATATAATTATTCTGAAGAAATTCAAGCAATGTTCTATGAAAATAGTGATGAAGAAAATTTCGTTTATTCTGACGCTGAACGGAAATATATTGCAGACATATTACATGTGACTTGGAAATTGAAGAAGATGTTTATGATTCTGACGACAGTAAGAGACTGAATTGCTTAATAAGGACAGTGTATTGGTACAAAACTCAATTCACTCAACTCAGTCACTCAATTGTTCAAGTGATACAAACCAGAGGTAGAAGTAACAAATAGGCTAAGCCCAAGATCATCACATATTACAACCAAACGAAAGGAGGTTTTGACAATATGAACAAATTATTTGGTTAATATTGCTGGACTGCCATGATATTATTTATATGGATCATTATCCAAGATTTTCCACCATTGATTGCCGCAGAAGGTTCCTGAAAGATTTGGCATTTGAGCTGTGCAAATTAAATATCCAAGTTCGTGCATTAAATATCATAGTCGTTGGCAAACTATTTAATTTTTTTCTAAATATTCTATGTGTATACTTTGAAAAATAAATTTTATATGTAAAAAAAATGAAAATAAAATAACAATATTCAAAAATAAAAATACTACTAATAAAAGTAAAACTAATAAAAGTATAGAATAAATAGATTTAAAAATAAAATATTATCAAAATAAATAAAAAATGGCAATATCTATAAAATTCCATATAAAATGTACACAGGTACCTCGTGACCCTCGTGAAGGTGGTTTTTCAAAACAGGGGTAGATCTCCATTGCTTATAAAAAGCCAAATCTTTAAAATTAGTAAATTTATGCCGTTTTAGGAGTTGTCACGGAGTTCGAGCTCTTTTTTTGTGGTTTGAAAATGCAAAAGGTACCCTTGTACTTCGTCACTCACATAAAGGTTATCTCAAATGACAAAGGCTACTCGACCAGATTGAAAAACCTTAAAACTTTTTTTTTCATTCGAATATTATTGTTTGCTATAAAACAATATGATTTAGGATATTTTACGAATAATTCGTTTATTGTCTAGTGATATTGCTTAATGAGCTTGAAGGCATGTTTGTTTCTAGTTCTGCTTTGAATAATACACCAATATTTTTTTATTTCATTTTTCCTCCAATATTATTTTATAAAGAATTATTTTTATATTTATGTGCTCTGAAATGGATAAATTACTGTGGACGTAATTAAAGAAACTTTTTTTGTCTTTTAGAGATTATCAAAATTTAATTTAAAGTTTGATTTACCCACCTAAGGCAATTATTTTATTGTTGGTTTTAATTTTGTAAAAAACAAAAAAACAAAAAGGGATATTAAAATTCGCAGTTCAAACATCTTTATTCTATAAAAATTATTTAAAATATGTATTTTAATTATCTTTTCCTTGTTTTCAAATCAAATCAAAAACTTAAATTAACTTTAAAAATCTAATTTTAAAGTTATTAATTTAATTTCAATGCTACAAAATTTGTTAAAATTTATGAATACATTAATAACATGCATACTTACTACGTACTACGTGATTCAAAACTTTTATATATAAAATATTGAAAATTAATTTTTGCATTTATAATTCATTTAGATTAAAATCCTATACATACCTCATATTTTTTTTTTTTTTTTTTTATGATCTTGACAGTAGCTTAGGTAGAATCACCTTTTCGTGCTTAATTAAGTATGGTACTGCAATTTTACACTACAATATCTACAATAATTCGAGTATTTATTTGAACAAATTACTGGCTTATCTGCTCATTAAATGTGGAAAACTACTACTATTGCCAGGAACTAAGCCTTCTTAAATAGAATAGGTTCATTTTATTCAATTTGTTACCAGATTAACTCTCAATTATCTTTTGTCATTTATTATATCCCAATGACAAAGGGTACTAGACCAGCTCGAATTATAAGATTAGATTGGATTAGGGGTTTAAGCTCAGTATCACTGCAGCCAATAAATAGATTTATTATAACCGATATTAGAATTTATTAAAAATTGAATAGATTTTAAAAGCCAAAAGCCAAATGTGATGTAAGATCTAGAAAGAAATAGAAATAGGCCAAGAAAAAATAATAAGAAGAAATCAAGAAGATGGTCAAGCGGACCCTACGATTTGACTATGAATTTATGCTCAGTTAAGTAAAATAAATAAATAATATTGAAAATTATCCTAGATCTCCACAAATCAGAAATTTGACAACAGTTGCGAAGGCTAGAAAAAGTTTGAAAGAATGAATGTAAAAGGTCACGGCTTACTAAAAAGCTGTAGCTCGATCATAACGAATTTTTGGATGTGAATTTTATAATAAAGCAAAATCTCTCGACTAAATTTTCAAAACGAGGAATATTTCAAACTGAAGGAATGAGGATACACCCTGTATTTAAAGATTATTATTGTTTGACAAAAATTAATTTAAAATTTGGTTTTACAAAAATAATTTTATTAAGCAAATAAAATTGTTTATTTTCACATAAAAACAAAAAAAAAAAAACAATTTTAAATATAAGATGGATTTTCTCAATTTTCCCAAGAAAATCAAATGAGTTTTCTTCATTTTTCATATTTTTTTTATCTTTTATCCAAGTTTGCTGTTACAAAACAAAAAAATCTGTTTTTTTTTCATATTTTTTTTTCAGATAACTGTTTATTACACTCATTAATCATATTTTTTTATATTAACTGTCTCTTTTCATCATTCACAAGCCAAGTGATAATTTCTAAACTTTTTGTGTAAAAATTATTCGAGTTATGACCTCTTAAGAACCTTATAAAATTAATAAAAAAATTCTTTAAACCTGTTCTTATTCTCACGTCAAAATATTCTCCATTGTATTTTCAAAATATTTCAATTTTTTCTTAATTGTCTGGTAGGGTCGATATTCTTTCAACTGATTGTTTTTTTGTTTTTAAATGTTATTTTAGGATAGCGTTAAAAAAAATCATTAAATTAAATTAAGAAAAATTGGTGGGTAGCTTGGGTGATGGTAGGTTGGGAATTGATTGCTTGGGCATGTTAATATTATGAAACACAGATTTTATTTTAAAGATATTTAATATAATTACTTTTAATATTGGTGCATGAGGGTCGGTTAAGATGGGGGGCTATTGATAAAACTTATTTTCTTTTTATTGTAATTATTAGGATTAAATGACTTTTAGGAAGATAATTTGGTATATGTATAGTAGGTAAATTATATAGATAGACAGCTATTTAATGTAAATTTTAATGGAATATTTTATTACAAAAACTCGAGAATGAGTGAAGAAAAACGAATTAAAATTTAACTAAAAAACACTGAATTAAAGGCGTTATGTATAATTTGTTTTTTTATTTACCTGTATAAATACTTAGCAAATTATATAAAAGGATTTATATTTTTACATTATTTATAAAGTTAATTTTATAAATAGAATGAAAATATTTACAATTCGTTTGTAATTGTCTAACAGAGATGTGTATTCAGTGTTTGAGAAACAGTATATGAATATCACAAATTCGGACAAACGCCATTTTTAAATTCTTTGTTCTAAATATGTTTTCTAGTGTTTATGAGGGTGCTCGTTCAAAATATCTTATCGGATTTGTTGTATCTCCAATAAGTTTCGAGATATGTTATGTCATCTTTCGTACAAATCCACATTTTTTAAATCTCATTATTGTTTATCTCGTATAATTTCATATCTTTAGGATTTGTCCGCCTTGCACCATATAGTTTTATAAAACATAGTTGAGAAACTTATAACGGAATACTCCATTTCCAAAAGAAGATATTTTAACATATATATTGTTGTTATTTTTTTCGGCTTAATCCATTTATTGAATCACTATATTGTGCCCAACCTATTTAATATATCCGAAAAAATAAAAAGACATATCACTGTTTATTTCGGACAAATGCATTCACTTTCAACAATTTTGAATTAATTGTTAGCGTGGATTTGTCTGAAAATGAACCATTGTATTGAAATTCAATTTCGCACATCTCTCTTTCACGAGTGCAAGAGTTAATAAGAAACTATAAAAGATAGAGACAATTTTTTTGATATTAGTTATTTTATCGCAAACTATTTATCGCAAACCATAATTTAAAAAATATTGAAACCCATAGTCCGCTTCATTTGATAAAGCTTTTACTGAAATATTCTACCCCAAAAGTAAAATTAAAAATTTTACAAATTACCATAACTAACTTTCTAACTTACTCTGTTCCTGCAAGCAAGCTAATTTTAACAAACATTCCATTTACAACAATTAAGTTAATTTTATATAATAAAGATGATTGTGTATTAAAGCATAATACATAATTTTGAAATAGAATATAATGTTGCTTTTCTCCATCACACTACTTTAAAAAACAATTATCTACATCCTAAGAATATATTTACTAATGCAGTAACAGTGCTGTTTGTCCGGAATCCATTATAACGAAACTAGTTCGGCTAAATCTATCGGAATCAGAACATTCATCTTAAATGTAGCTAAAAAATTGCCAAATCAAAATAATATTAATCTTTTCTACTTAAGTTAACTTTTGAAAATTGAAATAAATTCAATTTATTAAATCAATGTATAGTATTTTCTAATTAAGGATTAAAAATTATTGACACGAACAACTTTATAAACGCAAAAATAAAAATTTCTAGGTCATAGGATTTAGCCAATGATGAAAAATCGTGCTCTTATAAAAAACTTCAACACTTTCATCAGACTTAACTTTTGCCCTTAAAATTTTCAAAATTAATAAAAAACTATTATTTAATTTAATACCGAAAATTTTATTAAAATCTGTAGATCAGTTTTTGAGTAATTAAACTTTAAACTCGTTTTCCCAACATTCTGGTTGTTGCCATCTATCCGAAATAAGCACTTAACCTACGATATATCAATATCCAGTAACGGATTTTATTCAGAAACGGCTTATCAAATTTTTCTAATGCTTTTTAAATAGAAATCTAATATTTTTTGGTAGTATTACCTAGAACAAATAGATAAAATTGAATTTTCGAAAGCTCATAATGGTTCTTAGAAATACAATATCCTATAATGCAATTCTGGAATTGTAGTGAAATTATAACAATGTGATGTTTGTAAAAAAATTGTTTTCTATAATTCCATTTTCATTTCTTTATTAGAATAATAACGTATAGGTAATGTACTCGTTGTATATATAGAAAATTTAGGTATGATTAAATTTCCAAAGTTAGCATTATTATTTTTTCTTTTGTTTACTTAAAAATCAGAAAAATAATAAAAACGAAAAATTTATTTAAATCACAAGGGTGTTTTAATGGTGATTATATATCCTGCATATTTTTTCTTGTTAATTCATTAAAATTAATTGTTTGCGTTCTATTTTTCTACTTAATAATAGGGGAACAACATAATATCAGTCATTAAAATTAAGTTGTTGTTTTATAAAAGGCTAAAGGCGGAAAAAGCTACAAAGTGTATTTTCAGATAATTATTTTCAAAATTTATAAAATAGGTATATTAAGTATTATAAAATTTAAAAATATTCACATAATTTTTAAGACTTATGTTGTACTATGAAAATTATTTTAAATTAATAAAATTTTATTGAAATTTGATTATTTCATTGTGTTACTGTGTATATTACCTATGTAAAATTAAAATGAAGGAAAAAAATTTTGTTTCGATATTTTTATCTGAGAGTTTTGTTCGAAATGTGAAATGTGCCTTATGAGAAATCTGAATACACTGTCAAATCTGAATTGGTGGTAAATCATGTCTATTCACTGAAACATTTGCGAAATATTCAAATACTAGCTTTGTAACCCGTCATAAATGACGGAAGCAAAATAAATCCTAGTTTCTTTTTTTCTTTCATTAGATTCTTTATTCCGAAATTACAGTACTTATGTTTATATCACTTTTTATTTATTTTTATTTATGTTTATATTGGCCTAACACTAATCTTTTTTTTTTTATATAACAGAAAAAGAAGTACCATACCAACAAATTTGTATAACATGTTTGTATTTTTGTATGGTATACTCGTACTCACTTCCATTTAGTTATAATTCGTTAGTTGGGTTCCATTTAGTATAAATTATACCGTATTAGCGTTATTGAGGCCTCCGGGAGAGCAAATTTAAAAAGGGGATATTATTTTCATATAAATTTTGTCTTTTGTATAATGTATAGGGATCTTATTTTGCTATAAGAATAAACTGTTATTATGGCATTGTGTTATTTTAAAAAAATATTCAAAATTTTGTATCTAAATTGGTAAAATTTACAAAAAATACAAAAACATTTTCATCAATAATTTTCAATTTAAAAAAACACAATGTTTTATTATCCGGCGTAGAAGTAGAGTTAATTATCCTACTCTACTTCTATCAAGTTCTATTGATTGAACAGTGAACCTGAACAATGAAGTGAAAAGTGAACACTTAACACTGAAAATAAAATAATATTTTTGGAATGGAGCATATAGAACATACAGAATACAGATACAGCAAATAATAAAAAAAAACAAAAAAAAAACAAAAAAAAAAAACAAAAAAAAAACAAAAATAATTTTTGTATACACATGTATATTGAGTGAAGTGAGTTACGCACACAATAATGACAAAAATAAAAGGTAGAAGCAATAAAGTAGTATAATGTATAATTTTATACAATACAAATATGCTGATACACATGTGTATTATTATGTATAATTTTAAGTAATAAGAATAACCTTTGAGTGAATTATGTTTTTTTTTGTGTTAAATGCTGTTTGCCTTTTGGTTATTATACCATATTAAACTATTGATTAAATTTCTATTAGTCCTTATTATTATAAATCAAAAAAATTGTTTGTTTTATTTATATTATTATTATTATTTATTATTTTTCCTTATTATTTGCGAAGAAGACTAACATTAAATTAAAAAAATATAGTTCATGCAATCAAATTTTCCTGCAAAGGTTCAGCATGGTAGACAGGGGTTAAAAAAAAGCACCAAAGCTATTTGTATATATATGCATTTGTATACATATGCAATTTGTATATGTTTTGGAGCGTTCCGTCGAACTTACAAACATCCAGATAAATGCAGAATAATATATATATAATTCTTACCAAAAATTCATTAAAATTTTGAAATTTTCATTCATTCACACAAAGTCACAACATGTCTTACTCATCTTAGTCTGTGTATCGTAATTAATTTTATAATATTATGTCCACCAATTAGTGCTTCCAACTCCTTGTTTATTTCGGGTCCAAATATTTTTCTCAGTATTCTTCTTTCGAATACTTTTAATCTATTTTCATTACTAATTATCATTGTTCAAGCTTCGCAATAGTAGGTTAAGACCAGTTCTATTATGGTCTTCAACATTCTTTTAGACCCTGAAAAATTCCTTGTTTGCGTAGAACCAATTTTGGACTGCTTGGATTCTATTATTAATTGTCAAATGCATATCATTTTTATTATTTAGTAAGGCACCTAGATATAAAAAACCGTTATTACTCCTTCGAAATTGTAGTCATATATATTGTTACATTTTGGGTGGATCGTCTTGTTTCTGTGCGTGCCATTCTCATATATTTGGTCTTAGACCTACGGTTGCACCAGCTTCTTTTTCTTGAGCCAGGAATGATTCTTTTAATTTCAAAGGATGTGGCTACGATTACAATATTGCCAGCGCTTATTATGAATGATCTTATATAAATATGTGTCCTTCCCTACCTAGAAAATTCGTATTAAACTCTCATAGATTTAAGATGTTAAAATGCCTTAATATTACATCATTCAATTATATACCGGCTTAAAATGCTAAAATATTGAAAAAATTTCAGTCAAAAATCTGCACAATTGTAAATGTAAAGTGATAGAAACTTGTTCAGACTCTCATTTAGGAATATTAGACTATTCTTTTAAACTACTTCTTATTTATATGGTCTAAAACCATAATTTGCCCTAAAAACAGAAAATTTCTTTAATCCACAATAACTTGATAAAATCGTTAAAAATTTTCTTTTTAGTTTTGTCATTATTAAGAAGAACAAAAATAAGTTTAAAGTTCAGACTAATGCAATCATGTCAAAAGCCTTCAGCATTTTCAGCCTTATGAAAAATAAATTCGGAACTATTTAAAATTGATTTAAGGTGATTCGTAACAGTTTTAAAATGAAAATTTCAATCCGGAATTTCAGCTAAACGTTCGTTAGTTAGTTTTTTTTTGTAAACAAATTTAAAAACCGGAATTCAGATTTATTTTGAATCTGACCATGGAATAACCTTTTGTGATATATCTTTAATTTTTCGGCAATGAAGCAAAACTGAAATTTTCCAGATATTGTGGACTAATCTTATAATACTGTGGTAATTTGCCAAAAGTTGATATCCACGCATTTGCAATTTTTCAGGAAGGCTGTTTAAAGATTTTTAAAATGACTTGTCCTTACAAAATGCTATTTAATTAGAAAGTGGCCATAGTTTAATGTTTTTTGTTATGTTTCAATAAAAGTGTAATTATAATTAGTAGTTTTAATAATATTGGTAAATCAAGTTATGATAAATTATGAGGCATAGGACACTATTACAATTATATTTTGGCAAATTAATTAAAATTATCATGAATGATATAAGTAATTTACCAAAACCCGATAAGTATAATTAAATAATAAGTCTTTGGTTATATAACTATAACAAAAAGTTGGATTATTTTATTTATTTATTTTAATTTTAAATAAAAAATCAAATAACAGGTATACATTTTTTTTATTTTAACAATTTTCAACTATTATTTTCATCTTCTTCATTTGATAAATAGTTGTATGCAGTACCCCCTTTGGTTCTTAAATTTTTATAAAAGCTATGGCAGTCCTATTTATTAGATGTACAATAAACAATAAATTTTTTTTTCTTTCCCGGATTTATTAAATTGACATCACTGCTTGAATTCGATACTTCAAAAATTTTCTAAACCAATGCCTCTACTCTTTCTCATAAAATCTAATATATGAAACTCTAACTCATCATCTAAATTATTTAATTTGTATATTTCCCAAATATTTTGTAATTTTTATTCATTGTATATTTAACCATTAATTTGACTCGGATAGGGATGCTCCAGGACACTTCTTCTTTTTTTCGTTTTAGAAAAACATTTTGAAAAAGATGTAAAATTTTTTTGAAATTTTCAGTCTTCATCTCATCAGCCACTGGAATTTTTCCTTAGAACAGTTCTTACTAAGTTAACCCACTCTCTAGAAACCACTATGTCCATTTCTATGTTTTCCTCGAAAATTCAATTCGAGCGTGATCTGAATCACATTCTAAATGAGTGTAGCAAGGAACTAAAAATTTTTGATCTATACATTCAATACAATAAATGTATTGCCCAACTTGGTATTGCTCTCATATTCATATTTAGATTTTGTGCACCACAAGTATCTGAATATGTAATAACATGTTTCACTATTTCTGGCAGAGACATATTTTTTTTGTAAAGACAAATAGCTATTTCGTCAGAATGTTTCAAATTGATTCTGGGGTGGAATATTATTTTATTCTGCAGTTTGTCTGACCTTAAATTCGATACGTGATGACGTTAAATTCGATATATTTTTTTTTCCCTACGGAGTTGGCCCTAATTTAACTTTTTAGCCCTTTATGCCGTCCTCCACCCCTCAACTTAGTCGACCCTTTTGATAAAGGCCAATAGGTTTGGGAGATTTATCCTGCAGAAGTTTCCTGAGGTTATGTAGTGCGTTTCCAGCAGCCTGAGTCTCAGCCTTGAAAGAGCTAAGCACTCTCCTACAACATGTGTGGAAGTTTCTTCCTCTTCCAGACAGTGTCTACAGGTTGGGTCATCACTTAGTGCTAGTCTACACATGTGTTTATTCATGTGGTTATGACCAGTAAGTATGCCCACCATCTTCCTGCGGTCTCCTCTATTGAGAGTTAGCAGGAAGTTGGTTATTTTGATGTTTATTCTTGGTGCATATATTTTGGAGACTCTGTGGCCTTCCATACACTCCCAAAGAATATTCCCTTTCAGGGTGTTTTCTATTGATAGTTTAATATTACCAATAGATATACCAACTGCTGGTTCCGGGCCATAAATGTTTCCCGCCGATGATCTGGCTAGTTCGTCAGCCTTCTCATTTCCAGTCAAGCCACTATGACCCGGTATCCAGATCAGTTGTAGCTTGTTTCGGAGCCCTATGAGGTTTAGGGCTTCCGAACATTCTCCCACCAATCTAGATTTGATGAGGCTACTTTCAAGAGCTTTTAAGGCAGCCTGACTGTCACTAAAGATTCTAATGACTTTGTTAGACCATCTTTGCTCTTTTATTATATTCACTGCTGCGTTTATGGCAAAGACTTCAACCTGGAAGACTGTGCAGTATTTGCCAAGAGGAAACTGGAGTTCAAGTTTCTCTTTTTCAAAGAACACTCCAGCTCCCGCGCCTAGAGCCATAAGGGATCCGTCAGTTAAAATGTCCGAGGTGTTTGAGGCCCTAGCCTGCTCTTCTAAAGCACGCCAGGTCTCGCTTGTCGGGATTTCTACTTCATATCTCTTCTTCAAAGATACGTATGTAGTGATGTCATCTGTTGGCATGAAGAACTCTTTTTGTTCCTCTTCTAAGTCCTTCCATAGCCTCTGATGTTTGTGTCTACATCCTCTAGTATTCCCTAGAGTTTGCAACCTTCTTTCAACTTTGATGGCCTCCATTCTTACATAAAGATGTAAGGGTGGAAGCCCAAGAAGTATTTCCATAGCCGCGATATATTTAAGACAAATTAAATTTGATACAGATCTTGGCATGTAATCTTATTTCGAAGGTGTGAAATCCTTTTTAATTTCTAAATCATGTAAATCATTTAATTTTTCTTCTTATTATTTTTCTTCTTATTCTTATTCTATCTTTTAGCTATACAAATTATAAAAATATATTTAATTTTGTATTTTCCTAAAAAAAATAATGTAATAATATTTTTTGTATCTGCTCTACCTCCTGTGGCGAGCTGCCAAGTATCCGTTTTACCCTTTTGCTCACAATTGTTTTGTTTATATTAACAATTTATTAATTTTTATATAATTTAATAAAACTTCTTTATAATAGTAATTAAAAATAGAGAAAATAATAATATTATTTTAAACATGAACGAACAAATAGTTAGTACAAATACGATATAACTTATCAGTTAACTGTAATGAACTTATCAGATAAATGAATACCGTTACATATTTTAAATTTTGCTAAAACATTATATCTGCTAATATCATGTATTGGCAACGTAAATTTATTGGAAAATAGACTTATTGGCTTTGGACATTTATTGTTTTTTTGATTTAGAATAAGTATATAGAGTTCTGAAATTTTGTCAAAATAAAGATTTGACGATTTTCTACAAAAATTTAAATTTATCTCAAAACATCAAAAATACATGTTTTGGTTATCATGGTTTGGCAAATTACCACAGAATATTTCATTTATAAAAATACTCATTATATATTCAGTACAAATTAAAACCTATTGGATCCGGTTTCACAAATATTCCATAATAACAATTTTCATCATCAGCATCAAAATTATTATCATTGATAAACAATTTCAATGTTATAAGGATCATAGGACGGTAATGGTTAATATTTTTTTATGAAATTTTTTCTTATTTAATTAAAATGCAAATTAAGTTGTATTACATTTTCATTTCAGAATAAGATTCTTTAATAATTATAATTGTTTATGTTATAATAACTAACCTCGGTGATTTTGATGAATTCTTAATTTAAATTCTTATTTAGAATTTAAAATTTAAATTTTCGCTTAAATTTTATTTTTTTTTTTCAAATTCATTTACTCCAACCTGTTTCTATTTCAGTAACATTAAAATTAATAACCTATTTTGAGTGAAAAGTTATCTTCTATTTATGAGTATTCAAAATAGGGTACTGATTAAAGTCAAAGACTTGAATACTAAAGTAAAACTTAGTAATTAAATGTAAAGGTCATTTTAACTTAAGCTATTTTAAGCAATCCTTTATTCAACACTTATGCCTGCACAGAACTGTTTCAGAACATTTACGCACCAAGGTTTTTTTTTTTATCAAAATTTGAATTCTCTCAACTTTTCAAAAAGTTCAGAAAATTTAACTTTAATTTTTTCATTTTTAATTATGAATATTCCTCATATTTAAAAAAAAAAATTTATTGGAATTGAGACAGAGCAGATTTATAAAAAAAAAACTCAAAAAATTTACCAGATTTAAATAAACAAAAATTTGCAAATAATTCAATGTCAATTTCAGGTGGTAATCATTTTTTTTTGTTCGGAACACAATGATGTTCTGAAACAATGAATCGTAAAGACGGATTCATACTTCTTGTACCGTAGTACATGTTCCGCGGTACATTTATGTCTTATAACCAGGAAGATTCATACTTTTTGTACTGTGCTACATAGAGTCAAAATTAAAAAGTCAAAACATTAGAATTTGAAATTTGAAATAAATAAAAAAATAAATCATTGATATTAAAGAAATATTGCTTATGGATCATCTCATAACTAACATAATGCTATGTTTTACAATAATGGTAAATAAAAAAAAAAGAAATTTGTGAAATAAAATAAAGTAATACTACAATTGAAATAAAGTTATTCATCTTAGATAAAAAAAGGTTACATTCAAATTTACTGGATTTATTAAATTTTTCTCCTATTTGCTGACAAATTTTGTTCTTGTAAGTATAAATTATTTTTGTAATTCCTGTTTGAGAGATCAAAAATGACCGGATAATTTTTAATGACATCCATCAATTCTGACTCTTTGATAAACGAATCTATAATTATTAATATTAAATTTTGGTTTAAAATTAAAAGCTAAAGTATTATATTAAAAATACAAATTTTTTACAGTATTCAATTTACTGTATACTCATTTTATCAATTACTATTTGAAGTGTTTTGTTCTTCGAATTTACTACAAAAGTTAAAGTTGGCTCAACCTTTTTGTATTTGTACTGTACTGTAATTGTGGTACAAAACGAAATTTGTTTTAGTATGTTTTGACATGTACTACAGTACAAGAAGTATGAATCCGCCTTAAAAGTAAAAATTCTCTTAAAGAAAAATTGCTCGGAATAAAATGTTCTGAAGCAATGAATTAAGCATTACAACTACAACAACATTTATAACAAATTTCCTAAAATTGAGAATCAACTTCATTTGTATACCGAAATCATGTATGATGATTTCAGATTTATATTGTAAGGCTTTCTCTCACATAGATAGAAAACTCTTTTCGCAATGCATTTGCTGCCTTATGGCTTTATTGGAAAAAATTTTAGATAAGGTGAAGAAAATCTGTAGACTTACTTCAGCAAACTCTTGAATACAATATAATAGAACACCCTAGAAAGAAGTTTGCGCAATTTACGTAAATGTAGAAGTACTGTTATCAAACATGTTATAATTTGTTATTTCCAAAGCCTAGGATATTATTTGAATTGCATGAAACCCACTAATAAATCAGTTTTAATGAAAGTTAAAATTAAAGAAGATGGCCGCCAATTTCCTTTGTAAATTTTTTTGCAATCAAAAACTTCTCACAAAAAATGGCATCTTTAAATATAATATAGTAAAAAAAAAGAAAAATTAAAAAAAAAACACACCCTATTAACATTAATTTGTATACCGCCTAACAATTATTAAAAAAATGTTTGCAACGCATTTACTTTGAAATAATAATAATTGTCCTATATATAGGACATTTGTTTTGTGTCAAAATCTTTCGACCTTATCTAGTCAACACAATGTACCGTTATTTATACCGTTATACATTATAATAATTTCCACATGTTGTTCAATTAAATATTAACTTTTTTTTTCTTTAACTTTCTCATCGTCATTTTTGTTTTCTATGTTTTCCTTTTAGAAAAATATTTTGATATTAGCAAAGTGATTTTGTTTTGTTTTACAGCGACAACAATAATGTAAAATAAAACAACTACAACACCAAGAAAATAAATTTATTTAGATTAAATTTATGCAATAATTATCATCATATGATTAACAAAATATGATATGAAAAAGGATATTTTTTTGTTTGCTTTTCCTAAAAAAGGATAACAAATATTTTTTGATTGTATTAGAAAACAAAAAAATTGAAAATATTATGGTAATTTTTTTCAAGTGTTTTACAACATTTAATATCATTGTTGTTGCTACTCTTTTCATGAAATTACATAACACTGTTTTTACTTAATGAGGTGATATTAATTTTATTCTATTGCGTGTTGTGTTTATAGCAAGTTAGGCGGTATTCATAAATTTTATATAAAAATATTATTTGCTTTTTTTTTTTAGTGAATAGTTGAAATTGAACGAACGGAATGAGGTAAAATAGTTTGAGGTGAAATTAACATATGAAAATTCAAATGTCAAATAAATAAAACAACATGTAGGGAGGAGGTGCTTGGCTAAATTGATTTCATTAAGTTTTGACATGTAAATATAAGAATATATTATTTATATGTTTTGAAAAGGCTATTAAGATTTTTATAGCCCAATAATAAAAGAAAATATGAAAGATAATTATTTCGTGCTAATATAAAATACAAGACACACTTATAGGGCTATATGCGATCCTATGTTTTTTTTTTTGTTAGTTTGGAGAAAATCATTGAAGTTGAAATATAGATTTGACATTTGATCGAGGTCGGCAGCTTTTATAACATTGTGGGACTTTCAACCACACTCGAAACTACAATTCAATTCAAAATTAGAATTAGTGGAATATGACTAACAATTAATTTTTCATTCAACAAAGACCTTATAGAGGTTTTTTAAATGATTAAAAATTTTAGCCTAACACAGTTCAAACTATTTAGTCCATTTGAGTCGTCTAAAAAACTTTGGATTTTCAATATTGATATATGTTGAGTTAGACTAATTTTATACCGGGTAGCGCAACTTTTGATTTTATATGTTATGTAAGAAGAAAGAGCATAAAGCATAAGCTCATGTGGAGTGTACATACCTATATAAATTAATTTAATAGTGTACAAATTAGATTAATTAAATAAAGAGGAAAAATCAATATAATTAACAATACAGTATAATTTTTTCTCATAAAAAGGTATTTGCCGTGTACAATTTAATTTTTCAGAAATTCATTAAATTAAATGAAAAATCGTTCTCAATAACGAATTGTTAATAAAGTTACAATATTAGTTCTTTTCAGGTTAATTGTAGCATTTTCTATATTTTACCTACCGTAATAATTTAAATGTCAGTCTTAAATGTTGCGATTGTTACGAGTTATATTTTTAAGTATGAAATTGGGCCTAGTATTTAAGTATGTTACGTTGCGGTACACCAGTACCACTTTCACAGATAACAGAAATGAGCTGATTAATTTAACACAATTTATCGAAAGCTTGTGCGACAGTTATACGAGTGTATATGTTTTTCTTCTATTTCTTCTACTTGTTTTTCTTATTCTCTATTGTTGAATGATATTTTCTTATCCCAAATTGGTGATTTCTTATTATGTTACTGCTTTTTACAACAGGCGGAATTTTTTTTTGTAGTAATTTGACAAGTAAATTAGATATCATCGGTAGGACGAAAATTTACTTGTATAGCGGTTTGCTTCGTTCGGAGACCTTTAGTAATTTGTGTATTATAACTATATTTCAACAGCTTTTCGCTTCCAAAGTAGATATTTAACTTCTGATACAGCATTCATAGTAGATTGAAGCGCTTAACTAAATTAATTCATTTAGTTTTTAACATGAAAATATGAGAATATAATATATTTGGAAAGGACTACAAGTATTAAGATTTTTATAATGAATGAAATAAATTTAAAAGATAAATTATTTCGGAATAATATAAAATACAAGTCATAATTATAGGGCCCTATACGAAAATAAAATATCCCATTTGTTTGACAAATCGTATTCAAATTCTGTATAAGATATAACCAAATTGTAAAATTTACATACGTATAGGCTAAATTGTAGCTTGTAAGCAAAATATGTAAGGTTACTCCAGTAGATTCAAATTAAATAAATAAATAAATAAAAGATAATAAACATTTAAATTCATATAGAAGTAATTCGCTTCTATATTTCGAATATTTAAAGGAATTTGAATATTATATCTCTTGTAAAATATTTATATTGAAAGAAATAAATAAAAATTCCTATTATAAGATGTAATAACGTTTTATTTGATATTTATTTGAAATTCAAAAGATATGATTATATTATATAATTTGCTTTTGGATATAATATTCTAATGACACCCTTAAATAATAATAAGTATAGATGTAAATATGTAAATAGAAAATATAAAATTAAATTTCCAAATCCTTTGAAATTTCATTTAAATTTTTTTTTTTTTTGAATATTTTATATTAAGTTAATCTCCTCCACACCAATTCTCTTTTTTTATTATTATAAATTTATTTAATCTCTGAAGTAGTAAAATTTATTCAAATATTTAAATTGTGTATAAAAATAAGTTATCGAAAAAAGAAAATATTACAATTTCCATGTAATTTCAAAATAAATTATACTATGGTAAACATCAAATCTGCTGAAGTCCATTTAAATTAGTTAACAAAAAAAAAATTAAATTTAATGGTGATCGTAGTTTTTAAAATAAACTTTCCGAATTTAATTAAGTTTTTTTCAATGGAAGTAGAGTTTAATTTTACTAAAACTTATTAATTTTAATATTAAATTCGATATCGTGAAATGAATTTTAAAGAGGTTTTTTTTCTTAAGTCTAAATATTTTGAATGTAGTATCTTGTTAGGATGTAAATTAAAAATTTTAAACAAGTTCAAAATATGAAAGATTTGTATTTTTATTCGATCCCTTTAAGTATTTTAAATTCTTCACCATATCGGTGGAAGCAGCAAATATATGAAAAAAGGAAAATACTTACTATAACAAATAAGTTTTAAAGAATATGTCAAGACTAGCATTAGTAGTACAGGATTAGTAAGAAAAATTTTCTTTAAACATTTTTCAAACAAATTTAACTGAATAAAAAAACAAAAAAAAAACATCAAATTTGAAATCATTAAAAGAATCTTGTTGGTTTCAAAAAGTTATTAAAATTTAGGCCAAAGGATGTTTGTTTTTGTCCAAACAAAAATTGTAATAAAAAATTTGAAATAATTTGAATATAGAAACAGATGTTAATAAAGAATTACGTATTTGACGATCTGGACTACATTAAAAAGAAGGCAAGCTTACAAGAATAATTATTATTAATACTTAACATTGCCTTCTGAACGAAATTGCTTAAAGAGTAGGATCTATGCGGGAAAATTGGATAACATAATTTTTTAAAACTTTTTGTCGTAAATGTGTTTGACTGGCAACAACTTATAACCACCTGCAACCTACCTAATCAATAGATAAAGACTCGGTTTTGCTTTGAAACGATTTTCAGTTCAATATTCGGATAATTTAATTGAAAAGCAATGCTGACAAAACCTTTGAGTCTAAATTTTTTAAAAACAATTTTTTGTTTAAAATTAGTATAAATTTTTTTGTACCAAAATCAAAACGAATAAACGAACTGGACGACAACTTTCGAATAATTAAAGTTAACGAGGAGAACACAATTCAGGAGAGATCAAAATAGCAATGAAATGTAAAAAATGTGAAAATTTACCCATCATTGTATAATACCAATAGATAATTTTGTTCAATTAGCTACAAATTTTACATTAAACAAAATCAATACTATCCCTAAACTAAAGCTATCTCTCAAATAGCATATATTCTGTAGAACAGCATCTACTTTGATGAACATCAACCTGATAAAGCTGTAATAAAAGCTTTTCTTAATTTTGATAAATCTGCTAATATACAAATGTTTAATCCAGAAAGTTTAATCCTACAAAATTTAAAGTGTTATTTAAATAAATTTATATGGCAGATGTCCTGTAAATAGTTAGTAAATTACAATTCAGTAAATTTGTCACTATATATTAACAATATGTTTTAAAACCAAATCAATTATTACACGGAAAAGCACAAAAAATTATATGAAAAGAAGTGAAATATATTGATTGAAAAGAAATATGATTTAGCCGCATAAATGAGTCGACTGAGTTCTAACTAAGTACTAAGTAGAATAGAATATGATATAGACATTTAGATAATACAATCATTTTTTCACCTATTAAAATTAAATACAAATGTTATTAGCGACATTTTAGATAAGTACCCAAGCCACTGTTTTCGGAATGGAAAGTAAGCTACGTCAAATTCATCGTTACTGAAATATTCGAGATATACTACTACCCCACTTAAACTCTTTTGCAAGCAATTATGTTATAGAACTTTGTGTATATATGGAGTAAATTAAAAATAACTGAAGGGAGCGTGTCACTTGCTTCTATTTCATTTGCAATTTTTTCATTTGTTTGTATTTTTTATTTATTTATTTTATTTATTTATTGCCATGATACATATTCATAACTTTTTTTTTAAATGCTTAATTTTTTAGAGCTTATGCTATTGTATCTACGCCTATGACTATTCTTAATTATTATTTAGACTAGCTGACCAATTTAATTATTTAATTTATTTTATAAAGGAAAAATGGCGACAAAAATATCTTTTTGAATATTGATGTTTTTTCATAAAACTTACCACTAATTACATACTGAGAAATAAACCTAAATTAAAACCTATTATAAAATTGCTATTATGAGCGGATTATTTGATTTGTTGCATTTTCCCAGGAAAGCAGGAGTCAGCTTTTCAATTTGTTGCAGTATGATGTTTATATTAGCTAATTCATGAAATTTCTTGCTTGTAAAAAAGGTTTTAAAATTTTTAGGTTTTGCAATAATTAATTTCAATATTGCATTTTGTTTTCTTTGCAAAACTTGCATATGTGTTTTAGCAGTGTACGTCCATACGATAAATCCATATAGAAATACACTTGTTGCACATGCAATTGTTGGGCGTAGGTAAGTCTGCTATGAAAATATTATATAACATGGGTGATAATGTTGAGCCTTGAGGGACTCCTGAGGTAAGTGCCACAGAATGCGATACATCCGATCCTATTTTAACCAGAAATTATCTATTTTTTAAGAAGCTTTGTATAATTTTTATGATATAGGTATGTAGGACATAGAGAAATAGTTAATTTATGTAGGTACTAAGCCATTGTGCCAGACAGAATCGAAAGCTTTTTCAATGTCGAGTGTCATCATTTCTATAGATTTTATATTTTTTAATTTATTTTTGATGATATTTGTTATCCTGAAAGCTTGATGAGAAGTTGAGTGTTTACTTCTAAATCCGAATTGCCCATTTGCCCATAAGGAAGTATTTTTTTTTCTTGTATAAAGTTGTCAAGCTTTTTATTTGCTTGGATTTCATTTGCCTGTATTTTATTTGTTTTGGATTTCATTTGACTGTATTTTACTTGACTGTATTTAATTTGCCTGCATTTTGCAGAATTAGTTAATTTATGATGGCTTGTAAACGTTTCCAATTAAATTATAAAATATTTATCAGATATGGGAATAATCCATTGAATTATCAAATAAATTAATTCAGCCTTAGCTAATATTAATGAAAGTCAATTAATTCTACAAAATTAAGGCAAATGAAATGAAGACAAAAAAAAATGTGTACAGGCAAATGAGCTACAGTTAAATAAAATACAAGCTTGTGACAGTAACCCTATCTGAATACATATATTAATTTCAGTTTGAACTATATACAAGCAATAATTAATCGACTTCTCGGCACACCAACTTTTCTCTGAATAGAAAGGAAAGTGTGTACAAAATCAAAATAAACAATATTTGATAAATTAACTAATTTGAAATATATGTATGTATACGTATGCTTGTAAAAATAAAAATATTTTAATGGTCATCAAATCAAATTCTGAACTAACTTGAAGGAATAATTAAAAGAAAACGTGATTTTATGATTTTCTAATTAGTTCACATCTGTCACAATTAATTTACTATAGATTTTGACATTTACCTGAAAATATAAATTTTGACATTGAGTAAAAAAAAATCTTTACAAATTTCATACTTTTGAAATCTTTTGAAAAAAATAATTTAAAATTTGAAATTGAAAGCTGGAGAACATATCAGCCAGCACCCATTAGATTATCAAAAATAAATAAAAAGGAATTTCATTAAAGTAAAAGAAAATGTTTTATTTTTTATTTTACGCTCCTTCCGAAATGTTATTATAATTTTGATTTGATTTGAAATCATTCTGCAATTTTTATATTTTACGTATGGACTAGAATATTTAAAAAGTTTGTCGTTTTTAGGAAAAACTTTTATGAAAAATGTACAAAAAAAGAAGCGAAAATAACAAAAAAAAAAAAAACAAATGTATCTTTAAATCCTATTTAATGAGAAAATTTTCTTCAGAAATCAAATATTTTGTTTTTTTATTTCTTTTTTTTATTGTTTTTTTGTTTTACTTTTTATACTTTTGCTGAAAAACTGAAATTTTATTCTGAATTTTGTATTTTGTTCAAATATTACATCAAAGTTGGATTTAAATTTATATTTTAAAGTTTGCCTCTAGTCGAACATAATAATGTTGAAATTTCATATTTTTAAAATCTTTTTTTCCGTTTTTTATTATTTTTTTCTTTTTACTTTGAAAGATTCAAGAAGTATAGTGTACTTACTTGGCTATAGTTGAAGAGATCATAAAGTTTATAGTAAAATGAAATAATTTAAAACTTATTGTAAATTTTGTTTTGTAATTAAGATTAAAAAATGAACAAATAAAGGAACGTTAAATTTGGAATTTATAATTTTTAATATGTAAGATTTTTTAATTTATTTATTAATAATGGTATTTAACTTATCTTAAGAAAGTTATATTAAGCTCTAATTCGTTCTCAAAATGAATTAACCTTAAACTTTGAATATTTCTATTTGTTATAAAACAAAAATTATGCTTTTTAACTTTACGCTACATCAAGAGATTGATGTATATTTTTTTATATTTCATTCACCAGAGTGTACTAGATATGACTTAATGTGTAATTATATTAACATTTAAAAATAACTTTCATTCTGACGTTTTGTGTTATATAAGCTGTTTTCATATTGTGACTAAAGAACAATTTAAATATTTTGGTTTAATAATTGATAGCAAATTGAGTTAATCAAAACATATTCCAGCATTGAAGAATGTGAATGGGAATGTGAATTCACATGCTCTGGGATTCAAAAATGGTGTTCTACATTGCTGGCTATTACAGGCACTAGCGAAGAGTGAGCGACTTCCAGTTTATTGGATAAAACAACAACAAAATATATAGTTATAACAAGTAAAAATACTAAATTATTTAATTTATTTAAATTTTAACATATTAAAAGTTAATAATGATTTTATTATTTTCCATTCTACATAATATATTGGACAATACAATATTACCAAAAATTGAAAAAAATGTGTGTAAAAAGTTCGAAAGAATACAAATTGAGATAAATACAAATTGTGTCTAATGGTAGATCAAAGTCACCAGATGTTACACTTTGATAAGTTAAAGGATATATAATTTCTTTTTGATTCATATTAGCCAGAAATATATTTTATTAAAATAATTAAATTGCTTAAAACAGAGTTCATATGAAATAGTATATTTTGTACACATATAAAAGATTCTACTAAACCACCACGCTGAATCAGATTAAAATAATAATTACGATAAATAACTATTTTAATTTTTTTGGCTTTCAATAATTAATAGCTTACAAACATTGAAATTTGTTTTTTTCGCTATTCAAAAATACGCAGCTTTTTGACTGATACTGATAACTGATACATAAAAATATCTATTATACTCAAAAATTTTACAAGACGTTCAAAGGAAAATTTCATATGATGTTGTTTTTTAAAAAAAAGAATAATAATAAAAAATATTCACTTTACTAAAAAATATCTTGACATCTTACCCTATTTGGTTTTACTAAAAATATACTGACAAAGACTTACTGACATACTAATTAGAAATTCATAAAAAATAAAGCAGAAATAAATAGAAATTTTGGAAATATCTTCGCTGAAATTAGAGAATAAAACGAATTAGTACCGAATAAAATTTCCGTCAAAAATCAAATTATGATAGCGCCTGTATGTAATAGCCAGCAGTGATCTACTAGCATTTGAAAAATTTATTCTCAATTTCGAAATGTCAAAACATATTTATTTTAAAAATTTTTTAATTTTTTAACTTTAAATATTTTGTTTTAAAAAGAATATTATCAAAAATCCAAATATATATGGATCCAAATATTTTATTATTTAAAGAAGAAAATAGGAGAAAAATAATAATGATGAAAAAATCGGAAGAAGTATTTTAAGGGAAAAAGCAAATGTAAGATCTTCCGGAATCTATGTAATTTAAATATTTTGTTGATATGTAGATATACATATGTATGTACATATATAATAAAATTAGTCAGATATAAATTAAAACTCAATAGTTTTTTTCAGTTTGAGTATAATGGTGTTTTTTGTCTCATTTTGTTTTCTCAACAATTTGTTTTGCACTGTCATAGAACCTTCTAATCTTTTAATAGCCCGATACGTTCATTTTAAGATACATATTACATATATATATTATCTTTTGCAACCTCACCTATGTATGTTTTATATTTCCTTCAAAATATCCATTACAATTTTTTTCTGTTTTTTCATATAGCTCTCTACATTTTCTGATGCTCGATTAGAACGTCTCAATGGTATTTCTGATGGATTTCCTAACTTATCTGTTTCGTTTATTGCCTGTTATACCTGTTTACAACCTGTAATTCTAAATTTACATGAACATCGTGAATTATGATTGTTGTATTCATTGTAAAAGAATCTTCCGCCCTCACAGTTTTATCGCCAAAAAATGCTGTTGTATTTGGAATTCTAGACAGAGTTGTAAAGATTCCAGTTAAAATAGCGATATCTTCAGTAGCCGTTATTGGCAAAAAATTATCTGGTCCTTCACCAGTTTTCTTCCCTTAGTTTTTATTGTGAGCTATTTTTTTCCAGTACACCTTAAAAAAAGTTGATTCAGTTCCTATTTTATTATATTTTTTTAAAGTAACTTTTTTCCAACCAGAATTATCTTTGGTCGGACGACCCTGCCCATTCAAATCCAAAGAGCATCAATAATATATTTATTTCGTTTGATGAAGCCTTTTGCAATATCGATTTTTTTTCCATAAAATCTAAAAAAAAATGAGTCTTGGCGATAATTTTTGTGTTTTTCTTTAACCCTATGCATTTTCAATAGTTATTAATAGAAATCAGAAAAATATACCCATATTTAATAAAATGCTTCCATTTTAAACAATTTCATTTAAAATTTAAAAACAATTTTTTTTTAATTTAACTTTAAAAACACCATTCACTAAACATTAACCAAATATGAAAAAAGGAATTATATTCCATTGATATTTTTGAAACTTTAAAAATTATTTATTACATTCTAGTACAATCTAGGCTGCAATACCGACGGGTAAACTTATTGGGTTATCAATACCTGTAATACGAGTTAACTTGTTGCTATCCCATTATTAGTTATTTTCAATTATTTTGATACTTAATTGCGCCTTTTTGATTCAATTCGATTATTTATTAATTTTTTTAGGTTGCTTTAGGGATTATTCACCCAAGGGCCTCCATATTAGAGCCACACTTTGCAATTAAGGAGACCAATTAAGAAAAAAAACTGAGGCTAGAAAGCAACAAATCACCTATTCAAGACTTTCTATCTCGTCTTTTTTACTGCAGCTGTGACTATTTTTTAAGAGCACGGACAACCCCTAAGTTCTTTTTTCCTAACGAATAATTACACTCATGATGTACGAAATGTAGCTAGAAATTATTTAGTTTTGTTTATGTTTTACGTGTTTATAGAAATTGTATATGTAGTTAGTCTATGCCAAATATTTGGTATATATAATGGAAATAAATTTTGTACTCACAAATATTCTATTTCTTCCAGATGTCTCAAATTCCTGCTTTTATGACAAAACAAATAAGTTTAAAGAAAGTTAAGTGAAAGAAAGTTAATCCTATACGAATTAAATAATAACAAATTCTGCATTAGTCAACTTTAATATTGTATAAATTTAGTGTAACAAATTAATTTGTATACAAGTGTACGTTACCTTTCTAGATTTATGGGCGTTAGTAGGCGATAATTATTCAGTACTTAACATTTTGTTTTTCATTACATCATCACCATCTTGTTTAATCTTTTGAATGTGTTAACTATAATTTTTCATTTTCTCGAACACATTATTTTATTAATTCTATAATTTGAAAATTTAAACTTATTTTTTGTTAATTATTTTTGTTTTTCTTTTAAGTTAATGTTTCCCATTTCATCCTCCATCAATTTTAAACCAAACAAAAGTATAAAAAAAATAAAACCAAAACTTCTAGATAAAAATGATATTTGTTAAAACTTTCTTTACAACCTTAAGGCCACAATTTAAGAAATTACTAACAATAACACACCTGTTAACACTACAATGTGTATACAGTAAACAAGTTGGTATGTACATAATGTAAATGAATTTGTTGAAGGCAGATTTCGTTAGTTTGAGTAATAAAAAACTTTCTTTAAAGAATAAAATAAAAAATTTTTTTTCTTTTTTAAACTTTTAAACTTTCCTAACAGCAAATTTCGTGTGTTTTGTTCTTTTTTTGCTATTGTAAAAAAAAAAAAATTAAAAAAAAAAGAAATAATAAAAATAATTCCTTAAGGACATTTCTTGTTTTAGTTAAAAATTAATTTCTTAGAAGATTAAAGATTAATAGCTCCAATTCACACGTTACATGCATGTACACGTTTATGGGAGGATATCGAAATACCAAAGTTACAAAATCCCAAAAGTTTAAATAATTTCAAAATCATAATCCCTAATTACGATATAAGCATGTTTGGAAATCACTAGTAGGCAAGACATTTAAGAAAAAAATATAGTTCTAAGAAATCTTAGAAAAATGCAAAACGGGTTACTATCACATGCCTGTATTTCATTTGACTGAATTTCATTTGATTGCATTTTAGTTGCGTGCATTTTCATTTGCCTGCAGTTTCGACCCAATTTCTGGGTCCCGGACCTATTATCTTCATCACATTTAAGATCTGTTATACTGATGACAAAAATAAAAAAAAATGAAGGTCTTCGGTGTCGACACTTGGGACGCCGGACCTCTTGTTCTCATCGTGCTTATGAGCCATTGTACTAAAGACAAATTAAAAAATAAAACAAAAAAAGATTGCTTTTTCGAGGGCCTTATGATACAGGAGTCGGATTTATTTTTACTGGAGGCTACTCAATTTCTTGAAATTTCTTCCACCAGTCACCACTTAGAAGATGTAGTTCTGATACCTGTTGATTGATAAGAACTTGCTACATGAAATTTTTATTATTTATTTATTTATTCTTACTTAGCTCAAGTGTTTACAAATTACAATATTAAAATTTACAATAAAACCATCCGACAATAATAAAATATAAAACGAATACAATTAGTAATTTAAAATAGAGATCGCAAAAATGATACAATTAGTTTCCACAAATTGCTAATGAAATTAGGAAATTATTTTAAATAAGGATTTTTTTACAACATCTTTACTCATATCAAAATTTATTGTTGTGTTGTATTGGTTTGTGTTTATCAGCATTCATGCCTAAATCGTGCTCTTGTGTTAATTGTATTTCTTAAAATATTCTCAATATAACGTGAATCAATGTGTTTATTCAGTACTTGGGTTATAAAAACAATACCTAACACAGTTCTCCTACCTTCTAAAGTATACATATTAAGCAGCTTAAGACGTTCAATGAAGGGGGGCAATATTAAGGGATTATTCTAATTCAAAGCTCTTAATGCAAACCTAAGAAAATTTTTTTGAATACTTTCTATTCTATCAATGTGTTGGCGATAAAAAAGGTACCAAACTTGGATAGCATATTCAAGAATTGGTCTGACTAATGTCGTAAATAACGATTCTTGAGTAACATAAGGATCATCAATTTCCTTAGACCCACCTTTTTATAAAACCAAGCATTGAGTTTGCTTTGTTAATGATATCATGTAAATATGTATGTTAAATGTAAGTTTGGAATCAAAGGTCACGCCAAGATCATTAAATTCGATGACTTGTCTAATTATAGAACGATCAAAGGTATAATTATTACACGAAGGGTTTTTAGAGTGAGTAAACGATCTGATGGCGCATTTATCAACGTTTAAAAATAAACCATTATAATTACACCATTTCATAAAATTGTTTAAGTCTTTTTGAAGAGAAAAGGAGTCGTTATTTGAACTAATATCTTTAAAAAATTTCATGTCGTCAGCGTAAATTTTTATACCACTACTCTGGATAGTTTTAGTGATATCAGTTATAGAAATAATAAATAACAGTGGTCCAAGGTGACTCCCTTGTGGCACTCCAGAGTTAGAAAAAAGAGTTAGAAAGACGCCGAAGTTTCTGTTCTGAAAAGCGCATTGTATCATCTATTACTAAGGCAACAGTCAATCCATTTAATTAGAAAATACGGAAAACCATATTTTTTAAGTTTGAAGAGAATCACACTGTCTGGTAAGAGATCAAAAGCCTTACTAAGGTCAGTGTAAAACACATCTGTTTGCTTACCGGCTTCCATAGTTTTCAAAAAAGTTGAGGCTGATTCTATAAGATTTGTTACAGTTGATATTTTTTTTACAAAGCCATGTTGCTCATTTACTATAAATGAAGAACAGTAATACGATCGAAAGATGTATATCAAAATAATACGATTTATAAGATCGTATCAAATACCATAAGTTCAAACACTTTAAGTAAACTCGATAGGTTGGCAATAGGTCTATTTGAAATATTAATCTTTAAATCCTTTTTGTGAACTGGTCTCATGAAGGAGTTTTTCCAAAAATTTGGGAATACCCCAGAAGTTAAAGATTTATGATGAATAGAAAAGAAATAGGTGAAGATAAAGAATCTGCGCAGTTTTTTAACATGATTTCTGGCAGATTGTCCGAGCCTGGAACTGTATTATTAGCAAGTTTACTTAAGTAAATCTGAACTTTACTTCATGTTAAGAATATTGATTCAAGTGGTATGTTTGGAAAGGTTTCTAAATGAGTGAAGTTTGCTTCATTAACTGTAAAGGTTGAAGAAGAATAATTACTTTCAAAAGATTCTCTAAATTAGTTAGATATTTCATTTGCATCATTAGATGTTTGATTTTTAAATGTCATAAAATTGGGATATTGATCTGTTTTTCTTTTAGAATGAACAAGGTGCCAGAACGACTTAGAATTCGTCCTGCGAATTTCGTTCAGAAGCTATTTTACTTATGTAGGCATTGTATTTTTTAATTTTTTTGTAATTTTTAAAATAGGCATTGAAGCCATAATATTTGATACATTTACCCAATCGGAAGTAAATGCGAGATCTAGTTGTTGATTAAGCAAGTTTTTAATACTTGAAACTTGATGAAGTGCGCTTGCCAAAGACCATCAATCACCAATTATTCAATATTTGAGTTAATATTAGTTGGAATGTAAAAGTATTCTTCATCATGAGATATTCGATTAAGATTGGAAAGATTGAGATCACCATAGATTATGAGTTCGTCATTCACTAAAAGATTACTATTTAAAATATCAACCGACGTGGAGAAATCCTGGTACACATTTGAACTACTATTTGGAGGTATATAGCAACATAGAATATATAAATTTGATGTTTTTAAATCAATTTTAATTCCTACAACATCACAATTTGATATATGAGGTAATTCTACCTCTGACGAGTTGAAACTATTCTTAATAGAAATAAGAACACCACCTCCTTTTGGAACTACTAAATTATTTATGATATCACTATCGGTTTGATATCTGTCTTTCCTATAAACTAAGTAGGAGTTGTCAAATAATTCCAGTGAGTTAATAGATGGACACAACCAAGTTTCTGTGAGCATAAATATATCTGAATTAAGAACTTTAGAGTTTCTAAAGACATATGTTGTTTTTGTGCGTAATCCTCTTACATTTTGATAATAAAATAAAATGTTACTTGTAAACTTTTTATGCTTTTGTGTTGACGTTATGAACAATTATTATATCCAGTCAAATGAAAACACAGGCAAATTGCAAGAAAACAGGCATATGACTCCCATGCAAAACATCCTGTCTTGCATTGTTCTTCCCTGATCAACAGCTGATCAGGGAAGGAGAATCAGAAGGAGCTGTATTTCACCCATATAGTGATGAATTCTATAATGATAAATAAAAGCAACGTCATACTATGGCGTTCGTTCGAACGTATTAGCCGTTTTGATTACACTAATGATGTGTGTTAATTGTCACATACAACTTGAGGTTTAACAATATATGCCAAAACCACTATGACATTGGGAAAAGTACATGTTATGCGCACAACTCGTCCATCACAATATCCTACATGGAAAAGCGCAAATCGAAATAAATCAGTTCAATTACCTGGGTAGTATCGAATTAACAGAATGAAAGAAAGATCTGGTATATTGAAGCCTACATTAGCAAAGCCCGCACTTCTTTCCGAATACACTCCAAAATATGCCGGTCAAATCTGTGCACTAAAATAACACTTTTAAATTTAAATGTAAAATCAGTTCTCTTATATGCCTGCGAAATATGAAAAGTGTCAGCCAACCGCCGCATTCTAGACGTTAGTTGGTCATCAACTATTTTCAATACTATGTTGTTCTAGAAAACGAACAAATTAAAGACTAATGAATGTAAAATTCTGACAGAGCAAACGGTTGGTTATACTCTAATGAAATCTGATAACTATTTTGCGATACATTGTTTCGAGGTAGCAGGAAAATAATAAAGATGAAATTAAAAAATCCGAAAATCAGGGTTATATACTAAAAATATATATAAACAAAACAATAAATAGAGAAAGAAGAACATACATTCAATTTCGGATTTTGTAATAACCTGTTAAATACTTGGGGTTTTCCCTTTGAAATTTTGTATTTTGGGATTTTAAATTTAGGAATTTAAGTGCCACGTAGAAGTAGAAATTCTATTTTTTAGTGTACAGTAGAATTTAATCTAGACGTTACACACAATCTAGACATAAATAACAACTTTTTTTCTACTTGTCTTCCAAATTGTAAGCTTTATTTATTAACAAATATTATGTATATGCTATTATATTTTCTTAAATATAGATGTAAATATAATATATAAATATATATATATATGCTTAAGTATATTAATATAAACACACAGCCATATAATATTTACTATATAAAAATGTTATCATTGTGTATTCATTTTCAGTTTCAGAATATTTAAGAACGAACGGCAACAGGCTGTCAAGAAGAAGAACTGTTACACAAAACGGTTTATGGAATGAGCAACATGAATTAAAACAAGTCATATCCTTAAAATAGGAATTTCTGAAGTAAAACAACTGTAAAACACTATAGATAGTAAAACACAAGGATAAAATATAAGATCAATTATCATCTACATATACATTTACACAAAAAAAAAATTTATTACACATGCATAGATGTGTAAATATATACATACTTAAAAAGGATTTAAAATAAATAAAAAAAAAAAAAAAAATAAGGCAGATATTAAATTATATTTTTAGAATGTACATAAATAGACATACATATTATTTCTGTATATATATGTATATGTATATATATTATGTATTTATTATTAAAGAAAACCAGAAGCGAAAATAAATAAAAAATAAATAAAGAAAATTAAGAATAAAAATAAAAAAAAAATCTAATGAAAGAAAGAGAAAAAAAATACAGTATTGTTATGTTTTTCCTTGTTTTTTTTTATTTAATTTCAGTCTAAAATTCATTGAGTATAGACCTAATTTTATTTTAGCAACTTTTACGACTATAAACACAAATGCTCATAATATTTTTATAAGAGTTTCCAAATAAAATTAAATTAAACTTTGTTGGGGAGTAAACAAATAAAAGGAAAAAATATATCCAGGACAGATGCAATGCAATTAAAGTACATTTTGGTAATTCTCAATTTTTGCACTTAATATGCATTTCGTAAATGAAGTCAACTAATATGTCTGTAGCATGTGAAAATTATCTTACAATTTAAACTTCAAATGGGATCAACTAAGTTTTACTAATGTAATCCTCATACCAGATAAAGGACAAGATAGCTTCTCCTAACTCATATAAGGTTTACACACATATTTAGATAACCATATAACTTTGTCAAATTTAGTCTTCATTTTTAAATCTTTTCTCCATCCTGAATGTGATCTCTTCCAGGTAGTACGGTCATGTATTGAAATATTTTTTTTCACTTGAACTTTTCACTTCACTTTTTTTCCACCAGAAGTTCAATCGCTTGTTTCTGCAACATTCTACCCTAAATTGACCACCATTTTATTAATTACAACGATCCTTTTCTTATTTAAGCTTTCATTCATACACTCGAATTAATTTATTCGACAGAGTTCTTGTAACTAGGTCACTTTAGCGAATAATTATTAAAAGGAAAAATAATATACTGTTTTTTTTTTAACGATCAAACTTTAAATGAAAGTATTTAAAAAATATATGTCAAATGCTACAAATAGGTAAAAAAGAGAATAATATAAATCCCGTAGTGTGCTTAAATATCAGTTAATGACAACTACAGTATTAAATAGGAAAGTGTTTGCAAATTATTCTGCGGTTAACACACGGTTTATTTATCATTAACATTCAAATTTAGTACACCTTCTAACACAGGCAAAACCTACTATGACCATGCTTCCTGTATTCTCTAAAGATTATTTTCCAAATAGTAGACCGAATAAATTCCCTTATTTTCTAGTTTTTTGTATATAAATGCCATATTTTCTTGCATCTTTATGGAATTTCATGCTCTCCAATTTAAAATATAAATCAGAAAGATCATGATGGCAAAAAAAACAAAAATTAAAACTATGGTAACACTATGGTAACACTATTCATATGAAATTATTATGGATCAACACTATTTAAATTATTAAAATCAATTTTCAATAAAGTTAATTTGATTGAATTCATTGATAAAAACTGATAGGACTTAAATGTTTAGCACATATTTTAAACAACTGTATACAAGAAGTAGTGGAATGCCTACTCATTCATTATTTCAATGTCTGATTTCAACTATTTTAACAGATTTTAATTTAAAATTGTTAAATGCAAAAATAATTGTTTTTTCCTTTAACCATCAAAAACATTATTCGCGAATTATAGGCAAATAGTGATTTTGATGAAACCAAAAGGAACATTTTAAAAATTTTTGGCACTTCTGAGGGAGATGTTTGTATCCGACCTAATGACTATATCCTAAGGATACCTTAGGTTTCTAATTTTCCAGAAATATATATTTTCAATAGCGCATCTTATCCTTTAAGGACGAAAAGGACATTTGAAAGTATTCTTGTTGTTTTGATGTTTTTGTACATAAACCGTTATATCTGTTGATATCTTAGAAATATATATATATATATATTCAGTTTGATTATCTAGTATATAATATAACACATATATATAAAGATCAACAGATATAACGGTGTAGCGGATATAACGGTAACGGTAAAACAACATTCGAGATATATATAGTTTTGGAAAGCTATGAGCACCAGGTATCCTTGGGATATAGTCATTAAGTCCTACGCGGGTACAATATCTTCCTCAGAATCCCCAAAATTCAATCCCCAACAATTTTTTTTTTGCAAATTGACAATGGTAGTATTCCGCTTGATGAATGTTTAACTACTTTGAATTTATATCTGCAAATATTGGTTTTGCTTTATCTTTATTAGATTCTTAATTTGGTGAGTAAAAAAACATATTATATTTGGTGAAACTTATTTCCCAATTATTTCGATCGATAATATCGATTTCATTGGCATCCAATAGGATCAGGATAATAACAGTCCATGAATCCTTTCGATATGTGAATGTGTGGGACTTTAATTCAAATTCATTGTTTTTCCTTCTAACAGTGCCATAAAAACGGATTCCAAATTTTGATTAATAAAAAACGAAACTTAAAAATTCAATTCAAATTCAATAAATTGATTTTGTTTTCATTTATCGTTTCGTTGCTTCTTCTTATCAGCATAAGACAAATATCCTTTCTATTTCCCAATGTTAAAATAAATTGTCCTCAACATTAGATCTACATTAACCGGGAATTTATTGAGAATGAATAAAAGTGTAAAAACATGAAGAAAAAAAGAAAAACAAAAACAAAATGTAAAAACAACACAGATCACGCTGTTCATTGGGTTTGTATGTTTGTTCAGAATTTGATTTATTGAATTTGAGATGAGATTTGTTTAAAGTAGAGTTATTTGAAATCCTGATAAAATGTTAGAATTTGTAAAATTTATAAAGTAGAGTAATCATGATTTAATTTGAATTTGGGTAAGTATTGTAAATCTTGATATTGGAATATAATTTGGAATTTTGATCGTATTAGAGTATTTTAATGCCTTCTACAATTTCGTTCTTAAATCGAATTAACACCATGTCAGTGATACATATTAGTTATTTCCGGTTCAACAAGCATAAGGACAGATGCCGGAAATAAAACATATCGTTGCATAAACTTATAAAGATGATACAGCAGTCAAAATGTTTGTGTCTGATAATAATAATAATGAATAAGAAAACTATAATATTTCAACCAAACCAAGGAACTTGAAACATTTTGTGGAAGACTATGACGATACATTTAAAAATTTTAATGCTGTAATAGCAAATTGGTAAGTGAGTCCGAATAATGAAACAAATAATATTTTTTTATTTTCTTCATACATTACAATTATATTAATAAATTAATTATATTAGAAAGATATATTAATAATAAAATTAAATTTTTTTTAACTTAGTACAGGCATCATTGAAAGATATCTATATTTTAATTACGTAATTAATTAAGTAATTACTATTTACTTATTTACTAGACAATGTCAACTGATGTATTTTCTTTTCTTTGTCTCTCACCCTCGCACCATTAAACTAAATTTGTGGTGGGGATATTTGTGTTGACACTGAGAGAGAATTTGCAGACAAAACATTATGTGACGCACGGACGCAAGGTATATATTTCACAAATACGTAAAGCAATAAAAATTCTCGCTTCAAATTTTTTTTTGTGATACTAAAATAAAATGGAAATGAGAAGTATTTACTAATAACTAATCAATTTGCTGTTGACATCCAACCGTGTAATAGCAAGTTGATGTCCATTAAGCCTAATATATTTTTATTTGTATTGTTATGTGCTTGTCAGTAAGGTATAGTAATTATCTTTTCACACAATAAATTCGGTACTGCAATTCTTATAACGTATGATGAACGTGTATTATATTTTTCGAGTATTTATTTATTTATTTTCTGGTATATCAACTAACTAAACATGGAAAACTGCTATTATTATCAGAAAATAGACCTTCTGTTATAGTAAATAGTTCTATTTTACTGAAATTATTTTTTATTATCAAATATATTTTTTCAACAAATTTTATACTTTATTTTATAATGTATACTTTAGACTTATAATTAAAGCAAACGGGACAATTTGCTTGAATAACTGCCGTTGTTTTGTTTCTCTTTTATTTCGTCCTTCCATCTTGTTTCCTCAATTCTGTAGAGTATAAACGACTTTAACAGAATTCATGAGATGTTCATTTATCAGACCTTTTTTTTCTTTATTAATTCAATAATTTTAGAATATAATAATTCAATTTACACTTACAAAATAAACATATTAATAACATAGAGTAGAATATAAGCATACACCATTAAGTACAAAAATTTACTCAAAGATAAAAAAATGGTATAAAAATTATGTTTACTTAAACATTATTCAAAAAATCTATAATTATAATTTACAAGCATTTAAGATCCTGCGCAGTAGACACCTTTTTATTTTAACTCTCTTCTCCATAATGAACTCTTAATATATAATAAGAAAGTTGTAAATAAAACAATAATGCGCACACAGTTGAAATTTTTTTAATCATATGGTTTTATTATTCGCCAAATACATTAAGAAACAGGTAGAAACGAAACAGAAAATGAGAAGTAAGGTATTTATGTTTTTTCTGCTTTGTAATGAGAAGTCTATGTCAGTACGTAAATTACTGATTTTTTAAAAACTTTAAATTTGACTTCAACTTGAAATATAATTACTCAACAGGGGCCCCTAGTATAATATATAATATAGAAAATAAACAAAATTATTTCATTAAGTAAGATTATGAAAATAGTTTTTTGTCTAATTTTGCTACGACCTTAACTAGTAATAGCTTTCTGGTCTTATTGTTTTATAAGTAAGATTTTTTATTATAATTTAATTTTAAAATTGCGCATTAATTGTATTGCATGTTACATTTAACAAATATTTTGTTAAACATTCCAAAATTTTATTTTCCTTTTCAAATTCATATTCATTAGACAGTTATTTCATATTAGTTAATTTCTAATTTTAGTCTTCTGTGTAAATTTCGATTTTGGAAAATCCATACTCCCTAATTAATTTTGACACAGTGTCAACCTCTTTTAAATTACTTGGTAAATCATTGAATTTTTTTAGGCAATTTTATAAACAAATATTTTTCTGTCTATTGGTTTTTAATAGAGATAGATAGAAATTTTTCTTATTTCTAGTATTGTAGGTATGAATATCGATCATCCTATTCAAAATGAAATTGTGCTTTATTAAATTATTTGTAATTTTATATGAATACTTTTCAAGCTCACAGATTATTGCAAAGCTTAAGTATTTGTCTGAGTACAATATTTTAGTAGGAAATAGTTGAGAAAATCTATATGTATACCCTTTATTGACTTTTTCACCAGAATGTATAATTTTTGAGGTATGAAATTTGCAGCACTATTCCAGATTAGGTAAATTATATTAGATAGAATGTAGGATCAATAAATTGAAAATAAACAAGATTTTGATATATAATCTCGCAGCCGTTTTAAAATAAAAATAAATGGACCAGTTTTCTTAACTATGTTATCAATATGATCAGACCATTTTAAATTGCTATCTATATTAATTAAACAATTTTACGGATTCAAAAGTATGGTTGCTAATATAAGAAATAGAAGGGGTATAAAAGTTTTTGTTATCAAAAAATATTATTTTAGTTTTACGAAAGTTTAGTAGTAAACAATGATGCTTTAAAAAATATTCTATTATTTATAGGTATTGTATTATTGAATTTACTTAGCTCACTTTCACTTTGTACAGCATATTTTTCATCTGCATATACCTTAAATTTTTTAATATTTTTTAAACTATATATATCAAGGTTTTTGTTATATATCAAGAGTTTACTTAAAAACAATTAGATTATTTTAAAACCCCGACTGTAATAAACTATTTTCGATAGTAAACTATACTGACATATAAAAATGTCATTATCAGTTGTATAGGCCGGATCATACTATTTTAGTTTAACTTATCCTAAGACCAACTAATTCGTATATTTTAAGCTTATGTTGAGAAATTTTATCATTCGTAACTGCTTAAGCCACATTGTCGTCAATTCTATCTAATATTTGTTAATCTAAAGAACGAATATTTTTTCACTGTGGTATCTGTCAACATTTGTTACAGCATTCTAATAAATTACCAAAACAATTTGAATGAAATCGGAATGGAATAATTTAAATTACTTTGCAAAAATTTTTATGGTGTTTTAAATTTATGGTTTTCTTTAAAATTTATTTAACATTCGTAGAAGCATTCATGGTTTTCATGTAATGGTGGGAAGTTTATATTTTCTCTAATCCGTCATATGAAATAAACAAGCATTACAAGTTCTTTATAAGATATCTTAAGAATATTTTTTTATCGTTTATCTATTTAAAATCCCATATAAGCCGATATTTTAAGAGGTACATTTTATGAAAAGTCATATGCATTTTGTGTTGAAATATAAATATGTATCCAGAAATAAATAATTCTAAAAATAAATTTCAATTATCTATTGATTCTAAATAGAAAGTATATGATAATTTTTACTATTTTTATTTGTAAAAATCAAATACTTGCAAGATTAGCAATAATTTTTATAATACTATTGAATTCTCAATAAGATTGAAGAAAATCCATCTCCTACCATTTTCACAATAATCCAATTCGTGTACGAAAACAATTTCAAATGTCAATACTATTTTTATATTTTTACTATTCTCTTTCCTATATATACAAACATTATATTGAAAATCACTAAATATCAACAATTCCCAAATATACATATTTTGTGAATCCCTATAAATAAGAATATAAAAAAAAAAATAAACAAAAAATACGAAAAAAAGAAGGATTTTCCACATTTCTAAAAATAAAAAAAAATAAAACAATTCTACAATAATCGTAAATTTATTTCAATATTACGCCAATAGATGGTATACAAAATAAGAATTTAATTCGAAGTGATTACATTATACAGTAAAACCAAAAACCTAACAGCCTAAAAAATATTTAGTTAAATGCGAAAAATTATAATGACAGTTTGTATTTTCTGCTTAAAATTGTCATTCTATATGACTTTGACATTGACATATATTACAGTTAAATCTTTTTTTATTATTATTTTTGTGTATTTTTGTTCCCTTATTTTAGTAAAATATAACCGTAATTTGTATGCAATAATTTGTTGATATTCTTATATTTTTGTAAACGTAAACAGAGTGTTTTGGAACAGTAGTGGTAAATAATAAAGGGTAAATAATTGAACAAAAACGCATATCACGATTCGAGCTTTAAAATTTGTGATTTAAATTTAATTTTTTTTCTAGAACATTTTGAAAGCCATGTTAGCACACCACCGTTTCAAGGTTACCAAAGTTGTTAAACCACAATCAAGGCTGTGACTATTTTTAGAGAAATAATACTTACATTACTGTACAGTACATCTGTGTCGGATCACCATCTGAAAGTACAAACGTAAATTCTAATAGAATTGTAGTAATTGATAATATTTGATCATTCCCGTTTAGTAAGCGCAGCTTTTTTTCTACTTTGTCATAAAGAAAAATTTGTTGATCCTTTAACCCTCGTTTACCATGCAAGAACTTGGAAAGACAATATTTTTGATTAGGTCGTAAAACTTCAGTCAGAAGTATTTTTTTTTTGATTACACAATATTTTTATGATCGAACATTTAGATAAAACTAAAAGCTATACTTCTATATTATTAAAATGTTATTATGTTATACGTAATATCTATTTGACATTATTCCGGTCTGATATTAAAAATATCCTTATATATTGAGATTTTATTTCCGACTTAAGTTTTATATATACATAAGAAGAGGTATAAAATGTTGATGTTGACATGTTAAACCATTTCAGACATATTAACATGCTAAAACATTTAATAATGAAATATGAACGGTATATACCTATTGAAGTGAACCTAAGGCAGCTCTACTCAAACGAGTCAAATTCTGGCAGTACACGTTTTTCTTTACAGCTCTCAGCCACATAAAGTGTATACATTATAGAATAGAGGTTTTGTAGTTTAATTAAAATTGATATTGATCAAAATTGTTATAAAAGTAATGGGCCTTATTGTGGTAACCGTATGACAAATGCGACGCGTGAATTCTTGTACTCACTTCATTTCGAATTGGTATTATACAAAACGCGTGAATATTCTATGTTCGAAACGTTGAAAAAACAAATGTCAAATACATTTATTTTAAGCATCTCTTATATGAAAGTCAAAGTTTATATTATTTCAAAGCTGTTTACAAATTTTTTTTTAAATTTTAAATTTGTTAAAATATAAAATAGTATTAAAAATGGATAGTGCAGAGATATATTTTATTGAGGATGAGTAAAATTAGGCAAAATTTAAGGAATATTTGTAATGACTAATGATATTATTGAAATGGGGATAAGAGGTTAACATTTTGTAACACTTTAAATATTTTATAAATGTATTTTTAGTTTTACGACAAACCTATGTCTGAATAAACTGCTTTTGAATATGTATTAAAACAAATTAAGGAAGATATGCCGACAACATCTAATTTGTCATCTTTAACATCTAAATTATAACTTTCAGCCTGTTTGATTTTTTGCTCTAGGTAGTTATCAGCAGCTTATGGCAAATGATAATTATATAAACATATATCAACTGACCTTCTCACAAATATTGTCATCAATGATGAATATACTAGAGTCAATATTATGTTCAACATGAATAAAATAATTTATGAATTATATTTTTTAACTTAAATGTGCAAGAACATAAAAAGGTTTTTTTTGTATATATAATATAATATATAAATATTATTATATATAATAATATATAATAAATAAAAAATATAATATATTATATTATGTTGTTCTAAATTTTTTACACGTGAACTAACTTTCACGTTTCAATAATACCAAAAAAACTGTCGCCGTACGTTTTGAACAATACCAAAAATATATTCACGTTTAATTTAGAAAATAAATCTTGACATTTTTCTCTATACGTTTGCCGCACTTTACTACAATATCAATTCCCCGTGTTTCGCGTTTCGATTGCGTTTACGTTTACCACAATAAGTCCCATTATGTTTTTTTAATTGCTCTTTTTTTTTTTTTAGTCATGTATTTAAAATGATTTTTGTTAATTTTCAAAATAAAAATTCTGAAGGTTTTACTTTTATTGCAACAATACCAAGCAAAGCATATAACATTGGACACGGGTATATACATTTTATGAATAAAAATCATAAAATCACCCCAGAAACAAGCACGGCAAAACAAAAAACAAAACAAAAAAAAAATAAAATTCAGAGGATTCTGTTCTGAAATGGAACAGGATACTTTAATAGGATTTCTGTTGGTAGTTTTTATTAAATCAGAAAAATAAACTAACAATAACAACAACAACAACAAGATAACAAAAGCAATGTATTACTAACCAATGCATAATAATATATAAACATAATAGGTATTCGTCGTCTTCTTTTGTTGTACTTTTGGTTGTTTTGACTCCGAAATATAAGAGTTTTATCCTTTGAAACTGTTACGTAATAGTATCATAAAAACAAAAACTATATACAAAAAAAAAATCTGTTGAATTTGAAAATATTTCCTAAATAAACAGAATATTCCGTTAAATTAGAAATTTTTTATTTATATAATATTTTTTTTGTATGATGTACATAATACACATTATAATAATAATACCCTATATCCTTAGGAAGGAAATTTCGATTAAATAAGAGTGTAATAGTAAAATGGAAGAGTGTAAAATTGGAACAAATTTATTTATACTTATGTAAATGAAGGTGGGAGTGTATTCGTATTTTCAAAACAAAAAATTGTGTACTACTTGTACAATTAGATCTGAGATTGCAATTTTCTGTAAACAAATTAAGATTATTTACCATTATTTTAGTGAATAAAATATAATATTATAAGATGTTTAACAATGACGCCTCTTCTAATTTACGCCAATTGACTTTTATTTATGATAATTACTTTTTTTTCTTTTTGTTTTATTATGACAGAATAAATGGTGTTTCTTATAGGAAATGTTTTGTAATAAAATTAAAAATTATCACGATAAAAATGAATATAAAAATATAAATTGTTAATCAAACTTTGAAATTAAATTAGTTTTTAGCCCTTGAAATTAAATGTTCATAATCTTACATTTTCTTATTAAAGCTTTTGTAATTTGTGCTTATTAAAACAACGGAATAGCTTGGGGAGGTTAACAGTATTTTGTAGTGGTTAGTATATATTTCTATTAAATAGAGAAGTATATATAGGGAAAGTTAGTAGAATATTTGTAAAGCCATTTCTTTAGAACTCTTAAACTGTATCTAGCATAAAACCAATAAGAGGAGAAGCTGATTCATATTTTAATATTTCTTCATGATAAAATAATTTTGAAATTTCGTAGTTTTGATTCACAAACAACAATTTGATAGAAGCTGATGGTCGAAACACTTTATATACATTGGGAGCGAATCGATTATGCAATATCGTATATAGAGAACTGAAAATCGAGATTATAGAGCAAACAACTATAAGCTTTATCTGATTAAAGTCTGATTAAAAAACAAAGAAGTAAGCCCTAAATGTGACTAACCAAACCATATATAAAGGGACCACATAGGATCATCGATTATAAAAAACATTTCTGGAATTTGTAAATTTCAAAACTAATTTTTTTGAATTACTTAACAACAAATTAATTAATTCTTACAAAAACAAATATAAATTTTTTAAAGTCGAAATCTCTTTCAAAATGAATAAATTAATTGCAATAATTTTTGTAACATAATCTAGCTAGATCAAAATAATATTCAAATTACCCAATTACCAGCTCATATCAAATTACCTAATTAACAGTTTTATAAATTGATATTTTAATAAAAGATTTCCATATTTATTTAATTAATTTTTAAATAGACAATTAGCATTATTTAATGAATTGTAATGTTGTAATGAATTATAAGTTCAGTTATGAACAGAAACGTATTGATTCTGCAGTTTTCTTCGATTGTTTGCTTACTACAGAATACAGAAACAATTTTTCAGAAAAAAAATGACGTTCTGTAGAATTTTTATAAAAGCACAGCTTTCATCAAAAGAAAAAATCGTAAAATAAAAATGAATGCATAATGCATACTACATCGCTTGTTTGGAAAAAGAATTTTTTTTCGTTTTTTATTGTCCCAATGGGAAAAGTATACAAAATTAATAATTAAAATTAACCAATGGGAAAATTGTTTTGTTACTTTAACAAAATAATAAATTGTCGTCCGGTAACAGCAGTCATCGAAAGTATTTTAAAATTACAAAGTATTTTAATTAAGTGTTCGAGGATAGAATTGGAATCATTATAAAAGACGAAAACATAATAAAGGTTCTCTTTGGTGTGATTGAAAACGAATGGCAAAAGTCAAGTGAAAAGTGAGAGTTTTATTTATGTTCAAAAGCATGAAAACTTTAAAAAACAAAGACATCTTTAGTAATATAATTGAAATAGTTAATGTTTAACGTATTTTCCGTTAATAATTATTATAATCCGTCAATAATTTCTCATCTGACATATAGTATAATTAATTTCAGTGCCGTATAAAATGTATGAAAAGTTATTCTACCTATATTGACAATAAGATTAAAAAAATAAACAAGTCTAATTTGATAATAATGTTATCATCGTCATAATTTTTCTGTTTTATTTTTTTTTTTTTATTATAAGCTCAAGTAACTGTAACTTAACTTGTATGCATAAATTCACCAGAATACTTTAATTGTGCATATATTGTATAATAATCTTTCATTTCCTATTGTACTATACAAAATTTTAGTCTGGAAAAATAATTTTCAAAGAATTATTTTTGTTTTTAAAATAAAATTAATTTTGTCAGAAAGCTTAAATATGGCGGCATTGAAACCAATTTTACGTACGTAACATATACGTAACTACATAATGTTCAACTTAATTTTTTGACGTAATAATAATTTCCAGTGAAAGCAAAAAAAATTCACACAAATTTCTATTTATTTAAAATTAAAATGAATGTGATTCTATTCGAAAATATAAATATAGAAGGGTCGAAATTTTAAGAATTTTTGAAATATAAAATAAACAGCAAACTTTCTTGCCACAACCACATTTTTTCTGTCGCGAAAGATTCTGTGAAATGTTTAGGATTCTTAAGAAGAAGTAGGGATAATACTTTACATCTTTCAAACTTCTTTTAATACACAAGACATATATTTGGCCACGACTTGAATACAATTCGTATATTTGGAGCAGTGCATCCAGTACCAGCCCACAGTATTTAGATAAGATAAGAAAAGCGATCCTTCAAAATTATATCAATGATGGAAGTGTTTCACAGGCCACAGCACCTAACATACTTAGCTTTCGTCGTAATGTAAAAGCAGCCACCCTGGTCTTAAAATAATCGATTTTTATAACTCACAGATGTCTTCATGACATCGTTCAATAAGTTATAAAGTCAATGAAAATGAAAATCAGGAGTTGTATAGATTAGTTTAACATAATAAATACCTACTGATGAGTTATAGTAGTGTTATGATGAACGAAACAATTCCTGAAAATAATTTTAAAAAATTTGTTGGGTAATTACTCTAACGAAATAAGACAAAACGATGAAAATTAAACGCACGCAAAAAAAAATAAAAGCACAGCAATTAAAATTCAGTTAAATGAAAACTTTGCACAGCTAATAATTAAAATTTTAATTTAAGTAATCACAGTAAATTACTTTCTGAAAAGGATTAATATAATACTAAAACCAGTTTTTTATATGGGCTGTTATATTTTCTTTGTTCTTGAGTGCAAAAATGTTCAAAAATAATGGTATTATTAACTGGTATTATTGAAAGTGAATCAGAATTATTTAGTGTATTTTCGCGGATAGTGACGAAATCTAATTTTTTTAAAAATATTTTATTTTTTTTCATATTTTCTGTCAAATTATTTTCTTGCCTATATTAATCTTTTTTTGTTGCAAAATTTAATTTATTAAATTTTTTTGTATTAAAAATAAGGTTAAAATCTCGTTTATTCAGATATCGTTTTAATTTCTGAATATTAATCTTCTTATGCGTAACCGCTGTTGGACACAAAAAGCAAATATCTGCCTTTTACAGAGTTGGGAAAAAATATTTGGTGTGCATAGCCGCTGTTGGATACAAAAAAGAGGATATTATCTAATTCCCCAGAATATTTACTTTAATAATTTTTTTGCGAAGCCGCTGTTTTGGATACAAAAAGGGAGATGCTTCTAATATTTGCGGTGCGTTTATTTTATTTATAATACAAAAACTAATCTTTTACTGTGCCCATTTTGTTGTGAAAAAAAATCTTTTTTCCTGAACAAATAGTAATTTTCTACAGCGCGTTCAATAAATTTAAGTGAAAGTATTTTAATTAGAATTTAATTTTTTTCCATTTCTATTTTTTAAAATAGTATTTTTCTATTTTTTGTTAACTCATTAAATCTTAACCTAAAAAATATTATGCCCATAATAATATAATAAGAGTAATACTTGCTGCTCTTTCCCACAAAGTTTGTAGTGGAGCCACTTCAAACCAGAACTGTTAAATATGGAAGTACTTTCATCAATCGAACCTCCAAATTCAACCTACCATCATTATAATATACTCACAAATATATAAGTTAGAAGTAATCAAGATATGGGTAAATAAATATCTTTTAAAGTGTCGGAAAATTTTCCAATCTCTCGTATTCTATTTTTCTATATTCTTTTCTAATTTTGCTTATTTTTTTCCTTACTATCCCTCTTTTTTATTTCTTTTTTAAATTACTTAATTTTTCGGCTTGAAATAATAAAAAAAAATACGAGTATAAATTGATTAAATTTGGCATAATCTTTTTTTGTCGATTGTTGACATGATAATATTTCAAAAAGAAATAAGTGAGAGAGGAGACGAGGGGAGAATGAGAATTAAAACTATTATATTAAAACATGTTGTATGTTATATGTCATACAGGTTGTTGATGAACCAGTTATTTATGTATTTGGATGCTATATATATTTACCTTTATATAATTTTATGAAAATGTGATGTGGGATTTGTACTATTTTATGAAATTAGGTTTTTAACTTTAAAAACAACCTGATGAAAAAATTTAAAGGAATTTGAAATAAAAAAAAATACTACAATGGCATTACTAGATCATGTGTTTTAAATGTTGAACTTTTCCATTGAATAAATAAAAACCGTTGGTATCAAACAATATGCAAAAATTGCGCATTTATTTAGTTGTGATAATGGCTGAAATGAAAACTTATTTCAGTTCAACGTTAAAGGTAAAATTACAAATAGAAACATATTTTGACATAGACAACAACATCATATTTTTTTGTGCACAAAATATTATCCTTGAGCACCATTAAAATCTGAACAGGAAAGTGACGGTGATTTAATGCAACGCATCCCAACGAATTTCATCAGAATTTTAGTTAGTATATAATGTAAAAGTAATCAGGGTGTGCGACCGCTAGCATTCAGCTGATGGATAACTAAGAAATAGATGGTGCGGACAACCTAGAAATAGATAAAAAATTACCTGAAAATCACTGACCATTCTTAACGAGGAGGGTATTTCTAGTATCAGTAAGTTTCACAGACGATTTAGTTATATTAGTAAGTATGAGGTAAACCTAGAGGTATAATTTTTTTGTGGAACGAATGCAACAAACATATTCGATGAATATTGAAGAAATGTGGGTTTGAGTATTACCTAATTCATACAAAATTATTAACATTCTTTTCACCAATCAATCAAAAATTAAGCTACAAAACACATTTCACTAGATAAAATTGCTCTCAAAATAGTAAAGGAAATAAAACACGTATAGAAAAGTACTTGACAGTAAACTATCGTGGAATCCTCATATAGATTACATAAATAAGAAAGTTAACAGAGCTTATTGGCTGTCAACAAATGTTTGGTAAAACATGAGGATCATCGCCACAAATAATTGTTTGAGTGTCTATAATTAAACTTACAATTTTGTAGGCATGTACCTATGTATGGTGTACAAAAATAGAACAGATGAAAACACGGACAAAGTTTACTAAAATAAAAAGACTAGCTTGTCTTGCGCCAACTGGATAAAATAATCGATGTCCTTCTTTAAATCTGAAAAAATTCAATTACTCCCATCGATTTATTTATACTTGATGAAGGCGACGAAAATAACATCAACAGCATTTAACAAATAACTTCAAATATAAAAGATCAAGACACAGAATCATCCTACAGAAACTTAAAATAGAAAACGAAACAATTGGTCACAATGAAGTTCTAGTTTAGTCGAACTACATGACAAAAATAATTGATTGTCCCAGGAACTTTACTATACTACTACCTAAAAGAGAATTAAGAAGTCGAAGGATAAATAGTTGAAATAAATATATTATAAATAATTAAAACTAATACGAGAAATACTTAATAAAATTAAGCTTCGGTATGGTACAAAGATGACTAAACATCCTCGGACCAACAGCTGGTAATGCATTTGAACCAAAGTTCAAGTTTAACACTATATGCTTAGCACACTTTCTTTCGAACTAAAATCTATGGCATCAAGATATCAGTATTTCTATGCATTAAAAGATATCACAAAAGTGCTAGCAGATTTAAAACAACTAGATTCCCCAATTTTTAAATTAGAAAGTACGTCTAGCTGTTACATAGGCTTAATAAAGTTAGCGGAGGAAAGCATTATCATTATCATGAACTACTGAACATGATGAACTACAAGGTAATGAGAAAGCAGATATCCTTGAAAAAACAAGTGAAATGAGTCAATTTTTAGATTCAGGTGGCTCTTCAAGTCCAACACGTGAAGATGCAGATTCTTCTCACAAGAAGAGGAATCCTCCTTTCACTTTCTATTTGAAGGCGATATCATATCTTTCAAAAGACATAAAAAATTTCATTTATTCTTTACATATAAATTTTTTACTACTGCTATATCCACTTTTGAAATCTTAGCATTTTAATTTATTCTTTATATATTCTTTAGCACACGTCATAAACTAGCGACTATTTTGAAATATTGCTGAGAGAATCTGGCTCTGTTTTTCAGCATCAGACATTTGTTTTTGGCCCATTTTTAGCTTACTTTCGATTATCCTTTCCATAATCAATGTAGAAGTTTGTACTTGTCATTCTTCAAATGAAATTATATGACCAAAATAGCTTGTCTTTCTATTTTTGATGACTTAAAGTAGTTCTCTATCATTCTGAGAAACTCAATGTTTATAATTCTGTCAAATTAAAATATTTTTAAAAATACTATATTTCAAAAGCTTCTAATTTAATGTTTTCATTTCCTTTCAATGTTTTCATGTATACACATACCCCTGTGTCAGAATTTGACCTAGACTAGACTAGAATTTTTTCTAGCCTGGTTATTATTCTAGGTTTTTCATAAAAAGACTCGATCTATTGGAGTTTAAGCTTTTTTAAATGGTCACTGTTATTTGTATTGAGTAAAATTCTTACCGAATGCCATTGTATTTCATTCTGAACTGAACCAATGTACTCGTAGCTATTGTTAGGCTTCTTGCACTCTACATCCTTCGATAAACTTAGTGTATGTTAAACCTGATATTTTAATGAATCTAGAAAAACTGTTTAGGCGATAGGAGTGAGTATGATCATAGTGAAAATTAATATTTGTGTATGACTATACTTCATAGTTGTACTACTGGTAGACATGGGATACCGATATTGTAATATTCTTGATATCATGATATTGCTACATGTGTGTCACCCCAGCATGGTATTAATAAATATTATTGCAATTAAAACGTAGTATTGATATTATGAACAAAGGCATAAAGGCAGTCTAGTGGCAAGTACGTCAATAATTTTGTTAAATTTTTCAAATAGAAATAAAAAAAAGGCAAATTTAAAATACAATTTGATATTATTATAATATAGAGAATATTAAAATATTGTTATCATAATATCGATATTACATGTCTGTCAGTAGTACGACAAGTTCATTCCGAACAGAGACAAATAATATAAAGTAGATTTCTGGAGTTTGGAAGAAGCTCCATTAAATATAGATGAATATAGTTTTTTATAAAGTTTACATCTAAGTAAGAACGACGAAGAAAAAACAAAGTTTTAAATATGATAATGTTTATTTTTTAAACTTTAATTTGTTGTTTTTTTTAATCTTATCAAAAAATATCAAACTATTAGACTATTAAAGTTCATTTTTCTTATTTGAGTATAGTGTATAAAGAAAATATTAAAACCATTGAAATGAATTAAAATTAACAAAAAAATGTATGTGAAAATAAGCTAGGAAGTTAAATAAAGAATTATAGTTTTAGTTAAAACAGTTTTTTATGTGTCAAATTTGATAAAATAAAATTAAAATATATACACTCGGTATATATTTGAATATATACCGAAATACCAGCTTTTTAAGAGGGGAAGGAGCCATTATTTTAAAATTTAAAAAAAATTTATTAGCTAAATCGAGGTTGCTCTATCGATTGGTTATATTTTCAACTTCTAGGGTTTTTTAAGACCAAAATCGACGAAATTAGCCAAAATCCAGATTTTCCAATGGGATGGGGTACTTTATTCAAATTTGGATTCTACGATAAAAAATAAGAAAGTTATGTTAAACGATTTTTTTTGTTTTCTTAGTATTTTTCTTGCAAATTAATAACAATAAAACAAAAATGCTCAATATTTTTCCTTTGGTAAACTAAAATTAATGATTTTTATAAATAAATTTGTTCTTCATGTTATCATATTTTTTATCTCAGTTTTGGGTTCCTAAAAAGTTTAAACAAATAAAAAAAAAAAAAAATAATTTACTTTGCAAAAGTTTCTTATTTTTTGACGTAGAATCCGAATTTGCATTATAGACGGTAGCCCTTTCCATTTGAAAATCTTAATTTCGGCATTTTTGGTCTTAAAAAATTGATTTGCGGTCCTTTCCGGAAGTGGAAAATACCACCAATCGATAGAACACCCTCGATTTAGTTACCAAACTTTTTTTTAAATTTTAGCCGGAAGGAGCCGTTCTCCTTCCACTATTAAAAAGCTGATACGCATGCTCTGGAACACCCCGTATATATACATATATATCTAATTAAATACACACTAATTAAAATATTAAATTATTAATAGACTACACACCAATATGAATATAGTTACATGTTATATGTATACTTAAATGTATAATTTTACAACCAATAAATATATAAAGTTAAAAATCCCGTTAACAAGCCAAATGAAAATATTTTTTACATTAATGATTATATTAAGGAATACTTACTGCATAATGTAATGAATATCAATAGATAAATTAAAGTTTTCAAATTGTAGATACTTACTTTTAAATTTTCTTCAAATGTTCCAATCTTTAAACATATACATACATTACATACATACATACTACATACATATGATAATAGCCATAAATATGAAAATAAATACTGCTTATTTCAACATTGAAATAATGTATAATACCGTCATTATTGTTAAAACTGTTTTAGTTTAATTTGAATGTACTTTTCCTATTTAACAGTTTTTATTCAAAAATTGATTATGGGAAACAATAATTTAGATTTACATTATTTGAAATAAAATGAAAAGCAAAAAATTTCTCATATGTTAAAAATCCATACACAACTCTAAAACATTTAATTTTAAAAAGTAATGGGAACAAAAATAAAAAAAAAAATTCAACCAATATTCACTTTAAACATTTGAACAATATTCACTTTAAACATTTAATTATAATATAATCTTTGAAACATTTAAAAAATATAATCTTTAAATATTACATAAACTTTAAACTAATAATATATAATCGAATTCCAAAAGCCTAACATGGTTCTTTTAACGTTCATGATTTTTAAAGCCTACCTCTTTACTCCATTTGATACTCGTAAAAGTTAGATATCTTGGTCAAGTTATTATATCTGGTGCATCTTCAGGAATAGCTGCTTCACTTCTGAAAGAACAGCACATTCAACATTTGAATTACCAATTAACTTTGCGAACTCTGAAAGCCCAATTTGTAGTGTCCTTTGTCCATGAGTGCACAATGGCTAATAAATTATTGTTTGAAGCTTTAGATAGAACCTTGGCGGATCTGCGAAATAATAACAGCATTGTGGGTGAAGTAATATTTTTGTTCTATAGAGATTTTAGACATTGCTTTAGAGACGAACGAGAGCTGATAAAGTAAACGTTTCAGTTAAATGTTCTCCCATTTTGAATCATGTTCACAGCCTTTCCCGATAAAAATGAGACTGCATTTAAAAGGTGATGTATCATTTCTAATGTGTATCCAAACAATTAATAAATTTTGATCAAAATGCCCACTTTTGGAATTGAGAGCGTGCGATTTCAACATCATTAAATAATACTGCGGTTGAAATAAACAAAATTTTGTTTTGTGAATATTTGGTAAACATACATAATTCCATTCGGTAAACTTTGCTAGTTTATTTAATAAAAGTGTAATACTGTCGAAAAAAATATATAAGTAGTTCGAAGAACTACTAATCATGCTAGTAAAACTAACAAAATGTTGTGTAATAAATTTCTTCGTTGAAGCTGGTAAGTTTGTTATGGTTTTGTGAATTAATAAATGTTTAAAAAGAACGAACATTTTTTTTCTACTGTAGTTTGGTCCGAATTTTTAAAATAAATTCAATTAGTCCCCATACTTTTACATATTACGTGTCGGATGCTTGGTATCTAAACCACTTCGTCTATTATGATTATATTCCATCAGTAAATTTAATGAACAATTTTGTTCATTATGGTTTTGATATTTTTGTTTATAGAACAGAAGATTCCGACCATAAAATAAAATTGTATCGGCTTGACATCATTTACTCAGTAAATTGCGTATTCCACTTTCAACTCATAACACTGCATCAGTTACGTCGAAATTAACTACAGCTCTATAATTTGTTTTGAACATGAAAACGCAAAAATTAAGTTTTAAAAATGAACTACAACATGATATATATTTAGTGGAGTTATGGATCTGATGGTAGTATGGTATCATTGAAGAAATACAGTTAAAACACTTTAAAAATCATTGTTTGTTGTTCAAATCAAATTTGTAGTCAAACAGCAGACGAAGAAGATAACCAGTAGTGTGGTCACAATTGTTATAACTCAAATTTAATAATTCCAAAAGTTTAATTAGAAAAATTTGAAAGTCTAATTTTTGTCTTCTGATCTTTTATAAATTTCTTAATTAAAGAAATATTAATATAGTTATCTAAAATCTATATGACAAAAAGGACAAAATAATTAACATGAAAAAAAGGACGAATTAAATAATTTTCTAGAAATGTTACATAATTAAATTATCCCCATATATATTGCACCAACAATTTTTTAACAAAAACTCTTTTTTAATTCAAATTTTTTATTAGAAAAATTAATTATTCTCCAAATATCCTCTGTTTTATGATGATCTTAAATTATTAATCTTAAAAATTACTTAATACTGTCCTCAAAAAAAAAAAAAAATTTTATCACTTTCATCTAAAATTATTCACAGAAAAAAACAGTTAAACAATAATTACAAAAACAAACAAATTGACACTTTAGTATTTCCCCTGTTGAATTGCAATTTTTCACAAATTACTTACATAGTAAAATTCAAGGTCATTCAAAAAATGTAAAATAATTACTATGTGTGAATATTTAATTAAAAAAGTTTTTTCTCTATAAAATTCGCAATTAGTTCATGAATAGAAAAAATTCTGGAATAAAAAATATGTTTACTTAAATAATATAAAAGTAAAAAAATAAACATTAATTATAGTATTAAACTTAAACAGTATTAACAGTTTAATATATATATATATATATAATATACTTTAAAATTAGAGTGGCCATTTTATTTTAATCATCAAAATATAAAATTTTATATAAATTTTTCATACAAGGTATGTATTACCAGACACACAGGCAAACAAAGTATTGTATGAGCTTGGATGACGTCTATTCGTAACTTTTCTTAAATTGTAAGATTTTGCTCTTTTTAATTTTGTTTTATATAATACTAGTTGTAAAGCCCGTCTCAAGACGGTGTTGTAATTAGAGAAAAAAAGAACTGCTTGTGAAACTACACAAAAAAGTGAATTCTAAGAAATGTAATCAAATATTTATAATGATATAAACACGAAATCAAGTGCAAAATACTTTTTTTTTTTTTGTTATTAAGATCGAAATAATTCGATAAATCGAAAAATTGTTTCTTACAAAAACAAATTGAGCTAAACAACATCAATTTTTTTATTGAAAATTTATTTTCTTTTTTCGGCAGTAGGCCTTTTTTCGTTTGTACAGTTTGTGTGTAATATACATAAACAATAAATAATTCATAAACTTCTTAAATACATCGAAAGCGAACACTAAGTAAGGAAGTGATAAAAGAGATAGTTTTTTTTTCTTTTGATTTTACGTTTTTCTTTTTTCTTAATATGTAAAGTCAAAATTTTAATTTAGTTTCTGCTACTTGAAATTTTTTTTATATTATATCGTGTGTAATGTAGTCCTATTAGATTTCAAAATCAATTCTAGAATTTATGTAGATACATATCTACATAATTTCACAATTAGAAGTCTTTTCATTATGCGTACACATTAAGTACATAGCTATACGGTATTAACGTAGCAGAGAAGAAAAAAATTTGTTTACGTATTTTGTTTTTGTTATTCAATTTTGATTGTTATTTAATAGGGCTGTTACGTTTTATTCTATTAGGTCAACTTATCTGCTCCTATTGGTTATTCCAATATTGTAAATATATTTTTTAAAAACTTTAAAAATTTTAGAAAACCTACCGCCGCATCATAGATTTATGGAAATATTATTCAAAAACTTATGATTCTAACTGTATGCCATTTCCTTATGAAAATATTTTCATGTCTTCATCTAAAAGCATCATAATTTTTACCTCAATATAAGAGGCTACATAATATTTTGTCTCTTATTTTTTTATATTTTTTTTTGTTGTTTTTTTTTATGATGATTAAAAGACCTTGTAATAATATTTTCCTTTGTTGAAAAACTTTAAAATTTCATTAGAAGTCGTTAAAAGAAAAGTTTTATGACTAGCCTGTCAGTGTATTCAAAATATTAAAATTCATTTTTGAAATATTTCCAGTGTGTTAGTGCTGTCTTTTTCTAATACTATGATAAATGATAAAAGTACATAATGCCTATAACAGAAATTAAATACGAGACTTATTTTTGATTTTCATGTGTTGGTACTTTGCAATGTAAAATTAATTCTCTTGTCAAAATGTTTTATTTTTGTATTTGATGAATTTAAAAATATTTTGATTGTGCACACCCTTACTTTACTACCAACATTATCAATCTTAAGTTGAATCGAAATTCAAGGAAACTTTATTTCTGATGTATCTTTAAAAATTTGGTAGGAGATTAACAAAAAAATAATCTTTAAGTACATTGTTGTCACTTTGATAAGCTTTTTTCACATCAACTGATTTAAAATGTTTTCGTGTAAATATTTTAAAAATAACTCATCTTCTTATTAAATAATAGAGTATTAAGCAGTTTTCGGACCACTTATCTTAATAATTGTGATTTTTATATTCGCTTTCGATATGTTCTTATAGTAACGTCTGAAAAGTTCATCATCAAAGCAGTAAGTAAATTAGTTAGAAAATAGAAAGTTTAAATGATACTAAATTAATACAAAGACTGTATCGGTTTTAACAAACCATATTATGCTCTAAAATAATTATTCTGTTAGTTTAGAATAGTTAATCTTAGTTTAAAATATTTCACATGTAGCTAACTCTCTATTAAATAATGTATGTGATAATGTGATGTAAATAATGTATTTGATCTTATATTTTATACTTTTTAGGCTTTCAGTCAAAATATAGATAATGATGTTTAATATGAATAATTGTAAACTATGATCACATGTATATTAATAAAAATATGCATATAGTTATATTTTATTTAACTCATATGCATTGCTTTGTATACTGTATCAGGCTTCTATATTAAATTTTTTTTCCGAACATTACATTTCGTATTATTTTCGTCTAAAATTACAATAACAATTGATGTCGAAAACATAATCACGACGAATGACGAATTTTTTGCAAATACATGGGATTTTATGTAAATCGTGATGAATGACGAATGACCAAAATTTCGCAAAATAGATCTATTTCTATTTTACTCGTCGACGAATGCGAATGACATTCAGTAATACCAACATAAATTGGTTTTACTTGATGTCACTTGCTTGTTTTTGTTGTTGTCAGTTGAAAATATAAATAAATTATAGGTTACATAAAATTTAGATTAGATACGTATTTTTATTTATATTCTTCATTTTGGTTTGGAATAAGAATATTAAGATGGATGTGCTCAAACCTGAGTTGATTTGGATTAACAAACGATGTTATAGACTAACTTCTTGCCGAGAATTTTATAAAATTGAACTAAAATAAAAGTAACCAATAATACAAGGGTTATGTAGAAGAAGGTGAATACATGTGAATACCAAAATATTTTGAACGGCTAAATAACAATACATTTTTCCAGATCTTTACAATAAAGATGATAGAGAAATTTTTTTTAAAAGTGGCCAATATGAGACCTAATTTCATTTACCAAGGTTAAGTTAAAAAAATCGTACATAATTATATGAAAAAAGTATATCTTTAAATTTGTATGTATGTAGTATGTTTTTTTCATATATATGTAATTGGAACAAAAGGACAAAAAAAAGAATTGAATCTGAAACACTCTCGCATAATCGTACTAAAACAAGGAGCACAGGGACATATTACTGTCATTGGTAATTCTATTTATATTTCTTAATTAATTAACCAATTTGTTTTGTTTTGATTACAATAGGAAAAACCGGGAATAATGTTAAATGTGCATGCTGAAAATTAGATTTAGTTGTTTTGTCATCAAAAATAAAAACACTTTCAACACATTTTATTTGTTTTACATTTAATAATCAAATCATTAACGATGCATAAAAAAGATTTATGGTAAAATATAAAATTAAAATCAATTTACAATTACATAATGTATATATAAATAATACAAAATTGTTTTTAGTGATACAATTGTAAATGGCGATATAATTAAATGTATTAAAAGACTATTCATTTATCCGGACAAATTACATTTGAAAATAATCATGTTATTATTAGTCGATAATAAAGATAGACTTTATGCATCGCAAAATTTAAATGATTGAAAGGAATCTACAATAGATAATAGATCCATTGATTTGGTACCAGTTCTGACGGTTTTTATGAAGCAACTACTATTATAAAACTAGAGCTTTAAAGTATTTGAATCAATTATAATTACTAAATAGTATAAGCTTTTTAAAATAATAATAAGATTTAAATTTATATAAGAAAATTCTAATTGATTAATATATTTTTTTTTAGCTTTTGAATTCAATTTTAAATTTTTATTATTTAGTAATTAAATAAATAATAAATAATTTGTATCAACAATTTCTCTCCTAAGTATTTTATTCTTTTTATTTATTATTTCAAAAAGAACAGTAGGTAACTAAGCGACAAAGTATAATAATAAGCGTGTACGAAACAGCACAATTATATAACTTGAAATCTTGTAAGATAATAATATATCCAACATCAACAAGAAGAACAACAATAATTATCATCAATAAATATGAGTTATTTATTCTTATTTTTAAAAATAAATATCAATCTGAATAATAACAACAATTTATTTATTTTTTTTTTTTTAAATAATATCAATTAATAATAAAACAACAATTTATTTATTTTATTTTTTAAAATAATATCAATTTGAAATAATAACAACCATTTATTTATTCTGTTTTTGTTTTATTTGAAGTATGTCAAAAAAGCAAATTGTTCGTCGCGAATATTCGTCGTGATTGTGTCTCTAAAGTGGGAAATATATGTGCAGAATTCTCATGCATCGCTGCATGCAGATATGCATGCATATCTGCGTGCCAGACACATGTGAATATTTTATTTGTCAAAAATTGTTTTGTTTTGAACTAATGTAGATAATTGCCGCCATTGATACATATACATTGTTTGTATAGTAATAATATACAAAATAAAATAATTTTTGAAAAATTTTAAAGTTAAATGTTATTAAAAGTGTTTAATAAAAGTTTTAATTTCATAATTTTTGAAAAAAATTTAATCACATAAAATATGTTAATTAGTTATCTATCACTATCATGAATGTAACAAAATATAATTATATGAATAAATTAATGCTAGTTTGTTGTGCATATATTTTGTTATATCTAAATATTTTAAAAATTTATGATGAATATTGCAACAAAAAAGAAAGAAAATTTAGACTATGGACTAGGGAAATTTTCGTTCATTTCAAATTAATTAGTTTTTCTTCAATTACTTAATTTAAAATAAATTTTTACAAAATTGATTATAACCTATTTACCACAAAAAACAATAATAAATATGTAAATAATAAACAAATTTTATGACGTTTGTCATTATTTTTTTATTAGTATGAGTAAAATGACAATTTTTACAATCTTTCGTGTTGGTAGCTCTGCAAATCTGTAGCAAAAATCTGTAGCAAAAATTAGAAATAGAGATATCATGCATCAAATTCTCTGCGTGCAGAATTACCAATTCGTTCCATATAAAACCATGTATTCTACTTTATTTTTGCTGCGATGCATGCATAGTTCTGCACATGTATTTCAGACATAATGGCGAATTTGGGTCATTCGTCATTCGTCGTTATTGTGTTTTCAGCGTGAAGGTTAATTTTTTTCGATTTATTTTTTGTCCTTATATTTTCTCATATTAGTTTTTGCTTGCTGTGTTCTATAAGTTTAATGTGTATTATGTTTGTTTTGTCAAATTAAACTTAATTAAATACAGTAAGCCTTGTGTGTGAGATGTTTTGATTTTTTGAATGAAATTTTGTTTGAAATCAAACTAAAAAGAGATTTTTTTTTTAGTCTTCTGATAGAAGTTGAAGTGAAAGTTAGTATGTAGAATAATTTTGCTTGTGAATTTTTTTAATTTGTAAAATTATGAATGAAAGCATTAGCAATTTTTAATGCGGCTCTAGATATTAATAGTTTAAACACTCCCCTTCCATATTGGTAAACTAAATTTAGTCCAAACTTTGCCAGAAGTAATATCTTTTGAAAAGAAAAATTTCCATTTTATTTACACATAAGCTGGATATTATTTTTACTCAAATTTTTTAATCTACCAGCCTGTTAAATAATAAACAAGGCAATGCTCATATGAATGAGTTGTTGTTATTGTAAACGCTGTATGAAGTTATGAATGGTATGAATAACAATTTTGGATTTCAATATTATAACAAAATTTGGGTTTTCAATCAAAATAATTATGTTATGAAACTTCGTTTATTCATTCTAGAATAAAAAAGGGCTAATATAACTAACTATAATATAATTAACAATCAACAATTATACCTGGGACGATATTAAGGAAGTAGTACTCAACAGAGAGGAATGGAGGTTCACTATCGAAGCCCTATGCTACCACGCGAAGTAATAGGAGAAAAAAATAATAACTAACTGGCAATAGAATAAAATTTATTTGAAATTTTCTTTACTAAGAATTTAATTTTTATGGTATGAACTTTTTTCCGCAATCTATATTGGCTCATAATTCTAGGTGGGGATTTCCGCCAACCATCACCCATATTATCCCATAAAAGCCAATCAGATGTTATAAGCTCTTGCATAAATTTCAGCAGCTTTTTGCCTAATTTTGAGCAGTTAAAGTTAATCCCAAATGTTAGAGCTATAAATCCAGCATTTAGCGATTGACTAATTAAGCTGGGAGATGGTGATCTAAGAAATGACTTAAGTTTGTCATATCTAATAGAACTTTATTCGAATATGATTTGCAATAATATTATCGTACTACAAATTTTTGGAGATATTCTAAATGTGGATAATTTTGCTAACTATTCAAAAAAGGCAATATCTTTGCCCAAAATATTCTGATGTTGATACAATTAACGAACGAAATTTAAACTTTTTCTAATTAAAAAAATGTAAAAAAGTTTTCAATAATGTTTAACTCAATTTGTTTTTGTAAGAAACAATTTTTCGATTTATCGAATTATTTCGATCTTAATAACAAAAAAAAAAAAATGTTTGGCACCTGACTTAGTGTTTATGTTATTTAGTTTTTTGTGCAGTTTTACAAAGTTATTTTTTTCTAATTACAACAGCGCCTTGAGACGAACTTTACCACTAGCTGTTGTATAATTTAAATTATATTCAATAAAAAAATTTATAATAATATTTTTCACTAAACATTTACTTTATTTTATTTTTGAACTTAAATACTTGTGTTACTTAAACAGAAAAAAGTAAAACACTATCAATATCATCATTATCAATGTCCTGCAACCCCATCTGTGGGGCATAGGGCGAAAATAAACTCTTTCCATCGGCTCCTATCTGCGGCTAACCTCTTCAATTGGGGCCACGTTCTTTGCTGGGTACTAGTTTCGGCTAATACAGTTGTTTTCCATATACAATATCAGAAATTAATACCCATCAATTGGTTACAATATTGATAATATTATGATTTATGCATTATAGGACTACAAAAAAAAATTATGTTAAAGAAAAAATTCAACATGATTTTCATAAAAAAATTATATTGCAATATTTTTTTAGGAAACATTCTCATTCTCATGTACGTATATATTTATAACGTAATATTCTTCTAATATAAAATGACCTATATAAATTGAACTCTGATTATAGGGTCACTTACAGTTCAAAAATCGAGATAAACCATTCTCATATATCTGAACATTTATACTCGTAACATTTTTAATAAAGTTGGTGCCATAGTTTTTGAGTAAAACGTTTACAAACATACACCTTTCTTTTATTATACATATATAGTATCTTCTTAATATAATTCTTCGCCGATGTCAGCAAGTACCGTTATAATTTTTTGTTTGAAAGAGAAATATTGTTTCTGTTTCATGTATACATTTTGTTTTTAACATAAATGAAGAAGAGAATTTGCAAACAAATTGGAAGAAATTTTTTTCTTTCTTTCTTACACCTCACCAAGAATTATATACAAGCCTTTAATATAGGGAAAAAAAATCAAACTTTACTCAAATTGATTTAAATGAAATCGGTATACATTTTTTGTTATTTTCTTTTGTTGTTTTTCTTCTTAATAAAAGAATATTCTTTAATAAGAAGATATGCACTGGGGAAGTCAAGATTTCATTTACAAAAAAACTCCATTAGTTAAAGAAGGAAAAAACTATTGTTTTTCTTATGTAATAAGTTGTGAGAAAAAAAGAATGCGATATAAATGATTTAAAAAACCATTTAATTTTTGAAATTTAATTTTAAATAGCCCACAGGCCATGGGAGAAGAGATTTCTAATGTACATGGTCGTCTGAAATCAACGTATTAAATTTATTAGGGTATGATAGTAAAGAAATTTTGAATGATTGATTTTTTACAGGTACCTACATAACATAATATTGGTTTCAAAAACATATCTTATTTCTTAAACATCATATTATTTTCTTTTATTGTCTTATAAGGGAAGTAAAATTATTTTTTATTTCAAACAGATTATAATTGATGTATTTTCAATATATAAATTTTTTCAGGTATTCAGCCAGGAAGTTAAAAAGAATACCAAGAACCAATAATTTTTTTTTATGAATGACTCGATGCATTTTTATTTCCTTCAAAATTAAATTTTGCCATTTCATAATCAATGATAATTTATTAATTATTAATAATATTATAATTTATAAATAGGAAGGAAATTTGAATATTAATAATGTTTTGTATTGCTATGCATTTTTAAGTGTAACACATCCTTATTATTGATAACTAAGAATAAATACAACAATATTTCTTTGAGACAAAAAAAGTCGATCGATAATTTTTTCCCACTTTGAGTTTTAAATTTTTATCTCTCTCTCACAAATTAAAATCTTACTACTATCTATTTCTTACAATTTTGGAAATCGACTAGAATGGTAACCAAAAATTGACAAATTATAAAATTTTATTCCAGTGCATTTTCTTATTAATGGATATCTTTGATAGTAGATGCGTGTGCGGCTATAGATTATGTAATAATTTATGTACATAATCTTTCCCCTCAATCTACTGAGAATTGTTTTTCTTAAAGAGAAATTGTTTTTGTTTTATGGATCCATTCATACATTTCTTTAACACAAACGAAAGAGAAAAGAAAAAAAAAAAAAAGAAATAAATGTCGAATGAGCACTTAATTCTTTCTGTTTCCTCCCCTTCTAAAACAAAATGGATTAAAAATATTTAGAATAATAATTTCAAAGCTATTGAATACATTCTTATATACTTGAGAAATATATTTTAAAATCATTTTTAGAGTTAGTAAGTTATTATGTATTTGTTTATGAAAAATAATCAAAAAAACTTTAATCAATTTATATAATCAACTACATACCTACCTAAATGTTGACGCAATAGCATTTAGGGCAGCGTTTACATATCAGATTTTATTTGATAAAACTTACTTATTTATTTATTTATTTAAGATTTATTTAGCTCAAATAAAAACAATGATTTTAAATATAGAAATTTAAAATTATAAACAAATAAAATAATAAATAAAAAATACAACAAAATGAAAAAAAAAACTGTAAAAATACAATTGAGAAAAAGTTGAAAAAATCTTATAAATGAAGGTAGTTAGTATCTACTAATTGTTATTATCAATACTATTATTTATAACAATCAATATAACAACAAAAATAATCAAACACAACAAACATTAAACAAAAATTTCAACAAATGACAAGAGTAAAGGAAAAAATTAGTTGCTGGAAACTAATTTGCTTCAAAAGTGTTTGATTATAATAGGATAATATTCTATTTTTTTCATTAAACAAAGTCGGATGTCAAAATTTGTGGAACAACGTTTACAGGACAGTCAAACTTTCAATAGTACAAACTAGATCTTGAGGTCCAAACGGTATCTAATCGTGAGTACCTAATTTTAGCGGTTTTTTATTTGTAAATAAAAAACAATAGCTATATTAAGTTTACTTTATTTCTAATATTTTAGTGTTTGTTATTTTAAAAAAAAAATAAACAGTAGTATAGATAAATAATAAATGTACCTATGTAATATATGAATATATCCTATATCTATCTATTGATATTTGATATTGTAGTCTTTTGTATTTTACAATAAAAAAAAACAGTAGTTTTTATTTTTTTGATTTTCCTAATTTCTAAAAAAAAATAAACAGTAAGACGCCAGTTTACCGTCCAAGCTGCCTTTGCAATGACCGTCAACAAATCGCAAGGTCGAACTCTCAACTTGATACACCAGGTTTTTCACATGGACAACTATATGTCGGGATTTCGCGCACTACTGGGAATATAAATCATTTGAAAATTGTAACCGAAGAGAAGAACTGTTAGAAATATAGGTTTTAATCAAATATTAGTTGATTAAATATTTCAATCTATATCAATCCAAATATATAGTCTGTCTGCTAATCTACTAATTTAACTAAAGTATTACATAGGTATTATACTAAAATATTGTTGATAGGGGAATTTTTGATTTTGATAATTTATAATGTAGTACAACCTAGAATGCTCTAATTTTGATTTTTCACTATACATATATAACGGTAGCAAAAAGTTACGTTGTAACGGGTATTTAACTAGTATAGATATATATGTAGATTATGTATAATTCGTAAAAACGAAAACAAAATCTCATATGTTGCTTTGTTGCTTCTGTTTGTTCGCATTTCGCATGCAAAAATAAAAATCGTAATAGCAAAACATATATAAATATTGTGTAAAAGGCGTTGTACTCTGATTTTGCAACCAACTCTTCCTCCAAATTCAGAATTTTACATATACATAAGCACTCATAAATAATATAAATTGACGGAAATGGATGAAAATGACGCCCCAAACAACCACTACTTATTATTGAAATCCTGTTTTCGACTGTTTTGCACTTGAGTGAAAATTATGATACGGTACATTATTATTGTTGATAACACAAATAATAAATCTTCAAGAGTATTAACACATTAATTTACGATTTGTATACAGTTAACCGAATGTTGAATTGAAAAACGTCATTTTGCCTAATATCTTTTAACAGAAAAATATTTCACAAATTTCCATTTGTCATATTTGACCATTTTACAAATACATAGTTGTTTGGCACAATGAAACACATCGCAAAAAGATATTTGCCAAACTATATTTGCAAAATATATGTTTGTCAAATATCTTCTTCGAAATAAATTAAATCGTGGTTACATGTTTTACATTCGTGTTGCATTCGGCATGTAATTTTGTCACAAAACGAACACTACATTTACAAGGTTCTATTAACCTATAATCACAAGCATAATTAAATGTATTCATCATTACTTTACTTAAAATGTAGTTAAAGTCCTCAATATTTAACTTATCCTTACCTTGACTTATCCTTTGCTGGACTTGAAAATTTCAGAGCTTTTTTGTCTTTGTGTAACTTCAGTTAAGTTCTAAAGTAAAAAAATTGTCAGTACAATCTATTTCACTAATCATTTTACGAAAATGGTAACTATAGTGCACCAAAATTTTAATTTAACTAGTAAACTTACAAATCAAGTAAATAAAATGCAAAATCTCTATTAAAATGTAATCAAAATCAAAATATACCAATTGCAAACAAATATGTAGAAATGTATTTATTGTGATTTAATAAAAAATATTATAAAATCAATCCAAAATAACAAATTAGAAAAAAACATCCGTTATCTTAAATTCGTTTTTATTCGTACCATTAATAATGAATCAAAGTAATTATTAGTTGCAGTTGTTAATAATTTTTAACTGGATTCTTGTGAACAGTATTAGTTGCACAGTGCCCTATTTGATAAATAAACGAATTGCAATATGGTCATTTCCCTAAACTGAAATTTTTGAAATAAGAAATTATGCGAAATAGCATTAGCCGAAATGGGATTTGATATATGTATAGATTTTGCGACAGCAACAGGACCGCTCCCTTAATTTACAGTCTTTCCTAAAGAATTTTTTTTTTTTAATTTGTTGATAAATGGAAAATGCAAATTAGTTAAGTGAGAAATTTGCTAAGCGATTTTTTTGATAAGTGAATTTAGGAGAAAGGATGTTTGTCATCTGAGTTTTGCCAAGTGATACGCCCGAATATTATGGTGATATTGTAGATCACAATCAATGGATATCGCAAATAAAAACAAAGCTGATGAATCAATTCAAATTTTAGAAAATTACATTGTGAAATTAACTGTTTTTGTTTTTTTTTTTAATTGAGTTATTTGAACCACTAAGTCAACACATGTGGTTCAAGAGAAATCAACCTGATAAAAGCATATAAAACCCCTGACGTTTCAGAGAAAAAAATAATTGCCAATAGGCCCTGAATAGGGTCAAATAAACAATCATTTTGAATTTCTCACAAAGTTCAAATATTCAACAATAGAATTGGCAAAAGAACAGGGCTATCATTACTGTATATGTTCATATTTATTGATTAGTTACTGAAAATGTTCCTAAATTCTAGATATTCCAATCTATACCTAGTGGAAAATGTTGAGAATTGTAAGGGTTATGAAATTGTATGAAAATAAATAAATTCTTAATAAAACTAAAGAGTCTTCGTTTTTTTTCTTTACTTCTTAAAATGTTTAAGAGGGGTTGTAAAAACCATCACCTCGCATAATTAGCTCGTGTAAATTTTTAAACACAATGGGTGATCATTAGAGGGTCTTGAAGATATCTTCCAAACAGATTTAGTAGAAATGGCTTATACTTATCTTGAACAAAAAAAATTCTATCTGGATCAATCATTGGTGAGATGTTATCCAACCTGTTTCAGATATCTGAAACGCGAACAAAAAAAATCTGTATAAGGTGAAATAATTTATTTTTTGATAAAGAAACGTAAAAAGTTTTTTTTTAAGAAGTCAACTAGCATTTCAAGTAGACGTAACTGATGATATTGAGGTAAGTAAGGTAGAATCTCAAAACGAAATGAAAGAAGACAAGAAAGAAGTTGGCAAGGCAAGAATAACAAATGGAGAAGATCAAAAATATGATATTTAACATAATGATAATAAACAAAACATATTAGAAAATTTTGATAAACACAAAGAAGAAGAAGGAAATGAGTTGAAGATTCAGGGTAATGCGATTATTACCCTTAGCTTTCTGTAACACATATCACAGTGACGTTTCACTTTTAAAGATATTGAAAAATCGTTAAGCACATTCAGTGGTAAAAAAAATATTTATAATCTATGTAAATACGTTTCTAATTGGATGTGCTGTCAATCAAAAGCTAATGAATTCTTAACGATTATTAAGAAGTCCAGGCAAGAAAGTACTTAAGAAAAGTAAAGATAAGAATTCAAATAGAAATTAAGTTGGTTGCAGAAATTGATGCTTAAGTACCTTCAGTAGACGCTCATATGATTAAGCAAAAAAAATTAGAAACAAAAAAACTAAAGTATTCGAGTATAATATAGGTCGAATAAAACTAAGTTCAAACTCAAGTCTCACTTTTTTGAGCAAAAGCTAATACATTCAAAATAAATTAAGCTTGAACTTCTTAAACTTGAATAATTTGCTCAGAGAGTAAAACCTTCCTCGATGTATAAGGTTTATAGAAAAATAAATGGCTATATAGTTTTAAATAAAAAGGCGATTGAGAAAATTCAATATGAATGATGTTTTTTTTTCATAAAAATAAATTTTTTTCTGTACCTTCTCTATTATATAAAAGTATTTTGTTTATGTGTTGCGTAATTCGTCTGATCTTTTACTTTAAATTTACCATAGGAAACCAAAAACACTCTGTAAATAGTGAAGAAGAAAAATTAAAAAATGAAATTTACTACGCATCAGTTTCAGTAGAATCTGATTCTTTTTAAAAACTTTGTTGTTTTTGTTATTTTGTTTACTTTTTCATTTATTTTTTTATTTCTTTATTATTGTATTATTCAATTAATTAAAATAATGTTGGTGTGGGATCAAAACAAATTCTTCTAATGCTCAAATTTTTTTTTTTTTTAATTCTGTGCAAATAATTTCAATTGAAAGAAAATTTTTGCATGCAATGATACCATATTCAAAAGATTCAGAAAAATATACATTTTTTACATATTTTTTTCTTTTTTTTCTACGCAAATTGGAATTTTTCATATTAAATTTTCAATATTTAAATATTAAATGGGAAGTTTTTATAAATTGAAATATTTTCTCCATTTTGTATTCATAAAATAACAAAGAATTCTTAAAGTGTATTACAACAATACATATATAATCCTAATGTATAATAAAATGTTAGATAATCGAAAATTTGTTATGAATATATAAAAAAGTGTGTAAATAAAAGTAAAATTTTGAAAAAAATTTATTTAAATTTTAAAGAATAGAAATAACAAAATACAAAACTTTAAAAGGTTTGATATATAAAATTCATTTTAAATATATTATAATAATAATAGTAACAAACTAATTGTATTCGATAAGTGAGATCCAATTGATTCATGTGTACAAAATAATTCTTTTCTATTTAGAAATAATCGGTTCCAATAAAAAAATCAATTTTCTCTTATTATTTTTTCTACATTGAAATAAACTAGAAAAAAGGGAATTTTTTTTATTGTCATTTTTCTTACTAAAAGTACTACTTTTGGTACATATTTATTCTGAAATTTATTTACATATATATACTAAGTTGGCTTAATACTCATTTTGGAGAAACATTATCGATATGATTTGAAAACAAATGAGTTTAAAGTTTGACAGCAAATCAAATTTTGCAAAGGGAAAATCATTTATCAACATTTTTTAAAGATACATTTTTTAGTATTTGGCTGAATCCCATGTATTGAAAAATTTGATTTTTTTTACCCATAGAGTGAATACGAAATTCTGAAAGAACACTCTTTAAAATAGCGAGAACAATGTCTAACATGTTTAATTCAGGAAGCCTATAAATAGATTGCGTCGGTTGGTTTACGAGCATTTTTATTTTTTTTTTTTTTTTTTATGTTCTTGACAGTAACTTAGGTAAAATCACCTTTTCGTGCTTAATTAAGTACGGTACTGCAATTTTACACTACGATATCTACAATATTTCGAGTATTAATTTATCAAATAATTTCATGGTAAATCTACTACTAAAATGTGGAAGATTATACAGCTATTATTCGGAACTTGGTCTTCCAAAACCATTTTAATTTAACTATATGTAAGTAAGTACCATATCGTTGCAAGTATGTTACCATATCGTTATTACGAAATATTGAAGTCTTATTTATAAGAGAGACACTTTATAATGAAATTAAAGGAAGAAGTAGCCCAATTAACGCTGGGTGGCGCAGTAGGTAGAGCGCCTGCCTTTCAACCGAAAGGTCCCAGGTTCGATTTCCGACGAAGGCAAAAAAAAAAATGCTTTCTGGATTTTTCGACCTGGTCCAGTACCCTTTATCATTGGGATACAATAAATGATAAACAGTTGAGAGTTTGGGTTATCACTAATAAAAAAAAAAAAAATGGAACTATGCTATTATGAAGGCGAAGTACTCTACAGTAGATATAGTTTTCCACATTTAAATTAGTAGATATACCATAAAAATTCTACAGAAAAAAGCTATTGTATGTAATTGTGTATTCCAAATCTCTGTGTAAAAGCAGTTAGGGTGTTCATCCCATAGACTTGGAATTATATAAAAAAAAAAATTGTATGTGCAATCAAATCGGGAGTTCCCCAAGGATGTGTTTTGGGCCGTATACTATACATACTGTTTATAACGGACATGCCATCATCAGTAAATACTACGGTTGAAACATTCGCTGATGATCCTGTGATCATGGCTACCCATAAAGATCCTATAATAACGGCAGAAGTTGTAAAAATAAACTTATTGGAGTTCGCAAATTGGCTCAATAAATGTAGAATAAAAGTAAATGCTGCTCAAATTAATACATTTGACCTTCACCCTCCGCAAGAAACCTGCCATTCTTTGGTAATTGATGGAGTGCAAATTCCACGAGCCGATGAAGCAAACTATCTCTGCATACACTTAGATCTAGTTTTTTTCTATACTGGCTTATGGAACCAAAATCCTAACTTACACTGCAAAACAAGTTCGTTTTATACAAAGCAAGCATCAAGCCCATTTGAACATAAGAGATACAATTGTGGGGCTCAACCTCAGTGTCCAACATTGATCAAATACAGCGCTTCCAGTCAAAAACTACGAATGGCGTATTGCATGTTCCTTCGTATGTTACCAACAACATTATTCAAGATGATCTTATAAAATGCTTATCGTAAGAGACAAAATTAAGGCTTTTCATATAGCATACAAAAACAGGCTGCAAAAGCATCCAAACATTCTTGCCAAAAAGTTGCTGGATATAGTTCAAATCAGCGAAGACTCAAGAAGACTTTCATAGAAGATTTAGAATTGAAATAATGTTATTTTTGTTATTTTATTAAAAATGTTAAAATGTTGATTTGAATCATCATTGGATTTTTCATCCACATGCCCTGTAATTTTATAGTCAAATCTATTTTTAATTGTCCTACTTAGGACAGATTGCAAATATAAATAACACGCTGGGTGGCGCAGTAGGTAGAGCGCCTGCCTTTTAACCGAAAGGTTCCAGGTTCGATTCCCGATGAAGCAAAAAAAATGTTTAATGAGTTTTTTGACCTGGTCCAGCACTCTTTGCCATTGGGGTAAAATAAATGACAAAAAATAATTGATAATATAATGTGGTAGCAAATTAAATAAAATTGAAAATATTCTATTAAAGAAGGTTTAGTTCCTGACAATAGCAGTAGTCTTCCACATTTAATGAGTTGATAAAACCAGTAATTTGATAAATAAAAATGCTCGCAATATTGTAGATATTGAACTTAATTAAGCACGAAAAGGTGAATCTACCTAAGTTACTACCAGAAGCATAAAAACAAAAAATAAAAAAAATATAAAAGAATGTGAAATTGTGTGTGAAAATTGTTTTCACTTATACGTGAAAAATTCAATTTTAACACCCAACCCTGAACAAGAATCGATCCTAAGACCTTTTGATTAGTAGTTAGATAACATAAACAGTAAAAGAAAATTTTTCCATATTATTCCAGGTGAAGGTGTATAGAGGTTAAAGTATAAATTCTAATTCAGCCAGCTAAATTTAATTTTCGCAGTATCCTATTCGAAATATTGTTTACAAATATTGTTGTTAATTTTCCTTAAATTAGATATTGTCTTATCGACATTTTCTTTGACAGATTTTCAAATCTAATATATTTTTTGATTTGTTTTGTGTCTCTTTCAATTTTCTTTAATGCTTTGTGCTTAATGAATTTTCTTAAATGAGCTACTCTTTATATTATAGTGTTTCTGGTGATGTTAGCGTGTAAACTGTCTTTTCCAAGCATACAATGTATACATTTTAATCACTAGTTTACATTTTAATCGACACTAGTATACATTTTAATCGACCAAATTTATTTTATTTATTAATTAAAAATTACATCGAAATAAATTTAATTGAAAAAAGGCAAGATGAACGAAAAGTAAGTCGAATAGAAAGCATGAGTTAAATTTTGTAAGTTGATAACACTGTGACAAAGTGCAAAATCGATCAGAATTGTTGGTGAAAATTATCAGTATTTTGAAGTATTTTGATCATTTTTAAAACCAGCAATAACTAAAAATGCATATTAATATCCAAGTAAAACGTATAATTCTTATTATTGAAACAAACAAAAAAAAAAAACAAAAAAAAGCACAAATAATATTATGACAAATATGAGACGATCAATCACGGTGATAACGAATCTGTTGTCACTCTCAATCTAACAACAAAAATGTTCACTATCACTTGTGATTATTTTTATGTAACTATCACCTTACAAAATGTCTAATTAAATATTACATCATCACTGTGAACATCAGTAAATAACATTCAATATAGTATTCCAAAAAATTCATTGAATAAAATGCTTGTTGTTGTTTTTTAATGTTATTTATTTTAACAAAATTATAAATAGTTTAATTTAGTAAATGTTTAAGTAATAATTTATGAAAAAAATTCATTTTTAAATATTTAAAAAAACAAAAAGACCAACCAAATTATTGATTACTAATATGTATCCTGAAAACAAAAAAAAAACAAAATTACAAAGTCAATAAAGTCTTATAAGCTCAATAACAATATTTAATTGTTCCTTTTAATTCAAAATTTTATAATTGTTATGTAACTTCCAAATTCTATAAATTAAAAAAAAAAACAAATTATAATAAATAATTATAATTCATCACTTTCTCCTAAACTATCGGTTGCGATTGTTTTAATTTTGGTATCTAAAAGTTTACCAAAATAATCATGTGGATTTATTCCATGATCATCATTACTCATATAAAATTTTCCTTTTCTTATTTGTGAATCAAAAAAATTCTCTTCCAAATTATTTTGTTTAAAAATTTCTTTTTTAAATCTTTTCATTTGATCACCCAAACCATTTAATACTTTTGTTTTATTTCTTGGTACATTATCTAAATCTGGTACATTAATATTCAAACTTATTAACGGTTCAATATAAGGTTTAACTAAAGGATTTTTACGAAAATCATGTTCTAATGGTTCATCTAAACTTGTAAATCTTTTAGAACGTGTTTTAGAATTTTTTTGTCGTACTTTTTCTTTTTTTTCATAAACACCTTCATCATCCTCATAATTATTATATCCTTGTTCTGAATAAACTGTATCAGTTTTTTTAGTCTTTAAACGCATTTTCATATTGTCAGGATGCTTTTGATTTTTTGGTATAAATATAAAACGATTTTTATGACGAGTTGATGCCAATACCTCATATGGTTCAAATGTATCTGCATCTTCACCGGAAGCAAATTTAATTGGTTGTTTAAATTGTGGTACAATTGTTTTTGATGCTGGTCTACCATCAAAAATCATACTCTGTTGATTTTTCATATTTTTAAGATGAGGTTGTAATGAACTGAGACGTGGAGTATGCATTCCTAAATACAAGAGATTTGAATGATCAGTTGGTTCATTATGTCTTGGTGAATACACTCTTTGTTTTTCTCTTCTTTTTGGATGATTATGTTCTATATGAAAAGGATTATTTGATTTAAATACACCTGCTAATATTTCAGCTGTTGGTTTATCTTTATTTTCTCTAGGTTTAAATTTAAATTTCTACAATAAAAAATAAGAAATTTATATATAATTTTTTTTTTTTTTTTCACTTTTAATTTTTAATTATCAACCTTTCTTGGTTTCATTAATAATTGTTCATCACTTAAATCACCACAACCTTGCATTTCATAATTTTGATTATGATTGGCCTCACTAAATTCTATCATACCATAAATTAAAAATATTTCAAAAAATATATTAAAATAAATTGAATTAATTAAAAAAAAATTTCTTAAAAACATTTTTCTTTTAATACTAAAGACTTTATTTCACTTTGGAGTTCAAAATAAGATTGAAATTCAAATTTTTGGAAATAATTCAAAGTAAAATAATTGGAATGTGAATAAGAAAATAAAAATTCCTATAACAAAAACAAAATTCTTTTTACCCCACCTGTGTTGTGAATGAAAGTGAAATTAATGTAAAAAAAAAAAAAATAAGATACGCTTTATTAGCTCGATTGAAAATTTTGTATAAAAGAAAGTTAATGGGTTACCAAATCATTGAAAAATCAATTAAAATGTACAGTTATCAATTTTTAAAATTTCTTTAAATTACTATTGGAAATTTAAGGAGAGAATTATAAGCACAAAAAGCTAAATTTACATTTATTAATTAATTTTATCGATTGTACATAATTAAATAATAAGGGTATTCACGAATAAATGTAGATTGAAGGTGTAGTTTTGTACTAGGTGTAGAAGTGTACTCCCTATGCTTGTACATTTTTACTAAACTCAAACATATTGTATACTTTTAGTATTCTATTTTAGTTGCCACTTTTTATAATACTTCAGTTGTACTGTATTTTAGTTGCACTTTTTAAGTTCGACATTTGTATAGTCAATACCTATATTTGGAAAATCACTGAGGTAATTTTTTAAATAAAGAAATTGAAAAAAAAAATGTTAATTGAATTTTTTTATAAAAATTAAGTTACAAATGAAAAAATAAAGTTTATTTCTCACTTATTCTCATAATTATAAATTAAATTTATATGTAAACCAATGCTTTCTAAAAATTCCAATTTCTAAAAATTTCTAATGAAGAGAATATTACAGTTATAATATATATTTTTAATTTACTTTTATTTTAAAGTTGAATAGTACTTATTTTTACATTTAAATAAATTGTTACTATACGTTTGAAACGAGCCTATAAGCAGAACTTGTGTGAGATTACAGAAATGATAGTTCTAAGAAATTTATTTTGGCATCGCTGTATAATTAATAAATTAGATGTTTTTGTGCATCACCAAAACGGTTGGATACCGTAAGTTTATAATAGGTTTGATTATATTTTCAGAGCTTAAACTTAGAAAGCAATAACAACAAATTTGAAGCAAATTTAATTGAAATTTTTAAAATCTTGTATATGATTTTAGTAACTTATAAATCACATTTGTTTGTTTGTTCGCTATATCGACAGTTTAATAGATATACAACATAAAAATTTTACGCAATTATTTATGATCAAACACGGAAACTATTCGTGTATTTACAATCTTTTTTTTTTTTTTTTTTTTATAAACAGCCGCTAACTAATGAATTCAGATATTGATATTAAAACTGAATAAACCTATTTACGCTAAATACTGACAGTTAGTCATATATGCGTATGATAAAAAGTTGAGCACAACGTAAAAATCCAATAATATTAGAGCAATAATTTGTGGTAAAAGCAATTTGTTTTTTATCTATTCATTCTGTATAACTGTTTATCTGTTAGCTCGGAAATAACAACATACAGTTTGATAAAGTAAGAATTCATACAAAAAGATTTAAATCATAAAATTAAAATAGCGATAATCTACACATTAGTACAAAAATTTGTTTATTATTTACGTCTGAATTTTGTATGAATTTGAATGAAATGAAAGCATAGTTAAATATTTTCCGATAGTAAAATTTCACTGATTAAATAATTTTTGTATAGCTCATGGTTGAACGGTTGACTTAACTTTCAATTCTGTATCATATTACATAATGACGTGGTAAGATTCAAAGTGTCTCACTTTAAATATTTTTCTATTTTTTAAACAATAGATTTTTTTAATTCAAAATTATTGGATCTTAATTTGCTCTAAAAATAGAAACTAAAAAAGTAAAATTTGTGCATAAACAAAGGAGATTGCAACAAAATTATGAAGAATTCACTGATTTCAAATAATTTCTAATACTTCCTATGGCATTTAATTGATTTCAGTGTGGAATGAAAACTATTTTTATTTTTTTATTCCTGATTAAATTTTCAATATACAATAAATACATATTATCAATTTAATGGTTCAGTTATTTTTTAATATTTTTACTCTTTATTGGTATTCTCGTAAATTTGGCTAAATTTGTTAAGAGGAAAATTGCCGATAATAAACAATGTAAAATTTTGATTTATTTCGATTCTAATTTTTTCAGATATTTTTTTTTCAAATAATGAAGGTATGTAATCATTAGATATAAAGCTTGAAAATTACTTGAAAACAATTGAAATCAGATGAAAATTTCCAAAAAGAAAAAAAAAAGTTTTTTTTATTTTGTTTTTATATCAGAATATTGATGGAATTTTTTGGTTGCTTTCCTTAAGGGTGTATTTTCATTAAGAAGGAACGAAAAAAAATATTTTATTTTCAAAATAATTTTACAACATTTTTTAAATTATTTTTTGTAAAGAATTTAAAGCAATATTCTTTAAAGAATTCATCGATGTAGGTATTTTTTTTTGTTTTTCATGCTATTTTGTTTTTTTCATTTGATCTTATAATTTGCAATTTAATTGGCTATGAGATATCCAGTTACTTATTAAGTGTGATTTTGTCTCTATCTTAAAAATGCTTATTCCGAAGAGTTATCAACGTGATGAGGATGATGAGCTATCAAAAATGTGAAATACTTGAAATGAATTATTTGCTTTATATTTCTTTGACTTACGCATCATACATATTTGTTTTGATCGGGTAAAAAATATTTTAAAGGTTTCAAATAAAGAGGATAACAATTTAACTGAAACATGAAATTTGAAAAGTTGAGATTATAAAAATTCTTATTTTAAAATAAATACAAGTTGTCAATTTTGAAAATTCTACATTAGGCTGCAGTTATAGCGATCAGTAAAATGAATACGTAAAATTTTTATTTTCGATTTTACAACCGCCGTAGATACAAAATTTTAGTAAAAAGTTATAGGAATGCTAAAGAATATTTTCACAAAGAAATTCTGTTCAATATTTTAACATTTTAAGTTAAACTTTTAATAAAAAAGCTATTTTAACATTTACGGATGCGTATTTTTTTTTCTGAACAAAACAAAAAAAATAAACAAAATGAAACAAAATTATTTCAATGAAGTACATACATTTCATTTTTTCACTGTTTCATTTATTCATTTGAATTTTATTGAAATTATGTTTCATTTTTTCACTGTTTCATTTCATCAGAAAAAAAAATTCTGAACCAACTAACCTTAATTTACATTTATTAAGTTTTTTTTGTTGTTTACATTTGCGTAGTTGGTTTTTGTTTTTGCATTTCAAAGTGCTTCAAATTGTTAACTTGGCATATGTAATGGTAATAATAATATTAATAAAACTTAAATTTTTCATTTTTAGTTTAACTATGAAAACAACTACTACCTGTATTCTTTATTATTTCAAATTCAAAACAAGAAAACGTTAAATCGAAATGACAACAAATTTTACGGAAGCAATTTTTCTGATCGCTATAACCATCTCACCGTAAACATAAAATTTTGACATCTTAAAATAACAAAAATAATTGTGATATTTTAGTAAATAAAATTCAATATAAAATTTGATATTAAAATATAATTTTATTGAACCATTGTTACAATTACAAACCTCTGTGAAACTAATACAAAACCAAAAAATCATACTGTAATGCAAAGATCACCGAAATAAATTTTCGATACATATTTGATTTTCTTCATCTTCTTTAATTAGGCATTTAGTGCCGGTTTTTTTCAATATATCTCATCCTCAATTTTGTGATGACGACGTTCAGCATTCATACCATTTTTTCCGGAAAATCACCATCTTATTGATAGACGTTTATTATTAATTTGGCTAGAAAGTAATTTTGTCTACAAGTGTGTAGAACAAATTTGAGATTCATTGATGTTGTGTAGATAACAAAATGTAATATTATCAACCGTATAAGCTGTATAATAATATAAAAGTAGTCACCAAAATTTATTTATCAAACTTATTGAAATTTAAAATGCCTCACTCCACTTATTTAGTGAATATATATATATACATTTAATGACAAAGTAAGTCAATATACAGAAGTGAATTTAGTTACTCAAAATTAAAGTAAAAACTCAAAAGGCTTTATTGACTCATCAAAATTAAATATTACTTAACATGAAATCATTTCCTATCATTATTCGGAAAAGAAGTTACATGTTCAGCAAAAAAATATTAAATTGAATTTTCGATCAACTCCTGTAGGTAAAATTTCACAGTATAAATCTGAATTTAGTGCCTTTCTTAATAGAAGTATTTTTAAAATATAATGTAACGGGTTGTATGATTCGAAAGTTATGATATCGTAATTAAGAAGGATTTAATAGTTCGGTTTTAATTCAGCTGAATTACGTTCCAAATTTTTCCTCCACCTTCATTGCTTTATAAAAATAATATAATTTTAGAGGTTGTTATATCAAATAAAAATTAATTTCCAAGTATTTAACGAGAGGAATTTTATTTATTTATTTTTTTTTTTTTAAATTTAAACTTTGAAATAAGAATTTATTTATTTCGTTAAACGAAATAATAGAGAAAAGAAAAAAACAAAATAGAAATATTTAAAAAAAAAAAAAATATTTTCAATAATGAGAAATAATGAAAATAAATAATTGGTTCTAATATTCAACAATTTTTCCACAAATTTTCTTTTACGCAGAATTATTTTACACGGTTCTTTTTTGAATTACTGTTTTTGAAAATTAAAACTAAAAAATAAATTAATTTTCACCATAAATAGTAAAGTAAAATATAACTAAACTAATTTAACTCTATTAGTAATTGGATATTATAATAAATACACTTATGCAAGGTAAATGAAAATCCTCTCTCATTATGCAAGAGAAGTAGCAAAGAATTAACGAATACATTATTGATGAGAATCAACAATATTGCATTACGGAATATATAAATGCAAAATAATAATTAATAAAATAATATGTTGATTATACTCTTAATATATAGTTTAGATTTATAAGTAATTACAGTAACAATAGATTAAAAATATAATCCTAATAGTAAATTTATGAAATCATGGATATATTTTTCGTGGTTTAAAATTCCAAATATATGCGGAAAAATAGTTAATTGTATAACTTATTGTTGTGAGCCCTATGATTAATTAATGGAAAAGATGCGGTCAGAGACTCATGAGTCTCATTTTTACATTTAAGTAAATATATAATAACTTAATTAGCAGAATTACATTGATATTGTCAGATTAATTGTTAGAGCAAGCACATCGGACATCTTGCTACACAAAGTTGCCACATTGTTTATTCAGCAGTGTTAGTAATACACACATATCATTAATGAAAAAAAGCACTTGTAAAACAAATTGTTTGACAAAATGTTGAATTTGAATGGAAAAAAAAGTATATATAATTAAACCATACCCACTAGGAAAAAAATTAAGAGCAGAAGTTATTAGTTAGTTTCTATATATATATACATTAGCACCATATTTCTCTGAAGAATTCAAATTACTTAGTTAACGATAAAAATAAAAATAAAATTAGAATTAGCTTCACGCATTAGCATTGTTGTAATAAAAACAAATCTGTCATATTCAATAAGGTGAAAAGTAAAATGGAACACCCAAAATCTGAGTCAAGTGACTGAAGTTTCAGTAATGAAGAGTCAAAACTAGACCACGAATCTTTAAATAAGAAAAATATTCTAATTTCTAGACTTTTATATATGGCCATCAGTGCAAATCTTGTTATTCATATTTTCTGCATAAACCAATTTACTAAAATAAGACATTTGCAAGTAATTATTGAAGTCACAATAAATGTTAAATTTTTGTGTAAAGAAATCCTTGAATCGATCAAAAAACCAGAAAAAAATTTTAATAAAAAAAAAACATCATTACACTAGAGTAAAATTTAAACTGAAGAAATTTGTATTGACGCAATTTCCCAATACGTATTATGATATTTTTCAATGTCATTTATCTTCCCCACCCCACACCCAGTCAAATAAAAATATTTAAAAACCCGTATTCTTAGTTACTTACCAATTTGATAAAATTATTACGGTAATTTTACAAAATTTATCATCAAGTATCATAAACTCAAAATCAAAATGTTGGAAAAACAAATGATTTTTTTCGGAGAAATGTCAAAGTCATATGTTACAATACTGATATAACTTAATTTAGTTGTTTTCCTCAAGAAAATTGTTATAATGGAATAAACATTTTATAAATATGGCATCTGTTATTGGGAGACAGGAAGAAAACGAAAGAAATTAACTGACATGTTTTAATATTATTTCTCTTTATTCATTCGGTTATATTATACCAAGAATGATATATTATTTCTCTTTAATGAATTCTGATTGGTACGGTGATGTTAATGATTCATATTGTATAAGGATAATATAAAATTGCAAGAAAAAATGTCAAGGTTCTGGTGTTTTTGTTTTGTTATCTTTCTAACATTATTTCCTTAGTTTAAAAATATTGGTTTTAAAATATCATCTTAAAGTCAATTTCTTCTCTGGAGTTGTACACGTTTACAAAAATAAATGGAAAGAATAATATTATTGAAAAATGTCACCTTGAGACCACTTCAAAAAGAATTAAAGAAAATATTATCATAGTATTGAGTGCATAATCTCAATTTATTTAGGCTCGTTTTTTAAAAATGTCTCACCTCCTCTTTTTGGAATTTTTTTTTGACATATATATAATTTTTTTGATACCAACCATCTGTTACTTATTAGATAAATTGTGTTTTTTTAAAGCATAAATAATAAAAGTAGATAACAAGGGTTTTGAGACAAATACTTTTAGAAATAATAAAATAAAAAAAAATAAAAAAATATTTAAAAAATGTAAGAACTTCATCACACTTCATTTCCTATGACTATTTTTTTCAAACTCAATTTACGTTAGACAAAACCTGTTTAAAAAAAGGATATTTTAAAAATAAGTTTATGAAATAATATCACAAATATTTAAGATACACATTAAGCACTTATACTTTTATTACTAAATATTTCATATTTAATTTTTAAATTTAAAATATTTTTATTTATTATTTATTTATATATATATAACAGTTGATCCTACAGATAAATCTGTATGCCAACTTTATAGGTACTTTTCCCTTTCGAAATGTGGACCTTTTTATTAAATTATATTAATTATTTGGTATATATTTTTGTATAATATATTTATATTATATTTTTTTTATTAGTTATATGTTATATATTTATTAATTATTAAATTATATTTTGAATTGTGGTTGTATTGAAAATTACATTTTTCAGTAAATATTTTTATTTTTAAATATTTTTTTTTGGTCTTTGAAGAATAAGAAGTTGTAGTGCATTTGGCACACCAAATTAGATCGCTCATTGCCAAATAGTGAGTGTATTCTTTTCTATTTAGAATTTACTCACCTTCACATTCAGAATATTACACTCAAAATAAGATAATATGATAAGATGATAAATACAATGTAAAATATATTAACTCTCTTCTTCTTGTTCAAATTATTGTAATAAACAGGTCGCTATTAGCCATATAATTAAGAATAAATATAATATATAATATGCAGTATATATTGGTGAACCCGAAAAAGTAAAAAAAAAATAGTAAAAAAATTTAAAAAAAAAAAAAAACTAAAAACCGAAAGTGAAAATTTAAAATAGCAAAATATATTATGCATTATATAAAATTTTTTAATTTGAATATTATTTAATTGTTGTGATAAATAATTTATTTTAACTAAATAAAAATATAATATATATATATGTAATGATATATGAAATCAACCTTATCAACCATTTGAAACCTTAAAAATTTGAATATACATCATTTGTCAATCTATATTCCATTTAAATCTGACTTTAAGAAGATCTTCTTTTGAAATCAATGGATATCGAACCTTCTATTAAAAACTCCAAGTTCGTCTAGATCTGAGACTAATGAGAAGTAAATATTTTGTCATTAAAAAAGTAAGTAAATAGCTTTTTTATCTTGATATAGTGGGCTAATAAAAACATTAAAAGTATTGAAAGGCATCGCGTTGAAGATATAAATTCCATCTGCCAATAATGAAAAAAAAATATATACATTTTTTCTTTCTCATTTTGTAGTACAAGTAACATGCCATTAATATCTACAATTTTTTTATGACACACAAATGTAAAACTTATTTGTCACTTACACCCAACCAATTTCTTATTTTATCTTCTCATCATTTTTACCTGTTTACCTTTTTGTTGTTTTGTTTTTTTTTGTCTTGTATATTGACTCAATGTGAATGGCTATTTACAATTGTAAACAAAGAAAAAAATATTAAATAGAAAATGAAAAATGAGAAAAATTGAAAATGGAAAAATAAAAAATTATAATATAAAAATTGTTTATGTTTCAATTCAAAAAAAATTAAATGACAAAGAGAAGACGGAAAGAAAGTCAATTGTAAATTACTTTTTTAGTTGCTTGCTTTTTTAGTTGTACTTATTTGTTTCTGTTATTTTGTGAAGTAGTGTTACGGGGAAATGAAATGAAAATAGAATTTTTTATTTTAAATTAATAAATTTAAATATACGTGATATATTATTTTTAAATATAAATGTGAAGCAATAAATTTTTAACATCATCATTATAAGAGAATAAGAATGCTATTCACACACTTTACGACTTACAGGCTACGTTGATAATATACAACACGTTGTAAAATTTACAGATTCACATCATTTAAATGTACTTTAGAACGGTAATTGATTTTTGTTGTAATACCGTGACCAGAGGAGCTGTAGTACCATCAAGAAAGTACAAAAATAAAATTCACATTTTCTGCAATATAAATAAATTTTTTGTATTGTCTTCTCTACTCACTTTTTATTTTCCTTGATCACTGAGTGCTTTTACATTTCGTATAATCCAAAATGGTGAAAAAGTTATATCCTAAAATAAATATTTAAAAAAAAACTTCAATGTACCAAAACCCCAACAAAAAAAAAACAATTACAGCTTATTAAACCAATTTGTTCGTCAGTTAAAGCTTATTTTTAACTTCAATAATTTACACTGGCTTTGCTATCTAATTGTTTGTCTTTTTGCAGCACTAAAATTATAGTATGTTGGCAATACTTTTATAACTTTCTAATTTCTTCTCAATTTTATGTTTTAATAAATATTTGATTTCAGTCGATTACGTAATAAAAAAAAATGTTTTTTTGGTTCTTAGAATTTGCTTTTAATTTAAGTACACTAAAACTACAAAAATAAACTTAAGAATCATAGGTTATATTATAACATAATTATATAATATGCAAATTAGCCGAAATTTTCCGAAGCCTTGACAAGGTTTTATTAGGAGATTTAGTAAAAATTTCGGAAAATTCAAATTAAATAACTTTCTTAGGAAATTTTAGTCATTTTACGATTCTAAAGTTTATTTTTGTACGATTAAATTAAAGACAAATATTTAGAAAAAAATTTTCTTAGGTACTCGAAGCTTACAAGCATATAAAATTTTTTTCTCAATCAGAAAAATTTAGCATAGAATGGCGAAATGTTTCATGTTTTCATATTACATAAGCAGTTTCTCAGGATTAAAATTAAATGGAAAATCGATTTTATATGCGGATGATATTGCGATAGCTTACTATGGAATAAATCTACTCGATCTGAGCTCAAAAATGGATGGTAATATGTACACCATATATAATTGGATGAAACTACATAAACTTACAGTAAATAAAGTAAATGCTAGTTAAAGCAAAAAGTTAATGCTAATAAAGCAAAAATAAAGTTAATGCTAGTTAAAGCAAAAAATATAAATCTGTCTGTGTATTATGATGGCAATAAGGTTTCTAGTTAAGTAAATAAATATAAGTATCTTGGCGTTTTTATAGATGAAGAACTAAGTTGGAATAGTCATGTCAATAATTTAATCACAAAAACTTGAAGAACAGCCTGTTTCACAGCTCAATTTCATATGGAATATGGGGGAATATATTCCATAACTACAAAAATTACAGAACAAATCTATAAAAAATCTATTTGGCTTAACATGAGAACGAATGTAATCCATTATAAATATAATGTCTTAAAACTAAATGAGTTAAAAGAAATCTCACAGGTTATCCATATACATAATATTGAAAATGAAACACAGAAATAATAAAAAACATACAGTACTAGATCTGCAAATCAACTGCGGTGTCAGCCAGGCTTGAGATTGAATGAACTAGAGGCAATTATCAACAGTAGCTACATATTTTACAATCAGCTCGAAGATGAAATTAAAAGTTTGCCTAAACATAAATTTAAAAAAACTATTAAAAATTGATTCTTAGAAAACTATAAAATATAAAAGTGCGTATCGTTTTGTTCTACTTTATATTTATTTCTATTTTATATATAATCACTAACTTATCATGAACTTTTGTTTGATATCTTGAACAATAATTAATTGAATTCTTTTTTTCTCATGTCTAAATATCTCTGTATTTTTAATATTTTTATTTGCACTGAATACTTTTCTTTATTTTAATATATGTAGTTTATAATGTACTGAAAAAAACAAAAAAAAATACACTCTGTACGAGCTTTAAGCTCTGTTTGTAGATAATAATTTAAATAAATAAAAAAAAAATAACATTGAGCACATATAAAATACTAATCAGAATTATTCATACAAGATCGAAACTTAACCTATATATAAAATACTAATCTACACAATATTAACCCATGACGTTGCAAATTGTACAATAACTCAGACGAAGAGAGACTGAACAGTCTGTTTTTTTTTCAAATAATGATTGGAGAATAAGATACAACCATGAACTGTACCAAATATACAAGGAACCAGAAATATCAAAGTATATAAGATTCAACGAACTACAGTGAGCGAGCCCTTTGGCGCTTATCTTTTAGAGTCTGATTCCCCGAAAGTATCTTCGTGAAAAATTTCTTGGAAATCTAACAAACTGAATGACCCAAACCAGAACCGATTCAGTTACTGGTGATGCAGCACAGCTATGACCCAACATCAGAGAGTGGCTATCAAGTCTAAAGAACTATGTTGCGTCATTGAAAGAAGAAGATGATATCAGGAGTAAATTTGACAAATTAATTTGAATTGATGGTCTTCATCTCGTCTCGCACCTTTTTCTGAAGAATTTGAAAAGAATTTCTTTGAAAAAGAAGGAATATTTTTGATACAATATTGATATCATACTGTTCCAAATATATTTGGGTATAAAGTTTCTGTTTCAAAAAGGTAAGAAATCCTGCTACTATTGGTAGTAAAACCATAATGAATATGAGGTAAAAATAATTTTACTTTTATAAAAATACTTTCATGAATATTAGTTTTACCATCAAATTTCTTTTCATTATTTTTTCTCCATAAAAATTTAGTACTAAAATTTATTAAAAATTTTAAAGATAAAAATCATACATAACATATATTTTTTGCAATATTTTAAGTCAACAACAATTTAAAATTCAATAACATTTTTTTTATTAATTTTAAATTTATTTTTTTTATAACATTTTTAAAAGAAAAAAAAAATGTCAGCATCAAATACTTTACAACATGGTTTTAGTAGAAAAATGAAAACATTATGACCATAAGAACAGATGTCTCATGTGGAAGTAAATTACATGCCATTATATGAGTCAATCGAATTATTCTATTGCTATTATAGCTATTAATAAAAATCATAATTCATTCTTCCAATTTGCATTACAAATTTTTTTTAACATCCTTTTTCATGACTCAAATAGTCCTTATCGAAAGTCTAAATACATTAATAATAATTTTAATTTCATCTTTTATTCGCCGTCGTATGGTGTTCCGATAATGGTTAATAATTTTGACATTTTGAATCATTTTGTTTCTCAATCTCGTACCTTAGTTTAAGTTGTTTAAAAGCTAATTGAGGAAAATCCTTAATGTACGAATGTAAATAATATATTAGTTTTATATTATTAGTATATTAGAAATTTATATAATTAGGGCGTTTCCGGACCTTTCGTAGTTGCATTTAATACTCGCACTAAATTTATTCCTAATAACTCCTAATTTTTTTTAGTGTATTAGCAGATTCTTGCACTAAACCTGTCCAATCGCACTTTATTAACTGTCAAAAACTTAGTGTTTTTTTTTTACCACACTAAATATTGTACTAAAAGAATAAAACACATAAAAAATAAGAAAGAAAAATTAAAATTTGTAAAACAAAATTAAAATGAATATCCAACGACTATTTGCCTACAACTACAAATGTATACAAATTATTTAAAATATAAAACAAATATAATTTAAGGACATGATTATTATAATTTTTTCCTTACATTTAATTTTTAATGACATACACCTACCTAAAATTTAAAATTTATCCAATATAGACATAATAATAAATTTATAAACATTGCTAAATAATGCTAAAAAAACCACTTTTCTGCGGCTGTAAAAATATATTTGACATAAAAATGCTAAAATATATTCATTAAGATAAAACGATTCTACTCCTAAAAAGAAAATACTGTCATAAATTTTGAAATCCAGATAAAAATTTAGTGTGAAAAATAGTGCAACAAATTAGTATTTTCGGAAACTGAGATGAAGTGCGAGATGTCCGAAAACGCCCTTAAGAAGGTTTTTATAAAATAAAACACGAAATCGCATGTAAAGTTATATTCACATAATTTTATTTAATGACCGCCGAACACACAATAATAGAGGATTTCTCGTTAAAGAAGATTTCTCCAATAGGTTTGATTCAACAAAATTTGTAATCAAGGCAAAAAAAAAAATTAATGCAAGATTAAATACTTTAATTCAATGAGATGGAGATTGCAGTAAATGGTTGTGCAACATTTGCTCCAAACTGGAAAATGAAGTGATGAAAGAATATTCGACAGATTCTAAGAAAATTTGATTTTGCTTGCAATGAAAAACTAAGAGGCAAAAAAGGAAATCCACCAATTTAGCTAAGCAAACTGCAGCATCTATTGAACAATTGGTAAAAACTAGTTCTAAAATAAATGCTGATGAATTAAATAACAAATTGGATCACATTCTCGAAAATCAAAACTCACAGAGTGCGGATTCCAAAAACTTAAAAATGAGGTTAGTGAACTGAAGGAGTATATAGATTCCTTAATTGATGATAACATGAATCTACGAAATCAAAATACATTGCATGATACTTTTCAATATAATTTGCAATCTAAAACTCATGTTTAAAACAAACTTATACCTTGTTAGCGATATTCACTTTAAAGATAAGAACTCATTAAAAGTTATATACATAAATGCAAGAAGTTTGAAACAAAAATTGGAAGATTTAAAATATTTATTAGATACCACAAAAACATTATTTATATTATAATTGTTAGTAAAACTTGGATTTTAGATACTGAATTTAAATGTTATAACATAAGAAATTATTCTGCTGTATACTCCTGAAATTCTAGAAGAAGCGGTGCTTGTATGTTCATAAACTCAAATGTAAAATACACAACTAGTGAAATTTATTGTGATGAATATAACATCATAGTGAATATAACTTTAAAATTTAATAACAGAAAATATGAAGTAACTGCTTTATAAAGGTACCCCCAGAAATTTTTTCAACACTGATTGGTAGATTCTTTGTTAAATTGAATGATCACTTTGAAAACCTAAAAAATAAAAAAGTATTAATTATTGGTGATTTCAATTTTAACATTAATAATAAAAATGACACAAATATCAAAACTTACAAAACCATTGTGGAGTCCAATGGTTATTATTTTTGTCACGAAGAAATTACTAGACCGAAATCCAACAGCTGCTTATATCATGTACTGTTAAATGATTCTAAATCTGATATTTAAATTTAAATTTTCCATCATGATGTATCGGATCATCTGGGTATAGTTGTTGAATTGGAAAATGTAAATTTAATGTACAATGAAAAATTTGAAAACAATAACAAAAAAATTAACTATCCTTCTACAACTAAAACACTCAAATGTCAATGAAACAGATGTAAATTAAATAGCTACCGAACATCTAGTTTTCAAAATAGCTACCGTGAAAAATAAAAAAGATACCTACAAAATATGTTTCACCTTGGATTGGTCATAAATGTTTGGAGTTGTTAAATTTAAAAAACTATTGGTATAAGAAACTGCTAAAAAACAAAAGTTCTGAATATCTCAAATCTACTTACCAGTACTGGTTAAATAGAGTAACAACAATGAAAAGAAAATAACGTGAAAAATATGATAAAAATCAGTTTTGTATGGCCGGAAATGATTCAAAGAAAAATTGGAATTATGTAAAAAAGTTAATGGATAGTAGGAATATCAGAATAAATCCATTCTTTCTAAATAATGGATTAAATGAAAAAGAAAAATAAGATAAAGTAGAAAAATTTAATCAATTCTATTACGACATGGGTTTGAATATGTCCAAACAAAATTATTTGAAAATTATTAATGAGTGGATGAAAAAACATAAATTGGAAATCAATAGCAAGAAAACGAAATATATGATATGTATTTAAAAACAAGTCAATCGACATTATTAATATAAGTTATAATGCATGCAAAGTCGAAAAAGTGAAAATCTATAAATATTTGGGAGAAATGGTCGATGACAACTTGAATTGGGATAAACAAATAGAGGAACAAATGAAAAAAGCAAGAAGGATTGCTGGAATTTTTCGTATTAATAATAGAAGAGTTCCTTTAAAAATGAAAAGGTCACTGTTTTACAGTATGTTTCACTGTACTGTTATGTATTCAATACAAATATGGGGAAACACATTCAATAAAAACATTAAATTAAACAAACAATACAAAATAAAGCTATTAAGAATCTATATGGCTATTCTCAAATTTTTATATTTATTTTACTTTAAGCTTTTGTGAAAAATTCCACAACACGATCATATTTTTTAATTCTTTAATACGAGCTATTTTATACTTATTATTCATAAATACTTATTATTCTCAACGCCAAGTAATGTAATACATAAAAAACATAATATTGTACCAATTGATCTGCTCATCAAAAGTAAATTGGTAACCCAAACACACTTGATGGTTACCGGAAATATTAATTCAAATGTCCAGCATACTACTAACAATTCTGTTCATAATTATTCTACAAGAAATTCTCTACAAGCAGTATTCTACAAGCAAATAACATTAGGTTAGTCTCGTCCAGGACTAGATTTAATAGACAGGATACAATATATAACTTAGCATTTAAGAACTGCAATAGCTTTAGCTACCCAATGACTTCAAAGAAGAAAATAATATATGTAAATTTAAAAGAAAATTAAATTAATATTTCATATGCCAAATTTGAAATCTTTTTTACCATGTGATATGTTCATTTGATGTTATAGGATCTAAATTTTTCAATTAATAAGCTTAAAAGCTTTCTTAAATGTAGAAATAAAAGACATGTGCGGATGAAAATTTTTCAGATAGTTTTTATATAAGCGAAGGAGTTAGACAAGTCATGGAGGTGCAAGGTGAAATATTAGGGGTATTAAATTGTGCATAAAGAATTGCAAAATTTTTCTTTTCGCTGATGATGATCTACTTTGCACAGTTGATTCCAATCTGAAGGAGTATTACCGTCAAATTAATTCAGATCTTATAAGAATATTTGATTGACTCTGCATGAATAAGTTGAAATTAGATTTGAATAAGAACTTCAGGTATATTTAACTAATTTTATTTAATTTCTTGATCATTTCGGTGACTACACGATCATCAGACATCAAGACTGATCTACACAGTGATGATGCTGCTTTAAATATTAATGGTGGAAGCATTGAAAGAGTAAAGAGTATTAAAATTTCGCAGAACAGATATGAGAAACTAAAATTAGATAAACCCGATGATTTTACAAATTATTAATTTCCAAAAGATTAGATGAGTTTGGAAGAATTCGAAATCAAATTATGCAGAAGAGTGCGATAATGATGTAGAAGACGATGATTTTACCACATTGAGACTGCTGCTCATCATTATTGTTTCTAGGTAGAGAAACAAAAAAATAGAACAAGGCTATGCGAATCTTTTAAAATATAATAGAAGATCTAACTGGATTCACAAGTTGGGACAATTAAAATCTAAGTGATGAAAAAAAACAATAACTGGGGATTTAGAATTCAACAATTTAGACGTACTTCCACACACAAATTTTGATCAATTAAAAAAAAAAATCAAATAAATAAATCAGTCTCAAACATTTAATATGAACTCTATTTTTACTGAAGGTGCAATTCTATATAATATGGGGAATATCATTAGATTTAGAAGGGCATAACGATTAAGAGTGTAAATGTTGAAACAGAGCTACAACTTTGTGGACGAACTGTACTTGTTTTTAAATTTTAATAAACATAAAAAATACTTAAAAAAAAGCTACAATAAAAATTAATAAGACCATAAATAAAGAATTTGTAATGCTAAAACGAGATAAAAATATGATAAATATATTTTTTTTTGAGCAAATGTCTTGAGTGTCCTGAATAATTTTTTTTTATATCAAGTTGTTGTTGTTTTACTTAAATAACAATATATGTATACTTAGAGTTAACTATATATATTTACATAGTGTGGTGTATGTAGATGTGCATACTAAAAACTTTTGATTGTCCTCAGGATATTTTTATCAATTTTATCGAATTATATTTTTATTTAAGGCAACTATCAGAGGAAACCTAAAATAAAATAAAAATATAAACAAGTGTTTTCAGATAAATATTTGGTACCAGCAACACTTCAGTGAATATTCAAACCAAAATAAATTAATTTGGTATTTTGCTAGTTAAAAATATTTGAAAAATATTTATTTCTTCCACTTCTATATTTAATTTTGTTGATAACAACATATAAAATCGAAAATAATTTTTCGAAATACATAAGATTATAACAACCTTTTTCAACCCTGACACGTATGTTATCGTAGGGTTATTGTAGATACATAACTCATTCTGGCATCACAGGAAATGAAATTGTAAGCTACCAAGCATGAAAATCTTCATTTGTGCTTTTTGCAGGACAGAGCTAATTCAGCGGGATAACGCTAAGCATAGCAATAATGCACATCAAAATACAACAACTGGGTAAAAAGGTAAAGGAGTTTTGTATCCAAAATACTTGATGATCTGCCAGTAAAAATTCTCATGCCAACACGCATGTTCAAGGAATAAAATTTCTTCTTAGTTTCAATAGAAAAAAGGTGGGCATTATCGTAAGGGTAATAACGGCGTAACTGAAAACAGCCTGCGCCAAGTATGTGAGAAATCCATTAAAATGCAGCGACTCAGTGAATTCGAAGGTCTCATCAGTTTATTTCAAACTCTGGTAACATCATTGCCCAAACAATGCATGTTTCTCAATATGCCATTGAATAATGTCTTGAGTGTAATTTGCGGCTTTGTTGCTGATTCAGGCTTTTAACTTAACTAAAATCAAAACAAAATTTTATAAGTTAATATCCAACAGCAATCGCACCTAAGAAACGCACTTAGCTGTCAGCATCAACATCTTTGCCATCAATAAATTGTTGATATGAGCGAAAGATGCCCCAAATTTGGATTACCTAGAAAATAATTGTACATTCTAAAGTCGGAAAAATCATAGCTTTATATCGTTACTAATCATTATAACTAGAAAAAAGATTAAGCGCTTTGATTAGGTTTTGTAAAAGAGAAAAAAATGTCTTTCTATGTTTAGTCAAGTACTTATCATAAAAGGCATTAGGTACATATTCTTTTTTATTGAAAATAAATTTAAGTTACAAATCAAATAAATTAATCAAGCTAAAGATTAGAAGTTATTGATTTTTTTTTTCGACCCAGGTGAATTTAAATTCCGATAAGTACGTACGAAAATACCCATTCAAAAAATAATCAAAGTCAAGTAAAAATGCAAGACAAGTTTCATTAATCAAAATATTTTTAAAGGTTAAATTGGAATTTTTCAAATTTTTGCGAAATTTTCAAACTAAAACAATAATTATAAATTACAGATTTTTCAGCTCTGTCAATAATGCTACATGTATTCATCAGTAAAGAACTGGATAGCTTAAATGAACTCCATAAAAACATGTTTTTTCTGTCATAACAATAAATTTTTTTATACAATTTTGTTCATCTACATACAGTTTTTTTAAATTATATTTAACAAACAAATTTTTTGGATTTATGTGCAACAATGGAAATGGTTTCCAGAATTTATTTAACAATTAAAAGCAGATCATGAACAAAGTCGAAAAGAGAAATATTTTTTAGGACATTTTTTAAATTCTCTCAATAATCATTTAAATATAGTATATAAGAATTTAAGGAATTTTAAACAAAATAAAAAAAAGTTAGTTCCTCCCTCTATTTTATTTCATTCCAAAATTACCAAAAATAGAAAATTCTATAGATGTCACCAACATATTATCGTCTCTTATAGTTTCAACACGTGTGCTTTTCATGTCAAGTATTTTTATTCTTGTTTGTATTTTTTTTCTTTATTTTTCGTAGTAAAAATCCAAATACATAAGAAATCCTTCTTTAAGTTAAATGTCCACAAAAAAATGTTTTTGTCCTTTTACTAATAATATACTTATATAATATAATATATAACGGTTTTATTTGTTGTCAAGTTGGTTGACATAAATACAATGAAAAATTATTCTTAAATTCTACTTATCCAGAAAATCTGAAGTATTAAATAAAATAAAATAAAATAAATTATCCCGAAGGTTCGTTTGAATAGAGAAAATATCCCTTTTTAGTTGTTCAATTCATTGAAATGCGTAAAAGATTGACTTTTATTGTTACTATAAGTTACTATATAGAAACTATTATATATTTTAATAAAACTGTTATACAAATATAATAGTTTAATAATATTTTTAGTTTTAATTATATAAAACTACCGTATAATAATTTTTCACTTTTTTATTTAAATCTTATTTATCTGCTTTGGTTTTACTCAATTTAATTAAGATTACAGCTGTTATTTTCTTAACCAAAATTAAAAATAATAATGTAGGTATGTCGAATAATTTAAAAACATTGTCTTCAGCTTGATAATTCAAAGCTAGTTTAACAATGTTTAGCAATGTGTTAATTTTTCCAACGTCTTGTAACTTATATTTTGACTTCTCCACTTTAGCCAAGTACTCCGCATCAAATAGACAAAATAAATAATACAGACAAGCAATTATTTTGTGACTTAAATCTGTTTAACTAATTTTTTGTTCTGATTCTTAATGTATTCAATCGTTCTGCTAAAACCAACTTATTGAATTTACAAAATGATAGAAGTAAAAAATATAATAACCTGATTTAGATTTAAAAAAGAGTTTGTTATGAGCTCAGTAGAGAGGCACGTTTAAAAAACGTCTACAAAAAAATTAATTGTAAATATTAACTGGAGAATGAAGTGTCCAACCAGATTGAAATCTAATAGTTTTTCGCATTTAATTATTTACTCTTTCTTGTAACCGTAACTTCAATTAAAATCTGGTAACTCTTGCAATTAATGATTTAGTATTTGAAATTGTGAGTGTAAGGGAATACATTGGTAATATTATTTTAATCTTTTATTTATCTTAATCTTAATTTTTTCATGTGTTTATTTTATGCTCTTGACAGTCACTTATAGTGGGATCACCTTTTCGTGCTTAATTAAGTACGATACTGCAAGTTTATACTACAATATCTGCAATATTTCGAGCATTTATTTTTCAAATTACTATATTGGGATATTTCTTTTATCCCACTGACCAGGTCAAAAAGCTCATAAAGTATTTTTGTTGCTTCAATAGGAATCGAATCTGGAACCTCTCGATTGAAACGCAGGCACTCTACCTACTACGCCATCCAGCTTGGGACAACAGATGATATGTCTAGGGGACAACAGTTTTAATGTATTTGAATTATTTTGATAAGATTTACAACCTTTAGTAGCTTCTTCGTACACTTCATAGTTCATTTGAATAGCATTGACCTATTATATATAAAATGAATATTGAACAAATTTCCATCAAATGATTCAAAAATATCCATTATTGCGTTTATTCAATAATTCAATATTACGTTTGTATCAGAACATCAAGAAGTATTATGAACCGAATATTTAATCAGTAATCTTAATGAATATAAGAAAAAAAAATATGATGACAATTAAGTCGTACGTTAACATTTATCAGAACACCACTATCTTAACAAGAATCTTAACACTTTGAAATATTGTTGTTTAATAAATATTGTTGGGTTATTATTATGTACTCGTAATAATATAGATCCCGACATAACTTTCTGATTTAAGGACACATGTATATGTAGATGTTTTTTTAATCTTTTTTATACAAGTAGTATATACATATGTATCCTATTTCTTCAGACCTATATTTAAATATTTATATTTTTTCGGTATGAACAAGATTTTAATGTGGTCAAACAATTAAGCCCATGACATTTTATATATTTTTACTCTTTAAATTAAACCAAGGATAAATGAATTGTTAGGATTTTAAGCATATTTTTGGATGTTAATAATATATTTAAAGGAGAATAGGAATTTAATAAAATATTTAATTTCATGATGACATTGTTGGACGACAACAAACTTGTTGCTGGAAATTGCTTATTAGATTTTGGTTCAAGTGTTTAAGAAATTTCACAGAGGAGGAGAAATAAGGACAAATTTGATCAGCTTTTTATGTCGAGAATTTAGCCAGAAAAGGTAAACGATTCATTTACTTGGTAGATCATGTAAAACTGATCGAAAAAATGTTAAAACTCTGTACTAATTCCTAGGGAACATTTAGTCGAGGAAAACTACACCTTCGTTGTAGCAATAAAGAATTTTCAAAATATGAAAAAACATATTCATCAGGAAAAATCTACTCGTCACCGCCGTCATTGGAGGATAAAGTTACATCAGGACCAAAACGTTCAATATGTGTAGCGCACTACATTAAGTAATTAAGTTATTTTACATCAATTCAAAGATTGTGATTTAAGCAAAAATTGTTCAAAATTCCAAAGGTTGATTTATAAAGAATTGAAGATTTAAACTTTAATGCTAGAACATTTTTTCATCGAACTGGAAAATTATAACCTGTTTCTATAATTAGAAATCAAAAATAGTTCAACTACATCCAAAAAATTACGCAAAATATTTAGTTCAACTAAAGACGAAACATGAAATAGGATGAAATCCAATCGGTCCATTTTTTAATAATTTTCTTAAAAATTTTATACGTATACATTTTATACCGAATTGTGAAAATTTAGTATAGTTTTTTACAATTGGGTAAGAATGGGTAATTACAGAATAAATAATTTGTAAAGTGAGATGGGTTACTCTAATTATATGAACCTTCGATATTGAAACACTTCAAAATTGTCAAAGACCAATCAAATAAATTTTAGTTTACATTAATATTCTGCTCAATTTCATATTATTTCGGAGTATTAAGATATCGAATTTTCAGTTCTCTTGACTTTCCATTATTATTTTAGTTGTTTTTTTTTATATAGTCCCAATGCTATGGGATGAACATGCTTACTACCTTTACACATAAATTTGGCATGCATAAATTACATAGAATAGTTTTTTCTTTAGAATTTTTATGATATCTATATACTAATTTTGTTTTGCTGTCTGAAGCCTTAGCTACCAAATATTATGCATTCATATTCGTAGATCAAATTCTTTATACATATTCATATATTCGTTTTCGCATTTGCGTTGTTAAAGTGTAAGGAAAGAATATCAACTAAGAACAACAACAATAAAAATGAGAAAACAGTTAATTATGAATGAAAGAATGAGAATTGGGATAATAAACAAACTTTTGTATTATGGAAGTAGGTAGGTGCGTGTGTAGGTAGAATGTAATATCTAAGAAATATTAGTGCATTATAATGGATGAGAGATGACACATATTTATTTTACATTGTTGTGGGTGTTTTGATCTGATAATTAAATTAGTAATGTGGGAGACATAATTATATAATTAAAATATGAGGTAAAGTCACTGTTAGATGCGAAGTATGTAAGTTTTTGTTTAATAGTACAATACGCTCTTTTTGGGAATTAATTGAAGGTAGATTTTAACAAACTGAGGAGGTACTAATTCTTAATAAATAAAAGTTTTTGAATAGTAAATTTTTTAAACTTATTTTTATTATTATTTTTAATTCTATTAAACACACATGCCTGAAGTAGGATTGAAATATTTTTGATAATAACATAATAACCTTATAATAGAGGTTACAGTGGTATTCTAAAATTTAATCCAAACCTTACTGTACCTAGATGGTTAGGCATTATTGAAAGTCTATTCAAGAGTAACTTCGCCTTCATAATACCACAGCTCTCCATTTGATTTTTAGTGATAACCAACACTCAGTTTGGTTTTATCTGTTGCCTTATCTTCTTAAAACCCTTCATTAACTTTACTGAAGTTCTTCTGCGGAGTTAAGCTAGATACTTTAAACTTTAAATACAGCTTGTATCCAGGTGACAACACTTCTGGTCAAAATTGGTGAGTTAAAAATTTATGTTTAGTTATGGGTATATCGCCTTAAACATTTTTGTTTAAATTTGGCACTGTTTACGATACAAATATTGGCTATATTAAAATAAATATTAACATGTTTCCTATAATAATAAAGCAAGCATCCATTGTAACGAGATACATTTTGAAAATTATACAAAATTCTGTTATTAAAAATGTATATTTGACTTTTTAGTTTAGATTAATAAAATAGGTTTTTTAAAATAAAATTTTTTTTTTATTCTATTTAGCTTTAAAAATGATTCAGTACTGCGCACCGTTTTCATTAATTTTTAATAGATTAGATTCAACAATTTGAATTGGTAGAACTCTTTGTTATTCATTTGTTTTCATTATCACTATTATTGTAAATTTAGTTGTAACCTCCAAAAAACACTTTCAATGTTATAATAAAAATGTGTTCTAAAAACAAAAATATCCTTAATCCTTTTTGTTCTTTATACGGTTTTTTTGCTTTTTTAATTATTTTATCGTGGTAATTTTAAGAATTTCATTTTGTTAAAATCTTCAGAATTTATGATTTTTAGAAGATACCCCAACAAACGGTAGTATATTAAATTTCAAAATGAAATAATTTAATTTTTTTTCATTAACAAAAAAAAACTCATTAGCACAAACAATGTTTTAGGTAGACGAAATTCAAAACAAATTTTTTAAAAATATTTTAATCCTGAAGCAGAATTATTTTCTGAATAACATGGAAGTTTTGAAAGGGAAAGTTTGTCATCAGGGACTATGAAGAATATGCAAAAATCGTCTTAAAAAGAAAATTAATTTTTATAATTTATTCTGGAAAAGTTCAAATATTTCAGCAATAATTCCCACTTAGAGTAACAATTTTTCATTTTGGTTTTAAGGAGACATTTTAACTTTTATGAAGGTTAGTTTATTACAATTGGATTCAAGAACAGTAAAAATGAAACAAACAGAAAAAAAAGGTCGCAGTACTTTGATTTAATAGTAAAGTGCACAATAAATTTTGAGAATAATAAAAAACAAAAAGCAAAATGAAATTCTTTTGTGTTAAGGCGTTTAGGTATATTACAGTTAATACAAAATACAGTAGACGAAGAAAACCAATTAAGATAATTTTAAGTTTCTATCGTTCTTTGGAACCATTATTAAATTTTAATTAACGCAAAATAATGGAGTGAACATTTTTTTTTTGTTTCAATTACAAAGACTTATATTAGTTAACTTAAAAGTTTTAGAACTCAAGGTTTTTTTTTTTTTGTTATTTAGGCAGTTACCAAAAAAATGTTTTTTTTTTGTGTTTTTATTTAAATTTTCGTAAACAAAATGAAAATAAATGAGTTATAAAAACTAGATTACTTCAATTTGTTATCTTTATTTCAATCTTTTAAATTTGTACGATATTGTAACAATTTGAAAATAAAAAAATTCAATTTGCCAGCTTTATTTTAAATTAAGGACAAAATTTTATCTAAAATAATTTAGTTATTTGTTCTATTATTCTGAGAAAAATAGTATTTCATGGAGGGTAATTATAAAATGTCTGCTGCCATCAATATAGCATTTTGAATTGAGCAATGAAGTTGGCGAGATATATCATACCGTTACAAGTTCTAAGAAATTAATTTAATTGACCAATCATTTAATCAACATCAATGGCAGGAGATATAAATTTTTTAATGCTCTACCGTTAAAGGCTGCTTCGAGTCTGTTAAATCATTGTAGCGAACTGCATGTTTCGTCGGATTCCAACTAGCGTTTTCATAGGTATCCCACGGGTCGAGACTATAATCTTCCTCTTATACATAGTCATCATCTTATAGCGCTACAGCTCTGGGTAAGCTTTGACCTTCATCACTACGCTCCTCCAAAAAAGTCGATCTTATACCCCATGTCTCCAATTTGGGATTTGTAAGGTTTGAACATCGTTTTTCACGTTCTCTGCCCATCTGCTACTTGGTCTTCCTCTACCACGGCTACTATCGGGCTATCTATTCAGCACCACTGCTTGTTTTCGACTTTCGTCCTCACTATCGATCATACTATTGAGCTCGCTGTTGCTTCTGATTATATATTCTCCATTCTGTAATCTTATTGAACCGAGTATTGTTCGGAGAATTTTTCTTTCAAATATGCGCAGGCTATTGTCCTCGGCCACGCTTACAGTCCATACCTCACACTCATATGTCACTATGGGTCGTAAGAGAGTTTTAAATATCGTCATTTTATATATCGTTATATATCGGCCTTTCTTGATATTAGTTTTGATTGAAGCAACTTTCTGTCTTTCCGGCCTTAATATTATTATAAATACAGCATTGCATACTGTTACCACTTTTTATTGTTGCTCCAAGGTATGTAAAGCTTGTAACTCCTTCAAAGTTGTACTCTCCGTGTTATACATAGTACGTTTAGGTTTTCAATACTGAGGCATTTTTGATATATCCTTGGGTTAAATATAAACTTTGCAATTTTATTATCATCCGAATTTCAGAAACTAGGTCTTCATAATTTTGTGAGACAATAACTCTCTTATACTCAACAAATAATTGAATTTATTATTATCTTTTAATACACATTCTTATTTTCCATATTTCTGTTATTATATATATATTATTATGCATTTATCTGGATGTTTGTAAGTTCGACGGAATACTCCAACGCATATACAAATTACCATATGTATACAAATTGCTTTGGTGCTCTTTTTTAACCCCTGTCTACCATGCTGAACCTTTGCAGGGAAAAATTGCATGAATTGCATGAAATATATTTTTTTAATTTGATGTTAGTCTTCTTCGCAAATAATAAGGAAAAATAAAAAATAATAATAATAATATAAATAAAACAAACAACGTTTTTGATTTATAATAAGAAGGAATAATAGATATTTTATCAATAGTTTAATATGGTATAATAACCAAAAGGCAAACAGCATTTAACACAAGAAAAACATAATGCACTTAAAGGTTATTCTTATTACTTAAAATTACAAACAATATATGCATGTGTCTACATATTTTTTTTGTTGTTATGATAATGATCAAACTATGATAGTTTTGCCATACCGTATACATAGCCTGTATAGTACTATGGGTATATATATGTATATACTCCAGCGAGAAATGTGATGATGAGTTAAAATTGTTATTGATTTTTATTTTTTTTGTTTATTGTTTTTTTTATAATATGTATATATATATATATATCTATATGATATATAAATTTATGATCGTATATAATATTTAGTATTATGTATTATGGGGTTAGGTTTTGGTTCTGCTGATTTACACATAAAAACAATAACAACCTATACATTTTTAAAGAAATTAAATGAAATTTTGTACTATTATTTTTTATTTCTTATCTTTGCAAATTTATAATTTTTAGGTATATTTGTTTTCTTCAAGTGTGTAGAAATGTATGTTGTAGAGAGTGGATGAATTTTTTTTAATATAGTAGGCAGGTACATATATATAGTTATGGGTTAAACCATATTGATTGTTGTTCTTCTTTTTAATGTATGTTATAAATAATAATTATGTATGAATTTTAACATGAACAGTTCGATAATGAATTTTTTGAAATGAAATGAAATTTTAAATAACCGATCAATGGTTCACAAGTTATGAAGAGTTTTGTAAATACCTATTTATTTGCAGTAAATTTTTTTATTTTAATTTTTTCTCCAACACGAGTTTTTATTTCATTCATCAAAATAAATATGTGTACCTACAATATTATTGTTTTTTTATATTTACAATTTTATTTATTTTTGTATTTAAAATTGTTTTCGTTCAAAATTGTGACTCATTATAAAATATTATTTCTTCGATATAAACTTTTACGCTAAACTTACGCAGCGGATGTTATTGAATGTTAACAGGATTAACTTGATTCTGAATTATACCGTAAATTTTCAATGTTGGCCAAAAGGATGTCGCTAAAATGATCGAGTAAATGGCCCTTAGGGAATAGAAAATTTTGCACCTTACTACAAATATTCTGTTTATATGGTAATTAAAAGCGTAAAATAATACAAAAATAAAGGTATGATAAATTAGTAAGAAAATACGTATTTTTCTTAAACTTGAAATGAAAACTCTAATAAGGAAAGAAATGCTAGAATTTATTTTGCTTCCGTCATTTATGGCGGGTTACCAAGCTAGTACATAATATTTCTGTACAATCTGATTGATCTCTTTGTATTTTCTTATTACAGGAACCTTAGCGCGGAAGTTGCACGATGTTATCTCTCTTCTCTCTTCTTGACATATTTTGTTTTCATTTTTGTTTTTTGATATATGATAAGATATATTTTTATTCGTTAACATTATTGTTTGGCTAAAAATTATGTTTATTAAATTCTATAAACGATCAAGGTTTTTGTGGGTGTGAATTTGCAGTGAAATTTTAAATCAGGATCGTAAATTAATAACAACAATCAAAGCCGAAAAAAACCTTGTAAAAAAAAGGCTGTATTTTGCAAAATAGAAAAATTTACATCTATCAATCAAATAATGAAGCCAGTGTGGGCATAAGCTATTCAAATATGGGGTTATGCTAAAAAACTACATATATTCGAACTATCCAAGCCTTCCAAAACAAAGCAATGCCCCTTGGTGTGTTCGTAATGGTGATATTCATAGCGATCTCAGTATCCCATTCATAAAAGATGAAACAATAAAATTGGCTGTTCGCCATAAAAGTTGTCTTTCTCAAGATGTCAATGTCAAAGCTTCACGATTACGTGTTGACGACTAAACGAACCAAACCCTCTAAAATATGTTAGTTTAAAATCTTTTGTCTATCTAGAGTTCCTAATGGGATCTTGTTTGATCAAAGATATCTGGACTAGTTTTAATTTTAAGAAAATGATGAGAGTTTTTAGAACGTTGAAGTGCCGACTTTACTTCGTTTTTCCCAGGCACATAGAACAGAAACTGACGGCCTTTTCGGCCTGAAAAAAAAAATAAAATCTTATATATTATAATACACAAAATGAATGACGTGAGGAGTAAAAATGCAAGAATAATAAATTGATTAGTAAATTACACCACAAAAATATTAAAATTTTAGCAAGTTCTTAAACCTAAAAATATGCAAAATAGTGGTGTACACTTATTCTTTTTAAGTTTTCAGTCAAAATAATATATAGCTAATGATGTTTAATATGAATTGTATGTAAACTATAAGCACATATATATCAATAAGTATATATGTATAGTTATATTAATGTAAGTGCTGTATGAAGTTAAGAATATGTATGGATAATAATTTTGGATTTCAATAATTTTATTTTTTAAAGGGTTTAATCAAAATAATTCATTCTAAAAAAGGGTTAATAGAACTAACTGGCAATAGAATAAAATTTATTTGAAATTTTTCTTTAATAAAAACTTAATTTTTATGGTATGAACTTTTTCCCTCAATTTGGGTACGGGATAAATACAATACAAGCACATTAAAATCATTATTTTTTTCATCAGATTGTTTATTTTCATAATTCCGACACTGAAAGATTTAACTTCTTCAATGGCTTGGTATTTGCAATAATATCTACAAGACATGGCATAGACAATAACATAGTCTACTTATCAATTTTTTAAAACTTTGTATAGCGCCAATTTTAATGTGGAAAACTGCATCTATTCTATAGTAAAGCGTGCCATCATAATATCAAAGTATCATTTTATTTTACATGACAACGAACATGTAAGGTATTCCAAATTAATTAGAATAAATGAAAAACTTTTGCTATAAGATAACATAGTGGCTAACATAACTATTACACTATCTTATTCCGTCTAAATTAAAGGCTGTTTTTAATATTGACGAATATTTTTTAATTATATAAAGAACCAAATCTGATGAATTCATTGTTTAAATCCACTTCAAAATATATTCTACAATAAAATCCTAAAACCCACTTTGATATCTTATGCGAAGTAACTAATTTATAATTAATTAGTATTATTTTCGTCATAAAGTATTAGGTATTATAATTTGACTTCATTATTGGGTATATATATCCAAGAATCAAGCCATTCAGACAACAACAACAATTACCAATATCGAAACAAATTTTTTTTTGTATAAAACCGTGTCTGAAAGAACTACTTCTATGCAATTGCACCGGGAATTTACTAGTTGGATATAAAAATATTTACTAGTTCTATTTCTTGTTACTAATTCACAGTAATTTACTCGCAGTCTTCTTAGGTTGACTTTAAGTAAACTCTCCATTGAGTTTTTGGTCCTCCTTCCTTATTGAATAGCATTTTTGTGGGGCTAAAATATAGGCTGAGTCTGCTATGTGGCCTGTCCATCGTACCTTTTCACGTTTTATAAAATTTGATATATTGTAGTCGTTTAATAGTCGTTTGATAGTCATTAAAAAGTTTAACCATTTTTCTTGTATCTATTTTATTAGTTCCTTTTTGTTTTCCGACTGATGGCATTCTACTCTAAAATCTACACTAAACTATACCTAACATATCCTAATTGAAGTTTAATAGTTCAAACTTCAAATCCAATCCTAAATCAATATAGCTCACCAAAAATTAAGATTGTTCGGAAGTGAAACAATTAGAAAAAATAAATGCCTTTGCCTATTTTATTATACTGACCATGTGAGAATTGGCTTGAATGACAGAGAATTAATAAAGAACAGTATAACATAAAAATAGAATGAAAAATAAAATAGAAAACAGTGATAGAATTTATTTGGCTCAATCAAAGAATGGTGAAATTTTAAAACATGACCACAATAATAATGCAGTATATAATGTGTATGCACCAATGGAAAATTCAGAAAAAGAAGATAAAAATGTCTTCAATCAAAAACACTGAAAGGTATGACACATTCATACTAATATAGGTGATTTTAATGATAAGGTTTGAAGAGAACAGCATACTTAGAGAAAGAGGTCACTTGAGGCATATTGTGAAGAAAACATTAAAAATCCCCAAAGGGTTGTAATGACACATCTATATATCATTCTTCGAAGGTCAGCTTGTACCATTATAATATTTTGTTTTAAAGATAAATATTGTTTCTCTTTCACGCATACATTTTGTTTTTAACAAAAATGAAGAAGAGAATTTGCAATCAAATTGGAAGGGATTTTTTTCTTTCTTTCTTACACCTCATCAAGAATGCCTTCAATATAGAAGAAAAAAAAAATCAAACTTTACTCAGAAAGATTTAACTGACATACTGTATACATTTTTTGTTATTTTCTTTTGTTGTTTTTCTTCTTAATACATCATAGTATCAATCGATTTCCTTGTATACCTACTTATTTTCCTGCCATGTAATAACTTTGTAAATTTTTGTATGGTCGTCTGAAATTTTGTGTTTGAAAATTTTAAAAACCTATTAAATTAATTAGGGTATGAGAGCAAAGAAATTTTGAATGATTGATTTTTTACAGGTACCTACATAACATAATATTGGTTTCAAAAACATATATTATTTATTAAACATCATATTATTTTCTTTTATTGTCTTATAAGGGAAGTAAAAATTTTTTTTTATTTCAAATAGATTATAATTGATGTATTTTCAATATATAAATTTTTTCAAGTATTGAAACAGGTAGTTAAAAAGAATACCAAGAACCAATCGTTTTTTTTTTATGAGTGACTTGATGCATTTTTATTTCCTTCAAAATTAAATTTTGCCATTTAATTATCAATGATAATTTATTAATTATTAATAATATTAGAATTTATAAATAGGAGGGAAATTTGAGTATTAATAATGTGAATATTTCGAATTTGAATAAATAAACTTTTTTATTGCTATGCATTTTCAAGTGTAACACATCTGTAAATTTTTATAAATAAGAATAAATACAACAATATTTCTTTGAGACAAAAAAGATCTATAATTTTTGTTTGATAATTTTTTCCCCCTTTGTGTTTAGAATTTTTATCTCTCTCTCAACAATTAAAATCTTATTACTATCTATTTTCACAATTTTGTAAATCGACTAGAAATTTTATTCCAGTGCATTTTCTTATTAATGGATATCCTTTGGTAGTAGATGCGTGTGAGACTTTAATCTTAATATAATGAATTTAAGAGAAAAAGTTATTTAACTTTACTGACTGTTCTTTCTTCCCCTTTTTATTTCAATCTACTGAGAATTGTTTTTCTTAAAGAGAAATTGTTTTTGTTTTATGGATACATTTCTTTAACACAAACGAAAGAGAAAAAAAAATAACAAAAAAAAATCAATAATTGTCGAATGAGCACGTAATTCTTTCTGTTTCCTCCCCTGCTAAAACAAAATGTATTAAAAATATTTAGAATAATAATTTCAAAGCTATTGAATACATTCCTATATACTTGCAAAATATATTTTAAAATCATTTTTAGAATACATTGATTAGCGTAAGTGATTTTACGTTTACACATCAGATTTTATTTGATAAAAGTTTCTTATTTATTTAATTATTTAAGGTTTGTTTAGCTCAAATAAAGAACAATGATTTTAAATATAGAAATTAAAAATTATAAACAAATAAAATAAAAAATACAAAATGAAAAAAAAAAAAATGTAAAAATACAATTAAGAAAAAGTTGAAAAAATTTTGGACCTAAATGTAGGTAGTTTAGTATTTACTAATAGTTATTATCAATATTATTATTAATAACAATCAATAACAACAAAAATAATCAAACACAACAAACATTAAACAAAAAGTTTAATAAATGACAAGAGTCGATTTCGATTTAAAGAAAAAAATTAGTTTCCAACATTTTTTGTTTTAAAAATGTTTGATGATAATAGGATAATATTCTATTTTTTTCCTTAAACAAAGTCGGATGTCAAAATTTGTGGAACAACGTTTACAGGACAGTCAAACTTTCAATAGTACAAACAAAATCTTGATGTCTAAACGGTACCTAATCGTGACTACATAATTTTAGCGGTTTTTTATTTGTAAATAAAAAACAACAGCTTTTAGTTTATTAGTTTACTTTAGTTTTAATATTTTGATGATTTTTATTTAAAAAAAAAAAATAAACAGTATAGATAAATAATAAATAGACCTATGTAATATGAATATATCCTATATCTATCTATTGATATTTGATATTGTAGTATTTTGTATTTTAAATCAAAAAAACAGTAGTTTTTAATTTTTTGGTTTGCCTAATTTCTAAAAAAAAATAAACAGTAAGACGCCAGTTTCCCGTCCTAGCTGCCTTTGCAATGACCATCAACAAAGCGCATGGTCAAATTCTCAATAAGGTTGGTAATTTACTTGATACACCAGGTTTTTCACATGGACGACTATATGTCGGGATGTCGGGCACTGGGCAACTAACTGGGGTCGGGCAATAGAAATCATTTGAAAATTGTAACCGAAGAGAATAGAACTGTTAGAAATATAGTTTTTAATGAAATATTAGTTGATTAAATATTTCAATTTATCAATCCAATTACATAGTCTGTCTGATAATCTACTAATTTAACTAAAGTGTTATTACTAAAATATTGTTGGTAGGGGAATTTTTGATTTTGATAATTTATAATGTAGTACAACTTAGAATACTCTAATTTTGATTTTTCACTATATATTCACGGTAGCAAAAAGTTACGTAGTAACGGGTATTTAACTAGTAATGACAATAACTAAAAATACAAACATTGTCCTAATCATTTTGTTTGACGGTGTAAATTTTGCAAAGCACTAAAAAATTATAAAGCTAAAAAAATGTCGATTTTCTGAAAGGTATTATTGAAACGACACAACAACATGATAATTAACAAAGTGTATCTTCTTCAAAATTCCTATTTAAATTTAAGAAAGAAATGATGACTCAACAATTTGTTTAAAATATCCGTCTAATAACAAATAAATTTTTGCTGCTTTAATTTCTCTAAATATCTATTTTTTAATACTAATTCACAAGGTACCTTTTAGATAATAAATCTACACTACACTTTAATTTTTTTCATCCGTCCTCTTCCAATCGATTTCCTTGTATACCTACTTATTTTCCTGCCATGTAATGACTTTGTAAATTTTCATTTTTATTGCAAAAGTTTTCCTCGTCCTTTTATTATTTTTGAAAAAATTTCTACGAAAAATATATTTCCCAAAATTATCTTAAATCAAAATAAAAATAAGTTCAAAAAATTCTCATAAAATTTTTCATCAAAATAAAAAATCTTTAAAAAAAAAAAAAAACAAAAAATAATAAAAAACATCCTGGATAAAAAATGACATATAAGTAAAAAACAAAAAAGAAAAAAAATCAAACACAATGGTATTGTCGTGATAACATAATATCAATGTGTATTTATCACTACAAGATATTATGTATCTTATTGTTATATTCTAAAAATAAGAAAATAACAAAACAAACACAACAATCACATTAAGAAAAATCAATTGTTTTTTTTTTTGGTTTTTTTAAAGAGATAAGATTTTTTGTGTAGTAAAGTCTAAGATTCTGAAATATGAGTTATGAAGATATGATGAGTTAAATAAGACGAGAAAAGTACCAGAGCCTAGGCATGCTGTAGCAGCATAAAACAAGAAACAAAGGAAGGATGATATGAATTTCATTATACCGGAAAACTTATAAAAAATTTTCATTGATTTCAAAAGATTTTTTTTTTGTTTTGCAGGAAACCAGCAAATTACTTTCTTTTTTTTTGGTATTTTTTATATCACATTATTTTTTTGGTAATTCTCTAAGGGAATGACAAAATGGACAACATGTTAACAGCACAATATTATAAATTTAACATACGTTCCATTTGGTTTTACATTTTTTATTTATTGTTGTTGTTTTATTTTTCTTTTTTTGTGATTCGGTATGATCAAAAATTTTCAAATAACCAGATTAAGACATAAGGATTTCACGTTGAAATCAATAAAGTACTCAACATACTCGTAATATTTAATATGTATGTAAATCAATAATAATAAAAATTCAAGGAAAGGAAATGATGAAGATAAGAAAATAATTTTGTGAAAAAATTTTATTACATGAATGGGTTTTGATATTTAAATTTATTATGATTTAATTTATTATGTGAAATCGTTGAATAAATGATTCAATTTTATATTAAAGTTTTAAAAGATGATAATGAAAGATGAGAATTCAATCATCTAAACTATTAAATTTTGTACTTAAAAGTCCTTCAACATGTATTTCAACATTATTATATATTAATAAAAATGTGTTTGAAGTTTTTTTATAGTATTTTGAGTATTGCTTACTTCAAGTACATTCAGTCGTCTATTATTTTCTGTTTTTGTTTTGTTCATAGTCGTGAGGGATCGTATAAAATTCTATCGATAATGCCTTTATTTTTAATGACGTTTTTTGTATTTTCTTATCCGAAGTTGCCTTCAACCGACTTGTATGCTTAAAATGCTGTTATAATCAATTACTATTATAATTATTTTTTACCTAAAATATAAATAAATCAATGTATAACAATTTAATTATCGCTTGTTTAAAACAACAACGACATAACTTAAAAAGCATAGTTTTTTTCTAGACGCATTTTAAGGTTTTAAACTATTATATCCTTGCGAATACATAATATTTCTCCTTCAAATTAAAGCTTTGTATTCTAACAATATTAAATTAGAAAGTAAAGGTGAAACGAACTCGATAGGTAGCTGTTTAAAATACTTAGAGTCTTTAAAAGGACCTGGGCTCAAATATATGTCGTTTTTGCAGCAGAATCCTTTTTGTACGACAAAAAAAAAATAACGAATTATTTTTACTTATGTCAGTCTTGTATTAAAAATTTAATGATTTATGTTTCTTAATTTGGTTTATTACTTATATTTTTTTAACATTTAGAATATCTAGATAGTTAATGAGGTATAAAAAAATATACTATTTACATTTTAATTTTATTTTAGATAATAATTCAATATAAATCTTTTATCGAAAAATCATAAAAATATTTTTAGTTTTAAATTAAAATAAGTAGCATAACTTTAACCTAAATTAATTTTGGTCTTAAAACTAAAAATAAATCAGAAAAACTTAATTAAAATAAATTTGAAAAAAATCAGGTTATCTATAAATTTTTAAAGAATGGAACCTTTGGAATATGGTTTTTTTCAAGCAGTTCGAGAAGATCTTTTTTCTTTTTCTCAGAAGTTCAGGTTTTGTCTGGAAGCTTTCCTTAGTATAATGTTCTTCTTCAAGTTTTGTTTTTTACTTATTATCACAGTTGTTGCAAAAACTCGTCTTTATATGAAGTTTTGAAAAAAAGCGACTTTGGTTATTGACGTTCAGTTCGTAGTACTTTTACATCATTGAGTTTTATACTGGACATATTTAAAGGTCCAATTTCGTTTGCTCGTAATTTTATATTCAAAAAAATCTTCACAAGAGAATTCGTTAAATGGTTTTCCAGTGTTTTTTGCCGCTCGTATAGAAGAAACAAATGATTCAGGTGTATGCATGGGACCTCTTTTTAATTGACGTCTTACTTGTCAGCCATAAAAATAACATAAAAATAACATTCATTTGATTTCAAATCATAAATAGGGAAATTTAGTACATTTAACTTAGATTTATAGTAAAAAGTTGAAACATTTCCTTTAGGTATTTGAAACACGGGCTGTAAACTAATGCTTTGGAATTTTCCTCATCAGTTTTTTTTTTCTTCTATTGACAACTCTTTTTCTATTAAATGGTTATCATACACATTTTGCAATTTCTTTTTTTTTCAAGGACTGCATTATCGTAAAAGGTACATGTTGGACTCAAATCCTTTTTGGGGGTGAAAATTAAATATTAAATTAATTGGTAAATATTTTATAGAAAACATCATAGCTTGCAAATTCGATATTTTTATCTTTACAATCTTGTACATAATCTCTGTGTATATCTGCAATAGATTTACTACCATCAATAAATTATTTTGATGTGATAGCCCGGGTATAGTGGCATTTAATTTTTGGAATTTTTTCTATAAAATTTCGAACTCCTTTTTTTAAAATTGTATCTAATTTTACATGATTGGAATGCTTGCCTCGTCGATCCATTCCAAGTGAAGCATCTGCACTTTTGTTTTTTTTGGAGAACAGTTCGGATTGAACGATCGCTGGTGTCAAGTGTATTTTAATAGTTTACATCCTCGAATTGTCTCACCATTTAGTTGAAAAAATAATGCTTTATTTAAATTTCTTTCTGGCTATTTTCGATCAACAAGAACATAACGATATTTTGGTTTAGTGGGATTCATACTATTGTTTATAAATTGTCAAACTGTTTTTAAACATTTCTTTATTCCCAAATTTTTTTAAAAACTTCATAATATTCACATTCTGTATTGATAAAAAATTACTTTACTTGTATTATTTGTTTGGAATATGTTTATTTCTTTTCAAATAAATACATAAATCTAAAAATAATGATAAATTTTATTATAAGATTTAAAGTAATATTATTGGCACAAGTGAAAAAAATTCATCACTAAATTCTAATTTTTACTACAATCTCGTCCCATTAAGAAATATGCCAACTCTCAATATTAAAATTTATCAAACTGTTAATTGCAATAACGCACTATCCCACATAATACCCAAATAAATAATATTTTTTATATTAACAACGGCATATTTCAGAAAAAAACTTTTGTGATCAGCAAAGTTTTGAAATGAACAGCGTTATAACTCAAAAAAGTACGTTATACGTATAATAAAATTATAATAAAAGCAATATTATGTTGACTGCAATGAAGAACTAACCTGAAATGTATCACATTTTAATTAAATATTTTACATTTTCACTATAAAATCACTGGCACAACTAAAAATAAATCAATGTTGAACTAAAATTTCCGAGAGATTTAAGTTATGCCAAAACGATAATTTTTCTCTCACGGTTTCAATTTGAAAGCTACAAACTTGTTGTTTTGCTATATAATAGAGAATAAAATAACAAATTTTTCTACATTAATAACTCAAAAATGCAATTTTTCGAGTTATGCAGTTGTTGTTTTAAATAAGCGTTATGTACTTAATAATGTAACAAGAATTTTTGAAAAACAATCAAGGAGCTGGAAAAATGTCAAATCGCCACCTGTTCAACAAAGGTAAATAAGACGGTTTCAGAATTCTTTCCAAAGGTAAAAAATAAGTTTTACCAAAAACTACGGCAAGGGGCAACAAGTCCACATAACATTAACTGTACTCGGGAATTTAGTTCACTTTAGAGAGAAATAAATCCAAAAAATTCAAAATTTTGATGGACTTATTTTCTACCTTAAAAAAAGTGGAATAAATTCCCACCAAAAACTAAAACAAGGAAAAATTGCCAAAAAAAAAATTTATTTTAAAAAAATTGATCAAGTTCTCCTTTTCCAGAAATTTTACTAAACACTGCCACTTCAATTTTGTGGACTTATTTCTCACTTGAGTGGAATAAATTCCCATGTGAAGTTAATGTTATTTGGACTTATTGCCCATTACCAAAAACTACATTACATTACTTATTTATTAAATTGTGGTAAAATCGATTGGAAAGTAAAAAATTAAATTAATATTTTTCTTATTAACGATAAAAGACCTAATAAAAGAAAAAAAAATAGGATTTATTCAAACTTCAGTCGTTTAGGACGGCTTGCTGTGGTAAAGAAAGCAGAATAAAATCAATTGATTTTTCAACTAAGATAATTAATATTATAAAATTTATTTATTCTTGCAGTATTTTAAAACATTTTGCTTTGAAAATAGAATAATAACACGTATAAACACGAATAATAACACGTATACTCTTGTAAGTAAATACAAGTGATTTAGCAGGCATATAAATCAGACACAGAAAACACTAATGGGTGAAAATTTAAAAGAACATTTCGAATAGAATCCTTAATTTTTAACAGTACACACTCAAAACAGTACAGCACATGTCAAAAAATCAAGACAACAAGGCAAACATTCAATAACCAAGTGAGAGCAAATGAAGAGACTTTTTTTTTAGTTTATTTATTACCACTAATTAATTAAATTACAGCTTTTATAATTTATTAATTTGCTTATTACAATATATTATTATATACACTTCCACTCCCCTCCCGGACATATCCTTTTCCGAAATTACAAATATACTTGTATGTTGGTAATTTAATTATTGTTCTCTTCTAATGATTAAAGTCTTTAGAGGAATTAGACTAAACTAACTTATGTTTGTATATAAGAAGATTAAGTATTAATAAAAATTACAAAGATAATAGAAAAAAGAAAGCAGAAAACCGTATAAAATAAAATAAGTAAGGGAGCAGAAACATTTCCAGGAAAAAATTAAAAAGTTTTATCAAAGAAAAATAATTATAATGTAAGTACTTCAAAATGCAAACTTTTTGATTTCGCACTCTGTACAAATATCCTTCTTATATTTTCAAAAACTGAATATTTTTAATCGATATTTTATAATTGTATCAGTTTAATTAAATCTAAGATGAACGACGTGGAGAATAAAAAACTAAGAACAGCTGAATTGTAAATTGCACCACAAAAATATCAAAATTCTTGGTGGTGAATACTTAGAACATTTGAAAGAGTTACACCAAATAAATGACGATTACTTCCGAGTTGAGCGACATATATACTCTTTTCTAATAACACCTATACTCTTTTAAATAAATTTCAATCTTATTTAAACTTATAAGAAAAAGTACAAAAACGAAAACACAAACAAAAATTGAAAACAAAACATAAAAACAAAAATCACATCACACTCTTCAAAAATGATATAAATGTTAGTTCATTTGCTTCTGCTATTTAAAAAATATATATACATTATATACATAGTTATTCGCTAATATTTCTGACTATAACCGTTTTGTGAATATAGACGTAGTAAAAAAAAATTGCATCTTTATAAAGTAAATTCAATAAAATATCTTTCGCATAACAATTTTAAACTTTATTTTATTCATAAATAGAAATTCTGCTATGTGCTCAGAAAATATCTATAATTATAATTGACATGCATTTAGGGTCCTGCGCAGTAGACACCTTTTCATTTGATTTCGATTCTCCTACTCCTTAATGAACTTCTAATATATGTAATATATAAGTTGTATATAAAACAATAATGCGCACACAGTTGAATTTTTTTTACTCATATGATATTATTATTCAGCAAATACATTATTCATATGGGAGATTTTATTAAAATAATAAACAAAAGCAAACCAATCAATTATTATAATTAGTTGCAATTAACTTATATGTACATATTATGTCAAATAAAAACAAAAAAACAAATTCATCTCAAATAAAAAATAATCTCTCCTCTCCATAATAAACTCTTAATATATAATAGGTAAGTTGTATATAAAACAAAAATGCCTCTTTTTGAAAATTTGAAATTTTTTTACTCCTATGATTTTATTATTCAACAAATACATTATGCATAATATGTGAGATCTTATTAAAATAATAAACAAAAGCAAACAAATCAGTTATTATAATTTACATGATGTACTTGCAAATGAATCTATGTACATATGCCATGCCAAATAAAAACAAAGAAACAAATTCATCTCAAATAAAAAATATAAAAAAGCAAAAACAAAAAAAATCAGTTGAATTGTTCATATAACTAGCAATTTCATCTTTACATAATAGAGTCAAAATAGCTATCTATAATTATAATAGACAAGCATTTAAGGAAATGCGCAGTAGACACTTTATCTCGCTTCTCCTTAATGAACTCCTAATAAATAAGTTGTGTCTATGTTACGGTTAAAATAAAGAATTGGTTATTATTAATAATAGCCGGACAAACTACGATGATGTTATTAATAATTACTGGTTATTATTAATAATATCCGGATTTTATCCATTAATAATTTTATCCATTAAATGCCACTTACTATAGAGAATATGTCGAAACGAAATAGTATATGAGGAAGTAGTATTTTTATTTCCTAAATAAGACTTGATAACCTCCAAATTTTTATGAAAACAATCAAACTTTATCGTGAGAAGTTTATGTGAGTACGAAAATTACTGTTAAAATTACTTTTAAAACTTTAAATTTGGCTTCAACTTGAATTATAATTATTCAACAGGGGCCCCTAGTACGTATTTATAATAAAGAAATGATTCACTTTTGACTTTTTTTTTGTTTTATTGAAAAAATTGGCGTTATATTTTAATGTGACTATAAATGACATCGATTGTATTAACTTATGAAGATTATTATATACTTTATTTCAAAAAAATTGTTGAAAATAGCAGAATTGTGACTACAAACGTTTTTGACTATAAAATACATAAACAAAATATTAAAAATTATGATGACAGTAAAATTGTTGACTAAAACCGAATTGTGCCTATAACCAGTAGTGACTATAACCGATTTTTAATGTAATTGATGTAAAATTGATAGAATTTCATGGTACATATTGCCTATTAGCAAAATTAGTTTATAGAAATGGGGGAATGAAACGAAAGGAAAAAAGTGATGAAAGTTGACCCGTGTGGAAGTAGGCATTAATATTAAGGAGATATAAGGGTAGTCTGATAGCAGAAAAAAATAAGCAATTTCAATAATATGATAAAATACTAAAAATATCAAAATACATTTAAATAAATTTACTTTAATATTTTACATGAACATAACCACGCATTTAAATTATGTAAAAAAGCATATAATTTTTTTTCTGATAGTAAGAATTCATTAGTCGATCTATCATGGATTTGTTATGTATGAAAGACAAAAAAAAGGTGGTTTTAGTGGGTTTAGGGCCCTCATTACCATTTTTGGTTTGCGCGTGACTGAAATCTAGGTACCTTGGTGTCCTTCGAGGATTCTTATCTACCTACAGAAAAATAAGTAAGATGCATATAAATTGATATGAATCAATGATGATGTTGTTATCCAGGATCGTTTAAATAAAGTTATTACTGTGAAATTGCACAGGGGCCCACTAGTGGTTTTTAATTTATCAAATTCAACACTATTTTGTACTCAAATTTCTATATCGATAATTTAAATCAAGAGTTCAGTTGTAGATTACTTGATGTTCTAATCACAGATTGGAGACGATAAAAGGATCTTGTTTCTACGTTATGCTCGACTGGTAGCCATCAGGACAATTAAGAAAAATAAGAGATTATCAGAAGATTTTTGTAAAGTATAACTACTATAAATATTGAATGAGTCGAAATAAAATATTTTCCAACATAATTCAACTTGGTATCTATTATTATTATTATTGTAATAATTGAAAAATATAAAGTTCCAAGAATTTTCAATAATTGTTATTATATTATAAATACAATTTTTGTAGCAATTACTTTCAATTTGACCAAATTTATGCAGTCTAAGTGATTTTATGTTTTTTTTTCTTTTCATTCAACAAAGAAATGTTTAATACATTCGGTTTATTGTATTCTATAGTAAACCTATTATAATTGCTACATTACTATTTTTGATGACAATGTTTTTTTGAAAGATAATATGAGTATGTCTCCTAGATTAGTCTATTTATAAGAAAAATATATCTTATGGATTTCGAAGGACTTACACCTTTATTAGAGAAGATTTGCAAATCTTTTCTGATCCTATATTCTTTTTGATTTTGAAAATGTTAGATTCTTCGTTGAGTTTTTTCTTAAATTTTTTGATAATATATCCTCGTTAAAAGTACTGGCACCTCCCCATTATATTTACTTATAGATTCAGGTATCCATATAATTTGTATATTATTGTTTTGTATTCTAATGATTAATTGAGATAACTATACTAACAGCAAATAGAATTGGTTAAATATCATGCCATAACAGTTTTTACATAAAATATATCTTTTGCAGTTGTTTAAATATCTTAAATAAATATTAAAACTTTAGGTATGTTTCACAATTTCACTCTCATTATCAGTAGAAGACTGAGTTTTAATATTTATTTAATTTTAGTAATGTTTCACCCAGAGCCTACCGCATATTATGTCTAAATATCTGTTTAGATAGATTATATCTAGATGTTTTACAAGATCACCATGGATAATTTGTAATTTAACTTTTTTGGTGTCAAATTTTCATTTCTCTGTTTCAAAATGTTATTAACTGCCTTTAATTTCTTTGCCTTATCCCGAATCCTGAATCATTTTTGTATTTTTGTCAAATGATCCTTTAAATATTTTTGTTTGAAGCACGCAATAATCAAAATCTTATATAAACATGAAAAAATTTTAATTGCGAGCAGTTTTGATAATTTTGAGAATTTTATTTTTGTAAATTATTTTGTTATATAGTTGCTTTTCAATTTAAGTTATTCACTTTTAACCCTTATTAACCTGCTTGTATAAATGAACATGAAGTACTGCGAAGTGCCTCTGAGGTACACACATATAAAATTTCTTGTAGAATTATTAAAAACCTGTTAATAGTAAAAATTTAATTACATAAATAATTAATATGTATAAAATAATTATATTCAACAAAATAATATTCGGAGTTCTACAACATAATATAAAAAATTAAATTGTAAAATATTGCAACAGGCCATCTATTAGTCTTAATTCGTACCGAAAATGTATGTGCCATTTGGTCATAAACTATCTACCACACCCTTTATTGAATTACAATATTCTATTACCAAAGGTTCTTTTTACAGATTTATCAACAGATTTAGTTTTTTTTGTGAACATAACTTACACGAGTGATATCATGAGTCTCAATAGAATCTATAAATTTCTATTTATTATTCTGATCTCATACTACTTCCAGATTTGTATTATTAATAGTTAAATTTATAGAATTAGCATAAAAAATTAAAGAAAAAACATCTATATGTTCTTCTTTATTATATTCCTGGTGGTAACACTACTTTGTTTAACCCTTCTCTTGTAATATCATAGACTGTAGTTCTGCATCCATTATATAGCAAATTTTTCCATTCCGTTACATCTATGTCTATAAAAACTTTTGCTGCAACATATTTTGCAAACTCGAGAAGGTTTTCAAAGGTGTTCGGAATCAGAAGATTTCCATTCATTATTACTATCGTCATCAACTTCAACAGCATCATTTTTAGTAGATTCAAATATTGTCGGATGTGTTTGCTCCTCTGTTATAATATACTTTCTAGACAACAATATAATTTCAATTTACCAAATTGAAATAACCAATTTGAAAGCATCGAAAAGCGAAAATACTGACGAATTATAATAATTTGCATTACAGTTTCTGTTCGAGAAAAAAAATGTACAGCTAGAATTACAGATTTGCATTTGTTCTAAGAAACTACATAATCTACTATTGTAAAACAAACCTATTTATTTTATAAATTTCTATAATATTACTTTTTTATAGTTTTTTCCTCCAAATTTCAATATATGTGCTTAGCAGGCATATCTTAATACTTTATGCTAAATAAACACCCAATACAAAAGGATACGATACCTAATAAAAAAAAAATTATATTTTTATAAAGTAATGAATAAATAATTGAAGACACAACGCCATATAAACGATAAGAATAATATTTTAATGAAATTCAATTAAAAATGTATGATATGTGCCTCAAAGGTAATTTTTAAGAAATTGATTTTAGTTTACCACTAAATTTTATTTAACCACAATTCTTCAAATGATACACATATATAAATTTGAGCTGATACAATGATACATATGTATATCATAATCGTTGAACAATTTCATTAACATTTAAATAAATTAGAACATTGAGTAAGTATTATTTAAATTATCCTAATTAGTTTGCGAAGTTCTTTGTAATATTCTAGACGAAAATTTGAAACAGTATTTTTGACATTTAAAATTAAGTCTTTTGTAAAGCTTTAATCCTTATTCAAGTAGAAAATTGTTTTTTAATCATAATAATTATGAAATATATTTATATATTCTATCGAAAATAAATAATCATCCGAAGTAGCTACACAATTCAACTTAAATAATATGAATACTATACGATAATTGAAATTAATATGTTTCCATATACAAATCTCATATTCTGTATTTTAAAACTGTTATATTATATTTATAAAACATTTCATACTGCAGCATTGCAAAACGAAAAGAATAATTGATATTGCATATTTTATTGAATTTAATTAACACTCTTGATATTCAAAATTTAGGATTTCAAAATTTTACATGTTCAGTTTTTAAGAATCTTCTAATTTAAGAAGATTCTCCGATAGCCAAAAAAAAATTTTCCTATGAAGTATTGTTATTGATATTATAAAATATAATGTCAAAGTTGTATAAATATATTGAATTAATGTGTATTTATTTTATTATATTTCTTATTCTATTATTCACTCAATACTTTGTGATAGATTAGGGTAAAAATATGGTTTACATTCTAAAGAAAGCCATATTTTAGTCTCAATATTTTCTACAAATTAATTTGTTTGTAAAATTTTTTTTGTTTGATTGATTGGTACTAGTGTATTTATTATATTATATTACTAGTTATTCCCGGTATAACATTCGTCGGTCTATCATTAAAAAAATATTTCTTGCCTCTTCATTTAAATATTTAATTAAAAACAAAGTTTTCTACTTCCCAAAACAAATAATCTTTCTTAGCATATGGTCCAATTTAATTATAACATTTTTGTTACATATAGGGTATTTTTTTCTTTATCTAATCTCCTTATTGTAACCTCATTGGAGTCACCGATGTACATTAACGGTCCATTCTGGTTATTTTCTTTTGCATACACCAGAGACACCATGTGGAAATGAAGAAGATGGTGGTTTTGTAATTTCAGCACCAATTGAAGAAATAGTCTACATTGCCTTTAATATGTCCCCTATAACATCTTGCTTATGGTGTTTTTTTTTATAAGAAGGATTTTTAGCAAAACTTGTGAATGGTTAAAGATGACAAAGCAACGTGGTAAGTCACGATGACAATAATAATTGGACATTTTTTTTTCTGTTTGCTTACAAAATAAACATTCGAACTTGAGAATGTGCCTGCATTGATCAATCAGGAAAATTTCGAGATGGTTAATTCAAAGACACAACCCAAGACAATTTAAAAATTTTTAATTGGATAAACTTTTTGGGTAATTTTAATTGTGTTGATGATTTTAAAATAATATTTCTAATTGGGAAAAGCTTCATATTTTATTGATTTTATTTAATTTTATTGAGTTGATGAAAAAGTGTAAAAAGGTATATTTTTCAATTAGCTAAACCTGGACAGATTTAAAAAAGTTTATTTTATTCTATCCTCCTGCGATAGAAGGATTCACTCCCTTCTTTAGTATATTATTATGTTATCAAATAGTTGTAGATTTTTCATCGAATTTTAAACTTTTATAATAACATTTAAACATATCAGTGAAACAAATGAAACTAATAAATTTAAAATTTTCATGGTCAGTTTTTCTGTAGTGTAAAAGATTATTAGTTTTTTTTTTTAAATCTTTTTCTGCAATAATAAATTATAATTTCGTAGAAAATATTAAAAAATTTGAAACTGTTTTACTTTAGTTTAACTTTGTGTAAGCCAATCAAATTTAAAAAAATTTAATAACCCAGAACACAGAAATAAAATGATAAAATCTAATCTATACATATGATGACACCAACGACATTTACATTTTGCAAATTCAAATAATATACATATGATATTTATATGTGATATTTTGATATACTTTTTAAACTTTGACACCGAACCGCTCAAAAAAACGCAGCTAATATACTTTAATATAATTGTGCTATTGCTCCGACGTGGTGACTTTAAACTAAAAATTCAATCCCTCTTATTATTTTATACAAATTTGTTTTTAATAAGTTGAGTCATTTACCCCAGATTTTTTCGTACCATAACTGTGTTTATAACCATCAGAACATTATAATCAAATTTCATCCAAATTGTTTGAATGTTCACATGTAGGTCAATATTAATTTCAAGAATAAATCGCTATTGCAAGTAATTTAATTAACCTCTTTAATACTATCAATGCTATCGATATAATTATCAATAAAGGATTTATTTCAATACGATACATAGATAAGTATTTTATGTGGAAGTATATGTAATATACATATCTGTATATTGTGGAGATTTTACTGATATTTATTATAAGTTTAATAAACTTTATAAAATAGGTGTAAATCAATAATTGTCCTAACTTAGTTGAAAAATATATACGATTACAATCAATATATTAACATTAAATATTCTTATTACCAATAATGTAGGTGTTTTACTGATAATAAAAACAATCTTTTGGGATTGATAATAAAAAGACGAGTCACTTTTCAAAATTTGGTTTATTTTGATTCATTTAGGAAATTAGGTTATTATTACCGGTTACTAACAACTAAACCATTATCATCACTCATCTGTTGGCTCTACAACACTCGAATGATGATAACGGGTTATATTATATTCTTTTTAGCTTTCTTTGTTCAATCATCCTCATAACATGTCCGGCGGCCCTCTTAGTTTTTGTACTTTAATCAATTTTACAAATATATTGATTAAAATGTTATATTCTATGATACAAATATAATAATATCATACTTATATAAATTTTATGTTAATCATTTGGTGCTTCCAGCTTCTATATTTGATTTTCATTTGGTATTCACCATCGTCATTTACTTAAAATATAAACTGTTTGGCTCTAACTGTATTTAGCCAAAAATAACTGTTTTATTAAAATGTAAACAGTGAAATAAAATAGCAGTACCATTACTCTACTATTTAAATTTGTGCACAACGGGAGAAATTTATTATGTAATATACATTCAAAAAGAAATCATAATGTTGGATTAGCTAACTCGAAAAATAATAATAATATGTACATAGTGTAAAGTGTCCTAGTTTTTAAAAAAAAAAAAAAAGATTAAGTTTAACAATATTTTTGACAAATAATTCAAAATTTTTAGATTAAAACCTTCTTCTTACGGTAACTTCTAAGACAAAAAAAATATTGTATCTATGTACACATAATCTAACTTACTTTGATCTTTATTTATCAAACCAAGAATAGTTACAATCAACTATATTTACTTCGATCTTCAATAATTATTGATTTTCTTTTCATACTGATTTCAATTACAATTTCACATCATACTGGTTATGTACAAATTTAATACTCTAAAAAAGCCTATTATTCCAGAATATTCATAAATCTAATACTATAACATAGTTTTGTGAAAAAATTACGAATGTTTATGTTCACATATATAGTAAGAATGTTAGTAAGAAAAATGTATTGGAACCGAGTCCTTTGAATTCTTTCAAACAATTTATTTAATATTATTTCTGGTATTGACTATTATCTTGATTTGTTAAAGAAATGGTGCTACTGCTATAGTTTAGTTATTAGTCCTAAAACTAAATACATACTGTTTAGCTTAGGAAAGGCTATTGTGGCTACAGATTATTGTGACTTGTGTTATTACTCTTTTGAATGTACTAAATTTTCGCTTTTAAACAATGGCTTGCTATACTATAATGCGGATGTGGATTACGACGCTAGTAAGAAAAAGTAAGTGAAATAGAACACACTTGTTATCTAAGAAATTATTTGAATTAATCTGTACGACAAATTAATCACTTTAGCTGCTATTACAAAAGTACATAAATTGGTATATTTTGCTATTTTTGATTCCAAATTCCAATATGGTTTACCATGTTGGACTTGTGGGCATTATATGAAATGTTGAAGCCCACAGATGCTGTCAGATTATTTTTTTTAAAAAAATCTTATATTTATATGGTCTAGTCTTTCTCTTTTTAGAAAGTAAGTTATACTATATATAATAGTATAGTATTTATATTTATAAAATACTGAAATTATTTTTTATTCGTTTTGGGTACGTTAGTTAAAGAAGTATCTTAAACTACAACTTTAGGAGAAATAAAGTAAGGTTACTTAGATCTTATATTGCCCACTTCAATCACTTTTTTCATGTCATAGCTGCTCATATTATATAAAATATCTTATACCAGCTGATTCTAGATCTGAGCGGATAATTTCACGGTTTTTTAAAATACTTAAACTTTTTTATTTATTTATTTATGTATAACAGTGGGGTTTGCAGATAAATCTGCAATCCAACTACAGGTCCTTTTTCCCTTTCGAAATGTAGGCCTTTTATATATTAATTATTTGGTATATATGTAAATATTGTATATTATCTTATTTTTTATTTGGTTTATTACATATATTTTTATTAATTATTATTATATGTATAATATTAGAACCGATGTGGTTGTATTGAAAATTATTTTTAATAATTTTCTTCATTTGAAAAATTTTTCGGTACTACCGAGGTTTGGACGGGTTCATTCCGGGTCATTACATTCCTGTACTCGAGCACTTTACCACTCGGCTAGCGAAGTCACTAAATTTTCTTATTTGCCTTGAATCATGATGAAATTGAATCGTTGTTAAATTTACGAAATGGTAAGCGTAAGTATATATATTTTTTTACTCGTGACTTCTTCCTATTATTTATTTATTTTTATTTATTTATTTATTTCATTTCTCAAAAAGAGCTGTGTAGCTCGTATAGAGTATATATACATGTATGTGATTTAACATATCAAAAATAAAAGTATTCAAAAGTATTCAGTGCAACATAATTATAATTTAACAAATTTAATATAATAAGAAAATATAAAAGATTTTTTTTTTTTTTTTTTTTTTTTTTTTTTAACAATTCAAATAGAATTCAATAAAAATTCTAATTTTAATAATTGGACAAATACATTATTATTTTACAAGTTTTTTTGAATTTCTTACTGGACATATTTTTTATGTCCAATGTCCAGTTTCACATTGAATTTCTTACTGGACATATTCTTTTTGTATGTTTTATTTCAATCCTTTCATCTTTATATTTTTTCTTTATTTGCATGTTTATTTAATTTCAATTTTTTAACTTTTGATTTATATTTATAATTTTCAATTTTTAACTTTAAGTTTTGTGAATTATTTTTTCTAATTCATTCTTATTAAATTTTATATTTTTTAGTAATGTTTAAATTTTATATCTAATACCAATTGATTAATTGACTTTATTTTCTTAATTTTTTTTATTTTTAATAGCCCCGCTATCATTTACTTATATTATAGTTTATGATATTGATGAATTTAGTTTATTATATCTAATTTCTACTATTTTTTTTTTGTCTTTGAAGTGGTCTTAAACACTGTTTATAATATTTTTTTAAACAAATAACATCACTAACAATTCCCTTGTAACAATAATTTAAAAGTTATTTTATTTTAGATTCTTTATTAAATTTTTATTTGTATATATTGTATTAAATATTTTAATTGTTATTTAGTTATATGAGAATAAAGAAAAAAATAAATAAACAAAAATAAAACAAAAAGTTGTATTTTCTTAAATCCTTAACATTCATTTGGGTTTCAATTGACAAACGTTGACAAAATAACCATATCAGACAAACACTATTCACCTTAGAACTTAACTGTGTGATATTTTTCTCAAATTTAATTACGTAATCGTAATAAATTATTTGGAGTAACCCGATAACAATCGCATCCTTCGAAGATTATCTCATTGTCATAAAAAAAAACCTCTATAAAAATATATAATTTAAACGACTTACGTAATAGTATTCGGTTAAACTTAGAAAAAGTATTTACCAAACACGAATTATCTTAGGTCATAGCTTGTTTTGTTCATATGAAAATTGATGAATAAATTTAATCAGGCTTAAATTTTCAAATAACTTATCGTTCTTTTTTAGTTCTGTTAGTCTTATTTCTTTTAATATTGTTAATGTCTATAAAGTTTAAATTCATCACTAGCCTCCCTCTGGCTAAAAACAAAATACATTTATATTGTTATAATAGTTAATATTATTTAAGCAGAAATAAATTCATCAGTGTTCTCTTTCCAAATAACAATCCAATTTCAACACTTTCATTAATATAAAATAAATCTTTGTGTAGATGTGATGGATTCACTTTATAAGGATTTTTAAGGAAAGTTTTTGAAAATTGTTCAGACTTATTGTCGTATTGTTTTGATTTGGGTTCTTTTTTATTTTATTTTTTTAGGTTCTGAAAATAATTCTTTATTTTGTAATTTATTTTAAGATTCTTGATACGTCACATGATGTCTGTGCTGAAAAAGAAAAAAAACTTCCTTAAGCTTATTTACCTTAAGATTATTTTTATTTGACAAAAATCACAAACTTTTAAAGAACTAATATGAGTCGTTTTTAGGGTTTTCTATTAAATAAATATCCCTTTTGAATTAAGGATAGACGATTTTTAGTTTGTTTTGATTTGGTAAAGTTTTTTTTTTATTGAATATTTATTATAAGAAGTCTTTGAACAATATTGTAGTTATTAAATATTAAGTTGGTCCATTAAATAAAGTTTCATTTTTTTTTTACTAGCTATTTATTTGATTGGTGTGAATCATTAGTCCATTCAATATTTGTGATATTTAAATTAAATTGAATGTTCTGCAAAATGAAAAAAAAAAAAAACAATTTGTTTTGAACTATTTTGATGGTGTTAATACAAAATGCTTTCCCGTTATAAAGTAAATTTAATTATATGTCTGTATATATTGTAAAAATTCAAACTGTATTTCATACGTGATGTACTTGTATTTGTTTTCAAAAAATAAAATAAAAACAAAGTATTTTATTAAAACTAAGTGAATAAAATAAATTTATTATTAGTTGTTGGTCACGTACAATAAAATAAGGCTTATCGAGTATATTTTGTATTCTATTTTTTATATTATGGCTTTAGATTATTATTTTAAACGATTATTCAGTGTTGATGCCAGGTTTAGGATGCATATAATATGTGGAAATAAAATAAATTTTGCATCTTCTATAGGATATATTTTGTATCATCTATTCCTATATTCTTTAGACCAATTTCCAAAGTTTCAGATATTTTATTTTTTTTATTGTGACGCAAATATTGTAAGTTGTACTCCCGTGATTTCATTTTGATACCGTCCCAAATTTTATCTATTCAATAATACAGCATTTAATAGAGAAAAAATACAATTTACAAACAGGATTAAAATAGAAAGAAAATACAATATCTTCTACAGAATTTAATTATATCGATATAAGGGGATTTTATTAATTCATCAAATGACATTTTCTGGTGTTTTTGAAATTATCATTCGTCATTCAATGATGTTTTCTGGAGGTTAAAGGTTTTAATTTATCCCTAATGGATTTCTAAATACTTGATTAAAATTGAAAATAAAATTTCTTCAATAAATATGAATATTATCTTAAATAATGCTCTACTGGTTGAAATTCTGTTCCAGTTCAATAGAAAACTATCAAGTTTACTCGGACCCACATAGCATCAAATCTCATAAAAACTTGAATTTTAATTTTAGGAAAAATCACATACACCTTCACATACATATATTCGTTTGCGGTTAAAGGCACCTCGTGTTTAACACACAACATGTTTTAAATAAAAATTTTGTTTATTACAATATGTAATGCTGTTCAAATGTTCCGGTTATAATCACATAAAGTGTCAACTTTAAAAAATTAACCGAATAAAATTTTAAAGAAAAATCCTTAAGGATGTTATATCGCCGAGTGGTTAAAACATAGGCAGAAGATACAAAAATTCTATAAGTGTGATAGAGAAACAATGATAAAATATACATAAGGAGAATGATCATAAAATTGGGAGAAATATACCGAGAGTCAACAAAATATCGGAGAATATTTTTAAAAAAAACATTTCTGCGCAAAGATATGTTTGCTATAGTTATCACCGATGTTTTCCACACGATTTTACGATTACATTTTTTGGATACAATTCATCGAAATCTGTTATTATATAAATTTATCCTTTATTATGTATCAATACATTATATAAATATAATAAATTGATCTTTTGATAAATTGGTACCGTAATAAATTGATCCCTTGACCGAAATTATACAATTCCAATAAAATCTAAAGGTAAATCTTATAATTTTTTTTATGACAAATGTAAATTAATGTCAATTATTTTTATTGCAAACTACCAAGAAATACTTATTTTAAAAATTTATAAATCATTCATTTAATTAAATATCTGAAAAAATCGTAAAAGGATGTTGCTGAACTAGTTTTACAAATTTATACCTATACTTATACAACCACTAGTATGTTTGTACCAAAAAGATGATTTTTAAATAAATAAAAATACAGTTAATTAAATGTTACAGTTTTATTTTAAACAAAATATATTTTCTTAACATATATAATTTATTACCTTTTATATAATACAGTATTAATATTAAAATTAAAAATGATTCAAAATAACAGTTTTTTATTATAATAATTGAAAATCAAAACTAAATCTAAGTTTACCCCAAAAAGTACTTAAAGATCTAAAGAATTCTGCAAAAGGACATAAAGCAGAAGATTTTTATAAAATGTGTCCTTGTATAACACTTAATAATATTAAATATACGTAAAAAATACTTAATTTCAAGTAAGATTTTTAGGTTAATCTATTAACCTATTATTTTGACAAAATTAAATTTAATTCAAGCTTTTGTTTATAATATTATGTATTATATAAATTAGTATGTAATACTTACTTGTATCTTTCAAGGATTTAGAATTCAAGAACAACTCCTTGCAATTTTTATCACTGATATTATTTTTGTAAAAGCTATATAATATTCTTTTTAAAATTATCCCATTTACTGTATAGTAAATGTAATTTTCTTGGGTATAAAAGATCAATATCAATCTGTGGAGAATAAACACAAAAATAAACCAACATTAATAATTTGAAAGTTAAAATTTTACAACTTGTTTTTGATTACCAAGTCTTTTGCTTTGGAGTTTGAAAATAACGGCCATTCAGTTAGAAAATTCGTTTTTGTTCCTGCTTTTTCCTTTATTTCTTTTTGTCGCAAACTAATCGTTTTCTGCCACTTATCCTTTACATCGGCCCAATTTCCAAATTCTTTGACCAGGGATGATTTCAAGCCACTGGAAAACTAGTTTATAATTTTAATTCGCTTGTGTAAATGTTTGAAAAAATGATTAAAAACACATTTAACTATTAGTATTATTTTAAGAATTATTCTTATTTGAAATTTTACATGAAAATATTTTATATGTGAGTTACGAAAACTCGAGCTTAATAAACTGCTTACAAGAGATTAAAATTACTATTTATTTAGTTACAATATTATTTTAAAATTTTTTAAATCGATTAAAATTCAAATTTTGTTTTATCAAGCATGTGCTTCTAATTCGGTGCTTGAGAAATGGTTATTGTATATTTATATATCAACATTTATGAACATTTAACTTTATTAAAATATTAGTAATTTATACTTTTAACTTACCAATTAATATTGAATATTATTGCGCTAATTTAAATTCCGCTAGCATCTTTTCCAAATTTTCATCACAAATAAAAATTAGTTCTGCATCTATAATGTCTCTGGTTAAATTATTTAAAATGGTATCATTTACCACATCGTCAAAATCATTCACAAAATTATCTATTTGTTAAAGTTATTAAAAAAGTTAAAAAATCTAATTATAGGTTAATTAATACCTTAATTCATTTCACTTTCCATATTATTTTTTTGACCTTTATTTTTATTAAACCTTAAAAAGTAAACAGTTTACACACTTCACAGACTTTTAAATGACTGAAGCAAGAAATTGTTTGTAAAATATTTTGACCATTTAAAAAATATATTTTTATAACATAGCTTATTCTCTAACGAATTCATTAGACGAGATTTTACATTTTCATCAATAATAAGAAAAAAATAAATAAAAAAAAAATAAAAATAATTTATCTCTTAAAAATTCTACAATTTCTTTTGATTTTATTATGCAAACTATAAAAAAAACCGTTAACAAAATATAGTACATATGCATAATGACTTCATAAGAAATCGAATATAAAATGTAATTCAGAGTAATGTTTTCATAAGACAATAATAACAAAATCATTAGACCAATAATAAATAGAGAATTTGTAACGGTTTCAATAAATTATAAGATTTCATTATGATTTTTCTTAAAATTCTAATAAAATTTATATAAATGATTTTCTTTTACTACTACTTCATAAGGTTTCTTATAAAATTAAAAATAAAAATTATGTATTATTTTGAAAGACACATTATGAAAGCATTAAGAAAACTTATAAATTTTACTATGTTTTTTTCCTTGAGTGATGCAATATATTAGAATGAGCCAATTTTTGAAGAATATTTTATGAATTTTGCTCAATGAAATGAAAATTCTGATTGTTATATAACAGTAAATGATGTTGTAGAAACTAGAAATCGATGATGAAGATAATGTTCCAATAACTATTAAAAAATGATATCTGGAAGAATGCCATAAATTCTTTAAATATTTTTAATAAACTATTTTGAACGAAGTAATATTAAACTACATGCCGGTCCTGATATATTAGGGCCACCACCGTTTCAAATAATAAAAAAAAAATATCAAACTATAAATGTTTCTTTTAATTTAAAAATTTCATTATGATTTTCAGATCATTTTTTTAGATAAATTCGCATGATGTAAACTGAGCTAAGCAACTTTTATTTAAACGTGAATTAAGCTGAGTGACGTTAACTTTCTCGACCTGAATGGTTGGAAAATTTAATAAATAAATTTATGTGGGTCCTGCAATTTCATGTTAACTGATTTTAAAACTTTTGATAACAATAATGTGTGCGTTCAATTTTTTAATGAAATTTTTACCTAACAAGCAGCAGAACAATGAAACTTCCATATAGTTATTTTGAAGTTAATCAATAATGAAATAAATAATCAATTTTCGTAAATATCTTTTATTTATATAAAAAAAGAATATTAATGAGTCAACTTATATTTAAATAATAATAAAAACAAAAATATTCATACATAAAATTTGGTCTTTTTTGACTATGTTGAATTTATATTTTTATTGCCATTCAATTGAAATACCAGAAGGGGTTTCCATATAAATGTATATTTAAAATTTTATTGGGTATTATGCAAAATTATTCAACCATACACAATCATTTTTACCAGAGATGGTAAGCGAGGATGAAATGATCAAAAAATTAAACTGGAGTTATTGAATAACCCTAATAAATTTGGCGAACTAACATTGTGGATATGATACTTTTTTTACAAATATTATTACCGAACAGAATATACTTTAAATACATCTATTTATATTTAAATTTAGATAGTTCAAGAGATATATATTAATAATCTTTTGATCTATAGAAACTGCGAATAAAATTTGGCATACCAATATCATCAAATATATTTTATTCAATAAAAAGTAAAATAAAATAAATTTAAAACAAATTTTTAGATTATTTCAATTTTAATAGCTTTTAAATAAATTCAATTATAATAGCCAGTAAAATAAAAAACGTAGAATACAAATGATCTAATACTAAAATTAGTTGGAAGATGAATTATTTCTGGAAGCGTTTAGAGGCTCAATATTAAATATTTTTCACGACTCTACAGTTACCTATTATATGTGACCTATTTATGTGTTCACATATGGTATAATGTGGTTTAATTGTTAATTTTGAACCGATTATTGTAATTAAATCGAAAAATACTATACTAATCAAATAAAGGTGGCAATAGATTATTGATTAAAACGTGATTTATAGTTTTGACTTAACTGTGATTCCTTGATCGTTACATTACGTTTAGAGACCACCTAAGATTAATATTACACCGTAAAAATAAACTGAGGGGTAATGATTATGTAATTTATAACACTAATCAGAAGGTCCCCGGGGTCAGGTCATAAATGTTCTAACGTTTTCTTTAATTATTATTTGAAAATAGTCACAAATGCAATTTGATTGTCATGAAAACCAAAAAGGAAACTATGCTATTGTGAAGGCGATGCGAAGCTGTACAGTAAATGTAGTTTTCCAATTTATGTTTGTGATATATCAAAATTTCAAAATAAATGATATTGAGTGCTATTATTGTTATTAGTTTTTAGTGTGCCAATACTCTGTATAAAAGCAGCAGAGAGAGGATTAAACCCACAATTATATCAAACATAAAAGAATACATTCACTGCTGAATTAAATAATTTTTTCATAACATATATGCATATAAAACTCGTTCATACTTTCTGGCCAAAGCGAATGAAAGGATATGGCATACTCTAGATACCGCGTATAACATCTGATCAATCTTCTCAACCACATAGAGTAGCTCTAGTACTGAGTTCCTGGAGAGAGTAAAAAATGAAAGAATGATCCCCTATAATAACCAAAACCAACAAATAGGTCACTCGAGTCGTGGTATCAAAAAGGCAAGTGCTAATTGGTTTTTCAAAAGCAACTAGAATTACCACTTCTACCTACATACATACCTCCAAAACTGGTTCACATGGGAAATTAATCGCGTTATTATATGTAAATTAATAATTTTGAAAATGATTTAGAAAATTTAAATCCTTATATGTATTTATATCGAACTACGTAATCCCAATGATGAGTAATTTATTCAGTATTGGATATTTTGTTTCGGAAAATTTTATGATATGCAAGCAGCTTGGGCTAAAAAATCACTTACATTTTTCGTTTGTAAAAATATATTTGCAGCTACATTTAAGCTAATTCGAAACCTTCATTTTCTTAGTTGTCTCGTAATTTGAAAGAGAAAGAGCTGAGACATGGATGAACTAATTTTTTTATTGTTCCATATGAACAATGTCACATATGTAAATTTTACCCAACCCAGGAAAATTGAAAATTCCATTTTTATTTTGCTATTTTTATATTTTAAATTTAGGTTATATATTTCAATTTTTCGATTTGTATTTTTTTTTTTCTTTTTTTGTTAATCAATTTTTAAAAATTTATTTTATTATTTTTGTTTTTTTTTGTTTTTTGATTTTATCCTACGCTTTTAGTTTTATTGTTTTGTTTTGATTGAAATTACCAAAAACAATAATAAAAAACATTTTTAAAATATATTATATTTTTTATTTTTGTTTTGATATTTTATTGAAATTTTTCATTCCACATTTCTTCTACATTCCCCACATTAACTGATGTTTATTGACTTTTATAAAACCTATATTCAAAATAGTCTACAAAACAATAACAACCTATGACCATTATTAGCTGAATACTGTAATGGATTTTGAAAAAAAAAAAAAAACATATTTACAAGGTGTCGGTAAGCGGATATATTAGCGTGCCATAATTTGATACAAAATGTTGAAAAATATTCTACAAATAAGAAACCATAAATAAATGTAACCAAACAAGGACTATATGTGTTGTTTAATAGATTAAATATACTTTTTACTACAACAACGGTGTACTATTTTAACAAAGTTGTAGAACTCACAATAAATTAATGATAATTCATAGATAGTGAATTAATTTTTTTAATGATTTGTAGACAAAACCTTGTAAAAAATGGAATGACATTTTTTTCATCCCATTTCCAAATCCTCAAATCTGAATATTACTTCGGGAATATATATCTATTTTTTATTTCTTTATATTAACAAAAGCTTCAATAAGATTTCAGACTAAATTTTTTATTTTTCGAAATAATATCGAGGATTTGGCGGATTTGTCGGCAATAAAAATTGGATAACTAATTTATTATTGTTTTAAAAAATTACAGTATGGGACTGAATTAAAGTGTTTTCAGTTGAAATATGTAAAAAAATATATTAATATATATACTAAAGAATAGAAATGAAAATATGTTTTAGCCTTAGGACCTTACTTTTTTACTCTAAGGTTATTAATGTTTTGTTAAATAAATAAATAGACATAAATACTAGATTAATATCGTTATATCATCAAAACTGCTTAAGAATGTAGTAAGATTTGAAATTTGTCACAAGCTCTTAATATACCCTGGTATATTCATTTATAAACACAATATCTATATTTATACTTGATTGGTGTGTATACGTTAGTGTATTAAAGATTATAGTTACATTTAAAAATAGTTGTGGTTTTTGGGAGGTGGAAGGAGTAATTGAGGAGAAAAATAAATTATTTACTGGAAATTTAGTATAATAAAAAAATTATCTGAAACAGAATCTAAATTGAAAAAGGATATTTTTGAAAAATAAAATCACAACTGAATAAATTTAAGAGATTTTTAACTTTATGTTATTTTTATTTCCTTATTTTTTTTTTTGTGTGAAAAGAAATGGGAAAATATATTAACATAATGCCTTGTGAACTTTAAAAATTAAAGAAAATATTTTTCTAAAAAGTATTTCAGTCCACTTTAAAGTTTTTCATGAAAAGTGATTCATCTACGATTACTCTTAGCTCTTAACATATTATTATAAAAAAGAAAATACCATTCACAAAATTAATATTGCTCTAAATGTTTACTAAAATTTATATGTTTGGTGAGCGAGCATACAGTTTTATTTACAATATTTATTCCAAAGAAAAGGTCATTCATGGCAGTTTCGGCTCATCATCGCGGATCTCGTTTAAAACCACGATTTAAAAAAAAAAATGATTTCGAAAAAAATTTGCAATATATAGTATTTCAACACAATGGAACTATTTTTAAAAAAATTGTTAAAAATTTATTCGAGGTGAGGTGAGGTGAATATCTCTCTCTATAGAACCTATACTAGATGCCACCGGTTATATGTATTTAATATTATATTTTACACTGGCTAAAATTGTAATATTCGTTGTGGGCCATTGCTATGTTCACTTTATAGTTCTTGAACAATTATGGAGATCGTATTTCTGACTCGGATAACAGATCTCAAATACATAATTTTTGTACGTTTAAAGGTTGTTTTTAAGGTCTATAAAAATTTACTCAATATAATAGTACAGATCACTCGAAAAACTAAATTTCAATCTTTGCAAAAAAAAAACACTTTTTATAATTTTTAAGTAAACGCCATTTCAATACATTTTATTACTTGTTCACAGTACCAATATTCTTTCTAAAGTTAAGCCTAAATGATTTGAGTGGTTGAGTTAATTAAAAAAAAAAACCAATTTTAAACTGATAAATTCAAATAAAATATGAAATGAAATAAAAATTATTTAAAATTATAACAGAGTAGACTTCTGTGTGGCTTTACAACTTTTCTTCAAAAAACTTTCGAAACCAGTAAAATTCCTTACGAGACTTGGTATAATTCGTATTTTTACTTGCTTACTTAGTCGGCTCAACAAAACATGTATGCCCTGGGTCTGACTCATCGTCGTTCTTCAGTTATGTCATATTATCACGCAGGCTTCCCAAAATTCAAAGATGAAAAATGGTTTCATGTCAACCGATATGTCATATCAAGGGTTGGTATCATCCGATGTCTTAAACCTTCGTGTCAAGGTTCGGGAATTCTCCCAAGTTGATTCACTGGTAGCCTCTTGACCTTAATTGAATCGAAATGTTTCGACAAACCTGCGCAGTAACGAAATTTACAAAGATTTTTATCGCTGTTTTCTACAAATTACATTTGTCGGATTAACACTAGTTACAAGGTAAATAAATTCCTGAATTACTTCGAAATCATATGTGCCAACAGTAATGTTTGAGTTAGTGTGTCGATCAAAATGATGTTGAGAGGCCTTTTTATTTTCCGACATATTTAATTCGTTTTCATTCTATATTTGTTTCAGCCTACTGGTTTGTATATCTATTAATATAAAGTCTAATTTATATAAAGTCGCATATGTACACAAAACATTGTTTACAAAACTTCAAATTTTATTTTAAAATAGAATTATCCTCTAGTTCGTGACTACCGTATACACAACGGTGTTTACTATATTGTCTCGTTTATTCTTCATAATTTAATTTTTATTTTTTTTTTATTATTTTTATTTCAATAAATTTATTTTTAGTCTAGATCCTATTACGTAATTTAGCTTTATCTTGTTTTTTTTTGGATTTAATGACAGCTTGGTAATCAAAATTTTAAAGTTCGTCTTATTAAAGACTTTGTATGCTCTAATTCCAAAAGGTTCAATTAACAATTTATTGGAAAAGACTGATCGACGAGTATTACGATGAACTTTTATTTTCTTTAGAACATTTACTCAGTATCTTATATTTACATAATACACAAGATCGACGACGTGGAGAGTTTAAAAGCAAGAATAGTTTCCGACAATTTTATTAAACCATTAATCATACCTATGGGTTAGTACCGTTTCCCAATTATTATGAGCGAGTTTTAAAAAGGGAAACAATTGGATAAAAGTATTTTAGACCTGGTATGCAACATTGTCATATTGTCAACCTCCTGATATGTAACATTGTCAGTTACAGTGTCATTGTCAGTAGTTTTCCCCTGTCTTGGTCTTGTTAGAATTTCAGTTTTTAGAGCAGTGGATTGTGTAGAGCTGACCATGGGTGAAGGAAGGTTCAGGGAGATAAATTTCGACTCGTTGAAATGTTTGACCTTGTGATTTATTGATTGATATTGCATATACTAAGACTTACTGGAAATTAATGTCTAAGAAATTCTTATAAAAAAGCCAACTTTTTATTTTTTTCAAAGCCTTTTTTTTTATTTTATAAATAAAAAAGTTAATTTTATAAAAATTAACTTAAAACTTTGAGCAATTTTAATTTTTTTGTGGTTTGATATTAATATTATTATTCTATACATTGTTTTCAGATACCTTAAACATGTCAAATGTTCAAAATTTTCTTGACTTGACTCAAATAAGATATATGTACCTAAAAAAATGTTTACACAAAAAAATTCGGAGCAAAACAGATCAATTCAGAACTATTTTAAATAATCTACTCAACAACGATCAGATCCCTTTTGGGCAAAAATGTTAAATTAACGGAAACTACTGAACACAACAAATTTTTTTACTTTAGATCGTTCTAGATCGTTTTTGCACAGTTTATTGATTAAACCTAATATTTTACTGAAATATTAACAATTTAGCGAACGTAATATATTTTATTTTTTTATTGAGGTACTTCACATTTTAGTTTTCTATTTGCCAACAGATGGATTTCTATGTAGATTTTAATAAATATTATATTTTCCTTCTTATAAAAAAAATAATTGTCACAAAATAATTGTTTTCAAAAAATTCCATCATTCCATTTTCGAAGTACTTCAAATTACTTCGAAATAATTTTAAATTGAAAAAGGAATACAACTAATGAAATCACATAGATATACCACAGATTTAATATACGGTTTTAAAAAACAAATTTACTATAAATATAATTAAAAATTATTTAAACGAAATGAAAAGTTTATTGTTTATTTAAGTAAAAAAAGGTACTTATTTAAAACTTTTTTTTTTATTATTTATGACTAAAAAATAAATTAAGAAACGTTTCTTTTTAATAAAATTAAATATTATAAAATCTGTAAAATAAATTTGAACAATAAAATTTTAACATAGGCTTCGATAAACATTACATTTCACCAATATACTAATAAGACTTTCTAACCCACATGGAATAACTAAGCTAATTTCAGATGTTTGTTGACACCTAAATAATGCCAGATGTGTAGGAGCATGCTTAATAGATTTTGAATCAGCATTTAATTCAGTTTGGACAACTGGATTAATATACAAACTTATAACATACAATTACCCAAAGCCGTTAATAAAAATAATTCAAGAAATGATAACGAAAAAATCCTTCATAGTCAATATAGGTGATATTAATTCTAATAAAACATTTCATATACAAAATGGACTACAGCAAGGCACAGTCAATTCACCAATACTCTTTAGTATTTACTTAAGCGCATTATTAGCTCAATTTAACAATAATAATGAACCGCAATTAAGTATAGCATTTGCAGATGACTTAGTGATATATGCAGCTGAAAAAAAAGCCTCACAAACCCAACATATATTACAAAATATGTTCGACGAAGTTTTATCTTATGCTAACTCTTGGAAGTTAAGAGTTAGTTTTAAGAAATGTGAAGTGATATTATTTAGAACAACATTAGATAAAGCAAACCTAGACATAAGAAGGAATTGGAGGAAATTTCATATTCAATTACCGGATAAAACCAAACTTACCAACAAAAAAGTAGTAAAATATCTCGGGGTATATTTGCAACACAATCTAAACTACTCGACACATATTAAAAAAAAGGTAACTGACGCTCGTAAAGCATACAGTATAACTCAAAAAGTATTCAATTGTAAGTACATCTCACCAAGAGTAAAAGTCTTAGCTTATCAAAGCATAATCAGACCAGTGTTAACTTATGCATGCCAAATATGGTATAACATTAGTGGATCAACAATGGAAATATATAGAAAGTTTGAAAGAAAATGCCTTAGAGCATGTCTTGGAAAATATAGGAAACCGGAAACAGATTTTTCTCACTACATTAGCAATAAGAAAATATATGATATGGCAAATATTTCAAGAATCGATATTTTTATTATTAATCTCATAAGAAACCATTTTATAAAAGTCCCAAACATTACACAAAATAGTTTAATAGCTCATTCAGTTTATCCTGACTATCAATACATCTCAAATACATTTAAAACTGGATTTATTCCACCGGAAGCTTTTCTTATTCTAGATAAAGAAAATTTTATACAGAGTACAAGTAATAACATACCGATTATATATCACGCCTTCAGAAGAAGTACAAATAGATCTATAAATTTCGCCCCAAATTTAAACCCAATGGAGTCACTAGAGACTTGGAGATATGAAATGTCTACTTCAAAAAAAGATATTGAATTTATTCTTAACAAGGATAAATATTGGTGGTTAAAAAATAGATAAATTGGCAGTTTATTGTAAGTACAAATAAAAGCAAAATATAATGAATTGAAAAGTAAATAAAATATTTTATATATATTAATTATTATTGTAAGCCAGTAAGATTGGCTATTTTCAGTAGATTTAGTGTAGGTTTAAGTTAGATTTAGGTTAGATTTAAGTTGTTTTATAAAAAAAAATTAATAAATTACTTTTCGGTTTTTTTAGCCTTTTCCGAAATAGAAATAAAATGTAATATAAAAAGTAAACTCTTTAAAATATTAAAAAAATATAAAAATTAATGTTAAAACACAAAATTATCAAAAGAAAAATTATACCTTAGAGAATCCTATTAAAATGGAGCAGTAAGGGTTAAAATCAAAGCTCGTATATCTTTTTTTTTAAGTTTTTATTATAATAAATGTATACTGTAAACTTAAATGGCTTATAAAATAAAAACAATTAAAAAAAAAAAAAAAGACTTTCTAACCAAAATACAGTACAAATTGTATTATATTTATTGTACCTACATGTTAGCTGTTTGAGTATACATATAGGTAGGATAAATGCTAATTGGTATAATATATATTATATTATAGGCATGCATCTACTTGATACATCATATTGTCAAAACTGTCAACTGTAAATACATTCCATGTATGGATAAGTAATAAGTATACATAATTTGTATGGTCAGATTTATTTTAAACTAAACAGCTTCGTATTTTGTTGAAATAATTGAGAAGAGAATAATAATTAATAATTACTTTTTTTTTATCAAAAAAATATTCTTTTTTATTATTAATTATGTTATATTATCAAGATTAATATAATAATGCATAATAAAAAAAAATATTTTTTTAAATAAAAAAAAAAAAATTTTAATTAATAGAGAATCGAACTCACAAAAACTTGTGATATTAAAACCTATATTAATAATATTATTCTACTAATTAATTTTTTTTTTTCCTACTAAAAGTTCAAAAAACCAAATGCGATAAATAAAAAAAAATAAATAGAATTTGACTATAGAAATAGAATCGACAAAAATTTCTGATATTAAATGATGCTTTAACTCATCTAGTATCTTATAAAAATTGTTTACCCAAAATATACACCTAAAATAAAATTGAATGAAAAAAACAACGAAGCACACGAAAAACGACGAAAAGTATGCCTTCAAAATCGCGCTCTTGTGTATTATAAATTATAATATAGATGTATTTACAAAGCAAAATTCAAAACTATTTTTTTTAAAAATATTATACAATTTTTTCCAGTCCAAATTTTCGAAATCGATTACAGTAATATTTCTTTATTTGTAACAGAGTATAAAAGTGTAAATTTACAACATGTCTGTAACATAATTGGTTTTTAAGATATTCCTGATGGGTGCTAGGAGTTTTATGACAGCTACCTAAGCCAGTCATTTGATAGATTTGTAAAGTACCGTGTCCGGTTCCTTTTTCGATCATGAATAACTGTGCAAAATTTCAGAACTTTATCTTTAAATTTTCTAAACAAAAATATTTTACTACCTTTCTACCAAAAAAATAAATAAGCAAACAAATAATAAACCTAACAGACAGTAGTAAGTTAATATAAAATTATATAAAAAGGATTTCGTAATTGAATGTTATTTTGGCAAACAATGTTGTCTCAATCTTATTAACAATTTTGTAATCATAGTCAATATTTTCCAACAACTATTTTAGCATTATTTTGTTAATAATATTTCAATTGCCTTTTGAAATTTTTTCAATGTTATTTAAATTGAATATTACATCATCATAATATTTTAATTGTCTTTCCATTTAGTTTAGCTTGATTTGTAATTAAACCTTAAACTGTTTTGTTAAATATGAACTTAAAATTATATGGCTTCGAAATGAGAAAAACGATTTTTGAAATTTTTCAATTGTAAAATTATAATAATGTTAATGATAATTTATTTAATTAATTGTTAAAGAGAAAATAATTTCGAAAACATTAAAGAGACTTATTCTAAAAAATTTTCCAAAGAAATTTAAAAGAAAACAATATTCTTCTGGGAATTTTGAAAAGTAGGTACCTATATAGATTTGTGAATGAATTTAGAAATAAAAAGATTTTTAAGTTAATTTTTATTTTCTTTTAATTATTTTTATTGGCTTTTTCTATTGCTTCAATTCAAATTAATTAAATATTTCTTTAAAAAACAAATCTCAATAAAATACTTTTTGGGTACGAACAAAAAATTAATATTTACAAAAATTTAATTTTTTTTTTAAAGAATTTTTTCTTTGTACTAAAACTTTTCTTAGAAGAATTTTCATCACATTTTTTCGTACTTTTTAATAAAATTTGAAACGAAAAATATAGTTGAAATAATATATAAATAATAATATATTATTTACATTAATATTATAAATAATAATAAAGAATAAACAAATTTGGCAATATATTAAATAAAATATAACAATTCTGTTTAAAAATGTCAAGCTCTTAAAAATATAGTAGTAATTTTTCACAAACAATAAGTTGACAAACCATAAAATTGATAATTAAATATCGACTGTAACATCGTTCGTAAATTTCTATTTTCGGACAAACGCCACTTTTGTGTTTTTTGACTTAGGACTTGGTTCTTAGGTTTTTTGGGATGCTCTTTCATTTTTTCTGACCCATTCTTAATTGTCTATTTTAGTTTTGTAGATATGGAGAGGCGAGATTCGGACATCTCCACCTTTTAAACGTTTTTGAATACAAAATTCGGACATATCCAATTTTTTGGTCGATGTACGAAAATTTATATTGTTAGGTTTTCCGTAAGTTTTAATTGGTCCATTTACATTATGAAATTTTATTATAGTATTGATAATGTTATGGATATGTCCAAAAATAATAATCAAAATTATTTTAGAAATTTCGTCCATTTCCATATATTTTGTTTGGATAGTAGCAATTTTATGTGGATATGTCTGAAATCTATAACAAACAAATTGAGCTAGTTTTCAGCAATCAACATAAGCCGCGAAACGTATATTGTGAAAAACTATATAAGGACAATATGCATTTTAATATTTTTTTTAGTTTTATTAAAATTCTGAAAGTCTTAGTATTTATATTTTTGTATTGGTTAAAAAAAAAATTATAATGGAAAGGGAACCATCATCATCACCGGCGTTGTCACCAACTCTTTTAGGGTAACTATTTTTATTCTTGAAATTAATTCCTTATAAAAATTTGTGTGTATGCAAGACGAAATTTTTAGCAGTTGGGAGGAAGATAATTCACACTCAAAAAAAGTCAGAAACACAGAAAGATATTACTCTGCTGATACAGATTTTTCTTGTATATGTATATGCTTGTATGATATTTTTTATTTTAATTACAATATGCTATTACTATTACTTTTTACAGCGGATGATAAATACAAAGACCCAAATTTTCAACCTGATACAGTGACCCTAATTTTCAACCTTCAAGTTTATGGTTAATAAATATTAGTTTAGAACCTTTTTATATTTAAAATGATTCTTTCAATAAAAATATTTAGAATCTGCAAACAACACATAGCCTTCATTGATGAATAACAAAACAAGAAAACCTGAATTATGGAAAAGAATATTCAAAAGAAATTAAGAGAGGCTGTTTAATCTTATATAAATTATAAAAATTAAGATACTTAAACGAAATATATGAAACCACCTTGTAAAAATATTTAAACTTTTTCTGTACAAAAATTTTTTCAGAGATTTTTTAAGAGATTCTCCTCGAGAATATTTTTGAAGCTTTTTGGGAATTGTCGGATAATGAAAAGACCAAATTTTACTTGAAATTTCAATGTTAAACGTCGCCGTACATCCAATAGCAAACACGTGAAATCGTTTCATTCAAATATTACTTAGTTTCGTCGCATATTCACAGAGTATGCCGACTTATTTTTTACGAAACAACAGCTGTGAAAAAAGCTGTTAATATAAAAATTAATTTAAAAATGAATAAATGTTACTGTTGAATACCGTTTTTCTCTAATTTTATGCAGTTTTAACCTATTTTTTTTATAGACTTATCTACTTTACAACACTTCAGTGAAAAAAAAAATTGTGCTAGAAACGGACATATCCAAGCAAAATTCGGACACTTCATACAATGTTAACAAATTTCTTGACTCTCCATGGGAGATAGCCAACAGCAAAAAAAGGTGGGTTCGGTTTTTCAGATCTATCTCCTCGAATCTTGGGCGCAAACAGTAATGATTTGAGTTTTATTTTTATAGCTTGAAAATATACAAAGCTAATACCCAAATTTAAAGTAAACTTTTATCGGGCAATTTTTTTTTATTAAACTGTAAGCTTTAAACTCGATTTACTCGAAACTATTCTAAAACGTTTGTCCGAAAATAAAAAAATTTCCAAGTAGGTATTTTGTCAAAATTCAAGTTAGGTACCTTATGTATGCGCGAAAATTTCCAAGTATCAATATCGTAACTTTAGATACGATATTTTGTATTTTGGTTTTCACACAAGCTAAAACATTTAACTGAAAAAAAAAACATATTATTAAGGGCAATAAATCTATTATTATTACATTATTCTAATACATGTTGCTATCGAAACCTATTTTTCATTCATAATCCTTTCAATAGTGTAAGTAAAGTTGAAGAAATTTTACAATACATATTTGCAAAAAAATCTTTTTTTGCATTTTATTCAAAATTCACTTTTTAGAGTTGGCTGTTACAGTCGATATAAACTCGAAAAACATTAATCATTTCACTTTATGTACTAAAAATTTACAGTATGCCATATTTAATATGAACGAATAGGTAATTCAATCTAAATTACTGAAAAAAAGTAGCATACATAAAAAAACAAAAAATATTATGTTAATTGACTTGATTCGCAAAATTTGTTTTTATATACTCATCCACATTTTAGGATCTGGTTTGGTTATTTGGTTTGGTTATCAAGTCTTTCGTACGAGTTGATCAATTTAACGAAACAAATCACATGATAGTATGAGTTGATGGTGAGTAGTAGACGGCCGAATGTGACTGTTCTTATTTATCTATATTATTAATTATCCGAAAACCAAATTGCAGAATAATTAGGATAAAACTACTGAAAAGAAATACGAATGTTAACATTTAATTTTCACAACATGTGTATATCAACCACACGTATTTAAAAATAAAGGCAAAGGAAATTTAGAAAACTTAAAATTAAAATGTATCAGAAGTTATCAAATATTATACATATTATTTATATTCGTAGACACCAAATTTTTTATACAACATAGGGTAAAAGCACTAGTTTCCGGACGGTTAATTTTTTTTCAATTTTAAATGCATCCAATTTCGAAGAAAATAGTAGTAATGAGATATCTTCGATTTCTTGTCATAATTCAATCTATTTTGAATAATAAACAATATAAAAAAATATGTTTTAAATAAAACTTAAGTATTATTATTAAATAAATCTAAAATGTGCCCATTTCATCAGTTTTCGGACATTAAAATCTATTATCCGGACATCAATGTTTCAGTAACTGGACAAACAAAGTCTAAAGAAAAGTTGAACATACAAAGTATTTACTAAATTTGAAATAATTTTTTTTGAAATGTTTAAAGTTTTTATTCAAGTTCTTTAATTAATTAAAATAAAAATAATTCAATAAAAAATATATAATATATCCAACAATTCAGGTATATTTGAAATTATAAGTATAGCTAAAAATCATGAAAAAAAAAATCAACATTAAAACTAATAAATTCATATTTAAAGCTAAAACATTTATAAAATTAGAGACCTTATAATATCTAAATACTTCTAAATAACAGGTAATAATAATTACTGAAATAAGTTTTTGAATACGTACTAGATTAGCTTAAGAATATTTAAGACAAACATAAAATTCTTTTGCATCGTCATCATAATTTAATTAGCGATGTACATTTTAAGTGGTATCACCGATTACACATATCACACTCGATATTTTTTAGAAGATCAACTTCTATATCACTTATTAGTTCATCTGAACATTCATTTCATTTTTCTTTTTTACGTTGAGCAGTCTTCTTTTTACGTTCTTTAGTTCTCTTTAACCGTTCCATTTTTCTTTCTTTAATAGCTTCAGCATCATTTAATTTTTTTGTAAGTAAATATTTCTCGACAAGCTAAAGATGAAATTGCGCATGGGAGTTTTTCTTTATCATTTACTCTTCTTTTAGAAAAAAGTTACGTTTTTTTGTAGAAAATAGTTAAATGTTCATCTAAGGAGCTCACTGATAAGCATCGGCTTACAGTCGATGGTGTGACAGAACTTTTACTTTTATCTGGAATCAAATTAGTAGTAACGACAGGGTGCAATAGCACATCGGCCGTATTAGCCAAATTAATTGTCGGAGAGTTCGGACTTTCAGGTGGTTTAGGACTAGTATTACTGATTGAAGAAGAAAATTCTACAATTTCTTTTGATATATTTCTTGCAGAGCTGATTTCTCCATCAAAAGCTAAGATCTTGTCTATCATGGATTGCTCAACAACGAAAAATGATTCGCCGTTCTAATCGTATACCTAATATTATATACTCAACATTATCTTTTGTTGAAGTAGTATCTTGTATCTGTATAGGCGAATTAGGTTTAAAAAATTTTATTACGTCCAAAACTACATCCTAATTGACATGGCGTTTCTCAAGCTCACATTTTGCTATTTAAACTACTTCAGTCGCATATTTTATTTTGTCAGCGAAGATAATTTCTTTTAAAGTAATTTCATTTTCTGTGACGGATGACATTAAATTAACATTTTGTTTAAGTAATACTTGTTCTGTACAGTTTGTAACACATTTTTAATAATCCACTGCATCCGGATTAAAAGGAAAAAGTTCACACTTTCTGAATCCATTTGATATACTCTTTTTAAGGTTAATATTCTGTTGAATTGTTTTTTGTAAAAGTGAGCAGAATGTTTTTCTTGACAAAACCACACCAAGATTTTGTGCCATTACCTTACTGTTTTTTTTCAATCACATTTAAGCATCTAAGGGTTGCATGATGATGAGTCGTGTTTGCAGAAAGGGCGTATAAAATTATGCCGTTAGCATCACCAAAAGTGCGGAGCTCTATAGTTAAATGTGAATTGTGACCATCAACAAAAAAGAGAATAATCTTGGTAACAACTTAAATAAAATGTAACTAAGCTATTTAAGAAGGCTTATTTCCTGATAATAAGTAGTACCTTTTCACATTTAATGAGTTGATAAGGCCAGAAATTTGATAAATAAATACTCAAAAAACATTGTAGTAAAATATGTATAGTAAAACTTTCAGTGCCGTACTTTTTTAAGCATGAAAAGGTAATATCAAGAATTACATAAAAATAATGATACATTAATGAAACGCCATGGTTTTGCCATTGAAATTTATTGAAAAGCCTTAAGAATAACGTATGTCCGATAACTAAAACGGACTTATAAAAACAGTTTTAGTTTCCGGACGGGTAGTTTCATATGTATATTTAACTGTCCGAAAACTAAAATAAATCAGATTTAGGTACTTGCAAGTAACATATCCATTAAAAATATAGTATTTTTTAATATTTTCCATTGATATACGTTTAAATCATTTTTGTGAACTAATTCAGTTTCCGGACACATGTGTCCGGAAACTGATTTGGGTCTATTTTTTTGGTACTAAAATGCGGACACCAAAAAGTTCAGAAGATTTTTAATTTTTTTTTAATTTTAAACAAAATTTTAATATTCCAACATATTTTTTAAGATATTTAAACAACTTCATCACTAATATTCAAAAAAATCAATTAAATACTAATGTTTTCCTTGCTTTTTATCACTAATTTTTTATTAACAAAAAACACTTTTTGAACTTAAAATCCAAACAGTCTTGAACAATTTACTTTTAAATACTTATATATTTACATAAATGTTATTCTTTGTTTACAAGTTTGTTTGAAAAAGAATAGTGAATATAAAACGTGAAATAACTATATGTCAATTATTTAAAAATTTCTTAATATTTAAAGAAAACTAGTGAAGTGTCCGAAAACCAATACATGTTTGGAAACTAGCGCACCACCCTACATACTCATTATTAAGAGTAGATATTCTCATAGTTTTCATCAGTATCCCTTATGAGTTCAGTGGGACGCCAATCTAATAAATTTACACACAATAAACTTTAAAATATACCTACTTATATTCTCTGTGCATAAAAATATTAATTTTTTTTTTAATGTTTTGGGTTCAGATATTATTTATAAGGTCCCGTGAAATAAAGCCGAATGAAATAAAGTCAATCGACTTTGCCCAACAATTTGGAGATTAAGTAAAATTTTTTGAGCATAAAAGCTACTATAAAATTTTTGAAAAAAGGGATAAATACCAATTTCGTAGGCAAATTCTGGCTACACATCTAGTAAAGATTTACAAATAAAAAATTAGGTTTTTTTTAAATTCTGGAAAAAGTACCGCATCCTTGGGCCCATGTTCTGTGACCTTGTTTTACTTTAATTACCATTTTTGTTATCAAATTACTATGCAAAATTGAATATACTTTTCTAAATTTTTTAATATTTCGTTTGAAAATACCATATTTTAAAATATGATATGACGTACATCTTAAAATTGTTTTAAATTCTTTGCCACTATTTTATTGACATTATAATTTTTTAGAACATTTTATAGTGACCATCACATTACCATTACAAAAAACTAATAATCTTTTTTGAACATTATAACTATAATATTGCTATGGTAAGCGAAACTTGGATTTTTTAGTAATTTGAACAGTTCACTAATTTTTGTTCATATTACATCTTTCAATGATTTCGTTTTTATCAAATATTTGATCCTAATTATGCCATTCACAAAAGCCAAAATAATATTTAGCATTCTTGACCTATGGTTTGATTCTCAAATGAAAGCTTCAATAGTATGTTCTTAACTTCGGCAAAATTCTTAACATTCAGCATCAGTATAAGATATTTTTTAGTGATATTTTTAACATTTAAATATTCATCTTTTGCTAAAATTGTAAGTTAAATTTAATATTAAAAAAAAAAATAATCTAAAATTGTGACAAATCAATGGTTCAAAATTTGCAAAAACTTTTCAAAATATAAATGTTTTATTTATATACCGAATATACGTGATAAGATAACTGTAATAATAAAACAAATATATTATTCATCAAATTCAATAGCATGTGATATAAAAAAAAATTTATTGGATAAGAACCGGCTTGGAATTTTAAATATTCAAACCTATCTTATCTCATATTATATAAATTTTATTTTGCTGTCTGAAGCCTTAGTTATCAAATATTATACATATTATTTATATTCGTAGAAACCAAATTTTTTATACAACATACATATTCATTATGTTCGTATTTATATAATACTACCGAAAAGGCCCGTCATATGACGGTGGTAAAGAAAAAAAAATGTTTTAAGACACTGCAAAAAATAATTGGCATTAATAAACGTACTCAAATATTATATAAGTGTTTTTGTGTAGTGCAAAACTTTACAACAAATTAAAAAAAAAAACCATACATTTCCCAAAAACCGTGTACTGAAAATTGTAACAAAAAATTGATTTTTGATTATTTATCGTGTAAAAGTCAAGATAAATACAAAAATAAAAAATTCTTTGAATATTTTTATTATTTATTTATTTAGAGTGCGCAACTTAATTCCAAAAAGAACAATATTTGCATTAGTTCAATCTAATTCCATATAGATTAGTAATTGGATATTACCATTTCTTTATATCCAATGTTTCTAAATCTTATATTTATAAATTTGGTTGGTATACACGTATTTTTTCAACTCATTCAACAAATTTATTTGACTAAAAAAACAAAAATTTTTTAAATTATAGTTACAAAAACTATACAGTTGTTTTCTTTCTCAACTACTACTTTTTCCAATGTCTAACCTTGTGTCCTATTTATGATAATAAAAAAGGCTAATTTAACGGGGAACAGTCAAAATCGGAGAATAAATGACAATTCTGTGGTAGTTGGAGATAAATATATTCTGGAAATAAATTGTTTCCCTTATAGCTGTACCGATTAGGACTTCTGCGATTATTAAGTTTGATTTTAAATTTTTGATTGCTAACCGGCTTCCATTGCAGAGACCAGGTTTGGTATTTAGGTTACTAAGTAATATTACTATAACTTCAACTTTCAAATTAAGTTTATGTGGAATCATTCCACTTGGACAGCAGCCATTTAAAAATTCCACGGGTTAATTGTTGAATCTTATTATAGTTTTTCTAAAATGTTTAATACTTGATCGTCAATTGTATTCGATATCAGAATTTTTCAAGCAACTTTGCTTGAATAGGCAGCAAAACTATCAACATTCAAACTATTTCCAAAAATTTCCGGTACAATTACGCTCGTTTTTTTTTTTTTTTTATTTTCTACATATTGTCATCATATACACATATCCATGCATTGAATACCTATTTCTTAAATCAAACAGAACAAAACAATATTATTTTGTTATTTCCTTTCGACATTATTCGCCGTTCTCTTGAAAACAATTTTAAAATAAGAAAAAAGCAAAAACAAAAACAAAAACATAAAATTTCAAAAGAGAGAGATTAATTTTATGTAAACATTTTTTTCCAAATGCATGTGATGGGAGTGATTATTTTTGTGTTTATTTTCTGCTAAATAATTTCTGTTTGTTATTATTGTAATACTTATAAAATGCCCCGCTAATGCAGCACAGCAGCAGCAGGACATTGCCTTTTATTATATAAGATGTTATGAAAATGTAAAGCAAAAGAATATTAACTAACACGATAATTATAACAACAACAATAATAATGAAAAAAAACAGTTCATTATGAATGAAAGAATGACAATGGCGAGAATAAATTATTTTTTTTTAATGGATTATGAAAGTAGGTGTAGTATAATATGTTGATGTAGTATTAAGATGACATATTCTCTTTACAAGGTTGTTGGTGTTTTGAGTAATGTGAGACTTTTTATTTCATAGTAAGATAGTATAAACACCTCTTTCTGTAAATTAGTTAAAAGCTTTATTTAAAAAACTGTAGATAGTTATTCTCGATAAAGTTCTAAATTGGTTTTTATGATTGTTTTTGCTTCCATTAAACATTCATGTCTGTAGTAAGACAGAAACTTTTTTAATTAGTACATAATAACCTCTACAATATAGTGGTGTATACCTTTTTAAGCTGCATCCAAACTTTACTAGATTAGCGATGGCTTTGTATTAGTTGTGTATGATATTTGTATAATAAGAGTCTTCATGTACAAAAGGAAATATCATATAGGAAGCTAAAATTCAAAAAACCTACCCAACATGAACGACGCATAGGAAAATATAAAATGCAAAGTAAAAACTTCCAAAAACGTAGAAATTACTAAAAAAAAAAACAAAAATATAAAAACTAGCTAAATAAAAACAAACTTCAAATATAAGCAATTGAGAATATTCAAAAATATGTAATTGAATTAACCTCTAGAATATTTTGTTTTAGAAGATTTTTGAGTGTAGATTTTTTTTTATATATTATAACATATTCTGTCAAAAATATTCTACGACCCTAAATCAATTCCCTCTTTTAAGGAAAATGCCTTAATATTTCATCGTATTGTTTAAAATATGAAATTCTTATTTCCTGGAAACCTAAATTACATAAACTTAAATTATATTAACATTAGAAAATGAACTAATAAAATTGAATAACAGTATAGTTTGAATTCAAAAATAATACTTCCTAGCTGTTATAAATGAAATAGTTACGTTTAATGTTATCCAAATGATTAGTGACGAAGTGACGAGATTTTGAGATTTCGGTAAAATTTAACATAGTTCAATATAATTTATTTATTGATGGTGAAATCATAAATGAAATTATTAATGTATTCTCTAAAAGAAAGAATAATGCTTAATAATTATTATAAAAAAAAATATATATATAAAATCAAATAGAATACAAAAATGAAAAGTTAAGTAAAAAAGCAAAAAATAGATTAAAAAAAGGAAAAAAAATAAAAAAATATTTAATTTAGACTGCAGCAATACGTAAAATGAACACATCAAAATTTTTGTATTCAATTTTAATAAATAAAGTGACAGGAATAGTAAAAAATATTCAAAAATTTAAGTTAAGAATTTGATTGTGTATCGCCATAACTGCAACATTATAAGAATATTAATGGAAAATGTAGAAGAAGTAAACTAATACTTAGCTATTTTTCCAAAGTTTTTGTTAATAAAATCGATCGAATTTCATTTGGATTTATTTAATGGCATCTACTTATATAACAGTTAGGTACTAATGAAAAAAAATAAGTTAGAATAAAGTAGAATTCTATCATCTATTATTCTACACTATGTACCTACTGACATTAAAAAACAATAAATATTATTTTGTTTGCAAAATTTCAATTTCAAGTCAATAAAATGTTAAGCCAAGAAAATAAATTGTAAATAAATAAATGTGTAAATCTATATGTATATATTGTATTATACGTACCCAAAACAGCATGACATTTTCAATAAGTTTTTCTTTTTTGAATTGATATTTTATATATTTGATTTTCGACATACATAGTACGAAATCTAATATGTGAGTAATTGTATATACGTAATATTCCATTTACGAATTATAATTTTATTGATCTAAACAGAAAACAGAATTTTTCAAGATTTTATTTTAAATTTACAGCATTAAAGAATTTAAATATAATATCAACTACTTTTTGGAATTGTTGAGTTGAAAAAAAATATTATGTTCAATATTTTCAATATATTAAAATATTTTAAACATGTACAAGTGGTTAACCGTGATTTAGAGTCAGATTTTAATAAATATTTGATTTTATATTATTTTAGCTTTCTGACAAATATCACTTCAATAATTCAATAATTTTCTATTTTAATACTAAAATGTTTTATACCTTACATTTTACGATTCCATGGTAAATATTTTGGTACTTACTTACTAAATTTTTTATATAAATTTGACTTATAATACAATAGAAAATTAATGGGGAAAATGTTTGTGCTGTAACGTAGGATCTACAATGATGACATCTCTTATCTCTACTGTATTATACCTAGAAGAAACCGGGCAAAAGAAATAAATTTTTTTGAGAAAATGCAAATTAAAATAATTTTTAATAAATTTGAAAATTTGATATGTTGAAAGTATCTAAAAACAATGTATAGAATAGTAATATTCATAGCAAACTACAAAAAAATAAAAATTATTCAAAGTTTTAAGTCTTAATCTTTATAAAATAAAATAAAAAGAATATCAGATAGAATTAATCTTTTTTTATAAGATTTAATTTTTTTTTTTACTTTTTTATTTCTCGAGAGAAGGTGACAGTTCGGAGTACATTTTCTTTATTTGACTGTTGTATTGTTGTAACTACCTACAAAATTTTTGCTCAGAATAATTGAAACTAAAAAAAATATCAATTTAGAAATATTTTAAACAATCTACCATAAAGGAATTATAATTTTTTTTTATTATTTTCAATATTTGATAATCTTCTTATATATAAAGAAGGATGTTTGTATGTATGTATGTATGTATGTATGCATGTATGTATGTTTGTATGTTTGTGTCAGAACTCCTCCGAGACGCATTCACCAATTTCAACAAGATTTTACAAGATGGTTTTTTACTACTTAGAATCGAATCCGTGATATATTGTTTTCCAAAATTCTGACTGGTTCGGGTACCTGTCATACAACTCCGAGCACGTGACAAAAATATTTCAAAAACCAAAGGTGCTAGAGAGCTGAAAATTTACACACAGGTACTCTTCCAAAAATAAACAAATACGATTTTCACATTTTTTCGAAATTTTGACTGGTTCGGGTAATTGTCATATATAACTCCGAGCTCCGCAGATACCTCAAATTTTCTAATAAGAAAAATAGTTTTCATTGGAAACCAACATATGTGTATTAAATTGGAGCCAAATCGGTCCAGTTTCTGAGATATGAATTTTCGTTCAAAAGAGCTCTGGCGGAAAGCAGGTCCAACAAAAGATGTTATGCAGACCAGGTCCTGAATTTCAGATGTTATGCAGACCATATAGAATTTTCTAATGGAGCTTGAATTTAGCTTATTTATTTTACCCTTTTTAGTGCAGTTAATATTGGTACGAAATAATGGTGATAGTCATTCAAAAAGCAAGTTTTTAAATTTTTTTTTTATTTTATTAAACAGCAAAACAAAATTCTCATTTTTATTTATTTTTATCTTTCAATAAAATAAAGTAAACATTTTTTTTTAAATATTTGCCTTCAATTTAAGCGTACTAAAACTACAAAAATAAACTTTAGAATTGCAGTTTGATATAAGGTTTTCAAAGCAAGTGATGATTGTAATTACGGAAAAAGCAAATAGACGAAATTCTATGAAGTCTTGATATGATCTGATTAAGAGATTTGGTAAAAATTTAATCTTAAAAAAATCCTAAATTGAAGGCAAATATTTCTAAAAAAAATTTTTTAGAAAAAGAATGGAATGTAAACATTCATCTGACTTTATTTACATTTATAAAAGGGAAAGTTTGTTTGTTTGTTTGTTCGCTATACACGCCCACAGTTTTAAAGATAGAGTTCTGAAATTTTGCACAGTTATTCATGGTCAAATAAGGACGCGGTACTTTACAAAGCCATCAGATGAGAGGTTCGGGTTGCTGCCGTACAACTCCTAGCACGTACGTCTCAGGAATATTTCAAAAACCAATAGTGTTACAGGCATGAAAATTTACACTTAGATACTATTTCACAAATAAAGAATTATGACTGTCACTGCTTTTGAAAATTTGGACTGGTTCGGGGTGCTGCCGTACAACTCCTAGCACTTACGTCTCAGGACTATTTCAAAAACCAATTGTGTTACAGGCATGAAGACTTACACTTAGATACTCTTTCACAAATAAAGAAATTCGAATGTCACCGATTTCAAAAATTTGGACTGCCGTACAACTCCTAGCACGTCTCAGGGGTGTTTTAAAACCAATTGTGTTACAGGCATGAAAATTTACACATACATACTCTATCAGGAATGTTTCAAAAAAAGATTGTGTTACAGACTTGAAAATTTATTCTTGGGGCTCTATGAAAAATAAACAAACATATGTATTTTCCTGAAAAAGTATTTTCGAATTTAGGAATCAGTATAAAATTTTTACACGACTATGTGAAGTGGTTATGTGAATTAGCCCCAAAAATGTGACGATTCGTTTTATTAATCAGAAAATACTGCAGAGTGTTCCTGGGGGCCATGTGTACAAATCGATAGATACAGTTATCAATGAAAATGAAGTTGTTCCTCCTCACCAATTGGAATTAAAAGTAGTAGCTTCAATATTGCTTCTACGAAACTTGAAGAAGCCAAAACTACGGTACTAGATTAAGAATGAGAACTTGGCATCCTCATTTCATTTAAGTACAAATTCCAATTGATTGTGGAATAGGCGAACATATCTTTATTTCAAGAATACCTCAACAGCAAAGAACGTATTTGCTAATTTTTCATCAGAAAAGATCACCGAAATATTGTTTACAAAGAAATAATTTTAATATAAGTATAGTTTAAGTTGTAGTATTGTTGATTTTGTTATCGTAGTGAAAAAAAATATTAGAATATTTTTGATAAACCAATTTTTTTCAATTCGATTCATAAATCAAACTTCATTGAAATAAATTCGATACATTTTGTGGCCGACCCGGACAACGTCGGGTAACTTTGCTAGTATAATATACATGGAGATTGGTGGTTAGCTCATGAATTAATGTTTTTAATTATTCTGTTATTAATAATTTAATTAACTTTGCTTATAATTGTTAGTTCAAATCAAAGAATAACAAACACAACTATTCAGTTTCATTACCACGACACTATTAGAACAAGTATTAGTTTCATTCATTCAACATCAATTCTATTTATAACTTACTAACAAGTAATATTATCACCATTATTTACACACCTATGAACTATGATAGGTAGTATTTTGATTTAAATCATCATTTTATCAGCAATGAAAGTTTAACCATTTAATATGCGATTACTCTGATACGAATAAATTATCTTTTAAAGATTAATATATTTTTATTTAGAAATAGAGTTTCATATTCATAAGTTAAATATTTATTTTGAGATTTTATTTCAAAAATAAAATATTCGAATGGTTATTTTGCTTCAACGTTACATCTTACATTTTACCATATATAGCTAAAACTTTTCGAAACAATATCAGTGATAACCTGGGGAGGCAAATTTATGACCAAATTGTTAAAACTTGTAATTTGGTTCTAGAGCCGTGTTAAAATTCTCAAAAGTTATATCGCTCAACAAAGCATAGAACATGGTTTAATAAGTTGTGATATCATAAAGGTATACAATATAATGCTACTTGTTTGTTTAGCGAAAAAAAATTCTTTCAAAGTGATCAAACTAGTGTACCTAATACTGTAGATGCATATACAGAGTGTTAATTGATGCATATATAAAGTGTTCATCTTCTTAGCAGTCAACCGTGTTGTGGATGATAGATAGCTGGATTTTACAACCATAAATAGAATGTAATTTTTAAATCTTAAAAATATTTAAACCATTAAAACTGAAAAAAAAAAAACTAGAAACAGAATCGCAAATTCAAATCCGTTTTTTGTTCATGAAAATCCCATTTATCACCACATTAACGATTGATTATTTAGTCGAAAATATTTTATAACATTTTTTAAGCTAATAGATAAAGGGCCTTTCAGCCACTGGAATCTATACAATTTAGGAATTGAGTTAGGCAAATACAGGACAAAATAAAGTAATTATAGAAGAGAAAATTTGTAAGTGATGAACTACTACAATTTTCATCGATACTTTCACCAAGGTACATAAAATCATCGACTTTTTTATTATTAGTATTAAGAGCCAACTGGTTATGATATCATTGATAGTAATTAAAACTCATGTGTCAATTCATCGAACGTATGGAAAATAACATTTAACTCAGGAGATATTTCCGGTTTAGGATAAAAAAAGCTAATTAGCTAAGTTTTGTTGTTAAAATTAATCTAGAGAACCAGCTACATATTTCTAAAAAATCATTATTAATATCACAAACTAAGTTTAGAGTACTATCGAACATCATCAGCAAATAATGTTAAATGAACTTTTAACATTTATTCAAAAAGCGAATTAATAAATATTAAAATATATAGAATTGAGTTTAAAACAAATATAGAATAATTCTATACAGAGTTTATTATGAATAGTAACAAACTTTATAGAACTGATAAAAAAATGTTTTTTTTTTTGTATTGTAATTTGAGTTAGTTCAACTATATCGAATTAACCAAATGCATTAAATTGTATTTCTAACCAATATATAGCATTCTAAATACTCAAAATTATTACATATTCGTATTAAGCGAATTCAGAAACATACGCAGGTGTCAAAATACTGAGGATTAGTAGATTTTCGTTTTGAAAATAAGAAAGGAACACAAACTTTCTTTTTTAATAACAAAACTTATTTATTAGAAAGATAATGCTTGTTTTTTTTTTCTTCTTTTTGTTCTGGATCGAATCGAATTATGCTCTTAAAAAATACATATTTTACATACCTTGATAAAATAACTACAGTGAATTATCTTAATAGAAATTTGAGTTTTATTTTCAAGCACAAAACATCTTATCCTATTCTATAATTTTTCAAGTATAATTTAACCACTCGGTATATATACTATAATGTGCCACGTAGTGGGAAGACAAAGAACAGATTAAGAATGATATCATATCATAATTCATAAGAATTTCTATTTTAAGATACTTATAAAAAAATAAAAAATAAAACATGCACACAATATTAATTATCAGAAATAGAATACATTAGTTCACTATAAATAAATGATAATTCTGATTGACGTCTACATATATGTTAATAGGCCCCAAGCATAATACATCTAAAATAATTTACTCAATCCAAATATTATGATAATTTCCATTTGTACATAATACATTATATTACACAAGGCTTATTACCAAAATTAGAATCTATACATAATATCTATACTTTCTTAATAAACATTTTTACCATTATTGAAAGTCTTAATTTTTGATCCTATATAGAAAAACACCAACATCCTTTTAAAAGAATTTCAATATTAATATTTTTTCATATTTGTTTTTGCTTTTTAACTTTATTTATTAACATAGGGCAGGGTACACATGATTTGATAGCTAAACTTGAAGTTACATTAAGGTTTTAACTGAAAAACAACTAAAACAACAAAAGAAAAATTTTTTTTTGTACAAAAAGTTCAAACTTTTTAAGAGCTTTCATTTATTTTAATAAAAGTTTGATTTCTTAGAAGTACCTAGATGATTCAGAACGATTTACGAATAGATATCATAAAAATTTCAAAATGGTAAATTTTTTTTTTTCTTTGTAATTAATTAAAAGTAAAACAAAAAAAAACACCCAAAAATTAAAAATTCCCTTAAGCCATATTTCTTTTAAAAAGTTGATGAATTGTGCCAAAAATGGTTAACATTTAATCATTTTCATTATCTCGTTGTAGCATAACGACTCAAACTACTACATTATACATAATATGTGTGTAATGCTATGTACGATTATAACTCATTCTACAATAAAATGTATTTTTAATCATACTTTGTAGTTGAAAATAAGTAAGAGATTAAGTTAGAACCAATTTCCGAACTATTTTTTTCTTTTAGTTTTTAGATTAAAATTGTTAGTGTATAGTGTAGAGAATTTTATATTAATTATCCACCAAAGTATCGATAGCAATCATGCCATATTCAGCAATTGCAAATCCTTCTTTAATACTAATAAGATGAAGCCAAAGCGACAGTTTAGCTTTTTAGAAACAATTATCTACGAAAAGGACTATAATCTGAAGAGCTGGGACAGAAAATCTCAAAAAAAAATCTGTGAATAATCATGCGTAGCCTCTATATGATAAAAAACTCAGAATATAAAGTTATATAATATATAGTTTCCTGGACATATCAGTCAATTTGACGGAACGGAAGCATTAGTCACTCTGGGTGTCAAAATATATTTAATTTGGGTTCATAGTCAGGGTCGTCTAGATTAGTTACTAATGTATGGTCTGGCATGGTTTAAATTGCATAACGGTGATACTTTGGGCTCACATACTTTTAATTATTTTTATTATTAAATATAAAAAAAAGTAAATGTACGATAAATTCTTCAGTAAATACATATTTTTCCTAAATTTTAAAATGAAAATTCTAATGAAGGAAAGTAAAAGCTAGAATTTTTTTTGCATTCGTCATTTATGGCGGTTTTCAAAACTAGTTTTTAAATAAATCTCTGAATATTCCACGAGAATTCTGTACATATTTTAATTTTTTAAATATTTATTTTCTTGTTTCTGTTTTCTAAAAAATACATATCCCTGATTAGTAAAATAAAAAAATATTAATGGTATTTTATGCTACCTTTGGAGTCAATTTGTTATCAAAACATGAAGGGAGCAAAAGCTGATGTACAATATAATGTGGAAGATCTGAAAGTCGAGGCAAGTTTTCGAAATATAGAAATTTTCTGACAAAATCGGTATTCAACCAAAAACAAATTAAAACTATTCGAATTCAATATAACTACCGTGTTTCCTATTATACGACCGTGAAATGTGAAAATAAAGCGTAAAAAATTCATAAATAGAAGGGGAGGAGGAGATGTTCGCGTACTATATAACAAATTACAAATTGGTATAAAGTATTTACACTTTATACTTTATTTTGCACGCTATCTGTATGTAAAAAAATGTAAATGCAGCTGTTTACTAACAGTGCTAGAAACGACAGTGGCTTGAGTCTATAACGTAATAAGTTCACGGATAAACCATGTAATATTTTTAAAAGAAGGATCCTACATGAATGAGGTTTGATCAAAATTACTCAATTTATAATTTAGATTGAAACAATAAGTTCAAATCGTACGAACTAAAGATGTACCTGCTATTGATCGGCTGAATTCCAGAATGATCAAGTCAGATTATGAAAAATTATTATTTTAAATAATAATTAATCCAGTTTCGATACAATGTAATTTAGTCTATTTTTTCGGAAATTTGTGCCAATTTACACAATAACTTGCTTACAATTTTATTTTTACATAAATTTAATTATGTAGGTCAGATTTTAAGTGTAATATAATACCAATATTAATACTAGTATTTTAAGAGATAATCATCAAGGTCAGTGATTTAGATTGATTATAATTTTGAATGAATTTATTTCCAATAAAATGTAAATCGATTATCTCATGATAGTAAACGAAACATTAGATGAAGGATAACATAATAAATATAAAAAGTAAGCAAGTTAATTTCATTTACGAAAATTGATTCGCCCAGAAATCGTGATAAGAATTTAAAAAGAAAAAAAAACAAAAAAAGAATCAAAATTAACTGAAATATGACCGATTATTGATTATTCTTTGATATTATATAAATTATTTCTTCAAAAGTTAATAAGGAGATCTTTCTAAAATAAGACGAAGACACTTGTAAGTTGAGGGGTATATATTTAAAAAAGATTTTTTATTAATATTTTTTTTTCAATATCATGCATTGAAACCTTCAATTTAGTAATTGGAAAATAATTTAAAAAAAAAAAAAAGTGATAGAAATCTAGAATATCAAACAGTCTTTTGCAATGGAGAACATCAATGCGCCTCAATAATAATGAGAGTAATCAATAATATTCAATATTAAATGAAAAATTTGATACAACCAGAAGAAATTCATGAATATTATATTAGAGATGAAAAATAATTTTAAATGTACTTACTGTCTCCATTTTAAACCAGTTTTTCTAGATTTTTCTTTTTATGTTCTTGACAGTAACTTAGGTAGAATCACCTTTTCGTGCTTAATTAATTACGGTACTGCAAGCTTATACTACAATGTTTGGAGCATTTATTTATCAAACTATACTGGAACTCATTAACCTTTGCTTCAGCGGCAAATGAAATATACGTAATCAGGCAAGATTAACATATGTTAATATTTTTCATAGTATAGAACTTAAATAAACATGTACAACTGTGATGTCAGATCAAATTCGCTGATTTTGCAGATTCGATAGTTTGTCATTTCGGGGGCGATATATTTTGTATGGAGAATTTTTTGACAAAAATAAGTGGTTTTTATGTTTTTATGATTATTCTTGTATGAGCATTACAGTTACTTTTACGTTTGCTTTTATTACCTGCCTGAATATCTATCCTCTAAGATATTTTTTTGGAAATACCGCGATTTTAGAAAAAGAAAGTGCTACTAGGGAGTTCCGTTTGTTACAAGGTACTTATAACAGAGTTAATAGTTGCGACAACAACAGTTTATCTATTTCAGTGAAATAAAAAAAAATAAAATAAAATATATATATTTTGGTAAGGTTATTTACTGAATTTTCAGTATTTGCATTAATATGGATGAATTTAAAATTTTATCTTAGAAAGGTAAGTAAGTTTTGTAATTTTTAGTAAAAGTGCAAGATAAACAAAAAAAATTGCGTTTCTCTTCAAAAAACTTATTTCTTAATATGCTTTGGTGCATATATCACTAAATTTCTCCGAAATCAAGCAAAACTGTTCAAAATATATGAAATTAAAAAAAAAAAGCCGTTATAGGTATATGACACTTTTTTTTATTGAGTAAAAAATGAAAAAAATAAAAAAAATGCACACAAAAGATACAAAAAACTTTTTTTTAACAAGAACAAGCATATTTCTCTAAATTGGTGGAACATGTGCTAGATGATGAGCATGCTAATGTTAGACCACCGGAAGAAATAGTATGTGAACTAGTTGCCGGTCCCTCAAGAGTCAAAAATTATCGTATTTCGAAAAACTAAAATGAAGAATCAGATGCTCAAAAAGAAAGCATCTTAGAACTAAGTGATGGTATGATTTTGAAGATGAATCACTAGATGATGAATCAGAAGTACAAGAAGAAAATAATCACAATAACCACACAAATCAATATTTTATTGGAAAGAATAGCACAAAGTGTTATCCAAGTGTAATTCCATCAATATACCAAAAGACCAGACAACAAAATATTTTCCGAGAAAAATCGATAGGTTCGTATCCATCAACAAAAAATTTAACTGATTGTGAAACGTTGGCCGAAATTTTCAATACATCAATTGTTGACATAAACTTTTAATTTAACTTCGTAATATAATTATTCTTTTTTATAACATACCAAAAATAAAATTGGGCATAGACACGTTTTTCCGAACTTTTCTTTATATATTCAACATTTACTCAAAAGACTAGGCACTGATTCTGATTTCATTAAGATCGGCCAAATATTGAAGATTTTATGCAAAAGTAAAAAAGTAAATATTAACATTCGTTAATCCTGCGCAAGTGAAGGTTAAATGTGCAAAACTGCTGCTATTGTCAGGAACTAACCCTTCTTAAATAGAATATCTTCATTTTATTTAATTTGTTACCAGATTATACTCTCAATTATTTTTTGTCATTTATTTTATCCCAATGACTGATGACATAGGGTGTTGGTCGCAATTATTATGAAACGCCGATTGAGAAATGATTCATAACCAACAATTGGAGTTTTGAAACAAAAAATTAAAGAAATAGAGTATTCCATTATACTATTTTTACTGCATAGGAATATTTTTATATATAGGATTCGACTGTACCAATAAATAATGGTAATTTTTTTTTTAAATAATAAAACACATGTTATTGTTATTTATTCCAACGTGCCACAGAAGTGAAATAAATGCAAATCTTCTTTAAAATTTCTAAGTTCCAACCAGGTTTTTGAAGCTAACATAATAAGCTTGCAAAAAAGTTTAGTAGTACGTTAGAAAAGTAAGTTGAAATACGTTTAACATTTGATTCAAAAATTTGTTTACGAAAAATACAAGACTGTTTCAATAATTAATATCGGTTGAGGCTTGTGTTATAATTGGGCCTATAAGTCTTGCGATATCCACATTTTTGGTCTTTATACATAAACCAACAGGTTTTATACAAGTGGGTACGTTCGGACTAAAGAGGGAAAAAGAAATTATGAAAAAAGAAAGATGATATCAAAGACAGTTAATATTAGTGCTCTTCAATTTGGCCAAAATATAAGTAAATTATCATGTTTGGAAAACACTTGTTATGAATATAATCCATTTATTATAATTTAGTATTTATTTATTATGAAATTAAATTGGTTAACTCTATATCCTAAATGGTAGAAAGCAAAAACAATGCAATCCAACAATGTATATTCTTTAATAGTCACGAACGGCACTAACAGCAACAGTGGACTATAATTTGGTTTGTGAAAATTCAACGATTTCAAAACAAAAAAAAAACAACAACAAAACAAACTGGGTATATCCTACTTAGTAATGGGGTTTTAACTTTTACATTATCAATATTAAATAACCCGATTCTACTTGTAATGAATTCGTTTCACTATTTAAATATCGTATTCACTAATAAATTTTCTAACATTCTTACTTAGAACACTTTACATATATTTTGTTATTATTTGAAAAGTTTCTTTAATCTTAAATAATTTTCTTATAATATTTATCAAAGCACCTATTTCTAATTACTGTAATTTTAAAACTTGTGTTCCTTAATTATTGTATATTTCTCTTTGACTCTACAAGTAGGGAATATAATAATATATACATTGTAATTAATTGGATAAATCTTGGTATTCTCTAAAATTAAGTTATCTCTATTGGATTACAAAGTAAAAAAATTTAAGTTTTTCCTTCTTGTTTTTTGTTTTTTTTTCTTCAATTAGGATTTGAAGTAATTTACATACACTTTACTAATGAATCGTCATAACAACGACAGCAAAAACAACATCATAAATCATATACATAGTAGGTATCTTCACATAAAACAAAAACATATTTTTTCTAAGTTAGTTAAGTTACGATGATTTCGAGATATAAGTTGTTAAGAAGACTTAGTGAGAAAGAAAAAAACAAGGTTAGTTAATCTTTGGTAAATATGTGCCAATTAGGATTTTTAGTTGTATTAAATACCAAGTTTTTCCAACAAATTTTAATAAAAAAAAATATTTTTGTACTAAGTACATACATTTATACACTTATGTATTGCATTCTATAATATAAGGCAGACATTTTCACTTTCTATTTTTAAGTAATATGTTTTCCATTAAAAACTTTTAACACTTTTTAAGTCATTCTATATAAAATTAAGTATCATAAACTAACAAAACTGCAAATAACTATAAAATTAATGTGCTACTACTATAAAACGAAAAAAAAAAACGAAAATAAATATAAAAAACAAACAAAAGAGACGGAAGATCTATAAGAATATAAAAAAAGTATACAGGGTGTTATGTCAACTATGTATAGAATTTAGGCCAACATTAACAAAAACGTATAAGCCCTCCCTTATATTTTTGGAATTTTAAGAATTTTTCAAAATTACATTATCTAGTTTTATACTCTAACGGTTAATTAACTAATTATTGGGTTTTATGGTTTAACGGTTAATTAATTTAAGCTTTTTGTATTGAAAGTTCTTGGAGATAATTTTTCTGATTGAAGATTTTAGAGATTGATTGAAATTTTGATTTTAGACACTTTCGTAAAGTATTTCAAAAAACTATTCTAGGTCTTTTGAGTCGGAAGTTATCTGGCCCTACATTTGAATAATTATACACAAAATAACAACGGAACAATGCACATTATTTTTACTATCGAATATTTATTTGTTCCTTATCTCCGATTCGAATACCATTAATATCATTTTCATACTTCATAAATCACAGAAGTCATATAGCGTAAAAAAAAATTGTAAACTCCCAAAACCAGTACTAAACGGACGCAGATATTTTTTTTCACTTTTTTATTTATCTTTATTATTTTGTCGAATAAAATCCTTATTAAGAACTATAATAGTTGACTAAAAGAACGTGACTAAAAGAAAGTGACACAATTTTTTTTTTGGATAAAAGTGTCCATTATAATATTTTATCAATAAAAAATTTGATAATATCTCACTTTAGCATTTAAAAGTTATGCCTATAACTTATACCTAAACCATCGTAAAGGTTCTAATATCATTCTAATATCCCGCCCAATATGAATTTTTGTGCAATTTAATCCCAACAATCACCCAGTGTATTTATTAAGAGTCAGAAATACGTTGTATATATTTCATATGCATGTAGAATTTTTTTTTATGAAAGGAAACAAGAAAATTTTATGTGAAAACTTTGAATTTGTGTTTTAATATAATGTGCTTAATGTCTACATAAGCACGTCAACAAAATTGAATTGAGTTGTAAAAGTGAGAAAATTTTTATTTTGGGTAATTTTCTCTTTTCTCCAATCTATTCAATTCAGTATTTTTGTATTTAAAAGATTTCTCAAAAATAAGTGTGGGAAGCTGAAGCGTTTCTGACTTCAAATTATTTGTAATCATAGTTATGATACAAGATATTTAAGAAATAAATAATTATTGAAGCAAATTAAAGGTTTTTGTGAATGTTTTAAGAGAGACTGATTAATATAACAAAAACGAAGCAAGTATCAGACTTTAACCCACCGAAATCTTTTTATCTTCAACTACTCTTAAATATTGAATTTTATAATTTTATTATTTTAAAATATTTCTTACCATTCCAAGAACTATGTCTTACATATTCAGTGGTATTTTGGGTTTCCTCAAAATACTCACATGGAACATTTGCTTTAATTACTCTCTATGAATTAGGTAGATATTTATAGCTATATGTGAAATATGTATTTTGTTTTTGTTGATGATGTCAAACTGTTTGCCATTCAATGAATCATCAAATGATTGTCTTTCTCTACAAAATGATTAACAGAAATTATATTTTTGATGGTAAGCTTCAGTAATTTTGAATGAAATGTAAGTGTCAGTATGAAATATTGATGGCTCAAGCATTGGAGAGAAAACCGGTGCCGGCGTATTTGAACCAAGATTGAAATTTAGCACATATCCAACTGTTGAAACCTATGATCAAGTTGAAACCTATGTCATCGAGGTATCGGCATTACAATGCAGTGAAAGAGGGCATAAAGGTGTCAGCACAGACATAGTTTCAGATAGCCCAGTAGCTTTTAAAGCTCTGGTTTCCCCAATTTTTATATTAAAGCTTATCTATAGCTGTTACAGAAGTTTAATAAAGCTAGCGGAATAAAATAGAGTTATTCTTATATGGCCTCCTCGGAATACAAGGTAATGAAGAAGCAGATTCCTTTGAAATACAGGCGCGAAAAGTTAATTCTTAGAACCAAAGCCAAGTATTGTTAGTTCAGACACCTACCTACAAAAAATTGTTTCCAAGTGGGAAACCTCAGAAACCCAAAACATATAGGAAATTTGCCAAGCACTTATACGCCATCTAATTAAAGCCTTTTTCAAACTAATTATCCAACGATTGAATCAGGTCATCAAGCAGGCTATATCGAATGTCAGAACGATGATATGGTTTATCACAGGCAATGGCCCATTTAACAAGTATCTGTTCAAGATTAGTAGATCGAACACAGACAGATGCAGATTCTGTTTAGAGAGAAAGAAATCCTCCTCTCACATTCTGTTTGTTTGCAACGCCATAGTTCGCCAAAGACATAAATATTTTCAGGAATACAAATTACCTGATTCACAAATTGACATTAAAGTAATAATAGAGTTCATCAAGTACATAGACCGACTAATTTTAAGATAATAAAGTCGACTATTAATTTTTTTTTAGTTTTTCTTTTAATTTTGAAAAAAAAATCTGTTATGCATTTGAAAGCCGAACATTGCAATAAATAAATAAATAAATTGGTCAATTGGCTTTTTCATATAAGATATGAAAGCTAGGTTTGAAAGTTTATTATAGATTGAGTTATGAAGCGTATTTAAATCATCATTTAATCAGATTTAGTTCATTGTAATTGTCATTCATACTTCTTTTTTAAGAATAGGATTGTTCTGGAATAGTTAAATTTTTACGAAATAGTTGTAAAAGTATTAGTATATAGTTTCAAATTATTATTTTTTCATAAACTTAACAAAAACTTTCAATGTTTATAGAAGGATTACTTAAACAAACTTTACAGTATCAGTTATATTACAGTATAGATATCTTAACCATTTGGTTTGAATGTTAAATGAAACATTGAAGTGATAATAAAATTTTGTTTAATTTCTAAAATTCACTAATTTCTAAAATGACATACATACATACATAAATATTTCTGTGCTTAACAAAAATAAGCTTTAATGACAAACAAAATAAAAACTTATTTTACTATTTATAAAACCTATTCTGCTTCATCTTATATTTTACACATATCTACTCTACAGTAGTGTGCCTATATTTAACTCTCATTATAACTCTTCTATAGCATTTACACTTTAATAAAACCTTTTTCAAAATCAAAAAATTCTTTTCAATACTGGTTCATTAAGTGTGGCAAACTACTGCTATTGTCAGGAAGTAAACCTTCTTAAATATATAAATAGCTCTATTTTATTTAGTTTGATATCAGATTAAGGTTTCAATTATTTTTTGTTATTTATTTTATCTCTCACAAATGGTACTGGACCAGGTCGAAAAACTCATAAAATATTTTTTGCTTCATCGGGTGATCGAACTTGGAAGCTTTCGTTTAAAAGGTAGGTATTCTAAATAGTTTGCCACCCTTAAGCTTAAAATAACGTCATCTGCTGTCGATTTTATTTTGATTTGCTACAGAGTTATGCCAGGGTGAAATTCAATCAAATTTTTTAATTTGTCTGATTATGTCTGTTTGTCCAAAATGTCTGTCTCGTAACAACACGACGCTTCTTTTTTTAACAATGCGGAATCATTTCTTTTAAATGCTGACATGATTTTTTAACTGAATTCACATTCATTTTTTATATTTTAGCAGCATCTGCTACTGTTGCCCTTTCTCCGCTTTTTTGCTGCATACAAAATCCATGTCACTTATTATAAATATTATAGAAATTCCTTTTATTAAATAAAATGAATTAAGTGAAGTGGTTAATATCGAAATTTAGAAAGTAGTTTTTGAAATTGAAACGTTTTTTGTTGATTTTGAAAAAGGTTGGTTCGGTTTTGAAAAAGTTGCCTTATAAGAGCGTTTGTTTAGTTCTGAAAGAGTTTTTCTCGTTTTAAAAGGGTTTACTTGATTTTAAAAAAGTTTTTCTTGAAGTGTAAATGCATATAAAGAATTATTTTTTCGTAAGCTTCAAAAAATATAAGTTAGCTTCATATCATAAATTGAAAATTTGTCATTGACCCAAGTGTCAATATGTTTCCACCTAATATCATTAGAGGTCCAATAGTTGATGTAAATATTATGCCTTCACGAACGAAGTACCCCCAATTTATTTTTTTACTATTTAAGTCTTTAGTTTTCATCCAAACGCTTTAACCGTTTATGTATTTGCAACACTGTTAATTTTTTTCTGAGGTTAGCTGATTTTCCACATCATATTCTTGCATTAATGTCATGGGTTGCATTCCTGCATTACATGGAGTGATTATATAAAACGTTTTAGTTTCACTTAAATTTGGCACCTTTTATGATTTCTTCACAACTTTACAGTTGTTTGAATAAATATAAGCATTTTATTCAAAGGAGGTTGTATTAGGAAATCAAAATATTCAAATTGTATTTGTATCAAAACTGTATCATGACACAACAGAATATTAAATTTAAAATCATTCAGGTTCTATAAAAATTACAATTTCGTTTGTTAATATTATTATTAAGGGTTTATGGGATTTACTCTATTCAAAAAATTTTCATATAGATTTTCTTTTCTATAACACCTATCTATGAAATATTTTCATGTTTATATTATTCTCTTCATTGTTAACTTAACAAACACAAAATAAGTGAGTATACCTTATTGGATTTCATGGCAACGTTACATGATTTATGTACATATGTTGGTGTTTTTTTTTTTGTATAGCTGTTTTCGTAAATCTTTATATAGAAAAGAATAACTAGCATTGGGAAGATAATATACCACATGAATGTAAATGTTGGAGTAGATGAGGTGGTGTCAAGTACGTATACAGAAATTTAAAATGAAAAACTCGATTATACTTTTGTTTTTTGTTATTTCCGTAATAAATGTGAAAACTTTTCGTGAGAGTTTAAAGTTTCAAATTGGTTAAAAAAAATGTAAATGAAAAGTGATTTTTTCAATAATTTAAAGTGAGATAATTTTTAAAAAATAATAATTTAAATAAAAAACAAATATAATAATTAAACACCGTAAGCTATCAATATTAAATTCATTTTTTCTGAAAAATAGAATGTTCTCCATCCCACTTTTTCCATTATAACCAATATATTTACATCAGATAGACAAAGATTTGTTTTTCTTCAAATTACAATAACGTGGGTAGATTGATTATTTATCATAATAGTATATCTGCGGAGGAATCCTGTCAATATAATATTCTCACTGATGGGAAATAATTACAGTAATATGGTTTCTGCATAGAAAATTATTAAAATAAATTTATGTTGCACAAAGAAAATCTATTTATACAATAATTTCCGTAACGGAAACCTTTATTATGTATACTGAAGATTTTTTCGCATGAATCGACAGATATTTTTGTTGATATCAAGATGTACCATCATTTATGATTTTACCAGAAACTTCAGTATTTTCTAATGTTTTACGTGTTAGTCGTTGTAATAAGCACATAGCTATTATCAAAATGCATAAGTCATCCGTAGCATATGAAAATTTAACAATCGCAAATATAATGAAATATAGCGTAGAGAAGCAAATATAAATAATCATCTATCCAACAACTTTTGTTTCCTTATCAATATGGGTTCCAAAAAGGTATTGGTTCTCAAAATATTTTAATTGATGTTGTAGAAATGACCTGTGAGAAAATTTCTGATTTTAATATTGTTACAGGTTTATTCATCGATTTAAAAAAATCTTTTGATACAGTTAACCATAATTTGCTTCTAACAAAATTATCTTTTTTAGGCTTTAGATTTGGTTCGCTGAAGTTAATGGAAAGCTATTTAAAGAATATAGAAATCGTTTTTCCTATTCTACATAAATGATATACACAAATTGCCATTAATAGGTAAATTATACCTATTCGCAGACGACTACAGCTTGTTCTACTCTGGAACAAATTTAGAAGCTATTTAATCTCATGTAGAGCATGATACAACAAAGTGAGCATTGACAAATATTTAAGTTGGCAGCCACATATTGATATGTTAGATAGAAAGCTCAATACTTTTAATAGTATTTTATTTAAATATAAGTCCAAAATTCCTAATAGTATGAAGCAAAAAATGTATCATGCATATATAAATTCTATTCTTTCATACGACACAGCAATCTGGGCGTCCAATAATAGAATTTCTCAAATCCAAATTTCACAAAATAAAAATTTGAAAAATATTCTAAATTTACCTTTACGCTATAATACTACTCATCGCTTATATTTAAACTCAAAAATAATGCCTATAAAAGGAATTTTTCAATTTCAATAAATTTTTGGGATATATGAAATACTTAATAATATCGGGCACTACAACATAAATTCCATTCAAAATTATACTCATAATTTTAATACTAGAAACCGGAATAATATTAGGATATCAATTATTAATATAAAGGATATCAAGTTAATAATGTGCTAGCAATTCAGAGAATTTTAGTGTCAGGATCAGGGTGATACAATCGGTTACCTAGTAATATTAAAAATATTGTATCAATCCATCCTTTAAAAAACGAATAAAGTAATTTCTTTTGTAGTCGGATCATTTGTTTAACATAATATAATGCTCAATATAAAATTTAATGTAAATATATAATTTGTGTATCTTAATAATATATAATCTAAAATTTAAAATTTAAAATATTATTTAAGATTTATTTAAGTTTTTATAATTTATTATTCAAGATTTCTTGTATTTTATTTTTATTATTTTTTTATTTTTTTTTATATAGCTTCATTAAGACTAATATATTTTATTCTAAAAGCGCTTGTTGCCTTCTTTTATAGTATGTATGTTTCTACAACACCACTTAGGCGAAGAAACTATCTAATGAATTATTGTATTATAACTTTTGAAATAAAAAAAATATTCAAAAAGAAAAAAAAAAGCAGAGTGTTTTTATAAAAAATTGTAGGAATACAAACGACCACAGCGGGGAAATTAACCACATAAAAATATAGAATGTCTTTAAGTAGTTAGTTACATTCAAAGATAGAAATAGAAAGCATTAAAAAGCTACTATTGAAACGAGACGAGTAGAAAACAAGGGCAATTTCACGAAATAATACCCAGCGAAATAACGTAACTCAAAATTCCTGTATTTGTAATAACACTCCAGTTTTTGAGTGATATTTCCTAATTTAAGGTTTTGATTTATTTTTTGTTTATGTGGCCAACAGACCCATGTAGGTTCTGAGCCAGACTCATCAACGTCCTCCATTTTTGTCGGCACTGATGAATTTTCTCCAGTTGAAGATTCGAAATTGTTGAAAGTTTTATTTCATTTAATTTTTTAGGTCTTACACCACAATGAAATAACATCACAAAAGCTTTTATGACATTTAAGGTAAAAAAATAATTTACTATAGATTCAACGGGTAAATTTAAAATGAAATAATTTGAATAAAATTTTATTTTTTTTCGACAAATGCGAAACGAAATAAGTTCGAAGTTTTCAAATTATTTAACAATGAAACTTTCAGGAAAAGGGATACTATTTTTGCAGTAAGTTTGCATTAAAATATTTGCTCAAATAGAAATGTTTTAAAAATTGGGATATTAATTAATTTCTGTTTAACAGGTGATTTCACTTCATCCTTTATTTAGGTTTTTGACTTAAGTACTTAGATTTATTATGAAATACGATCCCAAATTGTGGAACATCTATTTTATTTTCGCTCTGAGACTGAGAGGAAACCAAGTAATAAATAAGGTAATATTGAAAATAACATCACCCGTAAAACTGAAAATGAATGGCTGGGATGAACGCAATAAAATCAAAAAATAGACTACTAATGTAGGCAGAATCTAGCACAATAGAAGAAGAAAAATATTCTCGTTTATTTGATTAGTGATAAAGTAGTGGATTATTTTATTGTGCTATTGTACCTAGTGTTATATACGCGACACCTATTACTTTATCCACTAGAATGGCGCTAAATCTTGCGCGAAATTTCATTCTTTGCACTGACTACACTAAAGACAGATAAAAACGTTAACAAATTTTAATTTTATTTAAGGCCATAATAATAATGTGGCCCAACTGATTTCACAGAATTCAGGCAATTTAATAAGTTAGAAAAGAATATGAAGGAAATATAATAGAAACAATTAGGTTTAAAAGACTTTTAAGATATTAGATTAGCTTAAAAGATATTTATTTACCCGTCTCTATAAAAATCAGAGTCTAAGGGAGCGTTTAGTATTCTTCAATATTTATTGAAGATTTTAGATTGAAGAGAGAGACATTTGACAATCAAACTATTTGTGAGTTTTTCTTTATTTATTTTACGTAGTCACCAAATTTATATAAACAAAAAAAACTTTTTTAATCAAGAACCCTGTGAATATAAAGCCAATGTCAAACCAAAAAATATAATAAAAATAAACATATGAATGTTGCTGAGCATTTCATTATTTGCCATATTTAATTTTGCTTCTCTCAAAAACTATTGATCAATTAATATTGATATCAATCTGTGTTTACACATCAGTATTTCTTCAATATTCTCTCTCATTAATAAATACTATCAATTTTATTGAAGTGTAAACGCTGCCTAATGTTTTAAATAGAAAAAAATATTTTCGAAATTTAAAGAAGACACCAAAAATTTTAAGTACCAACAACCTGACGAAAAACAAACAAAAAAAATTATAATTTTAACAACTTATAAAAACAGTTAGACTTTGGCATCTAAATGGTGGTGGTTATGAGCGCCTTATAACTTTTGTAATAATACTTTTGGGTAATTTCATTAAATACAAAAAATAATAAAAATCATAAAAAATTCACGTAATTTTCATGTGTTTTTTATTTATTTAATTTTGTGAAATTTATGAGAAAATTGGTTTTATTATTTTCTATTTACAAAACAAAAAAAAAGGAAATTCTTTTCCTATTTTTTTTTTTTTTTTTTTGGTTCTTTTTTTTCTTTATATCATCTCATATTTTAAATATAGTAATCTGTTCTTTTGTCTGTGTTATAAAAGAATTACATAATGTCGCGTGCGAATACTTAAATTGTTCTTCTTCGAGTAATAAAAATTCTCAATTCTGAGCTGAGTTTCTATTCATGTTATAAAATCTTTTTCTTTTCTTTCTCTTCTTTTATAATTTTTACTTTCATTTCGTTTTTATTATTTTTATTTATATTTCTAAGATTTCTACCGAGTATTTATATGAAAAAGGATATATTGTAATTTAATTCACATCGTTTTCCAGTTAAAATTTAATTTATTTTCGTTTAATTTCATTCATAAAAAATTTAGAGTTCAGACTTCAGAGATGAACTGAATTTATAAACGCCAGTTTTTTCAATTTCCTATTTAACAGTAACTTTGTATATTTTGTACTGTGGCCATGCTCTCAAAATTAAATTTTTTATACAAATAATTTCCGGAGTTATAAATATTTTTCAGAGAAACTTTTTTTTCTTTTGTTTATTGATTTTTTCAAAACATATCCAATGGCGTTTGATCCTTAATAGATTCAGTTGATCATGTTTATGTCATGTTCATGTGTGTTATACTGTTGATAATAACAAAAATAAAATTAGATTTTATTCAAATTATGGTACCTGAATTATTTACTTAAAATATAAGATTCTTAAGAATTTTATAAGAGAATATTTTAGATGTAAATAAAATATATTATAAGAAACTTGGATTATTTATGGAAAAGTTAAAAAAGTTAAAGGTTGAGAGTTGTTTAAATACTCAACACATTTATCTGAGTTACTCATTCTCTCTATTAAATCAAATTGAAAAACATTGAATTTATCAACTCAATCAACAATATATGAAATTAATACAATGCAGGAGGAAGGGATAAAATAAGCTAAATTTGGTTAGAAGAAGGCGAAGATTTCGAAAACACATTAAGATTAAGAAGGTTGTGAACGAAATAAAGGCTCACTCTGAGCTGTAGCACAGACTGATAATTATAACGGTTTTCAATGTTCAGTTAACTCACTTCGAGCACAGACTGATAAGGATAACAGTTTTCATTGTTTAGTCAAAAAACGCATAACGGATATAATTTTATATTAAGAAGTTTTCGTGTAGAGCAATCTTTTGAATCAATCTCAATGATTAAGGAATATAGAAAAATAAAAACGAAAAACTTCAATAGTCGAAAATAAAATTTTCGTACTGCCTTATAAGTTAATTTGCGATAAATTTATTTATTTATTGCAAGGATACAAAGTCATAAATTTTTAACAAATTTAAATTTTTTATAGCTTATACTATTATATTTACACTTATGACTATTCTTAATTATTATTTAGGTTAGCTGACTATTTTATTTATTATTTAATTTATTTTATAAAGGAAAAATGGCGACAAAAAATCTTTTTAGATATTTATGTTTTTTCATAAAACTTACCACTACTAAGTAATATTCCCATAAATTAAAACCTATTACAAAATTTCTCTTGTGAGCGGATTTTTGAGTTGATGCATCTTTGCAGGAAAGCAGGAGTAAGCTTTTGGTATTATGGTGTTTATATTAGCTACACTGAACGAAAAGACTATAGAAACTATATAAAAATTGAAATGATTTATCGAGAAACATTGATTGTTTTTCAGCCTGACACATCATTTATATGAATTATCTAAATATATTTAAATAAGAAATCTAAACTATTAGTTGATGTTTCATCTAAATTTTAAATATTCAAACTAAATTCTTAAAAAAATCAGCTAAATTATTAAAGACAAATCATTGAAAAATTAGCCAAAAAAACCAAAAAAATATACTAAATAGCAATTTGAAAAAGCTGATTCATCTAAAATAATGTTGTTCGATAGCTATTCTGTCGAATATTATTTAAGTAATATCTCCAATTTATTTGTTAATTTATCTAGTTATAAATATATGTTTTATTAATTAGAATTAGGCTAATTTTAAGCATTATTTGATGGCTAAGTGTAAGCAATGAACTAAATCTGAAAATTAAATTAATTTTGTAAAATAATTCAAATTTTGTTTTTGTTTTTATGAACTAATGGTTCATTATTTATTACAATGTAACTGACATGATTGCGAAAAAACATATAAAAAATATAGGTACACGTATAATCTTTATGGATGGAAGTACTTAAAATAACAAATTGGCAAATATCTAGTATAAACTAAATAATAATAATGTTTTTTTAATTGACTTTGCAAAAATGGCAGTGCTTCTTGTAAATTGCAAACTGCAAGTAGTTCCTCTAGGACTTCAATTATATACATAAAATCCCCTTTTGATTTTTCTACTATATCACGCATTTTTTTTTTCATTTTTTACAAGTTATAGTTTTGATATAAATTTTTTTTTTTAATTACTCAATAAAACACATTTGCAACACTGCTATTACTTTAAATGAACTTAGGAATCGAATTAACAACGAATTACGGTAAATTTGCAAAACTTGCATATGTGTTTTCGCAGTGTCTTTTCATACGATAAAGCCATATAGAAATACACTACGCAAAATTGTTTTATATATTAGGAGCTTATTTTCCGAATTTAAAAAATACTTACGATTTATTACAAGATACAAAAGTTTAACAAAGAGATTTACGATAAAAAATTCACAAAAATTCGTAGAAATTTTGCTAAACTATTCAATTGGGAATATTACAAATATTTCTCAATGTAGAAACTTATTCTAAAAACTACTTGAAAAATTTGTTAGCTTTATTAGACATAGAGGGGTTCAAAACTGGACTACTGAAATGTGGGGAGATATGGTAGAAATGATCAACGAGTGCATATTGAAGGTTGATTTTAGAAGTTGTGAATTCACTTGTGCTTAAGAGATCCGAATAACATTTATAACTAATTGCTTTGAAGAAGTACTAAACAATTCTAAAATTCTGATAGGTTTGAACCGAAGATCTGACATATGTAAACACAAAAAGTAACTGGTAATGTGATATTTTAGTAAGTGACATGTCAGGTTTATATGTTCACAAAATAATTCAGCAGTATCACAAATTCTAAATTTTTTGAATAAAATACAAAAATAAATTATTATTTTTATTTGTAGGTGAAGTTTTTTACGTAAAAAGCGTTACAAAAGCGTTATGTCATATACCCCCATATATCCCAGAGTTAAATTCTAATAGACATATTATCTCTAATATCTGCCTCTATAGATTTATCGGCAGTATTACAGAAAAATAAATTTAACCCAACAATATTAAAGGTATCAGGTCTAATTTCATAAAAAGTAAAATTTTCATCTGACCACTAATTAGAAAATGCTAGGCATGAATGTTATAAAATGTAAATGTTTTCAATTTTTCTTTGAAATTAATTTTTGTTTTTTTTTTTATTTAACACAAAACACTTGAAATTAATTTTAAATATAATTTAGTTATCACTAAAAATAAAATAGAAATTTGCTGTTATGAAAGCAAAATTACCTTATTATAGAAGTATGGTAAAAAAAAAATCAAAGCAAAGGAATATAAAAAAATAAAAAACTATTCTATGTGATTGTGTATGTCATTACTCTTTATAAAACCAGTTACGGTGCTTGCTTATTACAAAGTCTTCGAATTATAAAAAACCAAAAAAAAAAAAACGTTTCTCCTGCTAAACGATATACTCCGCGAAATCATTACGTAGAATAAGTGAACTAATAAATTACTGTGCGAAAAATTTAATGATTATAATAAACTGAATAACAGTTTAAGATGCATAGTGGATACGAGCTTTCCCGGAGTTTAACGATATTTTTTAACGGGAAAATTTTATTTTCATAACGGCTCGAATAAGGCGAACAGAAGAAGAAGAATTAGGAATAAAATCAAAAATTATTACAGATGATCTTCTACAAAATAATATGTTGTTATGTGAGCAACATGTGTGAAAAAGATATTTTTGTAAAAATAAAATTATGTACTTCTATATTAAGCAAATTTTCTTACTTACACACTACATTATTTTCATTCATCAACACTGTATTTTGGTTACTTATACGGGTGTTACTCAATCTTCCAAGAATTTCCAAGAATCCTGAAATTTTTCTGTTCATTGTGTTTTGATAATAGATAGACATTTTTATCATTGTTTATCTAAAAAAACAAAAAACAAACAAAAACAACATTAAAACTGAATATAAAATTTAAATTAAATTTTTTTTTTTTCTATTTAAAAATATAATTGAGGATTTAATATTTAAATATTTTCTTATTGTATGAAATTTATTAGAAAAAATAAATTTGAATGTTTTTAGTACTACTAAAATTTTAAACAAATATGGTCTACTTGGTTCCATGTAAATGTTTACAAATTATATGTACTCTTCCTGCATAATACAATGAACTGATTTTTTCTTTTCTTTTTGCTTTGTTAACAATATGTGTTCAACAAAAAAATAATTCCATTTTTCTTTTAGAAAATGTAAATAAAATTAATTTTGAAAAGTATTAGAATATAAAAAAAAATATAAATGTACATATAAAAAAAAAATAATATAAGAAAATTTTTGATTATTTTTATTGAAAAAATGATTATTTATTTTAATCGACTTCCCATATAATATTTTTTCAAAACCTTAACATTAATACAGTTGCATTAGAGTAATTCTAGAAGAATAAAGCTCTAGAGAAAATTTGGATTAATATGTATTAATAGCCGAATATTAATTATAATAATTAATAAAATAATATCACCTTGAATTCATAACAATATTACAACATTTATGGGTTCCTATTAATATTACGAACACTGAAATGTCAAAGAAAACAAATAATATACACCAATACTATTTGAAACTTAATTCCAAAAACAAATTCATGTGACTTAAACAAATTAAAAATTTTCGCATATTAAATAGAAAAAAAATTCCTTCCAAAAAAAGGCAACTACGACACGATTAAATATATATATAAAATATATACGACTATATACTATCAAAGAATGTTACTAAACATAAAATCATATTTAGACTAAAGATTAACCTCAAACTGTAAGAAAAATATTTACTATTATAGTTTCTCTTGCTACAGAACATTCGCATTTCTTGTTGCAGATAACAGAACATATAAATGGAATTCTAAAGAAATAATTCATATCTAAGTCATATGGGCAATTTTTTAAATCTTGAACGAAATACAGTTCGGCTTGCAAAAATAAATTAAATTAAATTTAAACAAAAATTTAATACTCCACTGGATTTCTGGATAAACTATAAACTTAATCTATTTGAAATTGAAATTAATTTTTTTTAATTATTTCCTTTTTCTACTTACATTGGAATACTCAGAATAGCTTGAATACATAGTAATTCTAATACTGTGATTTACTTTCCAGAACTTATCACTATTTTTCAAGAAATATCTGATTCTTATATTCTTATATTTACTGTCTAGAGCCTTAGAGCCTTAGAGCCTTAGAGCCTCGTCCTTTCGTATTTTTCGTTTTCCACCCTAGTCAAACGTTTTGTATATATGTACGTTTATTTGTTCTTTTTTTGGTACTTCTAATAATTATTTTTTTATCATATACATTTTTTTTAAACAATCTTAAACAATCTTAAACCCTCATCACGTCACATATTTTTACTAACAAGCTCATTTCAGAGAAGTGATAACATGATAAGTTTATTATTTTCCATTTCATGTGTTTTATATAAATTTTGTTGACGTGAAAGTACCAGCACTATATGGCTTGCACGAAGAGTTGGCATAAAACAATCACAATATATTTTTCTTTTGAGTTTTATTTATTTGTTTGTTTATATTTTTATTTTACATAATAAGTAATTCAAGTGTAAATAACTTTAATAATTTAAAAATGAGAGTAACTAATCAAAAATTTAGAATAGGCTGACCCCATGTCAGAAAGGCTCTTTGAGTAGTTTTTTTTACAGTAGTCAGTTTATACAAATTCTGTATCATCAAGTACCACTAGTTTGACGACATATAACATAATTATCTGATCAATTCGATCAATAGATTCACTTGATTCGGTACATAAATCTATTGTAGTGCAGAAATTAGAAATTACCTGTAAAATTGCATAAAACTGCTTATAAAATAACAATCCTAATACCTATTAAAATGCCCACCTATTTGCCATAACGTACTTTATTGTATATATTTAAATTGCGTTTAATAAAGGACAACAAAAAAAAATAATTCTTATTTAGTTATCATTGCTTTGAATTAAATTTACAAAACACCCAAAAGCACGAAATGAACATGGAAAACGACAATAATTATTCAACACAACAATTTAAAGATTTTTCTACAACATAAAATTTTTTTACGGTTTCTTCTTTTCAAGGAAACTTTGATTTAATTTATTTTTGTTTTTATTTTTTCTTTTTTGATATAACAAACGGTAGAAAATTTTTTATTTTATTTTATTTTACTAAATTTTTATGATCCTTTAAGGATGTTAAAAGAAAATATAAAAAAATAAAAACAAAAAACAAAATTAGGATGGAATGATTGCTTTTATAAATACATTTTAGATTGATTGTTAACAGGTTTCTCTTAAAGTCTGTCTGTTATAATAATTTGAAAAATTAATGGTGGTACTTAATTCCTATTTGCACATTTTCAGACATAAATATACCTGGGAATGTTTTTTTTTTTTTTACTGTAGTCAACATTTTATTTTAACATTGAAATACTCACACCTTGAACTCATTAAGATGTAAATAAAAATATACTCACATGCCGACGTAGGTAGAAAATTTGGCGATAAATACGAAAAGAAAATTTTAATAATTTTTTTTGAAATTTTTGTCTTGGAAAAAATCTTAACAAAATTATATTTAAAAATTCGAATACAATAACCGTACATAACTGTTTTAAATGTTGTATTAAAATAGAATCGTCCATTAAATAAAAGGACTTCTACAAAAAAAAAAAAAATCTGCAAACCAAAAAAATTAGCTTTAAAATACTTTTTTTTCGGTTTTGGTAAATAAATAAACAATTACAGGAGAAAAATAATTCCAAAAATAAAATTGGAAATTAAAGTAGGTACCTACCACAGATATTAGCATGTAAATAATTCAATTTCTAGGAATTCCAAATTGGTCACAATAATACAAATTTACATCGAAAATTAGAATCAAGGTTTATTTTGTTAACGAGATTTCTTTTTTTTCTTTTCTGTTTATTTAAGACATAGAATTATAATTTTAATAAATTACAGAACGTACTCAAAGATATTAGGTCTAAATATGAAGAAAAAAATGTCTAGCTATTCGAAATAAAAAAAGAGAAGCAGAAAAATTGTTAAAATTTTTTTTCACACTTGACATGATTTTGTTAGAAACTCCGAGCTGAACTTTAGGTAAAATGTTTTCAAACAGTAGGTATAACAGTTTACAGATAACTGCTTTTTTCTCTAACAGTGCAGATGGGCACTATATAGTCAAGCCAAACAAAAAAAAAACTGTAATTGTAGTAAACACAAATAGCTTACTGGAGTCATTACATTCAAAGTAAGAATCTAGTAATTATTTGCTTCTTAGTAGTAAATCACCTTACGAGCAACTTTCACCAACTTGCCTGTAAATAGATAGTTCTTATATTTTCGATATTACCAGGTGTGGCTGTACCATATAGGCAGCATAGGCGAACGCCTAGGGAGCTGAACTGTTCAGGGCGCCAAAACTCGAGAGAAAAAAATAAAAATATACTTTTTTTTTAGTTTTTTTAGTTAAAAATTTACTGTTTTTAAAAACTGTTGAGGGCGCCAAAAAATTTTGACGATGATAATTTGCGACTTATTAAGCAACTAAAAATCTATTGGCAAGGAGTATTAGTACGTTTGATCTCTTTAGTTCGGGTTCTAGGTCAGCAAAGCTTAGCACTACGTGGTACTGGGAGCAGCGAAAAAAAATTGTTTACTCGTGGCAACGGAAACTTTTTATATTTTGAAAATTCCTCAGCAACGATATAAAGTGAATTTTTACTTTGCAGTCCTTGATACTGCTATTAACTCCGTCAGTAATAGATTTGAGCAAATGCAAAATCTTGAGTCTGCATTAAGTCATGATGGCTCTAAAGATATCGAAACAGTGGATTTTTGTACACGCATTGAACAGAGTTCGTCGCCGAAAGATGTCCTATATTTTATTTGTGAAAGAAAGTTGACCTTTATTTATCCAACTTTTTTATCACCTTAAGAATCGTTTTAAGGTTACCTGTTACTGTAGATAGTGGTAAAAGAAGTTTTTCGAAACTAAAATTAATAAAAACTTATCCTCGCTCAAAAATGCCTCAAGAACGGGTTGTAGGCTTGGTATTCATGGAGCAAGATTATTTTCTTTACGTACCTATTTTCATTAGTAGAGAGGGCGCCACAAAAAAGATTGCATAGGGCGCGACAAAAAAAAATATTTGGAGCCACCGCTTGAAATTACTTTCAAACCGATTTTGCAGATTCTACTAGTAAAAATATATTTAGCTATCAATTCGAAAAAGATCTGAGATTATTATTGCTGAGAATTCGTATTTGTTTCATTAATTGAGGTTGCAAGTACTTCCGCTTAAAATACTCTGGTTATTTATTTGGTTATTAACTGAAAGACATGAGATAAATAATAGAATTAATAATTGACAAAATTTACCAAATTAAGATGACAGTATAAAGACGATTAAGTAATACATTTAAAATATATACATATATTATAGCTCCTAAATAATTCTAAGGGCAGTCTGAAAAGTTTCCTGTAACGGCATCTTTTTGTCAATATTATAAATTTTTATGATCAACCAGCATTTCAAAGAACAACCTTTTATGTTGTTTGTCTTAAATTTTCAAATCGATCTATTAAATAGTTTTATTGTGAAACAACTATCTACAATCAGTTAACTTTTGTTCTTTTCAGATAATGGATTAATTTCAAATTTGTGCTGCAATTCATTATCTCTTTTAAAAGGTATCAGCAACCGAGATCCAAAAGAATATGGGTAGTATTTTAAACACTCACCACCATCATATGAAAAAATTCGTTTTTGGGTAACTTAATTTAAACACGCGGTCGTACAAGTGTAAATGATGAACAAAGAAGTGGGAAACCAAAAACAACATTTAAAAGTATAAGAAAACCGCCATGTTGTAGTTACAAACGATCACTGAGCAAAATTTTGGCAGTGACATATTACAAATAACAAACCATAGCCTTGGACCCATTTTACATGGATTTCTTATAAAAACATATCAGCAAGATGTGTGCAACGTTTGTTAACATTGCTACAAAAAATAATTTGTTGGACAAGTTGTCAGGAGCTTTTGGCAATATATCAGTGTAATCCAAATGTCAACAGAAAATCAGCAGGAAAGATTAAGGCAACTGTTTTTTGGAATGCACAAGGTATAATATTCATCGACTGTCTTGAAAAAGGAAAATTAATAAATAATACATATTATTGGGCGTTATTGAATCCATTGAATGACGAAGTCAAAAGAAAAAACTACCACATTTGGCAAAGAAAAAAGTGATTTTCCATCAAGACAGCGCACCATCACACACATAAGGTTTTACAACAGTGAAATTGAATGAATTGCGGTACGAAATTGTTCCACACCCACCATACAGTCCGGATTTAGCCCCAAGTGACTACTTTTTGTTTACTTTTTGAAAAATTTTATTCTAGGTCATTGTGGACAACTATGAAATAACACAAAAGAAAAAAATAATTGGCTAAAATTACTTAGTAATCAAAGGAGTGTGCTTTAAAATGTATTTTAGTTCAGTAATTGTAACACAACTTAGTCGAAACAACAGTAAAAATCAAATTTACGGACTTACTGAAAACGCACTTAAACACTAAAAAACTAAATTTGATATACTTAAGGTTATTGTATTTTACTTTAATATTTTTTTGGTACTTTAAGTATTTGATAATATTACAACATATCAAATGGCTGCGGTAACATTGGGATTATGGAATAAAATCTCAAATAAAAATCTGTTCTATATAATAATAATTGTATTTTAAGTAATTTGAAAGATTTTCAAGGACATCAAATATTTCAAATTCTTATTAGTACTCATTCAAACTCATTTCAAAAGAAACTAATAGAGTACTTTCTCAAAAATATTAAATAACTGTACACCCTTGACATAAAAATTCAATTATTTTTTATAATTGTTATTAAATGAAACGGTAATTTATATTTACGCTACAGAGAAGAACAGAAAAAAAACGTACTTTTCAGTTTAGGTACTTTTTAAAAAAATATTATTAAGTAAGTTTTTTTTTTCTACTTATGATTCATATTCTACTTATATAGAAATATATAATTCTAAGTTTTTCTTAAATAAAATGGTAGTTACTCTAAATTCATCTCAAATTAATTCAAGATTCAAATATTCAATCAACGTCATCAACATATTCAACATCAACATTATCATGTACACAAATCAATATAATTTAAAAAAAATTATACACGATGAGCTAAGCCGAAGCCGTCAAATCTTAAAGTGTTAATTATTGTTCACAAATAAATTGTTGAATCAAGTTAATACATAATTTTTATTAAGATAGTTATTTATAGATAGATTTATATAATATTATAGGAGTAGCTAATTTTATAGTATACTTATTTAAAGTATACTTAATTTGAAATTCTTCTTCGAGCAAAAACTTTTTTTTTGTATTTGAAAATTATATGAAATAGAAAAAAAGTCAATACTTCGTAGTTAGTGATTTAAGTATTTTAGAATTTATTTTTCTCTATTATTCAAATGAATCCAATTTTTACTTTAAAATATTCTAGTCAATTTATTTTAAATATTTTATAGATTAGACCAGGAACACGTACACAATTTAAACTTTAAAACAAATTTCTATCAATAGTCCATTCAATTTATTTTCATTATTTTTAATAATTTATTTGGGACTTGACTATATGAAAGTAAATATACTAACAAGATTACCATCATGTTCAGCAGTGGACTTCATTGTAATTTACATTTAATGTATTCTTTTATTTCAAGGATCGTTTCCAAGGTCATTTTCATTATTTTATTTTCTATTTAATTTATTTAAGTACACATTGTGTCAAACAAGTATCCTTATTTATCGGTGTTTTTTATAATACAAATTATGGTAAGTGATTTTTCCGGTTTCTAGGTTCATTTAAATATTTCCAAATAAAATTTTATATTAAAATTTTTCTTTTAGTTACAATATTTGAATTTTTATCATGGAAATAAGATCTAGAAATATAATTTAGTAGGAAATATTAAGAATATTTTTAACAACGACAAAAATAAGTGTAAATGAAAATAATGGTATTATAAATATTTAAGGTCTATCGTTTTGGGAAAATTTAAAAAAAAAACAAAATTCAGTTGAAGCACGTTCCTTTGTTACTTCTTTTACCTCATCATCTTTCGACATCAGACAACATATCATTTGTACAAAATAATGAATTTTATTTTCTACATTAGTAATATGCCTATACGAATATTATGTCACAAAACTTGATCTGTCTGAGCCTACCTGAGCCTATAGTTTTTTGTAAATTCTAGCTAAGAATAACTCTATGAAGAATAAATAAATATACGAGTCATAAAAATCATTATTATAATTTTTTTCATATAAAATTTATCTCGGAATATCTTGTCGTAATATAACGAAAATGTTTTAGATTATACTTTAACTGGGATCTTATGTACCAGAAGTATCTGCAAACAAAACAATTAAATCGCTCTAATCTATATTCTCTTATAATTTGAAACTGTAGTTGAACTCTTTTTGTATACCTTTGAATAGAAACGTCTAGCTAGCTCGATTATCAATTGCAGTTACACTCTTGTTATAGTAATATTCACTGCGTCACTGTATACCTCATAGCGTTTAGAGAAATAATTTTCTATATTTGATTATTTTTTCAATGAAGAATTAGCAAATAAATGCTTGATTTTATAGAACTGTAATCACTAATATTAACAATTTCAACATAAACTGCTACTTCAATCTGAATAAAGTGCAAAAAACCGAAATACAAATAGCTTAAAAATTCGATTATTAATTTTTTTTTCTACGTTGATGACATTTTCTTAATATTTCATCCATGTGGTTAGTATTTGTTTCTTTTTTAGACATTTCATAAAATTTGTCAATCATTGTATTGACTTCTCCAGTGGTATTATATTGGATCAACATGAAAATATACATCTCTTTTAAATCTATTCGACTTGAGCTTATTATATTCTTTGAGGTTTTACATATTATGTCTTATTGTACTGACGATAATCTAGATTTCCATTAACAGAATTTGTTTTCCATTTTATATCTATATTCTGTAAATATATATTTTGTGGCTTTTAAAGTTTTATAAATTGTGTACTCGTAATTCAAATCGAAAATTATCTTTATTAAATATGAAATGTTTTGTGTCGTGTATTATTTTAAATCGGTGGCTACTAGCTTCGAATTAAAAAAAAAAAAAAAAATCAATTTCAAACTAAATCCACGTAAATTTGATCAGCTCGTTTTGTATTTGCATTTTAAAAATTTGAAAAGTGAGTGAGCAAACAAGCTAAATCTCAAAATAAGTAGTAAATTTTTTTTCTTGATTCTTCGCTGAGCAAAAAATAATGCAAATTTTTCGTTTGTTAATTTTTAGATTTTTAGTCTTAAAATATTTTTAATCAAAAAAAAAAAAAATGTTTTACAACAAAAAATTAACTTTATGTAGTAGAAAATAGGCAATGTACAAGGACTTAATGGTTATTTGAAGGACTTCAAAGAATTTTTTACTGATTTTTTTTTTTGTTTTGTTTATGTTTTTTCTTTCTAATTTTTTGTTTTGTTGCTCATTTTTTTGGGGATCATTCCATTCCAGTAATATTTTGCCCAATTAACATTTAAAACTTTTGTTAAAAGAACCAAATTCCATAGATTATACTAGAAGGGGAAAACAATTTTTATCATTAAAATAAGATAAAAGTAGAAAATTATCCCTTAATTTAGTTTTGTTTGAGGGTGTAAAGTATGAGAAAATTTAAATACTTTCAAAAAATGATGGCTAATTTAATAATTTTTTCTAAATTTTCTTTTTCATTTTTGTATTAATTGGCAGATTTAAATAATTTTAAAGAAATTATAAAATAACAAAATAATTTACACGAGAATTTTAAAATTAGTTGTGGTATTTAATTTATGTTTTCAATATGGTGGAGAGAGGATTTAGACAAATCATCGCCCCCAAATTATTTTGTCGTATATCCAGAAAAACAAAATTGAGCCGAAAAACTTTTATTTTTTTTAATGTTTAATAGTAGTATGATTCATAAGTAATCTTTTAGAGGTATAAAAACAAAGTAATTTGGAACAAGAATAAGTATTTTAAGGACCATTTATTTAAAACCATCTTACCGTATACGCTGTTTTAATACAGTTTTCATTCAGCCTGTATGCACGTTGTTATGTGTAAATAAGTATTCTGAAATATCTAAATTTATAAAAAACAAAATAGTTTTTGAAATTCAATATTTGTTTTATTAAGCAAAATATAAAGTTATTTTAAGAACTAAACGAAGTTAATTTTGTACTTTAAATTATAACATTAGATAACTTAATATTTAATTCTTGAATATTTGGTTAACTTTTTACTTGAAAATCTAAGTATTCGGCAGTATTATCCTATGTAGCTTTATTCTGTAAACATTTTATTCTATAAAGCTTTATCCTGGCAGCATTATCCTGTAAACTTTAAGAATATAAAAAATTCTAAATTAATTCTGTAAAACTAAAAGCACAGCTTCAATTTAAGCATAAAATACTATAAAGTGTTAACAACTTAAAAAATTAATCTTAATGTTTACTTAAATCTAATTTTCAAAATTGTTATGATATTGATTATCAAAACTTATATAAGTCAGTTATAAAGTATCACATATTAGTTCTTGATTGAATAAAAAATACAACCATTATACTGTCAACTACTTGACGATAAAAAAAAAGTTATGTTTTTCCATATAACAAAATATGTGGTAATTACATATACCACATAACAATAAAAATCCGAAACAAACACGCAACACATACGGTGTTGTTTGCCAACCTATGTCAAAATAATTGCACGAATTTGAAAACGTTAATTCACACCGCGTTTTGTCGCATATTCAAAAATTTGGCATTTAATTCAAAATAAGAATGAAAACATCAATCTCGGTGTCGCTTACAGCAAAGTGCCAATGAAATATCTCTGCGTCTATGCTACATAAGATAATGCCGAATACACAGATCAATAGAGCATCAAAAATTAATAACGATGGCATTTTCAGTTCATGTTTTTCGATTTTGTGATGTACGACAGTATAATTGCGGGGCGACGAAATATAGAAAAATTGTATTTTATATAGAAAACGTAAATTTTATTGAATAGTGAGTAATAATTAAAAGTAAATTTAACAAATTGTGTAAACAAATGTAATTGAGAAGAAGTTATTCAAAAAAATTAAATTAATTTCATACCAAACATTGGAATAATATTTCTTAAATCAAAAATTATGATTTTATTCAAAATAATTAAGTAAAGTGGATTTTGTATCGCTTTGACGTACAAATGTACACTTTTTCTCGTCAATCTGATGTTCATTATCTATTGAATGCTATGCTGGCTAAAATTCTGTTATATTCCTAAATTTGTATGTTTAAATATTTATAACGGATGAACTTATACTGTACAAAACAACATTCAGTTTACCGAAGTTGACTCAACTACCGTTCTTAGATTTATTGTTAACCAAAACAAGAAGGTTTCTATGATGTAAAAGTCATCTCCTACAACTCGAACCACTGCTATCAACTTAAGATTGCATCTTTCAATCACTTGAAGTACCGAAGGTTAACCCTTCCCAACTCTCAGAAATGTTTAATAAAAGAGATTAAACATATATTCAGAAAAAACCATCACTAACTTATACCATCTTACTCAGTGATCAATCGTCGAAAGAAAGAGGTACTGGAATTTAGTTAGATTTTCTTTTCCCTCAGAGTGAATATAAAATATTTACAGGGGTTAGACAAAATTTTGTAATGACGTGATAAAAGAATTATAATATATGTATTTATCGGGTTAGTTCTTAAATTCACAAAAAACAAAAGCCATTGATCTTAGATTAGTGTTGAGCTGGTTGGTTCTTTATTTTTTTTACGTATTTATTTCAACTATCTGGCCTAATTTAAAACTAGTTTCAAACCTATATACAAATTAATTTCATTAATAAATATACGGGTTAGTGAGCAAATCTGAAATCCGAAATTCACAAAAAAACGATCCTTGTTATTGCTTTTACGCATTTCACGGCACTTTATGCGAAATTTTGAGTTAGGAGAGGTTTTAGAGTTGGCTTCAAAATCAAAGTTCTATGCCTTTTACAGAATATTTATATAAATTATATGTATGCATAGCCGCTGTTGGATACAGCGAGGATATCTCCTTTTTCAAAGATTAAATTTTCCAGATTACTGATTGTGGATATGTTCACTAACCCATATTTATCAATGTAATTAATTTGTATATATGTTTGAAACTAGTTTTAAATTAGGTCAGAAAGTTGAATTAAATACGTAAAAAATTAAAGAACCAATCATAAACTAAGGATCCATTGATAAAATTTCAAAATCGGGAACATACAAGATCACTTGCATCGCTTGCATCTCAGCTAAAAGCATCGAAATATATAAGAACCAACTCATCTACAACTATTTTTTATGAATCAAATGATTTTTCATTAATATCTCATTATACCTCAATATTTTTAATGTTTAAATTGTAGGAAATTGAAAAAAAAAATTAACAATTAGCTATATGACATTTAATTTCACAACGTAGGTACTCTTGTATTTAAACTCTTTATTTTTCTTGTTAAATACTGTAGATCATAAGTGAGATTAAATAGATTTCAAATCATTTCATATAATATACGAAATGAATTATAAGTAAATATACTTTCTTATTAGAAATAAAAAAATATTTAATACGAGTCAAAGTATAAACGTCGCTGCAAACAAAAAAATTTAATTCAAAATCCATTAATCTATAATATAATTCTTGAAATGGTTCTTCGAAATTTTGAATTTGAATTCTTAATAAATATTGTTCTAAGTATTTCTAAATCTTTTATTCTCGAATAAATTCAATTTTCTAATAAAAGTTTTTCAATACGCATACGTGCAAATAACTGTTATAAAGCCATACAAATATTTATTTCGTAGGAAAAAAAACATATTATTGAAATTGCTTTGAAAAAGAGTTTACAACTGAAATCCTAATTGGACATTAAAAAATATAAAAACAATATTGAAATATTTTTTTTAACTTTCTATGGTTAGGTAAACAATACATAAATTCCTCTATACATAAATCGAAATTCAAATGAACTATTAGATAATAAAAATTGTAAAATGCTGTACGTGCATAGCAAACTCAAAATAAAATATTTAAATTTTATTTAAAATCATTTAAAAATTTGTCAACAATATTTTCTAATCAGGTTAATTTTGATTTTTCCTACAAAATATTAAAATATAAAAGTAATGACGTTCTATAAATATTTAATCTTCTTTGTATAGTTTAAAATAAAGTATTAAATATACCCAGAGTATTTGAGTTGTAGATTAGTTTATGCAGGGGAACTAGATGATTATTATTTAAGAAATAAGCAAAAATTATAATTTCAGATTAGATTTTATTAGAAATGAAAAAACAAAAAAATATGCTAATGTATAATGGTATTAATTTGTTTAATGAATAATTAACAAATAAAATAGTTAATAAAATAGATTTAATAAAATTTAAAAAAAAAAATGCTGAATATGTAAAAAATAAGTTTAATAAATAATAAGTACATCAAAGTGAATTTTAATTTTTAAATATGTATTTTAAATATGTATGTATTATGAACTAAATAAATAAATGAAAATAAAAAAAAAAATTATCTACAATATAACTCCATTTACGTTTTGTTAAATATGACTCCATTTTTAACTAAATAAACAAATTTTCCATGTCTCAAAAGAAGTCACATTTTTATCAGCAATAAATTATTTTTAATTAATTTGATTTTGCACAATTGTTTTTATTGCATTTCATGGTTTATCCACAACATATGTGATTTCACCGTCCAACTTTAACTAATACTCCGTAATTTTTTTTTACATAATTCCTATAATATGGGATATAAACACCCTAACTGCTTCTACACAGAGATTTGGAATAGAAATTAATTACATACAATTGCTTTTCTTTAAAATTTTTATGGTATATCTACTAATGTAATCTACTAATGATAAACGTCTAATGTAGTCTACTAATGTAATAATATCTGCTTCGCCTTCACTATAGTTCCATTTTATTTTTAGTGACAACCAAAACTCTCAACTCTTTAGCAATTTTTTATCATTTATTTTATTCCAATGACAAATGATACTGAACCAGGTCCAAAAATTCAGAACGTATATTTTTTTGCCTTCATTCGGTTGAAAGACAGGTGCTCTACCTACTGCGCCGTCCAGCTCATAAGTGTATATTTACTTTCATCTTGTGGTTCTTTTAATTTGCTTTGATATTCTGATTTATTAATGATATTTTCGCGGTATGTATTAAGTAAAGGTCTACGAAATGTATTCTCAATAAAATACTTTGTTCTACATACGAAATTAGCAGTGATGACGTTTCTTATATAAGGCGAAATCTACAGAACTGTTTTCTGGTTCTGATGAAAAAATTTAACTTAAAAATTTTTACTTTTATATTGTTCGCAATCTGACGGACTCTCACAACTCTTTAATTGGAACAAACGAATGGTGTTCCAAGTCAACTTGTGAGTAATTTAGTTTTTAATTAAAGAGTTTTTTACTATACTTTGTTAGCGATTCAATTGAAAAATACATAGTTGCATACATAGCATGTATCAGACCTTTTACTTTCGTTTGAAAATACTTTTAAATCAAATTATGGATTAGACTTTTAAGTGGGGCTTAATATCAAGGTCTCTGTAGCCATTGTTTTTGTTATTCTTGATCTTTCAATGAATCAGCAAATCCGGAAAACTTTTTAGAATATTCAACAGTATTTCGACCAGTTGAAAAGTCCCTGCGCTAGATTAAGTACTTTTTTGTTTGCCTCGCGTTAGCATAAAATTACTTTACCACTATTCTAAACCATTAGTGTAAATTTTACCCATAACAAGAGTCTGAAACAAAAGTTTGTTTACTAGAAAATTAACTGTGTAACTGTAAAAAATGTTTTTAGTGCCGATTACATTTATTTTCCTTGTCAATGATTTGTCAACAATTCAGTAGCTGATTTTATCACAAACTTTTTTTTATATTTATTTTAAACGAATTGTGGCAACTCCAACACTTAATAATTTTTTTGACTATTATTTCAACATACATACAAAATTTATATTTTTCAACTGTGTATTTTGCATATAAATAATTTCTATTTATTTTCGTAAAAAATAATGTGGTCAACATCGAGGATAAAGTAAAAAGTTTTATTACGAAACTAAGAACAATTACAAAAAAAAAATAAAATAAAATAAAAAACAAAGTTAAAAAGAAACAAAATTATCAAAGAACCACAGTGGCTTAAGGGAATTTAATCACGTTGCTTTTGTTATTTATATTCGCAAAACATTTTCGAACATTCTTTTGAATTATAGTAGGTATGCCATGAAAAATGAAAGATCTTAGAAATTGCACTACCGCACGAAATAAAAATTATTTAGCATCGCATTCTATAAAAACAACAATTTTCTAAGTTATACTGCATAAATCATAACTTACATGATTGAAGATAATAAGAAATAAAAGAAATTAAAGAAAACCATTCAAAGTACAAATTGTAATCCAATTAGGTAAATATAAATAAAAATTAAATATTGAATAATATACTTGGGCATTTTTTTAATATTTGCACCATTTCAAAACAAATAAAACCAAATCAAATAAATTATCATCATCACAATTGACCCAGAAACGCATCTCTTATCTCTCGCATATTGTATATTTTTTTTATGTTCTTGACTGTAGAATAATCTTTTCGTGCTTAATTAAGTATGGTACTGTAAGTTTATATTACAATATCTACAATAATATTTCTAGCAATTATTTATTAAATTACTTTAAAAAAAACGGGGTTGCAAAGAACTTTTTTTACTTTCAAAAACACAGCTCTAGACTTCTTGATCCTAAATTTTATCTCTTTTGAAATATCCCATTGTTTGTTTAATTGACATTTCAAATATGTTATGGTCTCACCTTCTCCTATGGGCTTATTTCGAATGTACCCCGGAATTGAATATAGATACAATATACGAATGCCCAAGGTTGGAAGTGAGAAAAATGTCATTCCTCATTGAATCAACGAAGCGAGATATTTAGAATCATGTTTCGAATTAATTAGAATCAATATATGTTACGTTCAGCCGATAAACTATTCAATTCATTCAAATCAAACAAATACCATCACTGAAATGTTTTAAAAATAGATAAAAACAAAAATCACTAAGTGAGTTAGTTCAACGTCTGTCCAATGCATCTATACTACTAACCCGGCCTCTGAAAGAGCAACTTTAAAAATGGGACATTATTTTCATATAAATTTTATCATTTGTATTTTTTTTTATGCTCTTGACAGTAACTTAGGTAAAATCACCTTTACGTGCTTAATTAAGTGCAAGTTTATACTACAATATTCCGAACATTTATTTATCAAATTTCTTGCTTATCAACTCATTAATTGGGGCAAACTACTGCTATTATCAGAAATTAATCCTTTTAAAATAGAACAGTTCCATTTTATATAATTTGTTACCAGATTTTATCCCAATAACAAAGGGTGGACCAGGTCGAAAAACCCATAAAGCATTTTTTTTTGCTTCATCGGCAATCGAACCTGGGACCTTTCGGTTGAAAGGCGGGTGCTGTACCTACCAAGTCACCCAGCGTGTGGGGTAAGACTGATATTATTATAAAGTGTTATTTTTAAAAAAATATTCAATTTAATTAAATTTACAAAAACTACAAAAAACTTTTTTATTAATAATTGTCAATTAAAAAAACAAAAATTCTTTTTTTATCCGACGTGGAATCTTCTTCTATCAAATTATAATGAAAATAAAATAATATTTTTTTTAATAGATATACTGGCGGATATGTAAAATTTTTAAGACGAAATTAAAGCCGCATGTAAATTGTTGTTGTTTATTATATTTTATCTGAAAAAAGACTTTGATGGTTTTTGTATTAAATTTTTGGTATAGAATTTTACAAAATATTCTTGTTGGCGTTTGTTTTGTGTTTTTTTCATCAAAACTAAATATTAGAAAATTTTTGTTTTTGTATTGTGTATTAATCAATACAAAAACAAAAATTTTCTAATATTATTTCTTTATTTACCATAATTGAAATTACAACAAAAGTGAGAACTAGCTGCTAGGGCTATCAAGTGGTATAACAAAATTCAAAACGAAATAGTAATTCGGTAAATTCCGGAAAAGTTTTCGTGTACCTCAGCTATAAAGTATAGAGGCATTGGTCTGTCAAGCAAAATAAGGGAACATGATATAATAAATAATTATCAATGTTGAATATTTAATATTCTATATCTTTATAAACAATTAAATTAAATTAGAAAAAGTTAAATTAAAATTAAATACTTATAATAATTCTTTGTGGTGAATAACCGTAAGACTACATAATAAATTAATTAATCTTAAAAATGATGTGTTGAACGCATTAATGTACATAATATAGTATTATCCATATAGCTATCATCCATTAGAAACCCCAATATTTCAAAATACTATTAGGCAATTACTTTTATATATAATACGAAAATATAATGTAACACTTACAGTGGTCAAGTCATCCAAATAAGTTTATATAATTTATGGTTACCACTGCACTTGATCATACCAATAAGATACCACATGAAAACAAAAGTGTTTTCTTACTTACTTTCTATCTCCTTCTATATATGTCCACATATATTCTATTAAAATTCAATTCACATTGGAATACTTTGCGACATTTTAATAACACTATTTATCTTCTTTTTCTTCTTCTATTAACTAACACTTACATAGATGTAACCTAATTTGATTCAAAATGATATTTTCATATCACAGTTTCAACTTACAGTAATTTGAAAACAACTGGTCATCTGTATAGAACATTTAAATATTCCTATAGTATTCATGCATAGTATTAAGTTTTCCACAAAGCAAAATAAGGAAAAAATTAAACTATTAAATTCTATACAATTCAATGTATTTTTTTATTTATGTATGCAGGCACATGTATATTAACGGTAAAATATATATTATACCGAATTTTTTATTTTGATTGTGTGTGTTACATATACGTGAAATGAAAATGAACGTGATTCATTTACAAACATGCAAACATGCATAAATAACATACAAGAAGATTTTATATTGTATAAATTACTTAAAATTTGGATACACGTCTAATGGCTCCTTATTCAAAGGACTGAATATTTTTTGGTACATTTATAACAATTTTCTATTTTTGTTGTATGCAAATAAAATATTTTCATGTTCTTTCAGATTAGGTAATTTTTATATTGTACTGTTAATCTACTTAACACAAAACTTCTATTTCAATCTAATTAAATCAAAATGTATCAAAGAAGAATTATGAAAAGCCACCTTTGTGCGACTTTTATAATATTCAGTTAAAAATATATTATTATTAAAGAAAGACTCTTGGAGAAATTGTAATTCAAAAACTGTTTGAATAAGTAAGATAACTGTTTTGAAAAAGAACTGCTTCGAAGGCTAAAGAAACAAAAAACCTCCTGCTTTGGGCATATTATACGTGGAAATAAATACGAACTTATTCAGTTAATAGCTTAAGGAAAATTTAAAGGAAAAAGAGGTACTGGAAGGAAACCATTAACATGGTTGCGCAACATCGGAAACTGGACAGGCTTAAGAAACATTGGCAATTTATTCCATTCAGCAATGGATCGAAATATCTATCAGGACATCGTTGCCAATATCATACCGCTGACATCTTATTATGGATAGGCAATAAAAGAAGAAAAAAGCTTTGTTTGATCTAATAAAAGTTCTAGACAACATACTAAAATATACAAGAGATGAGATTGTACGTTTGAGTCTTCTCACACAAATTTTGATTGTTTATGTGGTTTGCTTTGATATTGAAATTCAAGAGTTTCGTTATTTTGGTTATGTACATTATGATAATTTTCTCAAATACATTCAAACCATGAAGGTCATTCCAATGAGTTTTAAATTATTTTTCTATTGATTTACTGGTAGAAAAGTCAAAAATTCCTCTCGATTTAAAAGAAAATGATTTTTAGCTAAGGAAAATTGTATTTTTAAACCCATTTTTGTTACGCAATCCATTCTCAGGATTATTTTCCTTAACTGCAATGTAAAAAGAAATTTCGATTTTTTATTTTTTACACGCTTACAGTCTTAGGTCGAATCACCTTTTCGTGATTAATTAACTACTGCTATTGTCAGGAACTAAGCATTTTTAAATAGAATAGTTTCGTTTTATTTAATTTGTTAACAGATTATACTCTCAATTTTTTTGTCATTTATTATATTCCATTGACAAAGGGTACTGGACCAGGTCGAAAAAACTCATAAAGAATTTGTTTTTTTGCTTCATCGAGAATGGAACCTGAATCATCGGGACCTTTCGGTTGAAAGGCAGGCACTCTAGCTACTGCGCCATCCAGCGTATTTTTTAATTACATTCAATAATCGAGTAATAAAATATGTATTATTATAATACGTAATATTATTGGCAATTCATATTACGATATAAAAACTGTATTTATTTCAAATATGACGTAAATGAATAAAGTGAATGGCATTATACGAGAAAAAACATAATTTAAATATTTTTCGGTTCAGACATTTTCAAAGGCAATAAAAACCACCGGTTGAACATTGGATATTAGACTAAATCCCCATATAACCAAGATTTATAGCTTGAAATAAAAAAAATTATTTTGAATCCTTATTTTCCTCCTTTTTTTACGAATTTTCTATGTTTTAGCTCATAATAAAAGTAAATGTATGGGTAAAATTTTTTTAAAGAAGATTAAATTTCTTCATTTCATTTCATTGTCTCACTGTTTAGATATTTATACATTTTATGATTTCTCTGCGAATCGGTTTATTATTTAGATAAATAGATTATTGACTGTAGATTATTATTGACAAGGACTGTAGATTATTATTGATCTTGTATTAACATCTAATATTATCAGTAGCAACCACGAACAATATCTGTATGTCATACACGTAACGCCATGTACATCGCATATCTCACGCATTCAACGTGCAACCGTAAATTTTCCTTAAAACTCATATTTCGCAATTTTTTGTTTTGTTTTTATTGTATATATGCCCTAGTTAATATAAAGCTTCTATTTAATACTAATCTAAATATTTGTAAATAAAGTTGTGAAAGCCACCTTTGTGGAATATGTTAATTATAGGATGGATGGGTTTTGTTGATTGATTTTCATGATAATATGTTAGCCCATATTAGTTGTTTCTTCTTTAGTGTTCTCCACTTTCTAATTATCTTTGCAAAAGATTTTTCAAAGTATTTTTATCTCAAATTCATTTTGTACGATACTAGGTTGGAACCATTTAATATGAGTTAATATTGCTCTAACTTATTATTTGTAAGGCTGATGGATTTATTATTTCAATTGTGAACAATATTGTGTATTGTTATAATCGAATATTTTAATTAGAATAATAATTCTATAATTAACTTAGCTTTAACGCATATATAATAATTAAAAAATAAAGAATAAAGTTGGCTCTGGAAACTTTATTGAAAGGTAGTACAACAGCGACTTCGATTCATGACTTTGACAAGTCCATGCTTTAAAGGTGTTTTTTTTTTATTAGATCAAGTTCAAACTACAAATATCACACAGATAACTGTTGAATCTGTGAGAGCCTTGATACTCAGATAAGTTAGATATTAAGGATATTCTGTTCAATTGTTGTAGACAATCGAAATCGTTGTTTCATATACATGGTTGATACTATTTTTGATTGATACTCAATTCAAAGACTTTAAGAAAAAAAATTTCAGCTGATTTATATTTTTAAAAGGTTTAGAAATTAAAAAAAAATTAAACGAATTTTTTGCAATTCAATTCCCATCCAAGTTTTTATCTCAATATTTTTCTATTATACTTTTTTATTGTTACAGTTAAGATATTGCTTCTGGAATTTTTCGACTCCGTAAAAAGAATAATAGAAAGATAAAAAATTTAATTCAACTCTTTCGCAACAATTTTCAAAGTTTGTTATTTTATTATAACTTTTTTTCATAAAATACCTTTTTCTACATTCTTCTAATTTTAAAATAAAATAAGAAACCTTTTCTAGAAGTATGGGAATACAATGTTGAAGTTGTTCAAATAATGTATCTAAACATTTTAAACTGAAATTTTTTTTTTGATGCAGTACAGCTTGATCTTTTCTTTCTTTCTTTCTTTAAATCAATTTTTTTTTTTTTATTTTGAAAGAATTAAATCCTACTGGAATATGATAACAATTAAAGTATTTTCTACGGGATTATCCTTATGTTTAAGACAAACAGAAAAGTAAGTTATTTCTTATAAAGGAATAATATTTGCTAGTAGTTATCGTATTGATTATTGGATTTCAAAAATCAAATTATTCACGTAGAAATGCTTGTTATTGAGAGACGATGAATTTTTAACATTAGTATCGAATACCAAAAATAATAATTGGTATATCAGATACGATGAAATTTTATTTTTGTAACTCACCAGTATACTATAAAAAACTGGTACTGGTACACTTGAAAGTATCAAAAATTGGATACATAGTCATTATTGGAAAAAAAAAGAGAGAGATAATAGAGATGAGAGTCTGAGAGCTTATATTTTAGATTGATGATATTTATATTTTGTTTATTCAGTATTCGAAAGTTTAATTTGTTTTACTAAATACATTAAACAGTATTTATAAGAACAATATAATTCGAATTTATTGTAGTAGAAGTAGTTATTGGCATTATTCACACCTCTATTTTTTGTAAGAGAATTTTTTCAGAAATTTAAGTCGTAAATTGAATGCCATTTTGCTTTTCATAATTTCACATTTCCGATAATCATCTAACACAATCTTTCTATCTACGTTTTCTAACATATATTCAATCACAACTACAATCACACATATGTTCAATATTTGCAAAAAACTTGAACATGGTCCAAACAGATTGGTTTTTACAATTTTGCCAGTTATATTTATTTAGTTTTCTATTTTTTATATAGTTTTGACATAGGTTTTATTCATAGGTTTATATGTAGGCTTATATGTATCGAGCCGACGTTGAAAATTCAAATTCAAATTAGTCATAGATATTCTCTGAACTAAATGAAGTAAAACTAGTTGTTTTTGATAATCAGATTTGTTTTTAGTGATATGTTTAGATTTATGGAATAAAAGTCGAGTTTCCTTTCACTAATCATTTGTATTTATTTTGCAAATATCGATATTTCGGAAGCAACTTACTTCCTTCATCAGTGCTTTGCGACTTCTAGTTCGAAAACTAGTTCATGCGATCTTCTTATACTTCACAACTTTTAAAACAAAATAACGAAATAATTTCACTCAAAGGTCCAGATAACACTTAAGTACATTTATATAAAAATTGTTAAAACAAACAAATTTACACGACAGATCATGTCGGTACTAACTTTCGTTTAGAAATCGTAGAAAAAATTAATTCGGGTGTATAAATTTTATACATATGCGTCCGACGAAAGGTTAATAATATCTTTCTGCTCCCCAATATTTTCTTGTTCATCTAATAAAATTTCTTGTTCAAAGATTAATATTTAATACACTTGAGCACAAGTGTATTAATTAAGTGTATTCTTCAAGATTAAACACAATATGATGCCGAACTATTTATCAGAAAAATTAACATATGTAGGTGATGTTCAACATTTTAGTTTAAGAAATATCTCCAACTTTAGATTACAGTTTTTTAGAACGGATCAGTCTCAAAAAAATTTAATGTATGAAGGGTTAAAGCTATTTAACAATTTACCTCCGGAAATAAAAACTGAAACTAATAATGAAATGTATAAAAAAAAACTTATTAAAAGTATAAAAACATCTTATTTATTAAATTAAAATGAATGTAAAAAATATTGTAAGTAGTATTGTAATAGTTTACATATTTACATGTATAAAACTAAATAAATTAATAAATCTAAATCTAAATCTAATATGACCTTTACTCTAAGAATTATCTCTGAAACATTGCTCTGTCACGATAGTATCAAATTTCCTTAGAGTACGTCAAGTCTAACATAATATTCCTTGTTGGATCTTTTTGCTTATTAACTTTTGATTAACCTATGTACATAATAGGTGTGTTTTTTTCGTGAATCGGAATCGGATTTAGTTGTAGATTTAACAAAATTCCATGTATAAACAACAACAATTTAAATCCTCTTTTGTTTTTAGATTTAGTTTCGGATTTACATTTGTAGTTATTCTATTTGATCATAGTGTCGCTTATTTTTGATTTTATTATTTTTTAAACTTTTCCAGCAGTGTAAAATGGCATAAATTTTATCAAATTAAAAAATTTAATTTCTGTCACTTGTCAGTTGTATTTAAGTATTTAAGAATTCTAAAATAACCGACATGAAAAACAAAGGAGAAAGGTAAGAAAATTAATAAAATATATTTAATTTTATAAAATTATTATTTTTATTTATTTATTTATAATAATGTTTTAATTTACAATATATCTCTTACAAAAAGAAGGGCCTGTAACAGCAAGGAAACCAAGTCATTTTTGTGTGTCTATTCTGGTCAAAAAAGACAATTTGAGCATGCCATAATAAGAAAATATGCTATGGCCAACGTGTTAGAAGATCTAATTTTTCAAAATGTTTTTGTAAGTTAATATTTTTCTTTATTAAATATTAAATTATTACCTAGTTATTAAATTTTTATATTAATAAGTGTTATATTTTTTTGTTATCTATTAAGATGAAAAATTGAATGAAAGCTTACAAGTTTGCCCAAGATGGGAATAAATAAACGGGAGCAGAACCTATACTGGTAATTTTTGGAACTCAGCCAACTATTTCGAATGACCATAGTTCGCCGTCTGACATCGTTCGTTCATTACCCTGTCTTTCGTGCTGTCATTCGTGCACCAACAACTGGATTTTTGTCAGAAATATCAGCATTTTCATCCAATGAAAACCGGTACCTCCATCACCCGTCTAAAAAATTAGGATTCTTCTACACCAAAAAAAAAATTAGGATTTTTTGATGATTTTGTATGTTTTGTCACAACTCGTATATGAGGTCCATATTTTCCATTATTGTTTTAGTTATTTACTTATTTATTTATTTTTGACAAACTTTTACAAATTTATTGAATTGAAAACGAGTTCACAACTCAAATCTGCGAAAAATTAAAGTAAACAAATAAAACTCTTAAATTAAACTTACTTTTTGACATTTCGATTTTTCAGGTTTACCAACAAATAAATAAAACAAACATATGATTCATAAATCTTGAACTAAATCCGAAATCGTTTTTTTCCTAAATCCGATTCCGATTTACGAAAAAAACACAGCTAATATAGTCAATTCTAAATGTTTTACTCACATTATATTATCTGATATACAATAAATTATACATTTTTAAAATACTCTACACAAAATATCTTTAACATTATCATTTTGCAGCATTATTCAACAAGATTATTTCGTTTGTTCCTAAGAAATTTTTCTGTTGTGTCAACCAAAGGAAGTCATATGGGTTCGGCTATCATTTTGTGTATGAATGTTTTAATTCGAAATTTTTCTTCTTCATTTTATTAATATTTTTAAATTTATGATAAAATTCGAGAATGAGTATATAAAAATAAGACTAATTAGATCGGGACACAACAAGGGAGTGAATTGGAGCCTTTACTTCACATCCTAATACCCAGCTGATTTGCCAACAAAAATTGTTTGCTGCTGTTTCCAGATGGTTTATCAATACTGAAATTGGATACTACTGCAAAACTTCTAAGAAATAGAAAAAATGATTAAAAACCAGAAGTAATGTTAGAAAAATCGGCAATATTACTTTTAGTATCAGAGAAGGAAACAATTTTGCTGTTTATTAGCTTATATACGTAATTTGAATATAAAAATGAATATATCCAGATAAATAAATAGTTATGATTAAATTAAACAGTTTATTTCTATTGGCTGATGGAAGGCACTTCAAAAATTTTACTAGAATTATAAGGAATTAGTTGTAATACAAGCATTAATTAATCTACTTAAAAATTAAAATATTAAAAAATAGAAAGTTTCAAAGTTTTAAAACTAATTAAATTCACTACATACGATTTGGACAGAACATTTAAATAAAGACAGATTTTAGAATTATCAATGTAAGTCAATGGAATAATATTTTCAAGAAATACCTATTATTTTAACAGACTAGAGTTAAAGTAGAAACTAGAGTTAAAACTGCTAAATAGAAATAATTAAAAATATTTATAAATTATTAATAAATAAATTTAAAAATATTTGATATATATATTACAAAGTATTAATTGAAGAAGATTTTAGTTTAGGGTTTTTAAATTTATTTTTACCATAGACTTAAAGTAGAATCCTCGTAATATCACATACTAAATAACTATAGTTATTATAGCTAGCTATATAGTTATAGTTAGTATAGTAAGCTATATAATCATTTAGTCTGCGGTAATATTTTTCTTTCAAATATATATACAAATTAATGGTGATGTGTATATAGCCAAGATTTGTTACTTGTAAATATATAATGCTTTTTGATACATTCTATATGATGCTTAGCACTCATATTACAATCGCAGAGTATCAAAACAGTAAAATTGTCTAATAGTATAAATTGGTAATCCACTTAAATAAAGGTAAAATTTTAGCTGATGAAATAATCCGTATAAGTAAAGATACACATCCACTTAGTAGATTTTTACGTTAATATCCTCGTTTGTCGTAAAAGAACAGAATCGATTATACTCCTCAATTCTCCAAATAAATTCCAAAAACCATATTTCTAATTACTACCCAATTACAAGTAATGCTGTATTAAAAAAGCCAGTTTCCCATTGGTAAACAAATATAATTCAATTTAATATTCAGGACAACGAACTTAGAAGAACTTAATTTTATAATACTTTTTTTTTTAATTCAAAATTTTTTCGTATTTAAAATAAAAAATTTGAATTAAATTAAAGCTAAAAAAAATAAATTTCTGTTAATCACGTTTTTATTTTTTTTATTTAAGTAAAAGCACGTTCATTCGTAATCCTCAATCTAAAATAAAATATTACAAGATTTCCAAGAAAATTTGTCTTCTTTTCTCAATTTTATCTTATATCTACCTATACGAAGTTAATATTAAACGAAATTGATCGATCAATTTTCACAAAAAGAAAAATATTTACTTTTATGTAAAATCAAGGGGTTAATTAAATTCAAGGAAATTAGAGCAAAAATCTTTTAACTAAAATTTTTTTTTTTAATTATCTACGTAGCCATTTTTATAAAAACAAAAATTCGAATCAATTAAAACTTTTCCATTTCTTTAAATAATCTCCACGTTTTTGATTCTACTGTGCCTTTATTAAAATATATTTAAGATATTTAACGATAATTGAAATTCATTTTAACATCACTTAAAATGTTACACGTTTATTTGTTCCATCTACACTAGGATATATTATCATCAATGGAATACGTATCAATAATTAAATTTGTTTAAACTTTTCTTTGACATATACATTTTGAACTGGGCTGTAATCTAGACACATAATTTTAAAATACTTTCTTATTTAAAAGATTAATTAATGATAAATTCGAATAGTACAAAAATGTAAAAATTAGCTGGTTCACATCCCGAGGAGCGTGCCTGAAAGTTTAACCAAAATATTAATATGTATATAGATCAGCTGCTGTAATAAATAAACAAATTATTTCATTTTCTACAATTTTTTAATATTTGTTATTATAATGGGTAGCATCAATCCGACCAATTCATGTAACGATAAAAATAAATTAAATATTAAAAAACAAATTTTATTTTAGTAATAAAATATTATGTCAATTTAAGAATACTAAAATTACATAAATTAATATTAAACGCATAGCCTTATGTGAGATTTTGAAAGCAAAATAGAGGTGTTGAATATAGTTACAGAAAACCAAACAAGCCGAAATTGTTACCAAATCTCTTTATCAAAACATTCCAAAGATTTAGTCTACTAATCGTTCGCGTAATTTTCTTGCAAAACTTGTGAATGACAAAATTAAAAAAAGAACAAAAACACATTGTTTATGAAAACTTGCTACTGTCCATTAATTTGACATAGGCAATACAAAAACAACTCAATACTCGAACGGATTTCTTGTAAAAACTTGCATATATTTTGGAAATGTTTGAAAACTGATCGTACGCGAACAATGATATAATACCGAAATCTGAGGAATAAAACAACTAATAATTTAATTATATTGATTGAAAAACAAATGAAGTAAAGTTATTAAAGGCAAATGTAAAAAAAAACTAAATAAAGTTATGAATATACGTACATCAAAATTTAGACGATACTAGTTATTCCCAGCGTAACATTAAGTCTAACATTGAAGAAATATTTTTTCCTTTTCATTAAAGTATTTCAGTAAAAAAAATTAAAATTAAATTTTTTTAATGATCATTCATTTGCTAACTTTGGTTATTTATTCTCTCTACTTCTAATTTCAAAAAGCTTCATATTAAATTTTTTGTTGTGTTGCTATAATATTCACCATTTCAATTATTTTGTTGTTGTTCTTGATAGATTACAGCAAATTCGATGTGAGACTTAACGAAAAAGATGATTCAAATTTGTTTTGAGCTTTTCCTAATATTCACCACTTTGTTGATTTCATGGAAAGTTATATTTACCGAGATGAAAAGTTTATATTTCTTGTTAGTGTTACTGCTATTTGTTTTTATTCGTTGAGGTGGAAAGTTTAACGGACATTATTATCGTTTTGATATATTATATAGGAATAGTGTACACAATTTTGTAAAATCAATACTCGTCAGTGTACGCTACGTAAGTGCACGCTACGCTACGTAAACCATTAAATGTTTATCCCACTTTCTTATTCAAATAAGTATTTTCGTTTTTGATGTTATAAGCATGTTTTTAGTATTATATAGTGACCAATTTAGTTTACTCCATATCTTATATGTTTAATAGAGATAATTTAATATAGCGCTTTATTTTACCAATTACAAAAAGAACATTTGGTATTACAAAGTCAATGGTATTATATCGATTAGGTATTATAAGATTGGCTTTATAAGAATAATTTTTTTATCAAAATATTTATTTTAACTGTATGTTTTTATAATAATAAAAATTTAACAGTAACGTTTAGTGATCAATCCCCTTCTTTAATAATCTCTCCGAAACTGTTCACAACTAAAATAAGATAGAATGTATATGAAACGTCATTATTTGAAATGTTATATTAAAATTTAATTATTCCCTATACCAGTATGTAGTATCATAAATATATACACTAAAAATATCTTACAGGATATTTGCATAATTTTCATTTTTAAACAATAGTATCCCCTGAAAAAAAAATCCTAAAATACTGGAACAAATTACCACTTTAAAGATTTTTAAAGTGAAACCGGATCACCCTGTATAATAAATACGAAAATGAATCCATGAACCCATGAATTTTTTTATAACATGAAGTAGACGTTATATCCGTATTGTGTTCAAATATTATTGAACTAATCCAACTTTAATTTGAAAGTTTTTCTTTTTACTGTTTCTAAACTGTTGTTTAAAAGGATAATTTCAAATCACTTAGACGATTCCTAGTTATTTTTCTTCTTGTATCCTACCAAATAATAGTAATAATTTCATTGTAAATAAAATATTTAAGTAGTTGTAATAAAAGCAAAGACAACAACCTAATACCCTTTTAATTTTTATTTATTTATCTTAACACGTACTTACCTAGTACATTTCTTACAAAAGAAAACCTAAGGAACAAATAAAAAGTGCAAACTAAAGTAAAACGAAAGAACTTTTTTTTTTATATTTCTATAATTGTAGCATTTCTAATGTTTTATATATATGTTATTATGTATGTTATGTATGTATATAATTGAATTTTGTGCCTATTTCAATAATAAAGATACATATTCTGAACAGGATACAATTAATTTAGACTTTATGAAAATTCTTTAACTTTATTTCATTGTGAATGACAATAAGAGCAAATAATTTAAAACTCAATATTATTATAATATTTATTTTTGTTATTTCCAAAATGAAAATGAAGTGGGAAATGTTATTATTATTGTTGTTGCACATATTCCCCACAATATATTATTATATAGTAATTGCGACAAATTAACACGTCTAACTTTAATAAAAAAATAAATAAACGAACTCATTTCCATTAGCATAAAATAAAATAAAAATCATAAAAACCTACTGGGAACAATTACCACACCATTTTTGTTTTGTTAAATGTGTCACAATTTAATATGCTACCTATATGCATATTGTACATATGTATATATTTGTTAGGTTGTCCCTTATATTTACACAATAATTACATGTTCTTTCGTTTTGAATTATAATTATTAATGAGGCTATTTGAGAAATGAAATTTATTTCAAATTCATACTGTTTATACGTTGAGTTTTAATTGATTATCATTAGCCATCCTGTGTTCAATTTAAAATTTATCATAAAAAAAAGTTCATCTAAACAAATTTAAAAGATTTTAAAAGAGAAAATTTAAAACAAGAAAAATTTTTAAATTCAAACCGTTTTTATTTAAATATTACAAAATATAAAATAACTGGCAAGGTTCACCTATTCAAACAGTGAAACAAGTCGTAGCTATTAAAAATCAATTGAAATTCAACATTAGGCGTGATAAGTCAAATAATATATTAGTAGGGGTTTTCCAACAAATGTTTGTTATTTAATTTGAATCAGTTAGACATAACAAGCGAATCAGCCGTCTGTAAAATATCAACAATCATTTAAATCTATGTTGGTTCACAATTAGATTTCAGAGTACAAAAGTCGAATCACAATTAGATTTCTATCCCAAAGCATTAGGGAATATATTAATAGCAAAAACATTAGATGGAAACATTTTATACAGGTTGTTAGGTTTGGCTAGGGTAGAAAAAATAAGATGAGGATGAATATAAATTTTTTGTTTTGTCTTCAATAGGGCTTCAGACATTTCAAATTAATGCCGCCTATTAAGCAAGTATTAAAACCCAAAAAACTAGTCTGTATGAAAAGGAAAAGAAAAATGTTATCAAAAAATAAGTTACACCCTAACAAATATACAAATTTATTTTGAGAGTACACCAAATGGCAAACTCTAATTAATAAACTGATATTTCGGCTAAAGTCGAACATTAATACAATTTCATATTTTTTGAAGAAACAAATTTTATCAAAAGTTAAATTTACATCAATGGGACAGACAGTTCGCAAAAAACATTTAATACAAAAAAAATTTAATTTTGATATTTAGAATTTTTTTATAAAAACGTAGACGGTTTTCCTGTCGTAATGAAAAACTGGTTTCGAATAAACGTGGGCTTTGACGTTAAGTCACCTAAATAAAAAATTTAATTTATATAAAAAATTATTTTTTTTTTTTAAAGTATTGTAGTATAATTTTCCCTGCCGTCAGGGAAAGTAAAACAGTGTAGTAAAATATGTAGTTAAAAATGCAGTACCTAAATTGCTGTTAAGAACATGCAAAAAAGAAATATGAGCAGGCCTTTGTTGTACCAAGCTCGCAGTAAAAAAAAAATATACTCAGTATTTTTCAATAGTAATTCTATGAATATGGAACATGAATTAATTATTTTATCAACTGACTGTAGACTAACTGTCATTTTGCAAAATGAGATTTATCTAACTATGATATAGACATTTATTTTAACTTTAAGATTATTGTAAAGGGTGTATATAAGGATAAATTCTAGTATCTTCAAAATTACTGTGTAATACACTATGTGTATCTATGAAAACAGGGAAATTTTTTTTTTTTTTTCTTTTCCAAGTAATACGCACAATAAAAGATGACAATTTTGTTTTTTGTTGGTGGAATGGCACTCTGATCTTTTACAAATTGTTATTTAATTCATGATGAAACATAATTACAACAACAAAAAGTTTTAAAAATAGAATACAAAAACTCAAATAGAATAACAAGCAGAAAAAAAAAAAAAACATAACGAGAAATTATTTTCTATCTATTTGAATTTAAAGATTTTGTGTAGGATGCTGCTGATATACAAGAGAAACCCATATTTAGAATAATAATCTGGTTAATTTCTTCTTTTAATTTTTATTTTTTTGGTACGTTAATTTTGGGGTTATCATAAGGATATTTTCAGTGTAGCTAATAATTTGAAAACAAATTTGATAATAAATTTACAATAGCACAAGACTCTGGGTAGATAAGAATTATACTAAAAAAAAAAATGATAATAATAAAGTTATAAATTGCTTTGTGATGTGGATGGTGGTGTGAGAAGTTTTACGGCACTTTTCGAATTTAGTGTTATTTTTGGATAGTTCGTTTTGGATATTAGTTGACTTAAAGTTGTTACCTAATCAAATGATAATAAAAAAAAAGTTTTATTTTCAAACTTGTATAATTTCCTTTTTACAAATCCACATTACATAATATAATGTAATAATAAGCTAAATGATGTAATGGGGTAATGGTTAAGATGATGCTTTTACTTGGGCAATTAAAATTTAATTATGTTGTAAATTTGTTTTGGTTTTTTCAAAATTTCAAACTATATAAAAACATAACCCTTTTGATACTATACATTAATATTTTTATATCTAAATATTTAATTGTTTAACAGTTACAATGTAAAATATATTTTGAAATTTTATCTTCAATTTTTATTAATTAAAAAGTATTTTTTGTTTTGTCGATGTATAGTCGATGTAGAAGGTCATCAAAAAAAAAGCGACCGCTTTTTGGTCGTAGAGTAATTTTGAAGAATTGCAAAACTTTAAATACCTACTTAAAAACTTGTCTAATAGAAAATTAATAACAAAAATTAAAAAGTCCCCTGTAAAAAAGTAACAATTATGACTAAAAAGTTAAAAATAAAAAAAGCAGCAAGAAAGAATGGTAGCTAAAATTTCATATTAAGCTCTTATATCTTTCTCTGTTTTGCTTACGTTTTTTTTTTTGCAACCGTATACCACACCGAGAAAGCTGATGCATTAAATGGGTTAGAAAATTTTTTTTCAGTTATTTTGTTTATTGTTATTTTTTTTATTTACACAAGAAATAAAAGGAAATAAGTAAAAGGAAACCTCCTTTTTATATTAATTTTTTTTAATGCACGTCTAACTATATTGATATTGAACTTTTTCCTTCATGTTAGAAGAGTGCAAGTACATGAATGTGTTTATAATAATAATAATAATTGATAATAAACGATATAGGAATAGGTACACCAAAAATAAATAAAAAAAAAAGTTTTTACCTCTACATACCTAAATCAAAACTATTAAATATTATATTAAACAATTTTAATTAAGCCAATTATATGTAGGTATATAATATAGTATGATATATTATTCATATATCAACCATTGAACCAATCTTCTGGCCTGGAATGTAAAACAAAAATGAAATACTTAGATGATTGGATGAGTTCAAATTGTTTTTGTTTTTTTTCTTTCAAAACAGATTTTTTATTGATCAGAGATTTACAGATCAGAGAGAGATTTATTGATCAGAGATTTACAGATCAAAGAGAGCGAGTGTTACCAATGTGAAATTTTTTGTATATAAAATTGAAGGGTAACTAAGTTATTTCAAATAAACGTAGGAATGTAGGATTAATTAAAACAGTGAAAGTTTTTTCAAAATTCACAAAATTGTCAAAAACTCTATATGTATTAAATTTAAATATGTAGCAATGATGAAAATAAATATTTTTTTTTGGTACACTTTAAAATAAACAAATATTTGTTACAAATAAATGTTTTAAATTGTCAAAATAAAAATATCAAAATTACAGAATAGAAAATTCAAAACGTTGATGAACTGAATAACTGATAAAAAAAATTGGAATGATAACATTTACGCGCACATAATATGAAGATGCAATTGCAATTCAATGTGAACACATCCAATTGCCGCGGGATCTATTATCTCTTTTTTCTCTATGATAAGTTTATTCTTCCTTTTATGAAAGGAATTGGTTTAGTAGGTAAAATATAATTTTGTGATAAAATTTATTTAAATGATTAAACCGCGCGTGAGCATGGGCCGTTCCTACTAGTATTATTAATTTGCGTATTAATCCAATATTATTTAACTACGACATAAATAATACTATTCTATTGCAGAAAAGTTGGCCAACCTTTAAACTTATCATCACAATGAAAAATGTTGTGTAGGTAATTAAAATCTATAAAAATTTTGATTTTATATCGCGTCTGACTGAGCTCATATGGGAAAATGAGAAATTATTATGCCAGTAGTACTGAAACGGATTTAAAATACAAAACAAGGTTATGGGTCAACAATAGACTGGTCTTACTAGTTTAACAATAATTTTTCAAATTAAAGATTTAGATGTACCTAATTATTGTCTTATTGATATAAAATTATTGTTACCAACAAAATCGTTTAGTAGATTCGGTAGTCTTTTACAAAATATGTTTGGCGGTTTATGTTGATGGCTAAAAACTAGCTCAATTTATTTGTTGTAGGTTTCAGACATATCCATATAAAATTGATAATCAGTAAATAAAATACATGAAAATGGACGAAATTTCTAAAACAATTTTTATTTTTATTTTTGGACATAGCCCATAACATTATCTATAGTACCTATAATAAAATTTTATAACTTAAGGGGACCAATTAAAAACTTACAGAAAACCTAACAATTTTTAGTTCATATCCTCGGATCATTAAAGATGTCTTATTTAAGGAATTACAATAAAATTATCGAAAACTTCATATAAATTTTCTGACATCAACCAAAATATTGGATATGTCCGATTTTGTATTCTAAAACGTTTAAAAAGTGGAGATGTCCGCATCTCGCCACTCCATATCTACAAAACTGAAATAGATAATTAAGAACGGATCACAAAAAATTAAAGAGCCACGCAAAAAACCTAAGAACCAAGTCCTAAGTCAAAAAACACAAAAGATGGCATTTGTCCGAAAATAGACTATTTCCCGACAATGTAAAACTTTATTCAATTTACTTTGGCCAATTGAAAGAAAGAATAATTATGTCTTTTCACCAACAAAATTAATTAAAACAAACACTTAATGTATGGACTGCAAATCATATCATATCTAATTACACTCAAAAACTAAGATTTTAGCAGTAATAACGTTCTCTGATATTTCAAGGTCTACATCCAAACTGGATTTTGAATTCTAGAAAAAAAAAAGTAATTGAATAAATCAAATTTCCCACGTCCCTAAAATATCTCAAACGTTCAGTTTCCAATATTAATTCACATGAATAAATATAATATTTTTATGTACAAATCTCTATCAAACAGCCGCAAGTAATAATAAATACTCAATTATACATTTTTTTTCCTTAATATACTGTTTTCTATTCATATACAGCTTTTTTTTGGATCCATTATACAAAATTTGACTTTAAAATATTTTGTCAAATTTTTTTTATTATCAAGAATAATATTCTAACAACAATAATGTAAAACTTTTCAAACATTAATAAAATATCAGAATAGAGGTTAACATTCTTATTATTTTCAAATTAAAGAAAATATAAAACTTTTATAATAAATTCATATTAAATTCACAGCTCATTTAGATTCTTGATTCATTCTACTCTATCCCAATCATCAGAATAAAAGAAAATTCACGTATTTTTATTAAAGAAAAAGAAAAACATAAAACAATTTTATACTAAAGGACATATTTTTTAAAAGAATATTCATAAAATGATGTTCATGATTGGTTACGAATTGAATTCCCTTGAGTTCATAAGTTTTTTTTTTTTGTTTTTGATTTGTTATTTAGTTAAAAAAAATTTCAACCATAGTTTTTTCGGGTCTTTTGGTTTCTACACAAACACAAAAATAGAATTCGAATCCTTTTAACAGGATTCATTTATTTCAATTCAAATTATTTAACTTTCATGTATTTCAATTCAATACGCATTTTTATGTATAAATGATATTCCCCTTTCGGGTCTTGGTCTCTTTACAAAATTATACATACTTATTATATTATGTATATATAAATATATACATAAAAGTTAATTGAAAACCTTTTTCTAAGTCAACCAAAAACTTAGTAAACTTGACCAAAAAATAAAAAAAATTTAAAGAGAATTGAAATGCAAAGAAATGAGATATAATAAATAAAAGTAATAACAGAAAATATTTTATTGTAAATCACTCTCTTATTTTTCTGAGGAAATATGGAAAAATAATCAAAAACTGAACAAATAAATCTTAGATAAAAAAAAAATATACTTTCCCAGAATTGTTTGAAATGTTTATTTTCTCCCATCTACATTTATAATTGTTTATTTTACATTATGGGCTTGAGAGAGGAAGGTCGGGCATGGATTCAATTTACATTCAATAACAATATTGAAATGTAAATTTTAGGTTGATTTTTTAAATTTTATTTTAATATCATGATAATAATAACAATAAAATAAAACAAAACCAAATCATTCTCATCAATATTTAATTAACTATGAAATTTCTTTTAATATTTGGTTGAATTTTTAATGAATTTGTCATTTGTAAAAGTTATAGTTTAGAAGCGCAGAAATATTCTAAACAAATTATACAAAATTCTAAACTGATAGAATTTTAGCAGAATAAAACTTTTCTAACATATGATTTAAATTAAATAGCTATTTCGATCCCTCTAAGCTAAATTAACAACTTTCATTCTCCCAATAGAAACCGTCAAGGAACACACACATTAATTCATCTTCCCAGATAAAATTAATGGTGAAATCGGCTAACTGTGCAACCTCTTGAAAAACACAGCTTTCGTATAACAACAACAAAAAAAAATTAAAAACTTCCAGCCATGTCCCATACTGATCTATCAAGAGTGATAACGATTTTATTCTACCTATACTTTTAGACGATAATTTAAGCAGTTTTAACCTATGCCTACGAAGTTTGAACACTGAAAATTCATTGTATAAAGTACAAAAATTAAGTTGTGAAAAAAATTTTAATAGCAAGCAATATTTATTAAATTATTACTTAGTAACTAAATTATATAAAAAACTAATTCTATTGTAACAAATTATATTAGATTTTAGATATTCATTAAAATGCTTAAATTTATAAAGTGTTTTTTAATGTAATAATCAATAGATTAAAATTAAGATCTAGCTAAATGCTGTCTGGTCGTATAGAGTTATATGATAATTATTTGCTTATAATAATAAAAATAAGAAAAACCAAAAAAAAATTAAGTGTTTTTTTCCTTTTTCCTACTTCTATTTTTTTATTTTTATTTCATTTTTTTTTACTTACAAGTTTAATTTTTAGTATTATATATATATTATTCTGAATTTATCTGGTTGTTCGTAAGTCCGACGGACTCCAACACATATACAAATTCCAATATGTATACCATGCTGAACCTTTGCAGAAAAAAATACCATTGCATGAAATATATTTTTTTAATTTAATGTTAGTCTTCTTCGTAAATACTAAGGAAAAATAAAAAATCATAATAATATTATAAATAAAACAAACAATTTTTTTGATTTATAATAACAAGGACTAATAGAAATTTTATCAATAGTTTAATATGGTGTAATAACCAAAAGGCAAACAGCATTTAACACAAAAAAAAACATAATGCACTTAAAGGTTATTCTTATTACTTAAAATTATACACAAAATGCGTATGTGTCTACTTTTTTTTTTTGATTTTTTGTTGTTGTTATGATAATGATCATAGCATCATAGTTTTGCCATACCGTGTGCATAGCCTGTACTATAGTACTATAGGTATATATACTCTAACCAAAAATGTGATGCGATGATGAGTTAAAATTGTTATTTATTTTTATTTTTTTTGTTTATTGTTTTTTTTTTAATATATATATATCTATATATATCTATATGATATACAAATTTATCATCGTATATGATATTTAGTATGTATTATGGGGTTAGGTTTTGGTTCTGCTGATTTACACATAAAACAATAACAACATATACATTTTTAAAGAAATTAAATGGAATTTTGTACTATTATTTTTTATTTCTTATCTTTGTAAATTTCTAATTTTTAGGTATATTTGTTTTCTTCAAGTGTGTAGAAATGTATGTTGTAGAGAGTGGATGAATTTTTTTTAATATAGTAGACAGGCACATATATATAGTTATCGGTTAAACCATATTGATTGTTGTTCTTCTTTTTAATGTATGTAATGTATGTAATGTAATGTAATGTATGTAATGTATGTAATATAAATAATAATTATGTATAAATTTTAACATGAACAGTTCGATAATGAGTTTTTTGAAATGAAATGAAATTTTAAATAACCGATTATTGGTTCACAAGTTATGAACAGTTTTGTAAATACCTATTTATTTGCAGTAAATTTTTTTATTTTCATTTTTTCTACAATATGAGTTTTTATTTTATTCATTAAAATAAATATTATGTGTACCTACAATATTATTGTTTTTTTATATTTACAATTTTATTTATATTTGTTTTTAAAATTGTTTTCGTTCAAAGTTGTGGCTCATTATAAAATACTAGTTAAATACCTGTTACTACGTAACTTTTTGCTACCATTATATATAGTGAAAAATCAAAATTAGAGCATTCTAGGTTGCACTACATTATAAATTATCAAAATCAAAAATTCCCCTATCAACAATATTTTAGTATAATACCTATGTAATACTTTAGTTAAATTAGTAGATTAGCAGACAGACTATATAATTGGATTGATATAGATTGAAATATTTAATCAACTAATATTTCATTAAAAACTATATTTCTAACAGTTATATTCTCTTCGGTGACAATTTTCAAATGATTTATATTCCCAGTAGTGCGCGAAATCCCGACATATAGTTGTCCATGTGAAAACTCTAGTGCATCAAGTAAAATACCAACCTTATTGAGAGTTTGACCTTGCGCTTTGTTGATGGTCATTGCAAAGGCAGTTCGGACGGGAAATTGACGTTTTACTGTTTCTTTTTTTTTATAAATCAGGAAAACCAAAAAATTAATTTTTTTATTTTAAAATACAAAAGACTACAATATCAAATATCAATAAATATATAAAGGATATATTCATATATTACATAGCTACATTTATTATTTATCTATCCTGTTTATTTTTTTTTTAAATAAAAAACACTAAAATATTAGTAAACTTAATATAGCTATTGTTTTTTATTCACAAATAAAAAACCGCTAAAATTAGGTACTAACGATTAGGTAACGTTTAGACATCAAGATTAAGTTTGTACTATTGAAAGTTTGATTGTCCTGTAAACGTTGTTCCACAAATTTTGACATCCGACTTTGTTTAATGAAAAAAATAGAATATTATGTTATTATCATCAAACATTTTTGAAACACAAAATGCTGGAAACTAATTTTTTCCTTTAAATCGAAATCGACTCTTGTCATTTGTTGAACTTTTTGTATAATGTATTATATTTTTAATAATTAGCAAACACAACAATTGCTTATTTTTGTTGTTATTGATTGTTATAAATAATAGTATTGATAATAACAATTAGTAGATAATAAACTACCTGCATTTATAAGATTTTTTCAACTTTTTCTTAATTGTATTTTTGCATTTTTTTTTTTGAATTTGTTGTATTTTTTATTTATTATTTTATTTGTTTATAATTTTAAATTTCTATATTTAAAATCAATGTTTTTATTTAAGCTAAATTAACCTTAAATAAATAAATAAATAAATAAGTAACTTTTATCAAATAAAATTGATATGTAAAAGTTGCCCTAAATGCTATTGCGTCAACATTTAGGTATGTAGTTGATTATATAAATTGATTAAAGTTTTTTTGATTATTTTTCATAAAAAAATACATAATAACTTTCAATGTATTCTAAAAATGATTTTAAAATATATTTCTCAAGTATATAAGTATGTATTCAATAGCTTTGAAATTATTATTCTAAATATTTTTAATCCATTTTGTTTTAGAAGGGGAGAAAACTGAAAGAATTACATGCTAATTCGACATTTATTTGTTGTTATCTTTTCTTTTCTCTTTCGTTTGGGTTAAAGAAATTTATCCATAAAACAAAAACAATTTCTCTCTAAGAAAAACAATTCTCAGTAGATTGAAATAAAAAGGGGAAAGATTATGTATATAAATTATTATATAATCTAAAGCCGCACACGCATCTACTACCAAAGGATATCCATTAATAAGAAAGTGCACTGGAATGAAATTTTATATTTGTCAATTTTTGGTTACCATTTTTCTAGTCGATTTCCAAAATTGTAAGAAATAGATAGTAATAAGAATTTCATTTGTGAGAGAGAGATAAAAATTCAAAAGACAAAGTGGGAAAAAATTATCGAACGACTTTTTTTGTCTCAAAGAAATATTGTTGTATTTATTCTTAGTTATCAATAATAAGGATGTGTTACACTTAAAAATGCATAGCAATAAAAAACATTATTAATATTCAAATTTCCTTCCTATTTATAAATTATAATATTATTAATAAATATAATTAAGGATGTGTTACACTTAAAAATGCATAGCAATAAAAAACATTATTAATATTCAAATTTCCTTCCTATTTATAAATTATAATATTATTAATAATTAATAAATTATCATTGATTATGAAATGGCAAAATTTAATTTTGAAGGAAATAAAAATGCATCGAGTCATTCATAAAAAAAAATATTGGTTCTTGGTATTCTTTTTAACTACCTGGCTCAATACCTAAAAAATTTATATATTGAAAGGACATCAATTATAATCTAATTGAAATAAAAAAAATTTTTTACTTCCCTTATAAGACAATAAAAGAAAATAACATTATGTTTAAGAAATAACAAGTTTTTGGAACCAATATTATGTTATGTAGGTACCTGTAAAAAATCAATCATTCAAAATTTCCTTACTCTCATATCCTAATAAATTTAATACGTTCATTTTTAAAAAATCGAACACAAGATTTCAGACGACCAAACACATAAAAATCTGTTCTCCCGTGGCCTATTTAAAATTACATTGCAAAAATTAAGTGGATTTTTAATTGATTTTTTTCGCACTTGTTCTTTCTCAAAACCGATTACATAACAAAAATAATAGTTCTTTGCTTCTTTAACTAATGAGGTTTTTTTTGTAAAAGGCGTAGTAAAAATATCTTGACTTCCCCAGCCCAGTGCATATCCTCTTATTAATGAATATTCTTTTCTATTACGATGTTTTAAGAAGAAAAACAATAAAAGAAAATAACAAAAAATGTGTACCGATTTCATTTAAATCAATTTGAGTAAAGTTTGATTTTTTTCTCCTATAATAAAGGCACACCTCCTTGATGAGGTGTAAGAAAGAAAGAAAAAAATTTCTTCCAATTTGTTTGCAAATTCGCTTCTTCATTTATTGTAAAAACAAACATGTATGCATGAAACAGTAACAATATTTCTCTTTAAAACAAAAAATTATAACGGTACATGCTGACACCGTCGAAGAATTATATATAAGAAGAAGATTATTTGTTCGCTATAAACTGTGACGCTAAACTTACGCAGCGAATTTATTGCATGTTAACAGGATTAACTTGATTCTGAATTATACGATAAATTTTCAAGGTTGGCAAAAAGGATGTCGCTAAAATGATCGAGTAAATGACCCTTGGGGAATAGAAAATTTTGCACCTTACTAAAAATTCTGTTTATATGGTAATTAAAAGCGTAAAATAATACAAAAATAAAGGTATGATAAATTAGTAAGAAAATACGTATTTTTCTTAAACTTGAAATGAAAACTCTAATAAGGAAAGAAATGCTAGAATTTATTTGTGTTCCGTCATTTATGGCGGGTTACAAAGCTAGTTTTATAATATTTTTGCTATTATGCATCACTTACTGCGCCAATAAATATTCCATAATTTGGTTTTTGAACACCGAAATACAATCAATAATCTTTAACTTTTCAGGTAGGTCGTTAAAAGTTTTTAAACTAATATTATATGCAGTTATTTTTTTGTTCATTTGTTTTGAAAAGTGATGGCTTATATAGGTTAATCTGCAAGTTCACTGATAAAAACGAATAAATAAATAAATAAAAAAATGTTAATATTAAATAACTAACTCCGTACTCCGTAATAGATAACAGAAATAAAACAAATACTAATATTTTTTCTTAAAAAGTCCAATTCATTTCGAATTTAAGAAAAATGTGGTGTTGGGAATTTTATATAACGTTACATACAAAAAATATATTAAATAATATTAATTAATTTATTATTTTTCTTTTACTAAGTTAAAGCTATTTTGATTTTAGCTTACCTTCAGGCACATTTACTATGTTTTGCCATGTACTTTATATCAACTACGAGTATATAATTTATTTATAGTTCTATATTCTATATAAATGACAAAAGCACATTTCTACTACTACCTTTAACATTTACTACTACCTTTAACACATACCTTCAATAGGTACTTAACATTTAAATATTAATATGTAGTTCAGATAATAAATTTTACCTATCCTAATAAAAAACAAAAAAACATGAAAATGGTGTGAATAAAATATGGCAAGACCACATTATGGTATACCAAGTATAATATTTATTCTTAATAATTAATTATAGTTAACCTTTATTAATTTAATGGCTTGATGTAAATTGGTTAATTATTTTTAATGATTAAAAAATATTTTGAAGATGTCGGTTAAATTGAAAATTTAAGAATCACATCACATCTCAATTATAATGGTGAAATCTTAAAAATGCAAAAAATTACTTACCTTAGATTAAAGATATTTTTTTGTAAAACGACACCGATTTTGGGTAGCGAGACAAATCATTGATCGAAAAATAATTTTTACTGCAGTCAAGAACAGCAGAGTTGCAATAAATTGAAAAATACGAGAACGAGAACGGTAATTTCGATTTGTGATTCATTTTTTCAAAACCTTTAGTAAAATCAGGATTTCAATAAATGGCGGATTAGAAGCAGCAGAAGAACGGTTACCAAGATTTTGGAAAAGATACGTAGATGATATTTTGGCTGTAATAAAGAAAAGGGACTTAGAATCAACCTTAACTACTCTTAACGGGCTCCACAGGAATATACAGTTTACTGTCGAAGTAGAAAAAGAAGGCCAACTACCATTCTTAGATCTACTGTTAAGTAAAACAGGAACATCTCTAGAACTAGAGATTTACAGGAAACCTACGGATACTGACAGGGTCATCCCGAATACCTCTAACCACTCCTATCAACATAAGATGGCATCGTTCAACCACATGATCCATCGAATGTTAACATTTCCCATTTCCCAAAAAGGTTTAGTAAAAGAAACTAAACACATATTTGAAATTGCGAGAATAAACGGATATCCGGAAAAAACCATCACGGCCTTACTTAGTAAACGGAAAAGAAGTTTACAACGGAATTCCCTCACTAACCTACTAACTGATCAACAACCCATAAGAAGAGTAGCATTAGAGTTTAGCAAGATTTCTCTCCCACTCAGAACGAAATTAAGAAAACACGGGTTAGATATCGTATATAGCAGCAGAACTAACCAACTCAAGTCGGTTCTAGGTTCAACTAAAGACCCAATCGAACAAATGGAAAAATCAGGTGTATATAAGGTAACTTGCAGTCATTGCAACAAAGTTTATATTGGGCAAACTAGGAGAAACATGCAAACACGACTCAATGAACACCTGAAAGAAGCAGAACTGGCTAAAAAGAAGAACTCAACAGAGTTCCGATCCAAAGTAGCAGAACACATTATCCAGGAGAATCATAGCATTTCGAAAGAGGACATTGTAATGATAAATTACATTAGAGATTCTAGGAAACTAGATTCAGCTGAAAGCATCGAAATTTACAAAACTAAAAATGACTCACTCCTAAATAAAGACCAAGGCAATGGATATTCTTCTTTATTTAAATTTTTAGTGAAATACAATGTAACAAATAACACCACCCCTACCTGTCACGTCACTCTAACGTCGGAAAAATTATTTTAAATACCAATAATAAAATAAATAAAAATATTTTTATTCAACCCCCTACCTGTGCTAATTCATTGGATAATAAACAACCATGCAGCTGCGAGAAACATCAAATTGTTACCTGTACGAATAAAATAAATAAGACAATTTTAGATTTCTTTCCTCAGTCGAGTACAAAACACTGAAGAAGTCTGCAAGTAGTAGACGAAATACCGTATCTGTATGATAAGCATATCAGTAAAATTAAAAGGAAAATATTCGACTATTTTCACTGTTATACCAAAATTTTACTCTAACGCTGGAAAACAAGTTTTTATAAAAACGGATTAGAATGTTTTTTTAATTTTTTTTAATACCTTGCAAAATGTCAATTACAAAATAATTATATTTAATTGAGATCAAAAAAGTTTTACGTCAAATTTGAAATTATGTTAATTTTTGTTTTTAGTCGTAAAATTTAATTGTTAAAACAGTAGGTGGGGACCTTTTTTACCGATTGGTACGTTTGGCTAGGGTGGGAAAGGAAAATTTGGAAAGGAGGATGGTAAAAGGGAAGCAGGACAATTACAAACGAATGTGTTAATGTTCGTCTTGAATTTATTTAGGACATAAATATAGAATTTGTCATGTTTTGGGATACATAAGATGAAATTTGGTTCCACATTCGGGATGTTGAAGTTATAAACGAATATCCATAACTTGTCTTTTGCCATCTAGGGATTTCAATGGTGTAGGGATGAGCACATTCTGCACTTCGTGTTTCGCGGGGGAAACGCTTAAGTGGAGGTAATATAGATTTAATTTCCACTGAGCATGTGCCGCTGCCTACGGGATATCTATAAAAAAGTGAGAGAGCCCCGACTATACGTCGATGTCCAAGAGAAGCAAGATGGGCTGTCACACTTGGGTCATTGATTAGACAAATAGCCTATTTTTGGACTTTATCCAAATGTTTTAACGCAATACTAGAGGCGCCAGCCAATATGTGAGAATTGTACTCCATTTTGGGTCGTGTGAAAGCTTTATAGATTTTCAAGAGATCAAAGGGGCAGAAGTAAGCCTTGCAGCGGCTAAGAAAACCTAAGCATTTGGTTGCGTTTCTTGCAACATCAAATATATGATCATTCCAGATCATTTTTCGATTAAGGTGCATACCTAATATGCTTAAGCTTTCAAACCGCTGATGCTTATCTTCCTGAAACAAAAGAGTAGGTTCAAAATAAAAAAGTTTCGGGAGATTGTACAGCTCTGAGTTTCAGAAGTGTTAAACTCGACTCTGCTTTTTAAGCCCCAATTAGCTATTACGACCAAATCATGGCTGAGGGAACTGGTCATGATATCTCTTTTGGTTGACACAGCGGTGGATGTAGCTTCAGATTTTTTATGAAGAACGTAGGAGGCTACTAGGGTGCTGTCGTCTGCAAAGCTGTGGATTGGATTGAAAGTGGTTTGAAACAAATAATTTATAAATATAAGGAATCGGGTAGGTGAGAGAACTGATCCTTGGGGAACACCAGCGTTTATTTGGAATTGATCGGACTTAAATCCATAAACTAAGACTTGTGGTTCTTTATAGTCCATTTAAAATATACTCTGGGTTTATTGTCGTATTCTTCAAGTGTTGCTTCTGTTGAAAATTTTGTATTTCATTCCCAAAGATATCTACATGCCCACGTGTCCATATAGAAATACAAATTCGTTGCTCTTCTTTTGAACCAATTCCTTGATTCTTATTACCGCTGGATGTTTGGGGTTCATAGTCAGCAGACTACTTATGGAATCTGTGCATATGATAATTTTCTTTTCATCGCATTTTTTGCTACTGCGTTCAACTGCTTTATAAATTACGAATAGCTTTGCTGAATATATACTGTTATTATCTAGTCTGTATTGTTGTTCAAGTTTTCTGTAAATAAAGGCACATCAGAGTTTTCCATTTATTTTGAACCTATTCGTGTATATTTTGGTAAAGTATTTGTATTATAATTACATAATATCGGTTTTAGAGGATTGATTCTTAATTGGTTTGCTTCTTTACCTCAGAGGCAGGAGCTCATCGGAAGTTGTAAATATTGGAGTTCCTCAAGGCTCGGTTCTGGGACCTCTTTTGTTTTTGATTTATATAAATTCTGTTCTCCAGCAATCTTTTAAAGTAAAATTGAATACTTTCGCAGACGACACAGCTCTGGCATATGCAAATAAATCTTCTACATGCTTACTTGCTGATGTCAACCGCATGATATTTATATTTTAAGAAGATGGTTTAATAAAGCTCATAAATTAGTTATTAGTATAACAAAACAAAATTAATTTCTTTTATCCCAAATTTAAGTAATGTAAATAAATTCAGTATCATTCGTCGTTTTTTAATAGTTGTCCTTTAACATTTAGTGGCTTGAACAATCTTAATAGGATTACTGTTAATCCTAACAATGTATGCTCTGACGAATGCTTATTGACAGATTTTAAATATTTAGACATCTAGACGCAAAATTCAATTGAAATGATCACACATTGTATCTTAAACCATACCTAAACAAAGTCTATAATTTAACTCAATATTGTTCACAAAATGTTTTAAAACTAATTTATAATTATGGCTTATTTAAATCTAAGCTACAATATGGTCTGAGCTGTTGGGGAGGCATATATTTTAATAAAATTATTCCTTTACTAATTAAGCAAAAACACGCCATTAGAATAATATTCAAAATTAACAGAAGAATACATAGTTTTAAATAGATACTTTAAAAATTTAAATATTTTGCCTTTAATACATTTATATTTTTATAAAGTCTTGAAAATATTCTTTGAGAAGTCTGGATTCAACTGCCAGAACCTATAATAATAAAATAATAACTTTTTGGTAACGGTTCCTAAATTTAATAAGACAAAAATTAGTCAATTTTATATCTTTACTGCTTCGCGATTGTATAATTTATTACATTGTTTTCTAGAAAAGTGAGAGCAAAATCATTGTTTTTTAAACAAATGAAGCAATGGCTTTTTTCGTTGAATTTTCCTTATTGAACTGGAGCATTCAACACTTATCTTTTGGATAACAGAATTTAACGTAGAACCCTTACTATTTCATTAATAATTATAAACTTTTATATTGCCTAAAAATTAATATAAATGAATATAAATTGTAAATTGTAACTATAAGTTGTTAAAAATGAAATAAAGAAAGAATTATTATTATTTTTTGTTTAGGTTTTTGGAATTTTTGGTACATACTTTTCCTTAATTGTTCGTTCTTTTTTGTATTATAACATTGTTAAATGAAATATTTAAAATTTAACTTTGTTTAAAACCTAAAGATAACTTATTATAAAAAAGTGTTTTGATTATGCCTTTCGTTATCATTTAAACAAGTATAAGTACTTTAAAAAATGCATTAAAACAAAACTTACCACTCAAGTTAAAATTCAATGAAATTCATTTCCTCTACTAAACGATAAGTTTTGAGAACGACCATTAAGTAGAATAACACAAGTAACATATTTATTTCGTTTGTGGAAATTTACCAATTTGTCAATGAAATAATAAATTTCCTTAAAATGTATGCACATAATACAAACATACATAATATTTAATATTTTTACATATAATCAATTCTGTACATATATCATTGAATCAAATTTATCAATTAATTATATATATATATTTAATAACAAAAGAATTTTCAAACCACTTAAACACTATTTTGAATAATTGAAAGCTCATAAAATCAAATTATTAAAAAAAAAATTTTAAATTTCACTTAATTTAAATTTTCTCAATTAAATAAAATAGCAAAATCATTACCACTAAAATAAATATAGAAGAAACCTTCAATATTTTAATTATTATAAGAATAAATAGAATTTCATTTTGTAGGATGTACATTCGAACCACAAAATTTTCTTTTGACTAAACAATACTAATGAATAAATTATTTCCATCCTACTTTAAAACTAACATTCTTCTATTTCTATTTAAATTTAAAATAATATTTTCCAAAATATTATATCTTTCAATGAAACAGATAGAAATAGAACTACATATCTACATAAATATATGTTTACATTTCTATTTATACTATATGGTGAAAATAAAAATTTAATTCATTTCATTTTGTATTACCACCAGAGCCAGTGTTGTAAACAACAAAAGATCAAGGGAATGAATAAATGGGATTGATAAAAATTTTTATTAGAAAAGTAATAAATAATTGAATAGAAAGTAAAACATTTTTAGAATCTTTTTCTTAATTCTGCCTCCCCTTTCCATTTTTTTTTTTAATACAATTATTTTGAAATTGAATTATTAAAAATGGTGATATTTTATCCCACTAAAATAATACGACCTTTTTTCCAGAGGCAAAATAATAATCAAAAATATAAAAACAATGTACAATTAAAAAAAAATTTTATATTTTATGTGAAGATGAAACACATTTTAGTTTCATTCTCTAGAGTGGTTCTAGGATGATTTCTTGATTTAATGTAAAAACAAAAATGTTTGCTTTTTATTATACATACTTGAGATATCAAATTTTAATGCTCTTGCCATTTAGAGAGACAATGAACTTTAAAAAAAAAAAACAACAACAACAACAGAAAATAATTAATTAACTAAAATTTTAGTTATTAACAGAATGTCACGGACATTTTTGATGGTTATATTTCAAAATTCAGTATATATATTTAATAAAGTTACCAAATGTTTCATTTTTAACTATAATGCACAGTGTTAGTGTCAGGGTATACGCAGTTATTTCAATAAAATGTTTAATTATAATATAAAGATATTATATCATATTTCATAATGTATAAAAAATATTATTATTAACTATCATTAATTTAATTATAATTAAAGGTAAAACTATTAAATTCATATACGTTTATTTTAGATTTTCTATTTTTATAATATTAATAATTGATTTTTAGATTCTTCTGAATTAAGGCTTTAAGACCAAAAGTAGCATGAGGGGAAAGAAACAGACATGGAAAATATTTAATAAATATAATTATTTAAAATTAAATCATACTGAAATTAAGTCCTAGAACATATAAAAATATTTATAAAGGAAGAAGCTAGAAAAGTGGTTGTCATAACCATATAATAGAAAATTAATAATTTTAATTGGGATTGAATTACATTTCAAATAGCTATAATACTAATAATATACATAATACAATTCTATAAACATTGAATAATAACAAAATTAAAAAATAAATTAAATTTTCTATTTTTATTTAATATAGTTAGGCTTATTATATCTTTAATTTAAAAGGTGATTTTTTTTTTATTAAATTATTGTTGATAAATATTTTTTGCTTAAAATCTAATTGTGATGTTTAGTCTAATGTAGGCGCGTTTTTGTTTTGTTTTATTTGAATTTAAAATCATAATCTTTATTAGACTAGATAAGTACATTTTCTTTTAAATAATTATTAACTAAGTACTATAAAACAACCACTATTTAGGTTGATTTCTTTGATAAACGATTTCTTTGTATATTTTGTATTTTGTTTTTAAATTCATGCATTTAAAAATTTTGTTTTAATAAAACTATAAACAATATTTAGAAAATAATGAAAAAATTTTATATTTGATTTATTTTATTATATTTGCCATTCATTCAAAACTTTCCATAATCTGAATTATTTCGAATATTTTATTTCTACATGAAACATTTCAATTAGTTTTTATTTCGATTTTAATTGAAATTTCACATTTTTAAAAAGTAAATTTATCAATGATATGAATGATATTTCCGTCTTTTTTCACAATTCAAAATATATCAAAATAGGACTTTGCAAACGAAAATAATTATGAAAACTTATATGCAAACAGTGCTTTAATAAAGTAAATAAATATTAAATTGACGTTTACATAAATTTCCTTAACGTCCTAGTATAATTATTACTATTATCTAATTAAAATATATTTAATTATAGCAAATAATTCTAATTTAGAAATACCTATTAAAATATTGAGCTGAGAATTGTTATCAATGGTAGCAGTTTTTAGTAATCACTGAAATGATATGAATCTTAATTCATAACCATAAGAAAAAATATGTCCAGTTGTGTTGTTGAAACATATGAAACATTTGAGTCGACATTGGAATCAACTGACAAAAAACTTTAGCAATAATGATCAAGATAAATTAAAATTTTTTAATATTAATATACATAATATGTACTTATATGTAGGTTGTATTTCATATAAGATAACATATTCTAAAAATATACCCCAAAACAGAAAATTAAACATTTTTCAGCAACGAATAATTGTGTGACTTAAAAGTGTGTATATATATTATTATATATATATTATTCTGCATTTATCTTGATGTTTCTAAGTTCGACGGAACGCTCCAACACATATACAAATTGCATATGTATACATATGCAATTATCTGGATGTTTGTAAGTTCGACGGAACGCTCCAACACATATACAAATTGCATATGTATACAAATGCATATATATACAAATTGCTTTGGTGCTTTTTTTTAACCCCTGTCTACCATGCTGAACCTTTGCAGGAAAAATTGATTGCATGAACTATATTTTTTTAATTTAATGTTAGTCTTCTTCGCAAATAAAAAGGAAAAATAATAAATAATAATAATAATATAAATAAAACAAACAATTTTTTTGATTTATAATTATAAGGACTAATAGAAATTTAATCAATAGTTTAATATGGTATAATAACCAAAAGGCAAACAGCATTTAACACAAAAAAAAAACATAATTCACTCAAAGGTTATTCTTATTACTTAAAATTATACATAATAATACACATGTGTATCAGCATATTTGTATTGTATAATATTATACATTATACTACTTTATTGCTTCTACCTTTTATTTTTGGCATTATTGTGTGCGTAATTCACTTCACTCAAAAAAAATTATTTTTGTTTTTTTTTATTATTTGCTGTATCTGTGTTCTGTATGTTCTATATGCTCCATTCCAAAAATATTATTTTATTTTCAGTGTTAAGTGTTCACATTTCACTTCACTGTTCAGGTTCACTGTTCAATCAATAGAACTTGATAGAAGTAGAGTAGGATAATTAACTCTACTTCTACGCCGGATAATAAAACATTGTTTTTTTTAAATTGAAAATTATTGATGAAAATATTTTTGTATTTTTTGTACATTTTACCAATTTAGATACAAAATTTTGAATATATAAATTATGAATATTTTTTAAAAATAACACAATACCATAATAACAGTTTATTCATATAGCAAAGTAAGATCCCTATACATTATACAAAAGACAAAATTTATATGAAAATAAGATCCCATTTTTAAATTTGCTCTCCCGGAGGCCTCAATAACGCTAATACGGTATAATTTATACTAAATGGAACCCAACTAACGAATTATAACTAAATGGAAGTGAGTACGAGTATACCATACAAAAATACAAACATTTTATACAAATTTGTTGGTATGGTACTTCTTTTTCTGTTATATAAAAAAAAAAAGATGTTTAAGTGTTAAGCCAATATAAACATAAATAAAAATAAATAAAAAGTGATATAAACATAAGTACTGTAATTTCGGAATAAAGAATCTAATGAAAGAAAAAAAGAAACTAGGATTTATTTTGCTTCCGTCATTTATGACGGGTTACAAAGCTAGTATATATATATATAAAAACACAACAAAAAAAGAGTTGAAATTCATTTTAACGAAATAAAGAAAACAGAGTTTACTTAATTCAATTTAAAATTTTAAATTTCAATTGTATTTCTATAGTAGTACAAGATACAAGCAAGGGCCTTTTTCAATCATCATAATTTGAATCAAGAAACATTTTAAAATGTATTGCATATAAATATAAATAGTTTTTAGGAATAATCAAAATTATAATTTTGAAATATACTTGTACTCTTGTAAAGATTTTTAGAATTCTCGATTTAAATTAAAAAATGTAAATAAATACCGAAATATTTCATTGGAAAGTGTGAAATGGTGTATGTATACCCTAGTGGTTATGGGACTCAAAACTACTAATCGAACGAAGCGAATTCGAATTCGTGTTAGAGAATTTTCATATACTTTCTCCAAACAACAAAAAAAATAAACAATTACATATAAAATATTTAACACAAACACTTAACTGTAAGGCAGTGCTTTCTTATTATATCTAAAATTGAATTTATCAATCTAGTTTCGATCAACTAATACTTAGTTGGGTTACTAAAGACAAACATAAAATAATATTTTTTTTTCAAATTAAAAACGACAAGTAGTGTAAGATATATATTTCAAGTATACTTGAGAAAAAACACTTGTAATTTAATGCAATTTATTTAATTATTTTTTAATAATACACAATTAGTGCTACTTTTTCTGTATAACTGCACGCAGTATTCGAATCCAAAAATAGTTTAACGAAAACTACCTTAAAATTTTTAATCCACTTCAAGTTTTCTTCAAGGACCTTCAAGTTTTATAGCATTCAGGAAGTGATATTTTTTTTTGTTCTCCTGTTACTCCGTGTGGGAACATAGGACTTTGATAGTGATCCTTCATTCCTCTCTGTTGGATGCTGCTTCTTTAATGTCGTCCCAGATATAATTGTTGATAGTTAATTCTGGATGAATTGTACGTGTCCATGTGTTGTAATGTCTGCCAGGTCTCCTTTGTTCTTGTGGAATCCCTTTTAGAGCACTTCTTGCTATATCACTTTCTGATTTCCTTAGTGTATCACCTATCCATTTCCAGTTTGTCCTATTTATCTGCTGTTGATCGGTTCTTCTCCAGTTATCATCCATAAATCCTCGTTGCTAATTCTTGCCGGCCAGGATATTCTGCATATGATCCTCAAGCAGTTGTTGATGAATACTTGTAGCTTTTGTTTGATTCTGAGCCATGTGTAACCGCCAATATTAATGTTGACTTTACACATATGCTCTGAATATTTTTAGCTTTGTTGTTCTCGATATTTGGTTGCTCCACCATATCTCAATTAGGCTGCCAAATGTTCTTCTTGCCTTATTTATACGGCTGTTGACATTTTTTTGTTGTACCTCCTCTTGATGTTATGATGCTCCCCAGGTAGTTGAATTTTTCTATGTATTCTATATGTTATCCACTCACTGTTATTGGCTGACTATCACTGTTGTTTGTCCTCCTTACCTTGGTTTTCTCAATGTTTAATTCCAATCCCGCTTTCTTTGTTTTTTTCTGTAATCTATTGACTTTATTCTGTAGGTCCCTTTGATTTCTTGATATGAGGCATACATCATCTGCTTAATTTAGGTCTTCTAAGTTGCCGAAGAGGTCCCATTCTATTCCTTTTATTCCAGTGCAAACTTTTTAATTTTTTTTTTCAAACTCATTTAAAATTTTTTTTTAAATATTTTCCTTGTCGATTTAGCCGCCTTTTAATTTGGCCGCCTATTAATTTGGCCGCTGCGCACGCTATGAACACCTGGCACGGCCCTGTGTACTTGATTTGTTTTTATTTTTTTCAAATGCACGTGCAAAATCGAAACTATTTTGTTTTTGCCTGTAGAAGAAATTCAAATTTCTTCACAATTTTAATAAAAATTTTCGATTTTGTGATGAGTTAAAATTGTTTTTGTTATTTTGTTTTAAAAACTGAACCAATTTTTTTAAAACCAATTTTTTATTTATCCTACATCCCTACGTTCCTACCACTTGCTTCGAGGAATTGAAAAAAAAACGCAAAAATTTGTTTTTGTTTTTTTTTTGTATTTCTTTGTTCTTAAAAAAATTCAGAACAAAAAAGATCCAAGAACGATTTTGGACAATATATTGAATACCCATCAGAGTACTTTGTAACAAAAAAGTTCAATTAGCGGAAACTACTGACAAGAAGTGTTTTTTTTTAACTTTGGATCATTCTAGATTGTTCCCGAATCTATCACAAATCACCTGTCATAAATATTTTAAGAATCAAAATTGTTACAAAGCTGAAAATTTGTACTCAGGAACTGCCTCAAAAAGAAATAAATACGTCTATTACCGTTTTTCAAAGTTTTGAGTGGTTCGGGCAATTGCCATACAACTCCCACTACCTATTACCAATATATAATAACCAAACATATCTTTTACCGTATTATTATTTAAATTTGTTTAAAAAAATTTGTTGTTTTTTGAAGAAATTATTATATATACCTACATTTGGTCAAACGGAAGTCGATTATTTTTATTATTTAGATATTGTTTTGTAGGAAACGGTAGCAAAGTTCGAACAGGTAGACGTACAGGCGTCCTCTTTTTTTTAAATATTTTTGTTGGTATACAGATCAAATAATTTGCCACTTTCATTCTAAAATTTAATAAATCTCCGATATCCTTTTTGGGTATTTGCGCTCTTTCACAATCCATTTTGTAAAGAATCCAGCTAGGTGATAGTGTGAAATCTACAAAATGGGTTACCAAGCCCAGAGTTCATTTAATAGATTTTATAAAAATTCGGCAATAACTGATGAGTTTCAATTTTTAACGATGCCTCCTAAATTGCGACACTCAACGTAGCCACATGCAACCCATTATTATTTGGAGGACAATAAAAATTTTCATCTCCTCCACAGAAGTATACTTTGGAAACTTTTTTTTATTACCTTTCGTTTAGCGTATAAATTTGTGTAGAACACCATCTTGTTAAACCAACTCGAATTAAAAAATTGAATAAAATACTCAATAGGATGTAAAACACCAAAGTCTTCCCCATTATCCAATTGTTCAAAATCAAACTGTTCATTTTCATACAACCGTCTTCTCCATTTAATTTTTTCTTTTGGAGTTACGTTGCAGTTAGTATCAGTAGATACATGTATTGGAGGGTCGTTATTAATTATTTCCAATAAGACATTCTCATCTACAACCATATTTAACTCCAACTCTATAATCCAACAGCCAGCACAGTACCATTTTCAAAATTATCAATAACCTTATCAGAAACCCTGAATAAAAATGTGTTTGAAGATAAATTAATTGCAGAGGTTTATAAATATAAGGAAATTTGGAATAAAACCAGCCTAAAATATAGAAATAAATTATTAAAAGGTAAAGCTTGGACTGAATTAGTAAAAAACCTTAAAGAATCTGGTAAATTTTTACATTGCAGATTTAATTTAATTTTAGTAGAGAGCTGCAGGAAAAGATGGAGAAGTTTGCGAGATAAATTTCGAGACGAAATTTTAATAAGCAAATTATTAAAACCGAATTGTTTAAAAAGTTTTGATAAATAGCCTATAGTTAATTTGACAAATATCAAAGCCACTTCACAAAGTTTGATTTGATCTACACTGATTACAAATTTTAAATAGTAATAACAGCTTCTAAATAAAATGTCAAATTTCCGTACAGAATGTGCGAATGAAATCGCACTTTCCTTAAGGCAGCTAAAGATAACGAAAACTTGACGAAATTCTCTGATATTCCTATTATGGGTGCACAATACAATTGATATGTAATCGTACATTTCCTTAAGTTGGCTTAAGCCAGCTAAAGTTCATTATGGTTGGGCCTTACATTAAAATTCCTCAGTAAGAATATTTTGACAATTCAAACAAAGCACTCTTTAAATATTTAAAAATATTCTAAAACACGCTGGGTGGCGCAGTAGGTAGAGCGCCTGCCTTTATGGTCCCAAGTTCGATTCCCGACGGAGGCAAAAAAAATGCTTTCTGGATTTTTCGACCTGGTCTAGTACCCTTTATCATTGGCATAAAATAAATGTTAAGAGTTTTGGTTATCACTAAAAAAATTAAAATGGAACTATGCTATTATGAAGGCGAAGTACTCTACAATAGATATAGTTTTCCACATTTAAATTAGTCTATACCATAAAAATTCTACAGAAAAAGCTATTGTATGTAATTGTGTATTCCAAATCTCTGCTTAAAAAGCAGTTATGGTGTTCAACCCATAGACATGGAATTATATAAAAAAAAAAAAAAATTTTTTTTTAAATATTTCACTCATATAAGACTTATGAAAATGGTGAATTTTTTTGTATAAGATTACAGCAAAGGGATATTTTATATAGACTATTTTTTTATTTTTTTACGCTCTTTGTCCACAGAAGTACAGGATAATGATGGTGATTGGTATTTCTGCACCTTCATTATAAATTAAACACATTGCGTTTATAAACGATATAATTATTTATGTTCTCGATTGTATACTCATTTACTACTCATTTGTATACAAACTGTTTATTGATGTAAATTAAAAACACTTAAAATGAGCAATAAATTAAATTTATTATGAACGAATATGAATATAAAAAAAAATTCTTCTACAAAAAAACAGTTATTAATTGCTGGTCCTATACTTCTTACAAAATATTCCATTATCAGAAATTTATTTACAATATAAAAATTAAATTAAACAAAAAAAATGCTTAAAACAGTCATAGGTCACTACAAAAATTCTCTACACAGTCATCAAAATTTAGAATTATACTCATTTTGAAATATCATTGAGGGTCATTAAAAATGTTCGGTATTATAGTAAAATAACACCCAAAAATTTATAATTCATTTAAACAAACCTTAAATAAAGTCATTGGACTCAACTTAAGAATTTGAAGAGAACAAATTATTTCTTTTGACGATGTTCATTCAAAAAAAGGATCTCAGACCATTATTTATGGTTGGAATATTAACAATCTCTTAATAAATCACCATTAGCTAAGAAGTAAAATGTTCTTATTAGATCCCTTCAAATTTTCTATTACTCATTATACAGTTACAAAATAATGTATTGTATTTTTTATGGAATGAAAAAATTTCACGCAAAATTCTTTATTACCTCATCCTACCCACCTATTTTGGAATTTTCACAAAAAAAAAACGGAAGTTATAAATCTCTGGATCTGGAATGGTTGTAGTAATCAAAATGTCATTTTCAAATCATTTACATTGTAAATTAGATACCCTTATTTATTTATAGATATAATAATATTATTGTAGTGGTATTATATAGTAGTAGTAGTAGTATGTAGATTTAATGGTCCCATCCCATCTCTCTCAAGAACAAAAAAAAAAAATTAAAATCCATTAGAGTTCCTATAATAAATGGAAATTTATGTTAAAAAGAAATATTAAACAAGCCTCAGGATAATTTTAATTATCCTAATTAAGGACCAAAGAATAATATTGTTATGAATGTTAAGGCTTTGTTTTGAATTTTGTTTACTTCAAAGTAAGGATATTGATGCTTTAAGGATAATAATAATATTATTATGTGTAATAATCAAGGGAAAAAAACACCAAATTAAGTGTTAATTTTTACTTGAAAATATCCTGTAACAAAAAAAAAAGGATATTTATTAAAAAATTTGAAAACTTTTATTTTTTGGTTATTTTGCTATCGACATTTATATAATAAGTGTATATAGGAGAGATAAATTATTATTACGTTATTGCAGTTATCAACGATAATGAAATTTAGCGGAAACATTTTTTTTTTTTTTTTTTTTTAAGTTTAAAATAAAAATCGGATGATAAGATATAAAAATTTATTGGGTTCTGGTCAAGATTTATTGTTTAGATTACTTAAGTGATAAAATGTTAAGTAATTAAATTAAATTAAGGAATATTAATTAACGATAGATACAAGGACAAAAGTTTAAATAAAAAATAATGTTTCAGATAAGAAAATCAATGAGCACAAGCACTTACACATTGTTGATAGTACTGAGGGCACATTTTGATTGACAGTGCTTGATCAGTGATAACTGCAATGTACACAGGTTGAAACTACAATAGAAATGATACATTATTCCAGCAGAACAACTTTTTAACACCCCAATTTTCTTATATATTTTTTGTATTGCATATATTTTTAACTTTTTTTGTAATTATTTAAACAGACAGTTTGTTTTGTGACTGTATACGTCTATAAATACTGTATACGACTGTATACGACAGTTTGTTTTGTGACTGTATACGCGCTACTATGACAATCTAGTGTGTTATATATATAAATTTTACATACTATTCGCTGTATCGTGACCAATATCAGTAACATGACTCAATTGAAGCAAAAACTAAAAATTTCAGTCAATTTGATATTTAATTTTTTTAAAGAAAAAGCAAAAAGGCTTAAAAACAACATAATTTCGCTTTCACATAAGATTTAATGGTTGTGGAGCCGTTTATTAAACCATAGTTAACCTTCCAAAATAATGAAAATGCACAGGACATCTTTTCGTAATAAATAAGTCGATCTATAGTGCATATAGTTACAATTTAAGATACATATTTCACTAGTCTAATCTAAAAATATATATTTTTGTGAATTCGATAAAATTTTTAATTGTTCAATTTTATTTTAATTGTCTAGAATCTGTTTAAATTTTTTTTGTAAAAACAAAAATTGTGTAGGTTATAATCTGAATAAATTTATAATTTTTATTTCATTAATGTAGCAACACTTTTGGTATTTTATTAACTAGATTAGAAGACTTCTTTAGCGAACTTTTCCGAGATATTTTATAGAAATTTGAGATATAAATTTTAAGTTTTACGCAACAAGTACTGTTTTTGAGGTAAATTATTTACAAAAAAAAATAAAAATGCACGATAAATTAAAGAGAAGAGTTTAAGAACTATTTTTTTTTTTACTTTATTATTTTATTCCATGGAATCGCTTCTTAAAGACTATTAAGAGAAATTAGTCTACGCTGTATATTATCATCATCACTGTTGTGAGACTCTATCAATGGAGTATGATGCGTAAATAAACTTCTTCCACCATCTCCTATCGGCAGCTAATCTCTTTATTAAGTAAAGGCTAAGACTGTTAACATCCATATTTTTCTTGGATATCCGATGACAAGTGTTTGCCTGGGAATTCCATTCGAAACATTGATTCGCGGTATTTTTGTTAGATTTCCTCAGAGTAAGTCCAATCCAACGCCATTTTATCTGCCGAATGTCCACCACTGTTAGTTTTTTCATTTGTTTTCTGATATAATATTCTGCTAAAAATGGTTTGTGTCCCATGAATATTCCGGATTATTAAATTACCTCAATTATAATTAATATATTTAAATAATGATGTGTTAACAAATAAAACTACTTTTGTCTTTATTTGAGTAAAAAAAAATTATCAAAAAAAAAATTTCAAACTACACTGCGCCATTGATTATAAGATATATCCTCTTTTTATTTTTAATCAATGGTATTAAATATTTTCTTTTTTCTTAATTATTTTGAGCTCCGACTCAATTTTTGTATGTAATCCAAAACCTTAACTTAAATCGTATAATTGAAACGTTTTTGTCACACAGTATACTACAGAGGCAACAATTAAAATCGTGACATTCCTAAGAGAAACTGAAATTTTCAATAAAATATAATAAAACTCAATAAAAAAAAATCAATTGTATTTATAATATAATATAAAATATATGCTAAGATCAAAATTATAACACGAAAAATTTTAATTTTAAATTTGAAAAAAAAAACCGAAAGTAAATCAAAAATTAAGACAAAATGATGTTTCAAAAAAAAAATTTAAAAAAATAAACGAACGATAGTTATGTAAGAAACCTTAAAAAATGAGGGCATGATAAGATCCAGGTGGTTGATAAGCCCACAAAAAAAAGCTTAAAAATAAATAAATACCTGAAACTTGAATATGCACAAAAAAAAATTAAGGCAAATTAGATCACGTATTTCTCATATTTTTTATATTTTATGTGAAAATTATCTTATACACATTGTCAATGACCTTATCTGTTTATCTTTAGAAAAAGTTCATTTGATTTTATTATACAAGTGAAAAATATGTAATACTAATTACTAAACACAATAACGTTCTTCAGAAAACTGAAAACGTGTTCTTTCTATCTTATTGTTGCCTTCATTCATTGCCAACATTTTTATATAAAAATATGCACTCCATTATAAAGGCTACATAATGTCAAATAATCAAATTGATTTAGTTATTCTACTGTGTAACATATCAAGAGCTATATATAGCTATACACCATTTGAGATATTTTTGCGATAGGTTCCGGATCTCAAAAAATACAGAAAATGAATAACCTATAAATTGTTTTATCAAAACTCAAAAGAATACTAATTTTTTTATTACCTTAAACACAGCCTGACTTAAACTTTTTTGTAATATTTAAAAGAACAGAAACAACCGTTAGGAATTGATATACAAAATCATTTCTGTAATTAGTTTTTCCAAGAATGCAATTAGTTCAAATATAAAACTACATAAAATAAAGTTCTATCCAATTAGAAAAACTTCTTAACCGAAGCAAGTACCCAGCAAACAATTGAATAGGCTAGTCGCAGATAGGAGCCGAAGCAAAGAATTTATTTTCGCCCTATACCTCACGGATGGGGTTGCAGAACATTGATGATGAATATACATTTGCTATATTCAATCTGATTATGGATTAAATAATACCAAAAGTAAGCTATGGTTTTAGAACAACTAAAGGGAAAATCGAAATAATATATACAAAGTCTATCACACGGTTATAATTTTCGAAAGTGAACAAAGCTTATCAAAAACTACTAAACCATTTTCGTTGAATAGCAATAGAATACAATATGGCTGTCGTCGTGTTCGTGCTAAAAATGAAAACTGCTGTTGTTGCATTTAATATTATATCGATATAATTTCGATAATTTCTCATGCATTATCAGTATTTATTTAGAAGTTATTTTATAAAGGAATTTAAATTTTATTCATTTATTTTCCTGCTGAGGCATTACCTTTTCATAGTTTGAAAACACTTTGTAGATCGTAGCAAATTATAAGATTCGATTTATGTATATTATGTTTGTCATTATATCTTCCTAATTTAACAGCACGTTTCTCGATTTGTGTATTTCATATTATCTACTTTCTCTAATTCTCAGGAACTTTTATTCGACACAAAACTGAAATGAATTTTGCAAAAGCTTTTTAATCAGGTTTAAAAAAATTTGTATGAATATGGAGCAAACCAAAAAAAAACTGATTTTTTTTATAAAAGCTCTATATATCCATGTGATATGTTAGCAAATTTGATGTGAAATAGGGCAAATGAGAATTTAAAGATAAACAAATATTTTTGGGTCTATATATTGCATTTATGTAGTGTAAACAACAATTTTGCAAAAAAATCAAGCGAAACTTGTATGAAAATTTTCCACTACGAATCATAATTTTTCGGGTTTGATAGATATAGAGCAAAGAATAATTAAAAATAAAATAAAAGAGTGGATATAGGGCAAAACGAGAGCTTGTTTTGGAGCTAGGATAAAACTGACTGAAATTTTGAAAATATCGTACCCGAATTACTATTGATATGATTCTAATTACAAAATAACAAAAATGGCGTTTAGGGCAAATTAAACTTCAGCCAAGTTATCATATATCATCAGGATTTACTTAAAAGTTATTTTACAAAGGAATTAAAGTTTTATTTATTTATTTATATTCCTCATATAAAAATATATGAATAAAATATTTTAGAAGGGCTTTTCTCCACTATAGATGTGGTTCTATAAAGGTTCATAAGAGCTTTAAAACTCATATGCCTACTTCTTGACATTTAAATAATTAAGAAATTTTTCACTAAAAATAAATATTTTCAAGTCATTTAAAAGTCAGCAAATGAATCTATCATCTACAATAAAACTATAACTTTTCACATACTTCAGGATTAATAAAATGTTAATGAAATTAAAAGAATTAAAATAAAGTTTATTAACGAAATGAAAATTATTTCCGTTTTCTGGTTTTTTTTTTATTTCCGTATATACATACGAGTATTAGGTACGTAAATTTAATAAAAAAAAATACGTATTACGTTTTAAGAGCTTCAAGTTTTTCTCAATTGAAATTTATATCAATTACAATTTAAATTTTCTTATTTTACACCTCAATAATTACTTAAAATTATATATATATGTACATACATTCCCAACATATTAAGGATTCATAATTTTAGTTAGAAACTTTAAAAATAAATTTTGCTTTGATTTAAAGATTTGACTTTGACAATCCTATCAAAATTTTCAACATTTTTACATGTGAGACTAGTGAGTAAGTAGATATAAGGTTTGATGGCCCATACCCGGAAATGTACCTAAATTTTAGCTGTATATTTATGTTCAGTTGCAATAGTAAAATTAAATTAAATTAATAAATTCTATAATTAGTATTTAGATGTGCACTCTGTGGATACAATTGTCATGCATATATGGTTGCATATGATATTTTATATATATATATGTGACTCTGTGAGACCCGGAAACATTTTGTCCGACTCCAATAGTTAAAGGAAGAATTGAATGCTTCAATATTTTTCTCTTTAAACGTTCTCGAAAGAGTATTCAAAACATATTTGTATATGAAACGAAAGGAATTGTTTACAGAAGACTTATTGAAACATTTAAGTTTTACAGGCAACTACATTTTTTATAATATACCGAAATAATATCTTTCAACATGTTTTAACATAGAAGCAAATATTATTAACAAATAAGACTGAGTTTTTATTAAACAGTTCGTTCATATGAAAAACATTTTGATGCCTCAAAGTTACAATAAAGAATAAACATTGTTTACATTCTCCAACTCTTTATTAAATCTCTTTACATATTATGATCTTAATTCATTACCAAATACAGTTTTAAAATTTTTTAATTATGTTACTGTTATTATCTGTGCCGTGATAAATAATGATTTCATGCTTAAATAAAGTAACGCAGAGACTCTAGAATCAAGTTAATTAACACATTTTTTATAATAACTTCAACAAAATTGGCTCGCGCGAGTCGTTTGTTGGCAATAAAAAAATCGGCGAGCCGGTTGTTAAATTTCTACACTTTCAAATGCATTACAATCAAGAAGAATACATATACAGAAAGCAGATAAATCAATTAAACAATCAATAAGAGCAATAGAAATGTTCAAAAATAATCCTGGTATCTATGAACGTTTGAAGATAATAATAAATTCAATGTTCTTCCCAGGGATAAATTTTATCTGCTTTTGTCTGCCAGCCATGCAAAATTTGGATAACAATGTCACCAATGGTAATTATGACGATTTTCTAAATTTTTTTGACATATATTATATCTGTCTACTCGGTCGCTGGATGAAATTCTATTTCCGCTAGAAGATGAAAGAAAAATTTTAAAATTGAATCAAATTTTAAAATACAACATAAATATTAATGATTTCCGAGATTTTGTTGATGAAAATATCAAATCACAAAATATATACCTGATATATACCCAAATATAATACCTAATTCAATTTTAAAAGCTAAAAAATATTAAGTACTATTGCAATTAGTAATTCAGAAGCTGAAAGAGATTTTAGCTTAATGAATGTGATAGTCACAAGAATGAGAACGAGTAAGGAACATGTATCAAATTTAATGACAATAATTTTATTGGGAAAGCAGATGAACAGACTGGGATGTAGTTCCCATTGTTATTTCGTGATTGGCAACAGATACAAGAGCTCGTCAAAAAAGCGAGAAGTCCGTATGTGCAAAATAGTTAAATAGGCATACATTCCGAAAAAGATAAGAACTTGAAGTTGGAACCCACTGAATAAATAAATAAATAAATAAAATGAAGTAGAGTGCACAATATGCCCGAAGGAAATTACTTTAAATTACAAAGAAATTTGGCAGACTCATTATAATGACTTATTACTAAAAACAGAGAGTGCTATAAAAGAGGCAAGAAACCTTAATATTAATATTACATAATTTTTCAGTAGACACCCCATTATTTACTAAATTTTTGAAAGTCTAGTTACCTTTTCTTGAGTGTTTGAAGTTGTATTTTATTTATTTAAATAATTATGAAATTTTCGGTTTATTTATACCATTTTTTTTTATATTTTTTATTTTATTTATTTATTATTTTATTTTTATTTCATTGTTTAATTAATATATAATAACTGTTCTATAGACAAGCGGTTTTTAATATATGTAAAAAAAAAAAAAATATACACAAAATAATTAAGGTGATATTTAAAAAAATTTAAGAGAATAAATAAAAAAAATACAAATTAACATAATTTATAATTTACACAATTAACAAAATTAACAAATTTAAGTAAGTAATTATTTTAATATAATCATAAGAACAAAAGAAAAAAAGAAACTTATAAAATTGTATTCAAAAATAAAGTTAGAGAGTAAAATATCAATTAAACTTATAATTATATATTAAGAATTATAAAATAACGAAAAGAAAAGTGTTCTACAAAAGCAAAATATTATATGTATACTAAATTTTCACCAGCATTTACAAATTACATTTTGTTATATGGTTTGGTTGAATTGAATTAAGACTGAAAGTAAATCATTCGTATAAACACTTCTATCTACATATATATTATTTAAATTTTGTTTTTTGTTTGTAGTAAAATTCTTACGTATAATTACGCCAATACACTGAAGAAGGCAACATATTATTGCCGAAATATCGATATGTAAAAATAGACAAATAAAGATTTTAGTAAAATAAAAGGAATTATGCGTTTTTCTTTCTTTTTAACTTCTATCTAATTTAATTTCCCATTCAAATTAAGTATAGTCATCTAATTTTCGTTGGCATAAATTTGACAGCCTGTATACAATATACATACATAATTAGGAAATAAATAGTTTGGTTTACTTAGATTCGTTGAAATAAAAGCGGGGTGTCCCACTTTTAAAGTGGGACAAATAACTAATACACACATTTTCTTGCATTTTTTATACTCTGGGCGGCGCAGTAGGTAGAGCACCTGTCTTTCAACCGAAAGGTCCCGGGTTCGATTCCCGATGAAGCAAAAAAAAAAAATGCTTCATTGGTTTTCGAGCTGGTCTAGTACCCTTTGTCATTGGGATATAATAAATGACAAAAAATAATTGAGAGTATATATAATCTGGTAACAAATTAAATAAAATGAAACTATTCTATTTAAGAAGGCTTAGTTCCTGACAATAGTAGTAGTTTTCCACATTTAATGAGTAGATAAGCCAGTAATTTATTAAAATAAATACTCGAATTATTGAAGTGTAAAATTGCAGTACCGTACTTAATTAAGCACGAAAAGGTGATTCTACCTAAGTTACTGACATGATCATAAAAAAAAAAAAAAATTTAATACAATAGTCATTTTTATTTATGATTATTTCATTTATTGATTATGATCATTTAATTTTAAATTTTTTAATTATGTTTCACACCAACAATTCACATTATCATCTTTGATATTAAACATTTTATGAAAACGACATAAAAGACCCTGTGCAATGAGAGTTTTAAAACAAAATTTCATAGGATTATTTTCGAGAAAAAAAGGTCCAAACTTCGATTGCGCTTTACTCAAAACTAATATTTGGCGTATGCGACAAAATAATTCCATAGCGACGACCTTCGTATTTAATTCTGCAGAAAATTCAGCTTAATTGTCTAAACTTTAATAACCAAACCACTGTATCAAATTTAATTAAATTAAATATTTTTAAATTATTAGATTTCAACATTACTATTACAGCAGACTTTGTAGATTAACTTAAATTTCTCTTGAAGTATTAAGTTAAAAATTTTGATAAAGAAATTTAAAATTTCATTTAAATTAGGAATTTGTTAATAATCCAACTAAATAGAATTAGAATGAATTTTATAAATTTATTTATCGTATTCACACAAATTGTATTTAAAATATTTTATTAATTTTGAGGGATAACAGAGTAATTTCTGTAGAGTAGAATTTAATTCTTTCAAATAATTTAATTAGTAATACATAATTCAAATTTTTTTTATTTATTTATTTATTTAATTTATATAAATTGTATATAAGACGATTAGTCTTTTTGTCATATAAATTAAAAAAAAAAAAACCAAAAAGAAAAAAAAAACGGAAAAGATCAAAATTAAATGAAAATTTTAAAACTAGAAAAAGCTTTAATAATTAAAACTAAAATTAGAAAAACATAAAAAGAGAGAAAGGAAAAAAAAAGTAAAACAATTAAGGAGTTTAAAATTTATTTAACCACTAAACAAATTTAAATTTATTTTAATAACCAAACCAATTTTTAGTAAATTTTTAGTAACAGCTCCTTGTATTCTATTGAGATTGATCTAAATTTAAGTTTGATTTAATTTAATTTATTGTTTCAACTATCAAAACTAAGAGCCCTTTGCCTTACGTACGTGGATATCCACTAAATTTTAAAGCTAACGTTAAATTACAAAAACTTTTATGATTTATCTTCAATGTGGTGTAAAACAATATAGACTTTAGTTGCAATATTATTGCATTGCTTACATAATTACTTTTTTTTATTTTCTTACTTATATCAAAACAAAGTTAAAAACTTAATGTCATGCTTTGAGATTTTTAAGTTCTAATGTTTCGAACATTTGTATTATATTTATTTAATTTATCGTGTCGAATTATTATAGTTTTGCATTGAATTCAACAAAAACAACAATAGTTCAATTTAGTTATTGCAATTATTTAAAACTTATGCTAAAATAATAACAAACAAATAATAAAATAAACTACAATAGAATACTTGGATATATATATGTATATTTAATTTAAAATACTTTTAATATCAATTTTTTATTTAACTTTACAATATTTAAGCTATCTCTCATATATATTATGATTAACTAACAGTTTTAGTCTTACAAATTACGAAATTTTCAGATTTTTTCTGTATGGTACATAATGTTAATTTGAATGAACGAACAAACATTTGGAAAATTCGATACTTAACAAAAGGATAATTAGAAACTGGATATGGGAAACATTTGCACATATACCAAATTTTATTTGCGTAAACTGACCTTTTTGTGTTTTACAGCGACTAAAATATAATATATTGAATATATAGACCCACGTAACAATTTTATTGCTATAAGACTCTTGCGCACTCTTATAACACGATTATAAACACTCTTATAGCAGTATTAGTGTTAACTTGAGTGCTCCGCAATTGCTGCGAAAGGTTATAAATACGTTGTAGCACTAAAATGGAGAATCCTATAATGCACCGGAGCAAGTGCTGTAATATTGTTATAGGATTAGTAAAATAATAACACCAATTATCGGATTACAGTTTCGGTACACCAATTACAGTACACCAATTATCGGAATACAGTAAAATAATAACACCACTAGTGCTATTCCAGCAATTCTATTCTTATAACAACACTTTAAGTCTTAATATAGGATTACGCACTTTTAGCTTTATAAAAACATTGCTGTATCACTTGCGGAATATCCCATTATAACAACTCCCGCAATTGTTATAAGAACATTCTTATAGCAATATTAATCATATTATTCCCATAAAAACATCATTATAACATCTTTAGTGCTTATCGGGAGTCATATAGAAGTTTTGTAGCACTAATTTTGTTTTTATAACAATAAAACGTTACGTGGGGAGTTTGCAAAGCAAATTGTCAACAGTACAGCTAACCCTCTTGCAACATGGTTTCGCTCTAACACGCCCAGAAATGTATTTACATGAAAAATAAAAGTAGAATTTCTCCCACTAAGCAGCACAATTAGATCAAGATATCTTTCTCCCAACATTAAATCAAGGTATTATTTATAATGTAAGGAAGGAGAACTTAGTGCAACCAATTTGTTGGAATTTGCATCCAAAACTTTAAAATTTAAAAAAAAAAAATTATTAACTAAATCGAGGATGCTCTATCGATTGGTGATGCCTGTTCTATCGATTGGTGATGGTGGTTTGCCGAAATCGAGATTTTCAAATGGGAAGGGGTACTTTTTAATGCAAATTCGGATTCTACTTACGATAAAAAATAAGAAAATTTATGTTAAATGAATGTTTTTTTGTTTTCTTAGTATTTTTCTTTAAAATTAATAAAAATAAAACAAAAATGCTTCATATTTTCTTTTGGTAAACTAAAATTGTTATTATTAATTTTATAATTTTATTTTATAAATAAATTTGTTTTTCATATTATCATATTTTTTTATCTCAGTTTTGGGTAAACTAAAAAACAAAAAAAAATTTACTTTACAAAAGTTTCTTTTTTTGACGTAAAATCCGAATTTGCATAAAAAAGTACCTCTTCAAATTTGAAAATTTCCATTTCGGCCAATTTCGTCGATTTTTGGTCTTAAAAAACTGATTTCCCTTCGTTGCCGGAAGTTTAAAATATCACCAACCGATAGAACACCTTCGATTTAGCTCATAAAAATTTTATGTAATTTTAAAATAACAGCTCCTTTCGCTGTTAAAAAGCTGGTACGCCCGGTATACCGTGCTATAGAAGGGTTACCTGTACATTTTGTTTTTGTCAAAGTGTCATTTGATTTTTTCCGAGGGAACCTACATAGAATACAATAGAAAATTCTGCTAAATTAAAAGTTTTTGTATTTTTTTCTTAACTTCAGATATTAATTTAAAGTTTTGGGTTTATTTTCACAGAAATCACAATAAAAATTTATTAAATTCTCTTTAAAATAAATAAAATGAAAAAAATCAAACTAAAAAAATAATTAATGTTTTTGTTGCAACAAAATAAAAAAATAACAAATTATTGCATAAAGACTAGATATTTTTCTATGTAAAAGGGAACTATGTAAGATACTATGGAAATAATTCTATAATTATTAATTTTCTAGAACAACAACTTTATAATGTGATGTGGCATTGCACAAAGAAGAAAGAAATTATTTAAAAAAAATGTTGACTTTGTTTGTCGTTCTTAGAATTATGAAAAACATTCATAAAGAAAATGTTTAGTAGTATAAAGCTAATAATCGAATTGCGTTGTTGAACATATTGAATTAAGTTTATTTAAAAAAAAATTTTTTGCTGCAATAAATTATAAGTAAATGAAATGACATGTTTGTGATACTGTTAAAAAAGACTTTTCAGTTTTTCATTAAAGAAAAAACTAGAAGGGAAATCGATATTGTTTTTGCTACGATATTGCGCTTGTGACAATGTTCAAAATTTAAACGCACTTCACTTCATACATACCACTACTGCGTATTTAATTATTGTTCTGACTGAAAATTCATTAGAGGAGTAATTCATTGAAGTACATATTAAAAAAAAAAAATGTTCTAAACATGAGACTTAATTTGCGGACGTTGCTGGACAATACAATAATAATATGGTTACGTCTTATTAATATCTGAATTGAAATTCACATTATTTACCTTAAGAGTTGGCATAAATCTATCACGAACAATGTATTGTACTCCAAATGATGTCATTTGAAAGCAGCAATTGTACGAATGAATGAATTTCAGGAAATGTTTTGATTGATTTGTTCTGCCAGTAACCAAAGAAAATAATTGCAGAGGTGGTAGATTTGATGGTGTTAATTTAAGTTCTCCCGCAAGCTCAACACTTTCCATTGGTTTCTTACAAACTTGATCCATTTTACCAATTTGAATGGATGGATGCAAATGCACGATGCAAATTTCCAACTGGATGGCTACGTTTAAGTTGTGTCTGTTTTGATTGTCCCGTTAAGTGTTACGTTCACGATCTCTTCTGTTTCTAACTCTGGCACTTGCAATTTTTTCTTCTCTTTGTTCTTGATTTTGATTTGACCATGACCATACCATTCGTTGCCTTGCTAATTCAGTATTTTCTAATCGCTCTTGTGCATTCTGATCAGATCTATTTAAACGTATTTGACTGCTGTTGCGTGTCCGTCGGCCACTTTGTGAACGCTTTCGTTGCAGCATTGCTGAATATTTTTACTCTGTTAACATGATTTTCTATTAACAGTCTTTATTTATTTATTTTTATTAACTGAATGATTACAAAGCAATGATTAAAAAATGTCAATGCTCACAATGTAAACTTAAATGACAATCAATAAACACACAGAAATTAAATCAGTCAAATGACGCGCGCAAGCAGAACCTGTTGTATACCGATACTGTTAAAATGTATTTCTCAATTCGCATAATATGTTTGTAAATCTGTTGAGTGGTTCTCGAGTTATAAATGGACGAACATAGGACAACTTATTTTTATACCGGGTTGTCCAGAGCAAGCGCATTAGCTTTTTAAGAGAGGAAGGAGCTGTTAATTTAAAATTATTTTAAGCTCAAAATTCGCCGAAATTGGCCGAAATCAAGATTTTCAAATGGGAAGAGGTACTTTTTTAGGCAAATTTGGATTCCACGTCAAAAAATAAGAAACTTCCCGGAAGTTGAAAATATCACCAATTGATAGAGTACCATTGACTTAGTTAATAAATTTTTCTTAATTTTAAAATAACGGCTCTCGTCCTCTTAAAAAGCTGATACGCATGCGCTGGAACACCCGGTAAACAGGGTTGTCCGGTTTAGAGCAAAAAAAATATTTTAAAGGGTGATTCCTTGGATTATTTTAGGAAAAACTGTTCCATACGAGGGGTCTATCTTTAAATTTAACCTGGGCTACATTTACCTGGGCTGGGTATTAACAAAATTATGTTTAAACAATATAAATTACAGCTTTGAAGGAATTAAAACTAGAGCAACATATTACTCAGAACTTTTTTTTATAATTAATACATCTAATTAACGGTATATGTTAAATGAGTATTAGACTTACCATTCTTGAATAATAGCTGCGCAAACTTAAAATTTCGCTTTTAACAACAGAAAATTTTCTTAAAAACGTAGATTATCTCGAAAAAACTCATTATTTTTTTTTTTTAATTTATTGTGTGAATGAGTTACATTATCCCCTATAACTTTTTCATACACTACTTTCAAATCAGACTTGCAGTTTTTCAGGTACTCATTTGAATGAATATTTTGTCGTATACACCAAAAATTGTGATATAGAGCAAAACAATACTTAAATTTTGTTAAAAAAAAATTGGATATGGAGCAAAAATCGATTTATATATCTGTAAAACTACTACATCTAGAATAAAGTAAATAAGTTCGAATAGACGCCTAGCACCTTTTAAAACCACAGAAACAACTTCAAACTCCAAATCGACGATTTGACGTATAGAGTAAGCCAATACTGAGACGATCTCAAGACAAAGATATTTATATTCGATTAGGTTGCATACACAAAATGATGCTCCTTGTTCCAACATAAACATATACGAAAATTAAAATTTTTTCAACTCAGTAACAATAACAATACATCTAGCTACTAATCTGTGTATGTATTTAAAAAATGATTTGTATTTAAATTAATAAATTTCGTATAATGTACAAAATATATCTGTAAATCGAATTGAAATCTCCTTGAAATATTCAAGGATATAAATTAAAATGTAATTTAAACTGCTTTTATTAACAATTCATCGACATTAAAGATTTTGGTATATACTTGGTATATTATGTGCATCTGCATGCTTATTCATTTTGAATTTATTTAAGTACACATCATGTGTGTCTAGTTCCATATATTTGTTCAAGTACTTTTCTTCTAACATCAAGGATTCGTATATATTTATTTATTTATTTATTCAAATTAATCTCAAAAAGAACTTGAAAGCTCTTGTAGAGTGTATATAAATAATATATGAATTATTTAAGGAATATAAAAAATTAAGGTAATAAATGATTAGTGGAAAATTACAGTAACTCAATATAGATAAAAAAAAAAAACTGTAAAAGTACTTTTGAAAAAAAAGCTAGCTAAAATACATATAAAACAAAATAAAAAGTTAGTTTCCGTGTGGCAGTTAAATTTTTCAGAAATTCAAAATAAAACATCTTATTAATAATTTAAAAAATATTAATTATTTTTTCTAGATTTTCAGAAATAAAAAATTAAGTATATATATATGTATATATACCGGGTGTTCCAGACTTCCAGAGCATGCGTATCGTCAGCTTTTTAAGAGTGAAAGGAGTCATTATTTTAAAATTTAAATAAAATTTAATTTAACTAAATCGAGGGTGCTCTATCGATTGGTGATATTCTCAACTTACGAGAAGGACCATAAATCGGTTTTTGGAGCTCAAAATTCGACGAAATTGCCCGAAGTCGAGATTTTCAAATGGGAAGAGGTATTTTTTATACAAAGTCAGTTGCTACGTTAAAAAATAAGAAACTTTTGTAAAGTAAACTTTTTTTAGTTTACCAAAGAAAAAAATTGCATTTTTGTTTTATTTTTATTAATTTTAAAGAAAAATACTAAGAAAACAAAAAAAAAATCATTTAACATAAATTTCTTATTTTTGTCGTAGAATCCGAATTTGCATTAAAAAGCCCTACTATTTTAAAATCTCTATTTCGGCCAACTTAGGCGATTTTCGGGCTTAAAAAACCGATTTGCGGTGCTTCCAGCTGGAAAGTGAAAATACAACCAATCGATAGAGCACCCTCTATTTAGTTAATAATTTTTTTTTAAATTTTGAAATAACGGTTCCTTTCCCTCTTAAAATGCTGATATGCATACTCTGGAACATTCGGTATATAATAATGAATTAATTATGTACCAAAACAATATAATTAGGTTTTAAAATGAATTTACATTGTAGCAACTGAATTCGTAAAATCTATTTGACAAACTTAATTTTCGCCTTATTTCTAATTTAACTTTTAATACAAATCGTCGCCTGAAGATTTTGTTGCCCCATACGCCAATTTGTTGTTTCGAGATAATCGCTCTTATTATCCTATTACTCAAAAAGCAACCGATAAAATTTGTTGGAACCCTTAATTATTTAAAATGTACATTTTAAAAACGAACAAATTGACCGATTCTCTTCATTATCGAATGAAGTTGTAAACTGCTCTTGATTGTGTTACATTTTGAGTTCTGGAGTCAAAAAAGTTTTACTTTTTTTTTCAATTTCCAAGATGTCGAAGACTTGTCGATGATCGAATCACATTTCCAATTTTTTACAACTTTTTCTCTCTCGTTTGTTCATCAATTCAAACAGTATATTATGTATATTTACCATTTTAGCGGACAAGTACATTACAGACAGTTACATACCCTGCCTTGTAATTTCATGATTAAAATGATTAAATCTTGTAATAATTATGAAACGATGAATTTTATTTTATTCGTTCTTATTATTATAATTTATTTTATATAACTTTATTTTTAATTTGAATTCTTTATTTATACAATTAAATTTTATTTTATTTTATTTTCAATTTTGTTATTTTAATTTATACAATTTAATTTTATTTTCTTATCATACTTATTTCTAATAAGTTAATTCAAAATTCATTTACCCTTTTAATTACTTTGATTAAGATGTTGTCGCTTCAGCTGCTGAATGAAGAAGAAGGAAGAATTATCTTCCGGAAATTTAGCTAGTAAAATTATATATATACATATATGACGATGTTTCTCCAGTGTCATATTTTGTACCAACCAACATTATTTCGGGACGATAATCGATCCTTGAATTCTTCAAATTCTTTAATTAGCTCGACTATCGTCCAATAGATGATTTTAATAATGATATACCATTAATTAAATTTAATAGATACAATTTGAAAGATTAATTAATCGTATATCAGTATAATAATTAACATTTGGTTTGCATACTTTTAAGATGACATATGATCGTATATGACTGTCGTACTACAAGGGTGAGTAATATTTTGTATTAAAATTTTAATTAGGAATCCATCATATCATAAGTAAAGTACCGAAATATTAATTCTTGTTCGATAACACTTTTCTTATCCATATTTATTATTTAATGCCATAATTACAAAAAATATTTCGTAATTCGTTAAAACTTTTTGCACTTGGATTATCTTCGAACTGTTCCTCGCGAAAAACATTTTGTTGACGAAAGTCGTTTTTGATTGGGGTTGATTTTTGCTTGCATCTCCTTTATTTTAAAATAGGTTTTATTACCTAAACATGTAAAAAAAACTGAAATAGTTTCTCTGGAAATTTAAACGAAATTAAAAGTTCAATACCAAATTTATATAAAATAAAATACGTAAAAATAGCGTCTATGTATAGGTTTTTATTTATGAAAGAGTGAAGGTTAGTGAGTGAAGTTTAATAATTAAATTTATAAATTTCGTTCTGTTTATACCGGCTGGTCCAAAAGCTATTTTTTTAGACAAAAGTTTCTTATTTTGTGACGTAAAATCCAAATTTGCATCGAAAAATACTTTTTCTCATTTAAAAATCTCGATTTCTGTGGATTTCTGGTTTAAAAAACCTATTTCGGGTCCAAGTTGAAAATATCACTCTCGATTTAGTTAATAATTTTTTTTTTTAAATTTTAAAATAACGACTCCTTTTGCCTTCTTAAAAAATCGATACGCATGCACGCTGGACAACCCGGTATAATTAGACAATTTGCAAGTCCAAGTAGTATTTTATACTAATATAAAAATATTAATTATAAAAACTTGTAAGCAATAAAACCGGTTGGACGTAGTTTTACTTGAATATGAATAGACAACAAATCTTAAATTTTTTGTTGTTGTGGTTACTTCCTTTTTTTAGAATAATTGTTTACTTCTTAAATTTTTATATTAATATAATACAGTACATCAATATATCCTTGCAAACACATTTCTTTTAACTCGTTTTGTTAAAGAAAACCAAATTAAAGAAGGCATTAACCGAATAATTTATTATTTAAAAATTCAAGATTACTAAATCCCCCATTTTTTTTTTTTTCATTTTTTGTTTTGGTTTAATTTTGTACTATATACCCGCAAATAATTACTTTACCTCTTTTCATACAATATTAAATTTAAGTAAGAGGATAATAATTCATAAAAGTCAAACAAGTCTTAATAAAAATTTAAACTCTTTTCTTTTCAAAGTTGAAAGAAAATGACGGGTGTTTACCCGATAATTTGCCTTTTTAACTACATCTATAATCCCGTCTCATTTTTGTTTAATATGAAAAAGTAATAAAGATGTCGAAAATAAAAACGCGAAACATAATCAAATAATCCACTTCCTTTTATGATCTAAAATAATTAAGAAAAAAGGACATTAAAGTTTAATCGCCTATGTACATTATAATATTCACCATTCCACAAGTTAATAATATATTAAAAGGTTAAAACTGTTATTCAAACTGAAATTGAATGTGGCACCTTAAGGTTCTTAGTCTAAAGAAATTTTGAAGTAAAAAGAAAAAAAAAGAGATCAAACAATACCTTTTACAAAAAAAAATTTTTTTTTATTTAAAAAATGTGGACTTTTTTTGTTGAAATGTTAATAACTTAAATAAAAAAAAACGTCTGTTCGGAAAATATTTCAGGCAATTTCATAGAAGAAATAAAAAAAATATGTAGTATGTATTCGTTACGAACGAATTGAATATTTTCATATGCTAACAAATTTTAATTGTTGCAGAGATATTTTTAAATTTTCAATTTTTATGAGTTAATCAATAAAGAAAAAAATTGATTATCATTGAGTCTTATCATTTCGTGGAGGAGCATAGACGACAAGTTGTCTTCATCTTGGCAGTTTTAAAACGAATATTTTTGATCCAGAATTTTTTGATTGAACGATTGAACCACATTTATGTAGATTTTCTTAGCTCTTTATGCTTAGTTGCATTTGTTACAGTACGGGGATTAAATATTTTCTTATCAGAATTCACGGCAAGCATCTATTCGGAAATGACTTTGGCTTACTTTTCCTGTTTCCAGTTTCATGTTTTCCCTTTTCCGGATAATAGTGTTGACTATTGAGAATAGAGAAGCATTAATAGATTAATACGTGAATATATTTTGTAAAAAAAATTGTTTACTTTGTTGTTATTGCAGTTGCTGCGTAAAATATATCAGAATCTTCCAATATGAAAAATCCTCAAAAAGAAGAGTAATCGACGGGTGAGAATTATTTTATCCAATTTTTATCAAATTTAAACTAATACAATTTGTCCCATATGCCATTGGCCATTGCTTGAAGTTCTTATCCGATTGCCATAGTAAATTACAAAATTTCATTTGATTATTATATTGACATATATTCATCAATCTAGGAAATAGATTAAAATGATTGAAAAAATAAAATGTTCAAATATATGGAGGTTGAGGTAAAACAAAACAATTTTTGAATTTTACTTGAAAACTGATTTACTTGAAACGTAATTCATAAAATTTGTCGCAAATTTTTTTTTTAACACCTTATTAATTACACAAACTCGGATATATACTATTGCTTTAAGCTAAGCATCATTTAAATGAAAATTTTGGTTCACCTCTTTCAATACAATAAGGTTAAAATGCTAAAAAAGTTACGTAAAGCTATAGTAAAGCTGAATGAAATTCGTGAGTATGTCCGTTCGTTTCCAGTTACCGATTCGCATTAATGTAGGGCCAGTTCACAGAAAAAATATTCTAAAAGCTGAATAATTAAGTATAACAAAAATGTACAAAGAGAAAGTAAATGAACCAGTAAATATATCAATATACAATTTAATAATGAATATTTAATTACGATTTTTTCAAGCCAAAAAAGACCAGTGCAATAAATGTTTAATGTGAACACAGTTTTTAGAATATACATTACACAAAAGAGAAAAGCACATAGCAAAAATGGAACGTGATACATACAGACTCTTTAAACACTGATCTAAGTCATTGTCTATTATCATATGATTTGCAGAGCGTTTTTATTTTGCCGAAAGGAGCAGCTTTAAATTTTTTCTCAAAAGAAAGTTAAATACATTCAATCTTACCGCAATTGCTGTAATGGACGATAGACCTAAATAGTTTTTCTTAATATGAGGTGGCTGTAACTTTTTCAAATATTTACCAATGCTTTTACAAATACAAAACTATTCAATTTGAATTCTCATAACAAAAAAATAAATACTTTTTCAACTAGTTTTCGAGTTACATATTTCACATTAAACGTGTTTAAACCTTTAAAATCGATTTACTAAAATTTACCAAATGCCGGATGGGATAAAATAATTCTCAGCCGACGTAATAATAATTAAATAAAGAAGAGAAAAAGCGTTAAGAATACTTGACAAGACAAGATTAAATCTGGTTTCTTGAAATCTAAGCACTGAGCGCAGGTCCATAATTTTTTGTCATAAAATTCTTAAATTTCCAAAAGCCAAATGGGCTGTGATTGCTAATCCCTAAAACTCACTTTTTAATTGATGTAGCACATATTATGCGTATGCTTTATTTTAAAATTATTTTCTTCAGATTGCAATATGCTGTAAAAATTTCTACCAGTCAGAATTGGAACGTCTTTTATGTCGTGGGTATCATCATTGGTGTAAAACGCGATTAAATAATTTTATCAGATATTGATTACAGATATTGAAAATATTCCTTAAAGAAAATTAGATTTAAGATCTTGTAAGAAATCCTAAACATTTGGCAGTATTCATATTTTATGAAAAATTATGCTCATTCCACAGTATTTTTTGGTTTTGCTGCATGGGTCGTTGTAGATTTTCTGCTTAAAATCGTATAGTTGCTATATTGACTGATGTCTTTTGTAATACGGTTGCATTTATTATTATTTTAAAAATATGGATTGTTTGTAGTTTGGTTCATACATAAACTTCAAACTTAGATACTCTATTAATTTACAGTTGCAAGCACTGATGAAGGAAGTAAATTGCTTCCGAAATATCGATATTTGCCCAATAAAAATAAATGACTAGTAAAAGAAAATCCGACTTTTTCATTCATCAATTAAATACTTATAGGTTAATAACTAAAAACAAATCTGGTTATAAAAAATAATTAATCATTTGAATTTAGATTTAAGAGATTAGGAATTTTGTCTCATTTGAATTTTGATTTACGGATTTTGCTTTTTAGATTTTGAATTTAATCTTTCATTTTAGTGTAAATGTAATTGCAAGATTTTCTGTTTGTTGTACTTTAAAAGTTCTTTAATTTCTAGCATTCGTCCATTAAAAGAAAGTACGGATGATATTATTGACTGAAGATGTAGTTTAAATTCACACCCATGTATTTTAATTTTTCTTCTTTTATCCCTTTTCGATATAAGTACATATTCTGTACATAGTTAAAAATAACAATGGGTTTTGTTTTCAAGGTCTAACACAATAAATCTGGTTTGTTGAATGATAATTATTTTTCAATCAAAGGTAAATGTATAGTAATTACTTATTTATTCAAATAGATAAGAAATAGAAAGTTATATAAGAATTTGGTAATACGTTAAATTACCTATTTTCTTTTGTGTTATATAATCAAGATTGCTGTAAAAAACCTAAAAATTTTTTGTAATTAAAAATATATACATACATACATTTTAAAATCATAACAAATTTAATTTTGTTTTAGTAAATTTATTTGGCTTTTTTTGTAAGTAAATAAAATATATTCTGTAATTTATTTGGCAATATAATCAAATTAAATCGAATAAAACGCATAATCAATTTTAGTTTTGAAAACTTGCAATAACCATATTTACGATTAAGTTGAAATTATACTTGCAATCATTTTTAAGTCAAAAATATTAATTGATAAATTTCAAGCTATGATAATATTCATTTCTAACACGATACTTAAGAAAGCTATTGCAAATGCAGATATAATAAGATAATATTTAAAACAAAATTTGCAAAAATTCTATAAAACTATTCTATCAAAATAGAAACGAAATTGTAAATTAAATACATAGTTATGTGCAAAATTCGAGTATTATAAATACAAAAAGAATTGCGAAGACTATTTCAAATAATCTTCGTAGAAACATAGAACATAATACATATTATGTAATAAGAACTGATAATTAAATCAGTAAGTCATACTAAATTTAAAATTACTTCTTAAAATATATTCTATTAACGAAACGTTTAAACAACTTAAAAATCTATATTATATTATATAAGGTAAAATATATTTATTTTTCTCCGAGCATTTTTTCTAATGATATTGTTGACATATTTGGTGTTGAAGTTTCTACTTCAAGATTTTCTAATATTTTAATTAATTCATTTTCTAAATCTTCACTTTCATTAATATTATTTTTAGTTTCATCTAATTTTAATTTTGTCATATTTGGTTTTGCTTCTCCTAATATTTCTTCTAATTCATTTTCCAAAGAATCATCATCATCTGCATTTGTTAAAGAAGAATTATCAAAAGTGGTTGACATTATATTTTGAATTTCATTATGATCTTCAGTGACTTCTTTCATAGTTAACATTATTTCATCAACATTTTCTATAGTAAGTCCAGATTTTGACATAAGTGATTTTAATGAATCTGAACCCATTTTATAAACGTTAAGAATTTCTCCATGTGATTGTGCATCTTCCATATTTATAATAAGTGTTTCGATATTACTAAGAATATTTGATTTTTTATCTAAAAATAAAAATAAATAAATTAATTTAATTATTGTATATTTATAGAAATTATTTTTAAAGTTTTACACCTGATTTATATTATTTTTTAATTCGATATTTAAATTTTTTAATTCATATTCGATTGAAAAAATAAGTCATGATATTTATTAAATATTAACTGCTCAAGAACTTAAATTATACATATTTATGGAACAATAATTGAAAATTTATTCCATTTCTAAATGATGGCTCCGAGTCTATTATGTCCTTATTAAAATTTATGTGATAAGAATTTATTTTAAATAACATAAACAAATAGTAACATATATCGAACTACTTGTTGAACAATTAAAAACATTACAATTGCGCATATTCTTTTAATTTTTGATACTCAGATACAGAATAATCAAAAAATTTCTATATAATTTACAACAGTATGTATTTAAAGATGCCAGAAGAAAGTGCAAGTAATAGAAAAGAATTTCGTTGCCATAAACTTAGAACAAAACTAATTTTAATTTATCTTTTAATTTTTGGTTTTCGTTCTATTAATTGTGAACTGGATGATACAAAGCCAGTTATTTTTCAATTTCCAGAATATCATTACAAGGAAACTAGTAAAAATGTAAGTGAAAACTATTTTTTTTTATGTATGTATATAATGCGTCTTAAATTTCTGTGCTTTTGAGAGATTATTGATTTTTTTTTATCAAGAACTATTAGAAAAAAAATATATAATTTTAATCTCTACTATTGAAATTGATATTTACTTTAAGGAGATATCTTGGCGTGAAGGTGAATCAAATTGTGAAATGACAACTGAATGTGAACAAACAATGGATTCATTGAGAAAATTAAAATGCATTAGAAAATGCATGTCACCATCTTGCTATCATGAAATCTATTCATTTGATGAGGTGCATACTTCAAAAAAAAAAATCTATTTTTATAAAATCTATTGTTATTTTGTATATTCTTTTAGCTTGAAAAAGGAGAAATCGATGTTAGACTTAATTCTTTTAAAGGATGTTATGTACAGGAAGTTGTTAGCCATTTAAATAAGTAATTACGATTGTTATTTTTTGTTTAAATTAATAGCTAAATATATCAGTTTAAATTGTTTTAAATTATTTTAGACTTTAAGATATACATGCATACACAAATTTAATAATAATTATTGAAAATTTCAAAATGCAAAAATTCTTTTTACAATTTTATCGAAAATAAAATACCGTTATTAAAAATATTCTATAATTTAATTTAAATTAATAATTAAGAAAAATAATTAACAAAAAGAAACATCTCACCACATTGATTTTGAACAATAAGTTTCCTTTTTAAATGTATTTTAGCCATTCTTGGATTTTTTTCTGAAACACATTTTCTTGCCATTCTCTGATATGTTGTAATTTCATTTTCTAACTTAGCCACTTGATCTATTAAAATTTGTTTAGTTTCTTGTAATTGCATCATATTTTTATCATGTTCTGTAAATTTATCTTTAGTTCCATCTTTTCCAGGAGTTTTAACTAGATTAATATGAATATCATCCTTAATTATATCGAATTCCAAAAGAATTTTATTTTGTTGATATAAATAAAATAAGCAAATATTTAATCCATTATCATTTAAATGAAGTTTTGATTTTAATAATGTTAAAAGCTCATCAGTTTTTAAAACTTTTCCAGGGTAATTATTTAAAATTTGCATTAATTCATCTGATAATTCCTAGAAATGTATACATATTTATTTATTGTACATTTTTAAAAATTTACACATTTTCAATATAAAAATAAATTTAATATTTAATTTTGTATTGGTTAAATATAAATTTACCTTTAATAGTGGTAAATGATAAAATTTTATATCTTCCGAATCAACATTAGAACTTCCTAAAACTCTATTAAATCCCCATTTAACCGGAGCTTTAACAAAACTATTGACTGCCCATGTTGTCCATGTATTATATGGATTACTTAAAATATCATCTTTGCGTTGAATTAATTTTTGATTTATCATTTCTTCTACAACATTTTCTAAGCATAATGGTAGCCTATTTTTTCTCTTATATTCTAATTGAATTTCTTTTCTATTAAAACTAGGATCTCCTTTTTTGTATTTACAATATTTATAAATTAAATCTTGCCAAAATAATAATTTTGTATTGTAATGATGTGGATTAACCTTCAAATATATGTATTATGTATGTATGAATAAAAAAGTTTTAATTTAAATTACAAAATTTTCAAATATTTACTTGTTTTGGCCGAAATGGTTGAAACAAAGCATTCATTCGTTCATCATCATCCCAGCATTCCGGTTTTTTTAGTTCATTATTTTGTGTCATATTTTAGTTGTCTAAGCAAAATAAGACTATAAAAATAGCTGCATATATTTATTCAAAATCTTTTATTTAAAAAAAAATATTTTTCTCTTATTTTTCTATTTTTAAAATATTTTAATTTAATTATGATCTTTACTTATTATGCGTTCCAAAATATAGAATTTAATTCCTCGTCAAATCCATATTTACCCAACAAACTTAGGTATGAATTAAAAATCATATGTTTAATGTCGAATGTCAAAAAAAAAAAATGTATTGCAGCGCTTATGTTGGCAGATATTCGAAATATAATTGTATATTATTACAACCGTTGCCTTTTAACGATTTATAACGATAAATAGAGTTAATAAAACCGTTGAAAAAAAAATAAAAAAAAAAACAAATAAACAAATAGCACTTTATTTATTTAAGAACTTTGTTAAATTTTGTATTTAAATTGGTTGTTGAATATCTAATATTGTTTAGTATTAAAAAATAACCTGAAATATATAATTTACATTGGTATTGTACATTTTATTGGAAAATATTTTCAAAACAAGTTGTGCATTTGTGCAAACTCCGTTATTATCTTTGTATTTAATTTATGAATTCTAAATTATCAATAATTATTATAATCAAGTTTGTAGTAATGGAAGAATGACGATTAACGACAAGAGCATTTGTATACTATCAGAAATTTGAATTTTAAACTTTTATAAATTGCCTACAATTAGGAGGTCCAGTATTCACGAATTTATTGAAAACATCCTTCGATATCTCGTGAAATTTTGTTTTAAAGTAAATTAAAGGTTTTTTAAATTATTTTAATCGAGTTTCTCATTCATTTATTGTTGATTTATGCCATCATCAATTCTATATTATCTCAACTATACTCTGTTTAGTCAACATGGAAAGTCATAAAAAGAACTTAGAACATAAAAACAAAAAGTATTAAAGATTTGAACTTATTTTGTAGGTATACTCGAATCATGGAACAGAAAGACAAAACCTCTATTTGTTAGTAATTATCTTTACAGAAATAAATGTAATTATTAATTTGTGCTTATACTTGACTGGATTTATCACTAAAATTTGCTAAATTTTAAAATTTATTTCCCTTTGAAATCAATTTTGTACTAAAACGAAAACTTTTCACTCACACTCACAGTATTAATTTCCATCAAAGGATTTGTTTTTTTTGTTTTTTAAAGAATTGTCCAGGAGCCGAATATGGTACAAGAATAAAAAAAATATATAAAATTTTAAAGGACATATTTTTAAAAAGCTCCAACTAATTCGTCAAACCAATTGAACGTAAAGGCTCTATAGCAGTGCTATCTATTCAACTTGCGGGATGCCATTTCTCTAAGAATATACACAATTATTGCATACATATATATATATATATAATTTCATTAAATTATGACATCAATATATTTCCTTGATATGTTCTTTTGTTTAGTATATTCTTACATTTTCAATCATAATAAAAAAAAATCACGATTTAAAATTTTTTGTTTTTAATCTGTGACACGATCCGTGCTCAAAAACAATAAAATATCCAATAAAGTGATTGTCAGTAATACGTAATACTTATACTCGTAAAAATGCATAATGGTAACTTTATATTAGTAATAAAAACCTCGCGGTTTAAATAGTAGTTAAAATAATTTTAGGAGAGATTAACATCAAACAGTATAAATTATATTGTATATGGTCGAGTGTATATATAGAAGTAACTATTAACATAAACTATAAAGGATAATATCGATTTATGATTTATGCAACTCTTCACAAAAGTATAAAATTCACAAGGAAAGAGAAATTAAAAAAAATAAAACAATAAAAAAAAAAAATACTTAAAGAAGTAAATAGAATAAAATAATAAGTGTAAGGCAAAAAGAAGTAAAAAATAATAAAAAAAAACAGTCTAAGTTTAATATAGTTTTTTTTTTTGTGAAACCCCTAAAGGTGTTAACCTTTTAAAGTTTTTTTTTAAATGCAAAATATACATACATATTATAAGTTATATATAGCTATCCCATTTATATTATTTTCTATATTAATAATTTATTTATTAATAAAATTTGAAAATCTATTAACCCTTGTTTCGTGGCAATTTGAATATATTGCGATTCATAGACTAAATCTGGCTGTATCCTTAGAATATTTATTATTTTATAAAGGTATCAACATACTACACTGCTATACACTTATGTACAGTACATAGTACAATTTAAAAAGATGTTCAATTCATGTTGTTTGTTTCTTTGACAAAAAAGTATACTTTTAATAAAAAAAACGATAATAACAAAACTTGCGATTGATATTTTAAGCTCAGTTCGATACTAAAAGGCATGTTTTCATTTAACAACCATCAGTTTAAGTTCTTTGGTATTTAAAAATACTTTAACATAATTAAAAACAGAAACTGAAATGACACAAAGCGAGGTTTATTTATTATGCAGTTTAAAAAAGTATGCACATTACAACTCAAAACACCAACAACAATGTTAAGTAAATAATATGTATTATCTCTCATCATAATACTTTAATATTATCTTCTCAATATATTTTACTTCTACGTTTTACCTATACCCTAAAAATACTTCGTCTCGCGGTATAAAGTTGACATCCCTATGTTACAAGAACTGCGTTGGACAGGATCCTTGAATAATGAGGAAACAAAAATGCTATATATACTATAGCTACCATGAAAAACACCACATATTTGGATTTGGATTTTGATTTGTAATCGGAGACAGCCTAAGACGAAATGTTATTGGTTTCAAAACCATTAACGAACGTTTCACCATAATAGGAATTCTTATGATATAAAAAGGCACCTTCTACAACATCAGCCTAATATGTGTGCATAGAACTACTGATGAAAAGGAAGAAACAGAGAAAAACGATTTCTATGATGCGTTAGATAAAGCATATGAAGCTTGCCTGCAACATGATGCGAAAGTCGTGATAAAGGATTTCAACGCTAAGCTCGGTAGAGAGCAAATTTTCGGCATAACAATTGGTGAACATAGTCTCCACCAACACACCACTGCTAATGGTTACCGATTAATCAGTTTTGCAGCAGCTAACGCACGCCACTCATATTGGGTGCTGGACGTACAGTCATACAGAGAGGCTGACATCGACTCTGATCATTTTCTGGTTAAAACACTTTTCAGAGCCTGAATATCTAATGTTAAAAAAGTACCACCACTTCATAACACTTCACACGTCCTTCGATTGATGATCAATGCAAAAACTGTGCCAGTATAATCAAAGAGGTAGCGACAAACACAATTGGCTTAAAACCACGCAACACCAGAAATCCGTGGTATGGCAGAAATATCGAATCTCATAGAAAAAGAGTTTAAGTGGGGAATTTTTACAAAAAAAAAAACAAGCAACTGGCACCTGGATATAAACCCGCAACACATGCGCTAAGAGATAATATGGGAAATTTGGTTACCGTTCACAAACAGGGCTAGCAACACCAGCACCAGTTATTACCAGCAATCTCTCGCCACCTACTGTAGAGATTGTGGACCAAGCCATCAGCAAGCTAAAAAACAACAAAGCTGCTGGACCTGATGGACTCCCAGTTGAACTATATTCAAATGTGGAGACGATGTCTTGGTTAACTGCATGCACCAAAACATCGGCAACATCTGGATGGAAGAAAGCATGCCAAATGACTGGAGTACCAGTTCTATATGCACCATTTACAAAAAGGGCGACGCCATGTCCTGCAAAAACTATAGAGGACTATCCCAGTTAAATATCTCATAACAGATCCTGTCTAACATTTGGTGCGAATGTCTGAAGTCATATTGTAACGCTGTCATCGGCAGTTATTAATGCGGCTTTCGCCCTGGGAAATCTACAAGCGACCACATGTTGGCGCTCAGGCAAATTCTGGAGAAGACTCATGAGTTTCAAATTGATACACACCACCTACTTATCGAATTGAAGTTTGTATATGTTAAAAATGGACACTTGATGTGATTGGTTTTCTTCCAAACATGTACCGGATTTCGACAAAGAGATGCACTATCCTGCGATTTCTTCAATCTAGTACTGGAACGTATCGTACGACGAGCGGAAGTAAACACTATATTTTTCAGATCTATTCAACTACTAGAATGTATGCCATAATAACATTGACATCATACCCAGATCACAAGAGGCGGCCTTTACCCAGATTGAAGAAAAAGCGGAACGAATGAGTCTTAAAGTAAATGACGACAAAATATTATATGTTGTCGACAAATAGAAAGGCCTCCCAACATCATAGTGATCAAAACATCACTGTTAGCACATATAATTTCGAGGTAGTTTAGGAGTTCCCTACTTTGGAACCAACGTTAATCCCACAAACGAAATCAATTTGGAGGTACGGCGAAGAACGACCCTTGCAAGCCGTTGCTGCTTCGGTTCTTCGAAAAGAAAATTCTTCGTCTGATATACGGTCCTGAAAACGACGATGGACTCTGAAGGAGAAGATATAATATTAAACTCTGTTATCTGTATAATGAGATGGACGTAGTCACGCAAATTAAAGTCAAGAGAATACAGTGGCTCGGACACTTAAAGCGGATGAACGAAAATGCACCAGCCAAGAGAATCTTCAAATCCAGAACCGAAGGTACAAGACGTCGGTATATTTTTCTTGTTTCTGCTTGGAAGAATGTGCGGTTTTTTCTGAATAGTTAAATTTTAGAAAAAATAAAGTATATTACAAACTTGTTTGGTAATGTAGATTTTGTCCTTTTTTTACCCTTTGTTGTTAGACACGGCACATATCATCTAGTACAAAAGGCAAATTTTAGCCCTCCAACTTTTCTGTTCTGATCATCTGTTGTACTGGACTGCATATTTTTTTAAAATTGTCATCAATATAGTCAATATAGATAACAAGAATGTATAAGGAAAATATATAAAGTTCTTCTGAAATAAGAAAAAAGCTCTCAGAGACCATTATAATAAGTGACGAAATTATTAAAAACTGCAAAACCCAAGCCTAATAGGACCAAAAAAAAAGGGAGGGGGACACGTAAATAGAATGGATAAAAAAAAACTTTCAAGATTGTTGAACGAAAACAAAACAGATAGCTGGTTACTAAAACGACGAACACCATACTGAAGTACACAATCGTAAAAGGCCAAAGTTTTATTAAAATGCAAGAAAAATGGTAAGAAAATTAAACGAATGAAGCATAATGTTTGGCAATCAATAATATGATAATATAAAAATCATCTCAAATAACCAGAACAACAAAACTTAGAATATTCGAATTGATATTCATATCTGTTCTCTCTCATCTTACATTTTTTTCCGTTCTCTTATGAGAGTGAGATATAGTTCATAAGCAAATGCCATACACAGAAATTGCAGCAGTTTATAAATAAATACATCTGCGGATAATACAAGTATATCTAAAATTTCTAGCCTAGCATAGAAGAGTTATATGTATAGAGAAACAAGAGGCCTTAAAAATACAAAAGCAGGATATATTGTACATATTTATTTATTTATCAGTGGACGTACAAATAAATTTGCTTTTGTGTACTTTTTCAATGACCCCATGGTTAAATAAATTCTTCAAAAAATGTCTTTATGAATTTATTTACATTGCAGTTAGGTAAGAACCCTGTACATTCAGCCGACTGTCCTCTTCAATATATTCAACTATATAATATATATAATGTAATGATAAAAAGAAGGAGGATTCTCTATTTTAACAAATTCATTTTTCAGAAAAAAAAAAATAATAATAAAAGAACAAAAAAAAAGTTAATAACAAAAATTATGTTACAATGCAAATTCAAATAAAAAATTATATAAGCAAACAAAAAAAATTATAAATAAACAAAAACCGAGGCATATTGAGGCATATCTTTCAATTTAAATTTGATATAAGGTAAGGTAGAAAGAATATGCGTTTCATATTTCTCTAAATAATATGTATCATAATACTGTAAGTTAGTTATATATGCAAAAACAAAACAACGAAAAAATCAAAAATTTTATTATAAAAATATTGAAATTCCAACGAAGAAAGAAAAAGAAGAGTAAAAAAAAATTTCGTTCTTTTGATTTATTGAGTCGAAGAGTGCCCTTTATAAGGTAAGATATTAGTTTTAAAACTATATGCAATAAAAATTTAAGGTCTATTTCACATTTACTTTAAATATTAGCCTAAGTAAAATAGTCAAACAAAAATATACAATACCAGATTATTGAACTTTAGATTAATGTTTACGGTAATTTCCATCAAAAATTTTTAGAAATGTTTTCAATTCTTTACAAATAGTTCGGGATAGCAAACAAAATTTAATTGCTCATCTTCTTCAAACCTTGATTAATCTTGAAAGTCATATTTTGTAAATATTTAAATGAAAAAGTTAATTGTACTAAAATTCCAGATCTTGAAAAACAGTATTAGATGAAGTGTGGATATAGTCTAATTTGATGTTTCGAAAAGCCTTATAAAGTATAAATAATTATTGTATCTGTTAGGAATATAATAACATCAACACATATAATACAAAGTTTATTTAGACATATCATCAGTCCAACTTTGTTTAATTTGATTAAAATAAAATAATTCAAAACGGAAGTAACAAATGTCAAATTTAGGATAATAACAACAAAATAATGCAGCATTACTTGAAATTACAAAAAATTAAATTACCTGCCTGCAAAGATTAGTATTCCAAGTAATACAAACTGCGGTACATCATTATCATAACATTATTTTTTTTTATTATGTACAGCAGAGCGTTAGGAAAAAAAACTTTTAAATTTATTAGGCTTTAATAAAAGAAACTAGAAACAAGGTATGTATTACAGAAATTAAACGAAAATTGTATTAAAAAGGAGTTAATATTTAAGTTTATTTTCTCCAGATTGTATGTTATAAAATAGTTTGAATCTGGGATACATAATCTTATTATAGGAAGTAAATTCCAAAAACCAAGTTCATAACTATATCTCCAAAGAACCAATACGATATAAACTGTCCATTAATAATCACATTACCAAACAATTATTCAATATTTTAATATTTAGATGTGATAATTTCCAGCTTTGTAAATAATCATACACAATAGAAACCTATATTTATAATCCTCAAACAGAATAAGCTGTAGCCATTTTTGATTACCTGCAGGATGATCTTGTAAAGAAAATTTCGTATATACAGGATATATTTTCCACATCAGTGCATTTATATATGACATTGCTTAGACTTTCATTAGCAGGAAAAACTTTCCTATAAAATTGGGCTTAGTCCTCGAATGATTTCGGAAGATAAGTGAGCTTGATGGAAATATTTGCCTTTTTTTAAAACGTTTAATAAGTGCTATATATAAAATAACTAACAAAATTAGAGCGGACCTTTCAACGGCACTGCGTAACTTAGGAATGTGAACTCCAAAGTAAATCTTCGGTTACACATTAAGCGTCAAAAACCCAACAGTGATATCCGTAATATGTTTGACATATAGGATATTATTCAAAGAATTCGTACTAAATGAAAAAAAAAATGGAAGGACCATATGTGTGCATATTTAGGTTGGACATTGTATTTGTCGAAAATTCGAATTATTGAGAAACCGAGTTAAAAGCACCTAAGTATAAGATCATTAAAAAATAACTTCGAATAAACCGACAATATTACCCCTTATAAGAAGAGAAAAAAAGTCAGAGTCTTGATACGCAAAATATTAAAATATATTAATCATATTTTTATTCGATTTTCCCGGGCGTGAGCTATTAAATTTTAGATCGTTAAAGGTATTTATTAATTGTATTATGTTTGATAATTGATAAAATTTTGTCAAGTTTATGTAAAAAATCTATTAATTTATGATGTCCGTGTATGACTTTGTTTTGTTTTGTATATATATATATATATATATATATATATATATAATGTAGATTTAAAATTCATATGAAATTTAGTTTTACTAATTTAATTAATATTAATTAATTTTTATTAACACATTTCATACACAATCATGGTATATTAAAATATGATTATTGATTACTATTAACATGAGGTCTATAATCTTGCATTGCAGGAGACTGGTATTAGCTTACAGCGACTTAGTCAGCTACGTCAAATTCGGATGATTACCCACCTATAAACTAACAAATATAATCGAGAAATCGTTAGAAAACTCATGTGATGTTTTGAAACAAAGGCTTGCTGGAGCTTAGAGTCGGTAAGGGTCATGAGAAAATTAAAAAATTAAAATTTAGAAGATGAAAATGAAAAAAATTATAAATATGTTACTTTTGAATTTTAATTTTTTTTATCATTAAAATTTAAAGATTGCAATAAAAGTAATAAAATTTGGTTTCGAATACTAAAAAATGTGCATCCTTCTTTATTTCCAATATTATGTACTCTACTGTTTAACTATTTGAATTTTAGAATTTGCGGGAGCATTTTTTATTTTTTTGTTTTTTATCTACATATAATACAATACATATTTAAATTTAAATAGATATTCGTTTTGAATTATGAACTTATTGACTTTACGATTAAAGTTAAATAAAACTTTTTACAATAAAATTGAAAAATCATTTTGACTTAATAAAAATAAAAATTTATTTAATTTAAGTAAATAAATCACAGAAACACAGCATCTTTAGAAGAATATTGAATAATTTATATGAATTTAGTAAAAAAAAAATAAAGTTTCTATTTCAAAAGAAAGGATAATTTAAAATCATATTAAACTTTAATATGTATTTATAAAATTAAGAAAAAAATCATAATATCGTAAATTTATATCGTAAATTTGACTTTCTGCAATATGGAATTTGAAAAATTTAAAATAGTTTTTTTTTTTAAATACTGATAATAAAATAAAAAAAAATTTATTTTAAAAATTAAACTTATGTTTTTATTGACCCCGACGTGATTTGAACACGCAACCTTCTGATCTGGAGTCAGACGCGCTACCGTTGCGCCACGGAGTCATAATATAACTATAATATTTTGCAAATTTATTGCAATTAAACTTTACTAAAAATATTTTGAAATCATTTCGCTGGTGTTGTTGGTATCAATTATAAAATAATTTTAAATAAATAATATAATATTTTTATTTATTGTAAATATTCTGATTAAAAGTTTTAAAGCTTTTTAAGTTTGAATTTAAAGCTTGTTTTTATGTTGGATTATTTAAGTAAATCAAACCATCAAACTTAAGCTTGCATCTCGTGTATTATATAATAAGGTAATAATAAGATTATAGATTATTTTTTTGTTTTGTTTTTTTTTTTTTCGGAGGATAAAGAGATATTTCTTTAGTATGATTAGATGGTGTTTAATTAAACTTTAAGAAATTCAATGAAAATGAAATAATTAAAAAGTAGATTTGATCACAACTCAATTTTATTATGTACTTATGTATCTATGAATTTATTTTTTGCTATATTGTTAAATTCAACTCATGTTGCTGAAACTGGTATTAAAGTTCTAATTTGTTTTTAATTATCCAATACAAAATAACACTATATAATATCAACATGTCCTATAATACTTGTATACAACTTAGACTTTAGACATTTACATTAAACTCCTAAACTAAAATTATAAAGAAGCTGTGTAAGGTACGCTTTAAATTTTTGCCAGCACCTGGTTTTTTTCATTAGTAATAAAAAGGATATTCAACTTTTTTTAATTACGTTTTTATAACATAATATCTTTACAATAAATTTGATACATTCAATTTAGCTGATTTGGCATTTTTGACTGATTTCCAAATTTGGTTCTAAATTCTAAATTTAATTTCTAACTATCGACATTATCCTTTTAATATTCATCATTGCTCTAAAACATATGTATACATTTATATATTTTGACTAATTATTGTTTCAATACTCATATTAGTTTTGTAACAGTAAACTATTAATTATCATACACAGTATATCGATGGCTTAGAACACTAAGCTAAATCTAAGTCGAAAAATCATAATTTTATTTGAAAAGCTTGATATTTTGTAAGTTTGATAGCTTGCCAAAACTGGAACAATGTTTTTTTTTTGTACTATGTTCTTTTCTCAAATAATAACTAAAAAGAGTTTTTACGATCAAATGATTTTTTTTTTTTAATTTTGTATTTTATGGATTAAAGGGTTTGTACTTGGCATATTTGTTATTTGTAATTTTTTATATGTCTAATATTCTAAGTGAGCACTTATCATATTTGTGTCGGATTAGTAAACACTTTTTTTTTGGTCTAATATTCAGAGTAAGTACTTATACTAATAAAATGAACACTAACATTTTCACTTAACCTATTTTAACACTGTACATCTCGGAAATTATGTATTGAATATCTTAAATATTCCATCGTGTAAATAACAGGAACTTTTAAAATAGCATATGTGGCATAATCAGAATTTTGAAAAAATTTCACATAGCATAAGAGTGTTCTAAGCCATCGATATGATAAAATTCAATTTAGTTATGGTTATATCTATTTATGGTGACTTCATTCAAGAATTTAGTTAAATAATTTTTGGTGTATACCGCCGATATAATTTGATCGTTTGATTTTCCTGATATTTTTATTACCTCCTACTTTTTTTGATTTATTTGAAATTGAAGATGTATAATTTATCATATTCTTGATTGAAACATTTGATTCCGCAAATTCACAAATGTATGAACGTGTGTAATACAACAATTAATCAAATTTTAATATTAAATCGATTTTCTTTTAATTAACTATCTCCTTTTAAAATAGAATCTTAATATAAATAATTTTTTTTTAAATTAATTTAATTTTTAAGAAAAAAAAAACATTAACAAAGAATTCAGAACTTATTTGGAATAAGAAACAAAAAAAAAAAATTCATTTATTGATATTTAGTTCCAGACATAATTGAATTGTAAAACAAAATCTGAGTTGAATAATGTATAGATATAAAGTTATCAGTAAAATATGTACACTTTTTTACAATTGATTAAACACAGAAATATTCTTTTTTTCATTAGTCTTTAGCTTGAAGTTAAAATTGTTCTCCATGGAACTAAAATTCAAAATGAAATATTTCCATCTTACTTAAAACATATTCTAGCCAGTGTAGTCTTTATTTTATGAGTTAAGTAATATTTTTGTGCAACAAATATTTGTATCGGTATATTAGTTATAAGTATATCTAAGGATTTGATTTAGGAACAATTTTATTCTTTAAATATTCGTAGATTTAAATCAAGCTTTCAACAGAGTACAACTTATTGATGTGATCTAAATAATAAAAGAAAAAGAAAACAATGAAAGAGAAGGAGAAGAAGATGTCAAACTGTACAGTTTGATAGGACTGACATAAGATCTGTACACAAATAATAAAACAAAAATCAAATCAAATAACATGCTCATTGAAGATATCGCAATGTTAACAGATATTAGACAAGGTTATAGTTTCAGTCAAACTATAATTAACTTAATAATGGATATGATAATCAGAAACATAGTTAACATCTGTTGGCGAAAAATGTTAACATTATATGTTACGCAGATGAAGCTGTACTACTCGCAGAGAATGAAGATGATCGATACAGATTATTATTTAGATTTAGCTAAACTGCCAAATCGTACAATATGGAGGCATCTACAACAAGCACAAAATCGAAATTTTGATTGCCTATTTTCGAAAGAACCCATTAGATGTAAAATATCCATGAACAATAAAATTATCGACCAAGTGCATAATTTTGAATATCATCTATTGGAAATATTTGAAGTTGTTCTATTTCAGCTACTACAAATATTAATCTTAACAACATTATTTATAAATAAATTTCCAAGCTGCCTGTCAAACAATAATAATTCTACTGAAATCGAACAATATAGCCACTTTCTCAGATGTTGTAGTTAAAATACTTATTTTTGAGTTTAATCAGATGTAATAAACTGTACTTTTTAACGGTTTAATAGTCAATTTATTTTGAATCAATTTAACTTTATGTCAAATTAAAAAAAATTCTAAAAATCTCAAGAAATTTTTTTTTTTATTCAATGTGTTCAATTCATCTATAAAATTACAATTACATTTAAATCTTATTTTTCTCCCGCTTTATTCACATATCGTCCGCTCCCCCTTTTTCCACTTAACTTTTTAGATTCGGACTAATCATTCGTAGTTAAATTGCGTAAAGAAAAAAAAAGAAACAGCACGAAAAAGAAAAAAGTCACACCCATCAAAAATTATTTTCAATAACTGTTTTTATTAAAAGTATTTAATTGACTTTAAAATAAACGCCAATGCAAATTCCAGAAGAAATTTTTTTTTTGTTTTTTTGTTTTTTTTATAGTCAGAATAGATTTATTTTTTTAATTTTCAATTGAGAGAACTTTGTGTTTTCTTTTTTTTTCTTTTTATGTACAGAATATGTGAATATGTGTTGTAGGGGGCTTGTCAATTTCAATATGATATTTTCTTGGAAAATTTGACATAATTAAAACAGAAGCGTTAACAGAATTCACTTTTTTTCATATTCGTATTTTCTAATTATCTAAAAATTACTGTACTAGCTATGTGCCATAGAGTTAAAAATATTTAAGTTACATAATGGTGTGGTAAAATGAGTAATTTATTAATTGGTATCATAAATTTGTTTTATAATTTACACATCAGAGAATAACAGTGAAAATAGTCGAATATTTTCCTTTTAATTTTACTGATATGCTTATCATACAGATACGCGTATTTCGTCTACTACTTGCAGACTTCTTCAGTGTTTTGTACTCGACTGAGGAAAGAAATCTAAAATTGTCTTATTTATTTTATTCGTACAGGTAACAATTTGATGTTTCTCGCAGCTGCATGGTTGTTTATTATCCAATGAATTAGCATAGGTAGGGGGTTGAATAAAAATATTTTTATTTATTTTATTATTGGTATTTAAAATAATTTTTCCGACGTTAGGGTGACAGGTAGGGGTGGTGTTATTTGTTTTATTGTATTTCACTAAAAATTTAAATAAAGAAGAATATCCATTGCGTTGGTCTTTATTTAGGAGTGAGTCATTTTTAGTTTTGTAAATTTCGATGCTTTCAGCTGAATCTAGTTTCCTAGAATCTCTAATGTAATTTATCATTACAATGTCTTCTTTCGAAATGCTATGATTCTCCTGGATGATGTGTTCTGCTACTTTGGATCGGAACTCTGTTGAGTTCTTCTTTTTAGCCAGTTCTGCTTCTTTCAGGTGTTCATTGAGTCGCGTTTGCATGTTTCTCCTAGTTTTCCCAATATATACTTTGTTGCAATGACTGCAAGTTACCTTATATACACCTGATTTTTCCATTTGTTCGATTGGGTCTTTAGTTGAACCTAGAACAGACTTGAGTTGGTTAGTTCTACTGCTATATACGATATGTAACCCGTGTTTTCTTAATTTCGTTCTGAGTGGGAGAGAAATCTTGCTAAACTCCAATGCTACTCTTCTTATGGGTTGTTGATCAGTAAGTAGGTTAGTGAGGGAATTCCGTTGTAAACTTCAAGAAAAACAACAGGTTGACACAAAACCTAAAGCTCACGTGCAGCAAATTGGAAATTTTGTGGTGAATCAGTCCTCTCAGACCTTCACCGAAGATCAAATGGTGCTACTTAACAACGGACTTAATTACGCGATACCAAATGAAACTGATGTCGAAAAACTTATTGTAGACTTAGAAGCAGGAATCAACACGTACAATCAAACGTTGCCCATTACAACAGAACAAAAGGAGCTTATAAGAGCCACCACAGCAAAAGTCATTAAAGAAAAGATGTCGATTGACTATGAGAATAAAAAGGTAATCAGAAATGAGAAAAAAGTCATCAGAGACATCAAGGCTAAACCAGTATACTTTGTCAAGGCTGATAAAGGTAACGCACTGGTAATTTTAAATAAAGAAGATTACGATAATAGGATGCAGGAGAAGATCACGAACGGACCTTACAGGAAATTAAGAAACGATCCTCTTCAACAGTTCATCAAGCGAGTAGACAGCACTATCAAGGAATGCCGACAAGTAATAGGAGTCAACAAACTTAAGGTCCCCAATCTAGCACTTCCTAGAATTAAAGGACTTCCTAAAATTCACAAACCAGGGAATGAGATGAGAGAAATTGTGACAGCAGATATGTCTCCAACATATAAAATAGCCAAATGGTTAGTGGAGGAGTTTCGTAATATGGATAAGCAGTTCGAAACCCAATCAGTGAAAAACTCTAAGGAACTTGCTCAAGAATTACAATCAATGGAAGGACTTAACGAAGACGAGGTCATGGTCTCTTTTGACGTAAAATCGCTTTTTCCCAGTATCCCAGTCAAAGAGGCTATTATTCTGGTAGAAGAATGGTTACTACAACAAGAAACTGGACCACAGTAGAGGACAAAAGTAAAACAGTACATAAAAATGATCCGGCTTTGCATGGAAGAAAATTATTTCACCTTTAGAGGAAATTTCTACAAGCAATTGAAGGGAGCTCCAATGGGAAATCCCCTTTCTCCATTCATCAGTGAAATTTTCATGGCTAAATTGGAGTCAGATTTAGCAGCAGAAGAACGGTTACCAAGATTTTGGAAAAGATACGTAGATGATATTTTTGCTGTAATAAAGGAAAGGGACTTAGAATCAACCTTAACTACTCTTAACGGGCTCCACAGGAATATACAGCTTACTGTTGAAGTAGAAAAAGAAGGCCAACTACCATTCTTAGATCTACTGTTAAGTAAAACAGGAACATCTCTAGAACTAGAGATTTACAGGAAACCTACAGATACTGACAAGGTCATCCCGAATACCTCTAACCACTCCTATCAACATAAGATGGCATCGTTCAACCACATGATCCATCGAATGTTAACACTTCCCATCTCCCAAAAAGGTTTAGTAAAAGAAACTAAACACATATTTGAAATTGCGAGAATAAACGGATATCCGGAAAAAACCATCACGGCCTTACTTAGTAAACGGAAAAGAAGTTTACAACGGAATTCCCTCACTAACCTACTGACTGATCAACAACCCATAAGAAGAGTAGCATTGGAGTTTAGCAAGATTTCTCTCCCACTCAGAACGAAATTAAGAAAACACGGGTTAGATATCGTATATAGCAGTAGAACTAACCAACTCAAGTCTGTTCTAGGTTCAACTAAAGACCCAATCGAACAAATGGAAAAATCAGGTGTATATAAGGTAACTTGCAGTCATTGCAACAAAGTTTATATTGGGCAAACTAGGAGAAACATGCAAACGTGACTCAATGAACACCTGAAAGAAGCAGAACTGGCTAAAAAGAAGAACTCAACAGAGTTCCGATCCAAAGTAGCAGAACACATCATCCAGGAGAATCATAGCATTTCGAAAGAAGACATTGTAATGATAAATTACATTAGAGATTCTAGGAAACTAGATTCAGCTGAAAGCATCGAAATTTACAAAACTAAAAATGACTCCCTCCTAAATAAAGACCAAGGCAATGGATATTTTTCTTTATTTAAATTTTTAGTGAAATACAATAAAACAAATAACACCACCCCTACCTGTCACCCTAACGTCGGAAAAATTATTTTAAATACCAATAATAAAATAAATAAAAATATTTTTATTCAACCCCCTACCTGTGCTAATTCATTGGATAATAAACAACCATGCAGCTGCGAGAAACATCAAATTGTTACCTGTACGAATAAAATAAATAAGACAATTTTAGATTTCTTTCCTCAGTCGAGTACAAAACACTGAAGAAGTCTGCAAGTAGTAGACGAAATACGCGTATCTGTATGATAAGCATATCAGTAAAATTAAAAGGAAAATATTCGACTATTTTCACTGTTATACCAAAATTTTACTCTAACGCTGGAAAACAAGTTTTTATAAAAACATCAGAGAAGTTGTACGTGGAGTAGTACTTATTCCGTGGCAATTGATGAATCTGAACAGGAATATGAACAACATCTAAACAATAATGATCAACATCAAAACAGAAATTTACTAATAGGAAAACATGATTATCAACATACGACAATCCTTATAATGTCTATAAATAATTTGTTTTATGATTATAGAGATTAAAATAATTTTTGTTACATCGTCGCCCCGCAAGCAGACTGTACATCACAATATTGAGAAAAATGAGCTGAGAATCCCATCTTTATTAATTTTTGAAACTCTATCGATCTGTGTATTCCTATGTAACCTATGTAACATAGATAAAGATATATTTCATTGCTACTTTGCCGTAAGTAATACCAAGATTGATGATTTTATTCTTATTATGACTTAAATGCCAAATTTCTGGATATATACGACAAAACGCGGTGTAAATTAATGTTTTCGAATTCGGGAAATTAATTTGAGGTAATTTGACAAACAACTGCAGATTGTTACTACTAAACATTAAAAAAAAAATAAACTTTTTCGGCTCAATTTCCTATTGTTTCGTTTAAACTTCAAACTCAATTTCGCAAAACTCAATTTTCAGGATGTTCGACAAAATAATTGGAGGGCGACGACATCTCAAATTTTAAATCTCATACCACCAATAATGTATTGTTTAATTATGAAGAAATTTAATATATAGTCTTGTGCGTAAACATTTTTCCAACCCAGGAGACGTTTCATTTTTTTAGTTTCTCTGCCTAGTCTACATACAGAACGGTATAAAAATCATTTAACTCTATAGCTCTCTGCAGCACCATTACCTAAATTTAGTATACGTTTTAATTTATTTTTCCGAGTTGTGCCAGTTAATGTTTCAGTTTGAGGTGTTTGAAAAATTCAATCAAAAGAACATAATATTGTAGAAAGATTCACAGAATCTCTATTGCTAATCACTAATTAATGTAATAATTTTAAGGTTGTACCATTCATCCGACCATAATATGAATCTGCACTTTATAATATGAAGCAATTTATTTTTGTATGTTCGCTCTCCATTTAATAATGCTTTCTTTATGTTGATTTTAAAATTTTATTTACGCAGTATAGAAAACTTGTGCGAATGGTTTTTTGCTCTATCCTCTATTTAATTGTTCAACTCTCTATGTTTTTAATAAAGATTTTAAGATTTTGAAAACATCTTAGGTCTTCTAGCAGAAATTTTGAATGATTGATTTTGTATTTCTCTTGCATATTGATGTTATGATAATAATACAACCAAAATTTAACAATCGATCTTTCCTGTACTGTTGATAGAACTAGAAGAATTGTGCTGAAATATATTTAAATTATATGCACTTGCTATATGTCTAAGATAGTATTGCCATACATTATGAATTTTCTTATAATGTTATCTATATATAATTTTGAATACTTCAACATCCTCTCCTATTTGAAATTATTCATCCAAGCCCATCATTTTCACACACTTCCACTTGTTTGAGTACTTGGAGTTGTTTTTAGTTTGCATATCAGCAATCATCTTGTCTGATGTGCTTTTGTATAAAATATGGCTATTATTAGTGCATATTAATATGGCTATTACTTAAGTTATTATGGCTCTATAAAATTTTAGGAAGAGAATTCGTTCTGGATAAAAGACAGTAGAAGACAATATTTTACTAGATATTCTAGATTTGTAGAAAAATGTCCTAAAGTAAATTTAGCAAATAATCAACAAATTTCATCACAATGTATTCATCATTATCCTTTAGTATACAGTAACACAAACCAACTTATAATAAATTGTTTATTATTTTTATTTTTTTTTTGATTTTCCTTATTAAAGTTACGGTTAATTAATCATTTTTATTTTTTAAAATGATTTTAAATTGAAGAGGCTGGTAACAGCAGTGAATCGCATATGAATTTAATAATATTTTAATCAGTTCGCGAAGCTGCTAAGTAATCCTTGTAATAGTAATAAAAGTCGTCTGGAAAACTGTAGCGCCATAAATTAACAAAAGATTTTATCAAAAATTCTATTTAAACTTGAAATTAAATTCTTGTTTATAATTTTTCACCCACCACGTTTATGGTGGATACTATACAATCCATAGAAATAATATTGAAAATTTTATTCGGCCTTAAAATAAATAATTATTATGAAGATAAAAAATTGACGCGTACGCCTATATTTTTATCTAAAAATATAGAATACATTACATATTCCATACATTCGATCTTAATTAAATATGAAAGTGTTAAAGTGTAAAAATATTTTATTTGAAAAGATTTTGTATAGATAAAAAAGAAATTTAATTTTATGTTTATACAAAATGTAGATACAACAAGTAGTTCTGATGCAGTTAATTAAAAGAAATAAATTTCAATTGTAATTTTTATACTTGTAATGGTTCGCTTAAGTTATTATTTCGCATTTCGGTCTCCTGTCTAATGTTTTTTGTTCACTTCCGATCCTATTTTTCAGCATCGGCAAATTATATTCTTTTACGTTAGCATTGTTTTTGCAACTTAATAGTTAAAAGTCGATAAGGAGATAAAGAGAACTCTGACTTTTTAATGAAATTTTCACAGAAGCGGAAAGTACGAAAAGCCAAAATTTACTTAATGATTTCGTTTATAATTAGTCATTTTTGGGCAATTTTAGGTAGGTAGGTATGTACGAGAGTTGAAAGTTGTGAAAGTTGGCACACTTAAACCAGAACCATTATTGTTATACCACAAAATCAATATCGTTTCCTTGCGTATATCCTACTTATCAAATTGTATTGTTTAAAGTTTTCACAAAGCGGTGAAGGTCTTAATTTTGATTCCTGCATGATCATCCAGTAAGTCTAGTAAATAAACTTTTATATATATTTTTCATAAGTTAAAGGACAACATAAAGAAAAACAAAAGATTTTGAATTTTAAAAGTAATTCAATTGACGAAATTTTACAGTATACAGATCATAAACTAATTCCTATCAAAACTCCTACAGAAATGAGTTTTATTGATGTTTAATTTATTTATGTTATAAGTAGGGTTTCTGAAACCGAATTACTCGAACTCGAATTCGCCGAACATTCAACGTAAGATTCGAGTTCGAAGTTCGGTGTCTGATTAATCGAATCTAAAAATTTAAAAATTCAAAAAATATTGTACCAATATTATACCAGTAGGCGACGTCCAATTTATTAAAACAATGCAAGTCATTTTATTTATTTGCATTTATTATTAATGTACATATATCTTAACAGAAAACAAGTGAAAACTTCTGAAATTTTAATTTTGTACAAACTCTTGAAATTTTAATTTTTAAATAATTTTCATTATTAAGTTCGTGAATACTCAAATTAGCACTGCATTATTGGTTAATATTTCCAAGCTTTTTGATGAACGCATAAATGAGTAGTATAGCTAAGAGAGTTCTAACCCAAAGCTAAGAGAGTTCTAACCCAATTTGACCTCATTTGAACTTTGTATCTCAAGGTAGAGAGGCACTTTTTGATCCTAAATGTATGCAAATTCGGTATATCTCAAGGTAGAGAGGTACTTTTTGATCCTAAATGTATGCAAATTCGGTATATCTCAAGGTAGAGAGGTACTTTTTGATCCTAAAGGTATGCAAATTCGGTATATCTCAAGGTAGAGAGGCACTTTTTGATCCTAAAGGTATGCAAATTCGGGGTAGAGATGTACTTTTGACGTGGTAGACATCAGAATGAATTTTGACAATTCAAATATCTCAAGGTAGAGATGCACTTTTGACGTGGTATTATGGAATATAAATTTTTGGAGTGGTATTATGGAATAGAAATTTGGTTCGATTAATCTGAAGCTATCAACCCCGCCGAAGTTGTTAACCTCACCGAAATAAAATTTTGGGGGGTAATCTGAAGCTGTCAGGTGGCCGAAGCCCCGCCCAAGTTCCAAAGTTGAGCGCCGAAGCTCACCGAAGTTAAAGTTGTAATTTGGGTATAAGTTTTTTTGATAGAGTTGGAACTTCAACAGCTTCGGCAAATAGATTTTAGGTTGACGATGCCACCGCGACCGCCGCTGAACTTCGTTGTCCACTGAAGCTCCACCCAAATTATCGAATTGATGCCGAAGTTGTACCAAGTTGTCATTGAAATTGTTGTATCAGCAACCTTGGATAGTGTTATGAAATTATTAAAGTATCCTATAGTAGAAATAAATGTTCATGGTTTTATGATAAGAGAATAAAATTAAAAATTTAAAATTTTTGTTTTGCTGTTTTTATTGTTTTAATGTTGGATAATTAGAGTTTGTAATGTATGTTCACGCAACATAATAGAAATTTTGAGTAGAGTACCCTACCAAATTGTACGATTTTAAAAATTGGAAAAATGAAAACTTGCGGTTTTAAAAATTTTAAAGGTTCTTATCAGTTAGAATAATATTCTTGTAATTTGACTGATAAGAATGTTAAAACTCTGTATTTAGAAAGTATGATTTATTTTCAAATTTTTAAATAAATTTTTGTGTGACGTCAAGGGGATTCCATAGATAAAATTCGGTTGATATTAAATGTGAATGAAGAAAATTCTGAGCTTTGTATTATTATTATTATTATTATTATTTCATTAATCTATCGGTCGTTAAAAGTATAACATTAATTAATAATAAAACTAAAAAAATAATTAACATTATTGAAGAATTGTAATAAATAAAATAAATAAAATAAAATAACAATACTAATAAAACGTGGAAAAAAACAATAAAAATAATAATAATAATAACAATAATAATAATTTGAAAAAAAAGGAAAAAAAATGGCAGATAAAATAAAAGAAATGATTGAAAAAAATCAAAATAAAGTTTTTGAATGTGTTGTGAATAAATTAGTGATAAATAAAAACATTGAAAATGTCTTGAATGATATTAAAAACTTAGAACAATGTTTACAAAATGTAAAAATAATGGGCGAGAAATTTCAAATAGTGTCAGCGATTGTGAAATGCAAATCTTTTATCCATTTCATGGAAAAATTGAAAGAAGGTGAAAAACAAGGAACAGGTCTTCAAAATATTGAAGGAAATGACCAATGTTCAACATCAATTAATTGCGCAAATGTTGAAGAAGATATAGTTTGGGGTGAATTAGTATGTTCAGCATTTGCGCAAAGAATAAGAACAGCAGTCATAACAAATCTCCTTTATAAAGACCCTAAAGAGTTTCTTAAAAAATGCATTACATTAATGATTCCAAAATTGAATGTTATATTGGATGAATATGTAAGCATTAAATTAAATGTAATTTTCTGCGGCGAATTTAAGAAACCAAATGGGGAAACTGATGATAAATGTGATTTGAAACATTTTAATTCAAAGAATGTAGTGATTTACAAAGATGCTAATATAGAAGAAATTTTGATTGATGGTATAGTAGAACCTTTGTTGCGAAAATTGGAAGAGTTCCAGGAAAAGGATAGTGGTTGGGCTCTTTCTGCAATCATAAATTTACAAATTAATATAAATAAATATGCACCAATAATCGGAAGTTCTTTCATAAGAACACCATCAAATATAATTCGAAAAAAAGCAATCATCAACGTAAGAAATAATGATGAAGCATGTTTTGCTTGGGCAGTTGTATCTGCTCTATATCCAGCAGAATCACATTCAGATAGACTGTCAAATTACCCCAATTATAAGGATGTTCTAGATTTAGATGGGGTGACATTCCCTATGGAACTAAGCAAAATACATATATTTGAAGACAATAATAATATCTCAATCAACGTTTTCATTTTTCATGAGGAGCAGAATAAAAAGAAGGAAATTTATCCTGTACGATTATCAAAATTTATTGAACAAGGTAAATATTTAAAAATATATTTATATGTATTTTTATTTTAATTATAACCATCTTTTCTTCCTGAAATTAACAAATTTTTTTTAATTTCAGGAAGAAAACATATTAATTTATTGTTATTGCAAGAGAAAGCTAGTGATGACAGTACTGTAATATTAGCTCAACATTATGTTTGGATTAAAAATTTATCCAGGCTTCTAACATCGCAATTATCAAAACATAATGGTGAATTGCATTTTTGCGATAGATGTTTACATTATTTTCAATGTGAAGAGAAAATGTTGAAACACAAAGAAGATTGCCTGAATCAAAACAACTGTAAAATTCAATCTGAAAAAAAAAAAATGTAAAAAAGAAAATTAGAATAAATACAAAAACAAAATAATTTTTCGAATTGTAATGTACTTTTTATTTGCATGCAATTAATTTACAGGCTTTTATTTTTACAGTTTTTACATATTTTATAGAAATATATATATATATATATATATATATATATATAAAAGTTGCTGGTTTAATTTTCTAAACTAATCTCATCCATCATTAGATCGTTGATTTTATCATATAAACATTTTCCAATGCGCAATAGCCATTATGTTTGAATGTACATTTTTGATGTGTTTTATTTTGTTGGTTGACCAATATTTTCAAACTTGTAGGATCTTTTCCATCTAAATTATACACATTGTTATGCTTCAAAGTGTGTTCAATCCAAATCTTTTTTTCCAAACCTTTCACATAGATTTTGATTCGATTATTTATAAATATTTTTAAAAAACTTATGAAATCACAAAAATGAGTTGTTCCGTCAGACCATCTGAATCCATGATGATTTTTAGTTAACCAATTATTGGTATATTTTGTTTTAGCGTCCAGAATGTGCCAACTATATGGTGGTTTTATTATAAAATGTTGAATTTCATCATTTGATGTAAGAACAGCAATTTCTTTTAGAATGAATTTGTTGTTATTATCTCGAAATCCTTGCATATCGATTATTACATACTCCATTTTATATTTTTTAAATCTATGAATTGGATGATCTTGTTGATGATGCTGCTCGCAATTTTATATATTTATAACCTAAATAAATTAAGCAGCCTAAGCAATATCCAGCTGTTATGAGAGATATTGTGATTATAAATATATGACAATCGATCATATAGGATGAATGATGTTAACTGAACTATATAATTTTATTGACTTCACCAGTCAGCGGGCTAAATTCAACTAATCGATCATGTAGCATAAGACAATATGCTGTAGTATTTTCAGGAATTTTCTCTGAAGTTTTCAACTCAATTCTGACGTCAACTGGTCCCACTTTTAGATTCTCACTTTGATGACGAGTATCAATTACTAAAATCATAGCATCTTTTTTAAAATCACGCCATGTAAGTACCGAATCCCAAAGTGTTTGATTGTAATAATTACTTCGAAAATTTGAGTATGCCTCATATGCAATGGCATAACGATTTCTTTCAAATAACAAATTCATATCTTCATATGGATAAGCTTCTGAGTTCAAATATACTTTCAAATCGGTGATATTACAATGATCGAATTGTGCGGGGTCTCTATCCAGCTTATGTTGTCGATTTGTTTGTAAAGCAAATACAATAAAACGTGGTTTTTCAAGTTGTGATGTCGTTTTTACATTCCAAATATGATGATTAGTATTTGATGGTAATGTAGGGTATTCATAAAGATCCCAATTTCTAAAGGCTAATTTAATCGCTGTACCTTTATTCATATTTTGATATAAATTCAATTTTAAAGTATCATTTAAAGTTATATGTTGAACTCTCCATTGTACTTTTATAAGTTGAATTTTTGCTTTTTCAATCTGATCACCACAAATCATAGAATTATCATCTGATCGAGAGCGGGTCAAAATCAGCTCATGTTTTGCATTCGGTATTATATTTTTATAGTCTTCAGCAAATCCCAAAAGCATTCTTAATGGAATACAAAAATTAAAAAACAAACCATTAAGTTCAATGCGTACCCTAGGTGTCCAACTTGCGTTCATTAATCTGATACTTTCGGTTTCATTTAGAGAAATGTAATTTTTTAAACAGGATGTTATTCCAACATTTCGGTTATGATCAATTTCCTTCCCATTCAACTCATACCGTATTTCATCGAAAAGAAATGCCATTGAATTGTTAGTCAATTTTGTTGTTGTTGTTGCCAGGCCATCTTTCGTAGAAAGTGATCCTTCAATATAAAGTAAACTCGTTGATGGTAATATATTTAAATTCTGATTCTGGATTTGAATACGAATTATATCGCTTTTGTTAAATGAATTCAAAAATGGTGAATATGTATGCCAATGTGCATTTGTGATGCTTTCATCGAAAGCAGGACTTTCAAATAAATTCATCTTAATGATTTTTTAATTTGTAATTTAATTTTAAAAATTGTAGATTTTCCAACGTTATAGCACGCTTATTACGCAATATTTGATGACCTTGTTGCTGCAACGATCTATCAATAATGAACTGAGGAGCATCATTTATTGAATATTTATTGGAATTATTATAGACTATCATTATGCGATAGGTTTTAGATGTAATCTGATTGTTATAGTTTCACCTCGAAAATTTATTAAATTGTCGTTCTGATCAACTAATCTGAGTGTTAGAGAACTTATTCGTTTGACGTTCACAGGTAAATAGATTACATTTTGAGGAACTTCAATTATTTTATAGCCTGGACTCACACCAATGGAGAATTCATGTAATGTATGAGCCTCTATTCCATTAATATAAGTTCCATACACGATATTACACTCTACCCGTATAATATTAATTTTATTTATATCCACATATAAATCTGATTCATGCCAAACATTTGGTTTTAATTTTCTTTTGCTAAAACCCAGTATTCCTCCAATTGTATCCTCTCGTTCAAAATCAATCTGTTTATCAGAAAACACTTCACATTTTAGTGTGTTATTATTAGCTTTTATGTGAAGCTTCTCCTGCTCCCCTTTAGCATTAATTTCCAATTTTCCTTTAAGAAATTCCTCAATGTCCTCTATTTCATAGGATCCAGTCGGAATAGTGATGTTATTATCATCAATAATAAATCTATTATTTTCCTCATCTATATTTGGTATTGAATTGTATGTTTGAAAATCAACTAAACCACATACATAGTCTTTATGCTGTAATTCTATAGGTGGGAAATACTCAGCTGTCAAAATAGATGAGTTACCACTTAATGTAAGTGTTAACGACATGACTTGCACTTTATTAATAAGATAATTTGGAAATTGTAGATACTTTTATTATTGATATCTTCCTAATATATCTCATACATAGAAATAATATCAAATTACCGACGGCAAAACATTAAAATCAGAAAAATAATTTATTTAATTCTATCTGAGTAATGCAAAATAACCTTGAACTTCATTTTTGATCAGCTGATATTAATGTAGGTCAGTTTTTACTATAAATTAAATTTTAAATTAAAAAATCAGTTTTTATTTTTTTTTTTTTTTTATTTGTTATTCTTTATTCGCTTAAAATTTTTTCTTTTTGTTTATAGAATTATAATTTGATAAGAAAGCTAAACATAAATGACCACAATTGTATGTATTAAATTTTTGATATGTGTTATAATTATATGTGAGCTTATCTCCCAAGTATTTCACAACTTCAGCTGGTGGTTGTAAATTCCCAAAACTATCAAAATATTGTGTATTATCTTCATTTTTATAATATGCTACCCAATGAGTACCAGATCCAATAGAATTATCTAAATTTATAATTCCACATTCATATTTCCAAGGTTTGCTTTTAGGTAAATCATCTTTCATGAAAACTCCACGAAAATGTTTTAGATATTTCTTTCCAAAATTGTTTAAATCAATGTTGGTTAGAGCTCTTTTGGGTAGCATATTTAAAAATTTTTTGGTTTCAAGTATAATCCTAGTCCTTTCTTATATGGTTTTAAATATAGACCTTTTCCTCTTAAAGCAATAGCCTCCATTGTTTTATTATGTCGTTCACTTTCATTTAACTGTTTCTTAGCGCTTTTAGCATCATTGACAGCTTTAGCTATACCAGCAGCTCCTCCTGAGAGAGCTCCCACAGCTGACAGACCTGCCAAAATTGGAATTAAAGGTAAAATTCCACCAACTTTAGGTACTGGAAGAACTCTTGGTAATTTTATTTGTTTTCTCTTTTTAGTTACATTTCTTGCTGCTTTCAAAGCAATTTTGATTGTATCTTTTTGACTTGTTGGTTTACTGCCCTTAACAGCAACCTTAGCTTCTTGAATAATATTTTTTAATAATTTCTGTTTCGTTTTTGATTTAGTTGAACAGCCCATTCCAAGTTTAACTTTAGCTTTCATTGCACCAGAAACGAGAAGTGCATTAGTTCTTTCACCTATGCTTGAATCTGCTGCTTTGACTCTTTGCCAAGCCTTTTCAGCTAATATTTTGTCTGCTTTATGACGTTCGTTTGTATCGCGATTTTGTGAATATGCAATATCGTGTTCACGACAAGCCTCATCCAATTGATTAATACCTTTATCACCTCGATATAATCTTTTTTGAAGTTTAGTTCCAGGTCCACAGTAATTATATCCTGGTAAATGTGCTTCAAATGGTAATTTATTTATAAGAGTATTGATTACTCCTCCTCCTCTCCCTTTAAACACCCTTTTACATCTGATTAATTTTTTATTGTGATCAATCATATTTATGTCTTCAATTAACTATCGATACAAACTGACTGCCTATTACTTATATAAACTTGAATTTATATAGATTTTAATCAGTTGTCAAAATGAAGTTTGTTAAAGTAGATGACCCGATTAAAGTAAAAAATTTTGATCGAGGAAGCTTTAAAAAGAAAAGAAAACATGGTGCATTATTACCCGATAGTATCCGGGGATTGATTGTTGGACCGTCAAATTGTGGAAAAACTAATGTTATGCTAAGCATGCTCTTAGACTCTAAAGGTCTTAATTTCGAAAACATATACATTTACTCAAAGTCATTACATCAGCCGAAATATGAATATTTGAGAAAGACAATAAATTCCGTTAAAGGTATGGGATACAATGAATTTCCAAATAATTCTGAAATAATTGCTCCATCAGAAGCTCAAAAAAATTCAATATTTATATTTGATGATGTTGCTTGCGAGAAACAAGATAGCATAAGAGCATATTTTTGTATGGGTCGCCATAATCATGTTGACAGCTTCTATTTATGTCAAAGTTATACTCGTATTCCTAAGCATTTGGTGCGAGACAATGCAAATTTCATAATTGCATTCAAACAAGATGATTTGAATTTAAAACATATTTACAATGATCATGTTAATTCTGATATGAACTTCGATCAATTTAAAAATTTATGTTCACATTGCTGGAAGAATAACTATGGATTTGTAGTGGTTGATAAGGATAGTTCTTTAAACAATGGACGTTATAGGAAAAATTTTGAAGAATTTCTCAAGTTATAAATAGATAATGGTTACATCATAACTATTTTAGTTTACTGTACTACATGGTAACATCAAGAGCACCAACCGATCCGATACCAGTTCAGTTAACAACACCAACCGATCCGATACCAGTTCAGTTAGCAATAACTAAAACTGATTACAAAATGGATGAGAAGCTAATGAAGGAAATGATTAAAGTTAAAAAAAGTCTTAAAAGGAAATATCATGCGTTAAAAACAGGTCGAATTTTACAAGAAGAAGCTTTAGAGAAAACTTATGAGCCCATTATAGACCCAATTAAAGAATTAACTAATGTTGTGAAATATCAGAAGTCTAACAATTTTAACTTGAAGCCGGAAATTGAACCGGATGTTGATGGTGATAAGACATTCTTAAACCATGAGTCATCTTTCAATTTTAAAAAAACATCAACGCCTAAGTTGAAACCGGAAGTTAAACCACAAGCTGATAAGAATAGAACATTCTTAAATGATGAGTCATCATTCAATTTTGAAACATCAACACCTAAGAGAGCGGTGCCATATGGATACAATAAATCAGAACTTGATAAAAGTTATGGACCTTATTTTGATTTACAAACAAATACAAGTAAACTAGGAGCATCTACTTTTCGAATTGATGAACAAAATCATAACATAATAATTGGTAATGATGTATTCAGAACAACTGATGGATTGCTCGAGCTTATATTTAAGAAGAAACCTGATGATTCAGTTTATACAGAGAGTGATATGAAAACATATCAGAAAGTTCTAGAAACCACAAATGTTCATAGAAAAAATTATGATTCTCTAGAACAAATTAAAGGAAATAAAGGTTATAAATATAAAAATATTATTAGAAAGCTTTATGAACATGAATATAATACCAGAAATAGAAATAAAAAGGGAGCAGGTCATTCAATAAACAATTTATCTAAAGGATCGACATCGTTAATGTCATACTCTGAGGCACCAAAACAATATGTCTATTGGGATGATCCGAATGAGTTAATTGATAGATTGAGAATTTTACATGCATCACGACATGCTGGGAATAATAATCATCAAAATGAAATCAATTCTATTCTTGAAGAGCTTAGAGAAGCTGATATAATCGAATAATTATATTAGCATGTCTACACTTCCAAAATGTCTATTGATAAGTTTGGACGCAATTCTCGCAATCAAACTTCAAATAAATTACTATTTAAAAATTATTCTGCTCTTGGTTTCAAATTAACTGAGGATGGAGATTATGATCTTCAATTTAAAAAATTAATTAATGTTAATCACCCGTTTAACACAATGGATTCCACAAATAAAAAATATGTTGATGATTCAATTGAAAATTTAAAACAATATGTTATGAAATTAACCAACGAATTAAAAGAAGATGTATTTTTAAAATTAAGAAATGAAATATCACGTGTTTATGGATCTAATGATAAAATGGATGCTAATTTGAAAACTAATATATTGAAAATTAAAGATGAAACTAAAAAATATATGGATGGAGAATTAGCATTTCTTGTAAAACATATAAATGCATTACGAGATGAAGTAATTATGGTGGAAACTCCTCGTACTGATATTGTTCGGTTATCAGATGCTTCGAAAAAAGAACTAATACAAACACATGACCTTAGAAAAGGAAATTTTTAAAATAAAAGATATACTAGAATAGTTCAATTTAAACTGCTGACATGGATATACATCAAATCGGATATTCTTTAAAGAATTTTCTCATTAAATATGGAGATATTCTTTTGGAGGAGCACTATGAAGAATTAAATCTTCATTTTAAATTTCTAAAAAGGTTTAAAGATTCAACATTAGAATTAACAAAGGAATATGGTTATCATTGGAGTATATGTCCATATACAGCTGAAATTGTTGAGGATGTTCCCGAAACATGTGAATGCATCTCAGCTGAAAATATTATGATAAGAATTGTAAAGCTTATGAAATTGTATAACCGAATAAGAAAATAAATTATTAATAAAATTACAACATGTGTATATATTTTATTTTTACTTCTCGAAATGTCTAAGAGAGAGGTTGTTGAAGAGTTGCACAAACCAGCTCGTAGAAATTTTAAAAGACGAAGAGTTATTATCAAAGGTTTTGATGATCTTTGGCAAGCTGATTTAGTAGAAATGGGTGCTTATGCTAAACAAAATAAAGATTATAAATATCTATTAACAGTTATTGATACCTTTTCAAAATATGCATGGGCTATTCCCATAAAAAATAAAACTGCTGAAAATGTAATGCAAGCAATGAATTCTATTTTCATCTCATCTAAAAGATATCCAAAAAATTTGCAAACCGATGATGGAAAAGAATTCTTTAATAATACTTTCAAAAATTTGATTGGAAAATACCATATTAATCATTACTCAACATTCAGCTCATTAAAAGCCAGCATTGTTGAACGATTCAATCGAACTCTAAAGGAAAAAATGTGGCGAGATTTCAGTTTTAATGGTAATTATAAATGGATAGATACTGTTGGAAAATTAGTTCACCAATACAATAACACCAAACATCATACTATTAAGAAGCGACCATCTGATGTAAATAATAAAAACGCAAATGAGCTGTTGTCAACTGTATATAATCATATTAAAATTGTTGCACCAGCAAAATTTAAAGTTGGTGACTCAGTTCGTATAAGCAAGTACAAACATGTTTTTGAAAAGGGATACACACCAAATTGGACAACTGAAATATTTAAAATCAAGAAAATTCAGATTACTAGCCCCATCACATACTTATTAGAAGATTATCAAGGTCATCCTATTCAAGGCGGTTTCTATGAGCTAGAATTAATAAAAGCTGAAAATAAAGATGTCTAGTTGAAAAAATTGTAAAAACTAAAGATAAGAGAGTTTTTGTTAAATGGCTTGGTTTTCCATCAAGTCACAATTCTTGGATAAATAAAACAAATTTATTATAACCTTAAAAATGTTTATTTTTTTCTTTTATTAATATTATATTTTGATTAGATATAAGTACATATGAATCATTCAAATTATTATGATATTAATGTTAAAGTAAAAATTCACTTTTTAATGTTTGTTTAATTTTAGGTAAATTTAATACAGTATATTCACTTTTGAATGTAGTATCTTCTATAGTCATTTCTTCAACTTCTCCATTACTTAAAATTCTTTCTTTTAAGATATCACGATATTCGATACATTGTATTCTAATTGTTCTTTTCTGAAAATTGCTATCGTATGAACATCTTACATGAATTTGTATTTCACCCTCTTCAAGTATAAAATGTCTATAAAAAATTTCTTTGCTGTTAATTACACCACCAATATCACTTTCTTTTCTAATTAAATCCATCTTAAAAGCTTCAATTGCTTCTTCTACTGTAACATATTGAGGAGCTGAATCAGCTTCATCTAAAATACTTCGCTCTGTAATATTTTTTTCTATTGGTAAACTTGTTGTTGTTGTTGTTGTTGTTGCTGCTTCAGGATTTTTACTATATTTTATAAAATCTAATGAGAGTCCGACCTTAATTGTATCATTGTTTGGCCCGATGATATCAAAATTAATATATCCATGTTTCTCTTCATTTAAATAAAAACGAGTAGGAGCTGATTTGTATATATTAAATTGTATTAGATACAAAATACTAATTAATATTATCTTCATTTTGTTTTGTTTTTGAGAGATACTTATTATGAATATCTTTGCAAACGTTGACTTCAAAGGTTTGGTTTATTATGAGACATTTTATTATGCTACCTGCTATTATATATTCGAAAATTGATTAGTTTAGTTCTCTTTAGGAATCATACTGAATTTTTATTATTAATTATAATTATAGTGATATTTTAGTTTCTCAATCACTTGATATACGTACAAAAGCGTTTCAAAATGATGTTCATGCATTTCCTTAGAAACATCTGTCATATTCAATTTCTCAGTTTGAATCATCACAAGCTCATTTTTTAATTTTCTTAATAATTGTACACGATCAGTTTTATTATTCTTATCATATTTATCAGCTAATTGAGAGAGGAATTTAATACCCTCATCAAGTCTATCTTTCAACAAAGATCTTTTCTCTATAATTTTATTATTCTCTACAACTTTCTTGTTTATATTTAATTTTAAAGATTCTAAAGCTGCATCAGCATTCACACTTCCCTCTTTTTCTGTTGGTAATATATCCATTATAAGTTTATTTATATTTTCCCAGCCATCTTCTTCAATAAAAGGACAATCTGTGGGAAAATGGTTTGGAATGTATCTGTTGTGACTCATATTTTCTGGAAATAAAATATCACCCTTTATAGTTATATCCCCACCATTTACTTCAAGTTTTATGTGCTGTCAATCTAAAACATATGCGATTAAGTTTATGTTTTATTAATGAAGAATGCTAAACATTAATAAATTACATGTTGGATGTCAGATGGACGGACGAATTTTAACTTTATACTACAATTCCGCTTACGCATACATATTTCATATAAGAATATTATTCTAACTGATAAGAACCTTTAAAATTTTTAAAACCGCAAGTTTTCATTTTTCCAATTTTTAAAATCGTACAATTTGGTAGGGTACTCTACTCAAAATTTCTATTATGTTGCGTGAACATACATTACAAACTCTAATTATCCAACATTAAAACAATAAAAACAGCAAAACAAAAATTTTAAATTTTTAATTTTATTCTCTTATCATAAAACCATGAACATTTATTTCTACTATAGGATACTTTAATAATTTCATAACACTATCCAAGGTTGCTGATACAACAATTTCAATGACAACTTGGTACAACTTCGGCATCAATTCGATAATTTGGGTGGAGCTTCAGTGGACAACGAAGTTCAGCGGCGGTCGCGGTGGCATCGTCAACCTAAAATCTATTTGCCGAAGCTGTTGAAGTTCCAACTCTATCAAAAAAACTTATACCCAAATTAAAACTTTAACTTCGGTGAGCTTCGGCGCTCAACTTTGGAACTTGGGCGGGGCTTCGGCCACCTGACAGCTTCAGATTACCCCCCAAAATTTTATTTCGGTGAGGTTAACAACTTCGGCGGGGTTGATAGCTTCAGATTAATCGAACCAAATTTCTATTCCATAATACCACTCCAAAAATTTATATTCCATAATACCACGTCAAAAGTGCATCTCTACCTTGAGATATTTGAATTGTCAAAATTCATTCTGATGTCTACCACGTCAAAAGTACATCTCTACCCCGAATTTGCATACCTTTAGGATCAAAAAGTGCCTCTCTACCTTGAGATATACCGAATTTGCATACCTTTAGGATCAAAAAGTACCTCTCTACCTTGAGATATACCGAATTTGCATACATTTAGGATCAAAAAGTACCTCTCTACCTTGAGATATACCGAATTTGCATACATTTAGGATCAAAAAGTACCTCTCTACCTTGAGATATACCGAATTTGCATACATTTAGGATCAAAAAGTGCCTCTCTACCTTGAGATACAAAGTTCAAATGAGGTCAAATTGGGTTAGAACTCTCTTAGCTTTGGGTTAGAACTCTCTTAGCTATACTACTTAAATGTAAATTTGATGAATCTTTTAAAATACCTGAAGGATACAAATAATGTTCCATCAAAACAAGCGATAAATTTAGCAACAGATATAATGGAAAGATTATTTAAAGCTAACCCAACTTTAGTAGTAAACGAAAATGAATCTAATATGCAAGTAGATGTTTTAGTTGAACCTGAACAACAAAAAGAAATTACTATTGAGGAGGAACTAAACCAAATATTAAAAAGTGGGAATGAGGAACCAATGGAGAAAACTGATTTTGACAAATTAAAACAGGAATTTACTCTGTATAGTTATACTGAGTACTGTCTATATATTTGCAAAAATTGTTCAACGCTCTATGTTCAATTAAACCCACTTCAACGGACTCTGAAAGAGCTTTTTCTGTTTCTTCCAATTTTTGCACCAAAATAAGGTCGAAATTATCTGATAAATCTTTAAATTCGTTGTTATTTTTAAAATTTTATTACTTACGACAAAAAAAATAAATATATTTTGGTTTTTGTTTAATATTATATATAATAAAATACTTAATTGAATAAAATATTTAAACAGAACTTATTACTTTAATAAAAACTATTTTTATTTATTTATTTATTTTAACAGTTGATCCTACAGATAAATCTGTAGGCCAACTTTATAGGTCCTTTTCCCTTTCTATTTTTTTATGTAGTATTTAATAAAAATTTAACGAATTCGAAGGGTTCGACGAACGGTGAACGAAGTGAAGGACTGTGTCGAATTTAACGCACTAAAACCTACTATCCTTTTGTTTATATCAAACAAGTCTTTTAGACTAACCATTAATACAGTTTTGGCTCTATTATTTCAGATATCTTTGATCAATCAAAATCCCATTAGGAATTATTGAGAGTTAAAAGATTTTTTCCTAACACAGTTCGAACGGTTTCGTCCGTTTAAGACGCCTAACAAAGTTTTGACTGTCAGCTAAGGGTACAACTTTAGTATTAATATGTTGAGAAAAACGAATTTTGTGGCGTAGTGCCAGTTTTTTGATTTCGTCTTTTATGATAAGGATCTTAAGATCTCTATGAATGTCAGCATTGTGAACATACTAGGGAGCATAGACAATGTTTCGCAACACTTTGTTTTGGAACTTTTGGATAGTTTGAATATGAAGTTGTTTAGCACAACCACATCTTTGAAGATCGTATGGCCAGACTGGCTTTAATATTTGATTGTAAATCAAAACTTTATGATATGTTGAAAGCGAAGATGTACGCTCAATTAGTCAATACATCTTGTTGTATTTCAGCTCTAACTCTTGTTTTTTTCTTTTTTCTTAGCATGTTCTTTCCATTTGAGCTTTGCATCAAGTGTAATACCTTGATATTTTGCTGAATTTTGACATGGTATGACGGCATTGTTTATTGTGACCGCTATGGGTGACACTCTATTATTTTGTTTGTAAAACTAACATGTGTGGATTTTGATTCGTTTAATTTAATTCTCCATCTTTCGCACCATAAGGAGATTTTGACGTTTGCTTGTTGCAATTTATTTGTTGCTTCGTTTACATTATTACCAACCGCTAATACTGCCGTATAATCTGCAAAAGTGGTCATCGTTGCATCTTCTAGTTCTGGGATATTACTGGTGTAGAGTAAATATAGGATGGGCCCCAGAATGCCCCTGCATGTATATTGCTTAACGTAGAGTAATCTTCCCCTTGCTTAATATGAAATACTCTATTTGCTAAGTAAGATGCTATTACCTTGACATAGGCTTTGGGTAGAATACGGTGCAGCTTGAAAATAAGTCCCTCATGCCATACTTTATCAAAGGCTTGTGAAACATCAAGGAACACTGAAGAGCAGATACATTTTTCTTCTAGTGTCTTTTCGATGACATCAGTTATTCGATGGACTTGTTCAACAGTTGAGTGTTTTGAGTAAACCCAAATTGGTGATTTGGTATGATGTTTCAACTTTCTGTTATTGGTTGTAATCTCTTGAGCAGTAATTTCTCAAATAATTTGGAGATAAATGGGTCTGTAAGACTTGGCCTCATCGGGGATTTTCCTGGCTTATGATCATTATAATTTCTGCCACTTTCCAAGCGCTCATTCCAGTATTATAAAATAATTTTTTGCATAATTTTTTTAACAATACCAGTATTGTTGATTTGATGTGCGCTTAAAATCCGAGACGTTAATCTTTCTGTTAAACTATAAGCATTTTAATGTAATTACTCATTAAAACATATTTAAACATTTATTTTTAATATTTAATTTTACTAATATTTAAGTCTCTTTGAAATTTTAGTATCACTCAATTTGTTCCTAAAATATATTACAAAATCTTTTCATAATTTTTGCACTTCAAAGTTTGTGTATTTTTTTATGTTTTTTTTTTTTTTGTTTTGGTTCAATAATCTTAGAACGTTTCCTCAAAGATATCTATTCTTAATAATATAATTTCTATTATCCCGTTCATAATTCTTTTCTCCTACCTTATACTATTTAAATATACATTACGATAGGGTTCTAAATGGGCGCTAAATGTGATTAAAAAAAAAAACCGAACAGAACAGAACAGAATAAGAAAACAAACATATCACTCTCGTTTAACATGATTTTGTCGTTTGGTCTTTTATATCAAAGTCACGATATCTAATAGTAAAAAAAAAAAAAATTAAAAATATACAAATAACAAAAATGAAAAAAAAAATAATATATATAGAAAATGAATTGAATTGAACGGCAACCGTGCGCTTTTTGAAGAGACGTGATAAAACAGAAATCGTTGAATAGAAAAACAAGCATCTAAAATAGAATCTTTAAATCTCCGACATAGAATTTTGTTTTAGTATTTTTTTTTTCTTTTCTTTTTTGTCTTTAATTTGAGATTATTTTTTTTAATAGCTCCCTGATTGGAAATAAAATGAAAAGTTTTTCATGATTTAAAAGAAAAGTGGAAATTGTATACGCGGAAATTTGAACCAAAAAATATCATCTTGATTTCTGTGAAATTTTTGGTAACGAAATTTATGGAATATATAATAGGGAAAAAAATGTTGGACTATTCAATTTGAATGGGATTTAATTTAAAAAGTATAAAAAAATAATATAAATTTAAAGGACTAAAATAGGACAAATTACTTGAAGTTAGTATACATAGCGAAGATACACTCTTTAATAAAATCCAAAGTTATTAAAATCAAATATAGAAACATAAATATCTGAGAAAGTTTGGATTGCTTTTAGGGAATAAATTATTTATGAATTAACTTGATTTTATAATTTGTGTAAATGTTCAAATTTTTATACAGTGCCATTATGTTAGACTTATTACATTATTTCTACTTATGTGGCTATACAAGTATTAGTTACCATGACCGCTACTTTTTCTTTGTTGATACAAATTTTTCTTTCTAAATTTCAGTTCTTTTCTAAATTTTTCCTTCTACGATATTTCTGTTTGCTTTATATTATCGGTAAAAAAAATTCTTCATTAGTTATTAACACGATAGAACTGTTTCTCAGTATCCTCCTCCTCCTATAATACCATATTTCGAAAGGTCCAACTTTCAATACATTTAGGAGTATTAGAAAAAGGTAACATTCAAAAAATTCGGTTATGACTTTTGAAATAATGTACATGTTTCCAGAGTTACCTTTTTTCAAATTTATAATTACTTCTGTGGTTATTTCAATTCTAATTTTGAACTGCTTTGAAAGATTCTATTTCTTATTTGGTTAACACCGACATATTATTTATTCAATTATTTCTAGGTTTATTGAATGTGCAATCAGAATTTAGAGTACTCTTGGATATTCCTATTTAGAATTAACCATATATTCATTTCATACGTTTAGTTTGAGCCTTTAATCGTTGCTTATCGTCGTTACACAATTTAACATTTACTGAAGTTCTACATGCATTTTTTTATCTGAGCCCATTATAATTATACACGTATATATTCCTAATTAAAGAGATTTACGTAGAACAGTACCAATGCAAAATATTATTAAATTTTAGAAAATAAATATTATTAACACTTCGAATTATGTCGATGTTAGTCAAGGCTCACTAAATTATTTTAACATAAATTTCACACTAGACCGGCATGTTCTGATTTTTATATTTTTTGATATTTGAATGCTTTATTATGTCGATTGAAGTAGGTTAGGTAGCTTCTATATTTTGTTGAGCTTCTGTACTGCTTGCTAAACTACCCACGTAGAAAAACATAACTATAAATTCGATCCGCTTTAATTTTAATGTTTTCCATTCTGCCAACTTTATTCCAACTACATATTGGACATTTCAGAGATTTTATTTTAAGATGCATGTCACTCACCTCAAAAATATAATCCCTGGCACTTGTACGAGAGATGCCATTTTCACAATACTGGTCTTTAAGCAGTTGATATAAGGTGCCAGATTATTTCTAGCATTTTCAAGCAAATAGTTTATCATATATGTTATCTAGGAAGTGTGTGAAAATGAGAAAGATATAGTTGTTTTTGTTTCTACATAATTTATCATTGTTCTTCTTTGCTTTACAATTTCTCCATAAAATGTATTAAATCCATGATAATTTCGGTTTTCACATATTATTTTATATTTACACGCTAGGTGACGCAGTAGATAGAGCGTCTGCCTTTCATCCGAAAGGTTCCGGGTTCGATCCCCGATGAAGCAAAAAAAAAAATGCTTTATACGTTTTTCGACCTGGTTCTGTACCCTTTGTCATTGGGATAAAATAAAGAACAAAAAATAGTTATTGGGAGTATAATTTGGTAACAAATTAAATAAAATAGAGCTATTCTATTTAAGAAGGCTTAGTTCCTGACAATAGCAGTAGCTTTCCACATTTAATGAGTTGATAAGCCAGTAATTTGATAAATAAATACTCCAAATATTGTAGATAGTGCCAGTATATAAATTTCCAGTATCGTACATAATCAAGCACGAAAAGGTAAGTAACCTAAGTTACTGACAAGAGCATAAAAAAATATATTATTAGTATAATGGTCAGCAGCTCATTCACTTTCCACTCAGTTTTATTCAGCAAATTGCTTACTTCAATTGACAATTTTTTTGTATACTGTGATACATAATTACGTCATATGGAAATCCTTATAAGAAAAAACTGACATTGTAGTTGTATAATACAGTTAGTTATGCGTATTTTGTAAATGTAATAGATTGCTAATCGCTTTATAAATTTTACATATATAATATATTTACCGAGTAATTGACTACTAGTTAACATTCTATTTTTGATTTTTATTTAACGCACCAAAATTGTGAAAAAAAAATAATTATTTTTCTCAAATTTAAAATTACATACCTACATAGGTACATATCTCTAAAACGCATTTAAATCTAATACATACCATATATTTATATACAAAAAAACGTATTCAAATAAACTCGATTCGATGTGTTTTTATTTTTTTATTGTCACATTGTAATTCTTACTAATTTAACAGTTGTTTATATTATGTTTTTTAAAATTGTTACAACAAAAAAAAAAAAAAAATTCTACCGTTAATCTAAAGCTAAAAAAGTCAACCTATATCCAAAAATAGTTACAATTATTTTAATGTTAATGTCACCTTAATTGTACTACTGACATTCAAAGTAAACTGTATTTGATTTACAGAGTATATACATAATGTAAAATATGTATGTAAATGTAATAGATTTTTACCATAACTTTAAAGCAGAGAAAAAAAAATTACATTAAATTTGCGTGTCATAAAATTAGGTTTAATTTAAAACCGCATTAGGAATTTGGTTGAAAAAAAATTATTTTTTTATTTTTTTCAAAATTCTTTTTTTGGCAATTCAAATCAGGAGCGACAAAAATTTTCTCATAAATCTGAATCCCATTTATGGACAGTATATATTCATATCTACATACATTCTGTATACAAGTATTATAATACCTAAATAGGAATATAATAATCACCTTAAGGATCTTGTTAAAATAAAAAACTTTAATAAAAACGAATACAAAATGCATCTAAGATCACTCTATACTCTATAATACCTGTGTAGTACAATGTAATAATCTATTTTCTAGAATTTAAAAATAAAATAAAACCAGAGGTGTTAAAAAAAATATTTCTGAAACGTTTGGGGGCATTTTTCAATATTTGAATAAGATTACACATTATTGTTGTTATTGTTTTTATTACTTTTTTTTTATTATTATTCTTTACAATAGAATTGAATTTTCTCTATTAAAGGATATAATGGTATGGTGGTAGGTTGTTTTAACTGTTATTACAAAAAAAACAAATTTTAAACTTCTTCTAGAGCAAAAGATATGATATCAGATTGAGGGAAAATATAAAAAAAAAATTTTTTCTCTTAAGAGATGATGACACATCCTCTGTGATCTCTGACTTTGCATAAATTGCATAAATATCTCAAATACTTACTATATTTTACTTATTTTATACAATACAATAACTTCGAGACTATTTATTTGTTTTGTTTATATTTTTTGTAAGGAAAATAACAAATAATTCTATAAAAGGAAACAATTAAAGGAATTCTATCAATTCCCGGAGAAGGTTCTTTTCATTCTTTTCCCATATTTTATTAAATGAAAAAAAAACTAGATTAGATTTATGATTTGAATTGTTTTGCCATCTAGAATAGAATATTATATAGAGTTTTGAAAGATTTACTGGATTTTTATTTTGTTTTACAAAAGATTTACTTACAAAGATATTATTATAATATAGAAGAAGTTAGAAATAAGATTTTCAAGATATATCTGACCTAAAAATAAGACCTTTTTTTTTGGAAATTTTTCTTATTATTTATTTGAATATATATGTAAGTATTACAATCAGTTGTACTGATGAAAAAAAAAACAACCAAGAACAATAGTTTTCTCATTTTTGGGTAAAATCATGAGTTATTTGGTTTAGTTTTTCATTCCCAAAAAAAAACAAACAAACAAAACAAAAATTAAAAGAAATAAAAAAAAAAAGAGAAAATAAATTTTGAATATTAAGTTGTGACTGACAATCATATTGTTTAATCAGACACAAAAGAATAGTTCATTTCAAATATAATTTAAAAAAATTGTAAACTTTAGATTTGTCAAACTAATCGTACCCTTAGTTAAATAGAAAACCTGTGAAAGTACTTTTTCAAGCCTAAATACAAGCCTACTTCACGGTGGGTAGCGGAGTAGGTAAAGCGCCTGCTCTTCAACCGCAAGATTCCAGGTTCGATTCCCGATGAAGCAAAAAAGTGCTTTATTGATTTTTCAACCGAGTCTAGTACCCTTAGTCATTATGGGATATAATAAATGACAAAAGATAATTGAGAGTTAATCTGGTAACAAATTAAATACAATGAAACTATTCTATTTAAGAATGCTTAGTTCCTAATCCTGACAATAGCAGTAAAGTTCCACAATTAATGAGTAGGGCCAGTAATTTGTTAAATTAATTAAGCACGAAAAGGTTATTATTCCTACTGATTTCCGTACCTATTGAATTTATCCTGTCTGTAGTTTTGTAGACGATAGCACTCTAACAGTACCCTTTGATTTTCTTGGAAATTAATATGCTGCAATACCGGCTATTGATACTAAAAGTAACATGATAGTCGTTCAACCATGACTTAGCCAATTTTTTTTTGACTTACAAAAAAGTAATAGAGTTTAGTTTAACACTTCCAAAATTCAAAAGTGTCTAGTCTCGTGCAAATCTACTCCATTTGAAACACCACTCTAATATTCGCGAGATGTTTAGATGTTTTGAGTCGCTGCAAAGCATATTTTTCACCCAAGGACATGTAAATCATGCATACGACCTAAATTGGAATACAACATATATAGGCCGATGTATCCTCAAATACTTCAAACTGTGCTTGTGCATTCGTGTATAACGGTATCGTTTAAAAGCAAATAATTAGCTTAATAGCCTTTTTCAGCCCTCAGGATAAGTGCTTATTTTCAATACTCATTTTGTATTGTTTCATTTATTTTTTTGATTTAAAACGAAAAATATATGGCGCATGCAATAAATAATAGTATAAAGTGTATAGAGTAGCTGTCGTTGAGCAAACTCACACAGCAGATCATATCATTAGCAATGCAATCAAATTGTTAATAAATAATAAATTAAAATGTTTATGCATCGAATGTCAATTTTAAAAATTTTCAGAAGAATTGTTATGGAATATCTTTAGTCCGTTTTTAAATAAAAATAATTATTTTGAATTAGGATGATAAACAACAGGATGGCATCAAGAAGAGAATATGAAGAAATAGCGAAAACAGTAAAAAGAGCAGCAAGAAGAGATAAAAGGAAATTTCTACAAAATTTAGCCGGAGAAGCAGAAAAAGCAGCACAGCAACATAACCTGAGAGAATTGCATCGCATAATCAAGAACTTAACTAACCAGTCGGAACAACAAAACAAACCAATTAAAGATAAAAATGGTGCGCTCATCACAAACTTAGAGGATCAATTAAAGAGATGGAGAGAACATTTCCAAGAACTGAGCAACGAAGAAAGTACAAATAATGAAGCAGACATAAGAAACAGAGACAATGCAAATATCTACCCAACTGAGGGACTGCCAATATCTACTCAAGCTCCAAATATAGAAGAAATCAAAGCTACAATCAATATCCTGAAGCACAACAAAGCAACAGGTGAAGATGGAATTCCAGCAGAAATAGCCAAACTGGACCCTGACTTATTCGCAAAAACAATTGAACCCCACATCAGGAAAGCATGGATAGAAGAGAATATACCACCATCATGGAAGAAAGGAATGATTGTCAAGATACCTAAGAAAGGAGACTTGGCAAATTGCAGCAACTGGAGAGGAATCACGGTTCTAAATACTATTCATAAGATAATAGCAATTATTATAAAGAAAAGATTAGAAGAAGTACTAGAACCAATACTACGGAAAGAGCAGGCAGGTTTCAGACCAAACCGAAGCTGTGTAGACCAGGCAAATACTTTACGAGTCATAGTTGAACAATCAGTGGAATGGAATGCCCCACTATATCTACTATTCATAGATTTTAAGAAAGCATTCGACACAGTCAAGAGATGCGCAATATGGAGAACACTTACAAAGAAAGGAGTTCCTGAAAAAATCATCAACATCATCAAAGCGATGTATGAAGATGCAGAGACAACAGTTCAACACAGAGGTAAGATCAGTGATCCATTCTACACCAATATAGGAGTTAGACAAGGATGTCCACTATCTCCACTTCTCTTCAACACAATACTAGACGACATTCTAAGAGAAGTTTGCACTGGAATAAACGGAATAGAATGGGATCTCTTCGGAAACTTAGAAGACTTAGATTACGCAGATGATGTATGCCTCATATCAAAAAATCAAAGAGACCTACAGAACAAAGTCAACAGATTACAGGAAGAAGCAAAGAAATCGGGACTGGAATTAAATATCGAGAAAACCAAAGCAATGAGGACAAACAATAGTTACAGTGAGCCAATAACAGTGAGTGGACAACAGATAGAATACGTAGAAGAATTCAACTACCTGGGGTGCATTATAACATCAAGAGGAGGTGCAACAGAAGATGTCAACAGCCGTATAAATAAGGCAAGAAGAACATTTGGGAGCCTAATGAAGATATGGCGGAGCAACCAAATATCGAGAACAACAAAGCTAACAATATTCAGAGCATGTGTTAAGTCAACATTAATATATGGCAGTGAAACATGGCTCACTTCGGTCAGAATCAAACAGAAGCTACAAGTATTCATCAACAAGTGCTTGAGAATTATATGCAGAATATTCTGGCCGGCAAGAATTAGCAACGAAGATTTATGGATGATAACTGGAGAAGAACCTATCAACAGACAGATAAATAGGAAAAAATGGAAATGGATAGGTCATACACTAAGGAAATCAGAAAGTGATATAGCAAGAAGAGCTCTAGAGTGGAATCCACAAGGACAAAGGAGACCCGGCAGACCATACAACACATGGAGACGCACAATCGATCAAGAATTAACAGTCAACAATTATACCTGGGACGATATTAAGGAAGTAGTACTCAACAGAGAGGAATGGAGGTTCACTATCGAAGCCCTATGCTACCACGCGGAGTAATAGGAGAAAAAAAAAAAAAAAAAAAAAAAAAAAAAGGATAAAATAAATGGTATCAAATCTTTTGCATGTTTATATAAATAATTTTTAAATATATTGAATTTTTCAATCTTAAAGTATTCAAGCATTTTAAAATAAATTATTACGTAATGTAATTAATGCCCATTGGTATGTTTGAAAAGATCTAAACATTCATTGCATACCAAACAAAATTAATATAGATGAGCTGTCCGGTATAATATTCGTCTTTCTGAACATGTCTGTATTGAAGCTTTATACGTTCAGTTGTCATTGGCAATCAAAACTTTGTTAGACGCCACTTTGTTAGGTCAAAATCTTTAGTCATACAAAAAGCCTCTTATCGGTCTTTGTTTAATTAAAAATTATTTTATAACAATAAGGATAACGTAAATAAGTAAAAATGTTAGTCAACAAAAATAGTAACAGAAAAATATTTGACCAGTTAAAATTATGAATTGAGTCTTAGTTTGAAATCGTCTATTATTCATTATTTCAATTGCTTAGTCATGTCAATTGAAAAAATTCAAAACGAATTATTTTTTGCTCGGAAACAAACATATCGGTCGATTTTGGTTCTTGTAGCTTAAATTTAAAAATACATAACTACAATATTAATTTAAAATACAGGACATGGTATTAAAAACGTTAATTATAAAATAATATTTTAATTGTTGTCTTACTTTGTTAGAAACGAAGCCACAAAATAAATAATCATAGAAAATTGAAATTGTTTTTAATGGGAATTCCACGACTATGTAAACTAAATAAAAATAGTAATTGAAATGAATTTATGATTTATTTATTCAATAAATTTTCCTTTAAAGGGATTTGATTTTCATTTAGAATTTGCATTTTTCTGTAATAATTCTTAATAAAAATGAGTTGTAGGTGGATGCAAAAGAAAACAACTCGAATTAAAAAAAAAATGATTTTTTTTTTCTTTTTGGAGGAGAATAAAAAATTTTGAGAATTTGCAATTTTAAAATATTAATAGAACAATTTTCTTGATGACCTAGAATAAAATTTGAATAAATATTTTTACTTTAGAAAAAAATTTATATATCTATTTTTATAAAAAATTGTTTTTTGAATGCAAATAGCTGCAATCTAATTCTTTTAGTAGGGTTATTGTGGGAGTGAAATGTCATATAAGAAATAAATCCCATAATATACGAAGTACAAAATTCCAAACTGAAAGTTATATAGAATAAAAAGTTACAAAATTTTTAATAAAATCTTTAAAATTTAACAATATTCCACCAAGATTCATTATATACTTTTGTGTTTTATCTTATAGTAGTTCTAGATGCTCAACATCCACCACTAGTTTTATTTTCTACGTTTTAGGGGGCTAGTTTGGTTTCGATAAAAGTATATTTTAAAAATTCTTATTTTTACATTATTATTTTATTTTATACTTTTTAGTTTTAAGTGAAACCTATAGGTATTATAATTTCAGAAAGAGTATATAATTGTTCTGTCAATAACACAGTTGGTTTTTGAAATATGCCTGAGAGGTGCTAGGAGTTGTTCGGCAGCAACCCGAATTAGTCCACATTTTCGAAATCGGTAACAGTCGTATTTCTTTATTTATGAAAAAGTATCTAAGTGTAAATTTTCATGGCTGTATTACAATTGGTTTTCAAATATGCCTGAGACGTGCTAGGAGTTGTTCAGCAGCAACCCAACCCAGTCAACATTTTCGAAATCGGTAACAGTCGTATTTCTTTATTTATGAAAAAGTATCTAAGTGTAAATTTTCATGCCTGTATAACAATTGGTTTTCAAATATGCCTGAGACGTGCTAGGAGTTGTTCGGCAGCAACCCGAACCCGTCATTTGATAACTGTGTCCGGTTGGTTTTTTCATCATGAATAACTGTGCAAAATTTCAGAACTCTATCTTTAAATTTTTTAAATAAAATTATTTTTTTTCTTTTTGCGTTTAGTTTCTATATTAACAAAAAAATTTTAACCTACCTACCAAATATATAAACATATATATATACATATATATATATAGACACTGGTAAGTTAATATAATATATATAAATATATATTATAATATAATATAAAATATAAAAATATATAAAATAAAATAGATTATAATCAATTTGTAGTTTAGTTAGAAAGTCGAACATCGAACTTCATATTATATGTTCTAAATTTGAGGAGCCCAAACAAGAAAAGTTCTTATTTTGTTACCTAATAAAAACATTCGTTTGAAATAATCTCCCAATTCTAATCTTTTAAACTTTAGTTCGTAATATTGTCTTCCTTCTAACTTTTAATCTCTTTTTTGCTATAATTTTACTTTCACTTCTTAGGAGTAAAAAACTAGAGTTGAATGGTACCTGGAGCTTGTATATATAGTTAAAAAAAATGTGCTGTTTTTTTTACACAATATGTCTAATACAATTTTGGGGGGATTCTGAGGGAGATGTTGTATCGTCGTAGGACCTAATGACCATATCCCAATGATAGCTGGAATTGTCAGCTTTTTAAAAATATATATCTTTAGTAGCGCATCTTGTTCTTTAAGGACGAAAAGGATATTTGAAAGTATCGTTGTTATGTTTTGATATTTGTATATAAAAACCGTTATATCGTTTAACCGTTATATCCGTATAACGGTTTAATTACGCTGGTATTGAAAAATTTTGCTCCAAATTTCTAACCACCAATATTTCATCTTTCTTCAGCTGATGTTGTTATAATTTAAAAATTTATAACCAGTTTCTTTAATGATCTTTTCATCAGAAAATTAATTCCAAATTCTATCTGACCCTATTCTGTTCCTCCTACAAAAGTTTTTCTTTATCAAATTGATATTAATGTAGAAATCTACTCAGTTTATAAAGGCCATAGATTTTTCCAAGTTCTTCTAATAGAACTTTCATATTGAGCTAATACAAATTAAATAAAAAGCGTTTTGAATCCAGAAAATAATTGATTTACTTTCAAATAACTACAAATAAATTACAATGCCCATTTGAATATTTAAAGAAAAAGTACTTACGACTTTGAATTATTCAAATATTTTTTTACTAACACCATTTTTATAATATCACCAACTCATCGTAGTATTTCTAATTTAATTTAAATAAATTCTAGGTGTTAACTTGACTGAATAGTGATTTTTAATGATGAAATAATTTAAAAAAAACATAATTTGAGTGTTTCCCCAAATATTCACACAATATATTTTGATTGTAGAATTTTAAAACGAAAAATTGAGCAATTCAAATTCGATTTTTTTTTTTAAATTGTCATACATTTTATTTAACACGTATGTATGTATATAATATATGTGTACATACACAATACTGAAAGAATCCTTTGTAAGGGCGTAATATTTTACAAAATTAATATATAATAAATAAATAGACAAAATATTAGAACATTTGAATTAATTTTTTTAGAATATCATGACATAGTTATTGTTCTTTGTTAGAAAATCTATTGAAATTCGGTACGAATTTTTTGTTTTGTTTTGTTTTTTGTTTTACCTGTTATTTTTTTTTTCATATAATCATTATTATGTTGTATCGAGTTGTAATTTTTTAATGATTCGATGACTATCTATAAAATAATTCAATATAAATAAAAAATAAATTTAATAATTTTTTTTTGCGCCTTTTCAACGAAAAAAACCTAATAACATAATTGAAAAAGCACCTATTTATATACAAACAAATAAAATAAAATTATATTATGTACTTATATATCAGGGTCACCATATAATTTGAGCTTCGAATGATAATTAGATAATTGTTGATTTTGGGTATGCTATGGTGTGCGAATATTTTTTGTCGTCCTTTTACTCCCTTTAGAAAAATTGTCCTTCTACTGCTTTTGGAGTTAATAGTCAATTTGAAGCATAGTCCTTTTGTATTATAGTCTTTATTGTATATAATACTTTTAGTCAATAAATAACTTTAAATATTAATCTAATCTACTGGTGTCATTCCTTATGGGTACTTATTCCGAAATAGGTAGTTCAGTAGAAAAGACGTAATCATACTTTAATGTTTAATATTGTTTGCTTGTCTTTTTATTTAATGGAATATGTACAATGTACATATAGTTATAACAGCACATTTCTTGTATTAAAAAATAAAAATTTAAAACAATTATCAAGTGAGAAATTAATTAATTTCTAATTACCAAGTAGCATTTTGGTTTGGTTTTTATAACTTCTATTCTTTGAAATCTATATATGAGCTTCGAAACTATTCAAACTAGGAGCTGTTTAGGTAGTTCAACCTAGTAGTAATGGTGATCGAATAACTTATGTTGCATGTTTGGTCTTTTATCTATCTATAGGGGTATGTTGGTATTTAAGTAGTTCTGTTTTTCACCTTTACACACACCAAATGGTTTTTATCTGATATTTATTGATATTTTTATTCGATATAGATTTATAGTACTATAATATAATGTTCAGTTATGGCTCGTTTTTGTTATTGAATATTATTTCATTTTGTTTTCTTTTTTAATATTTTCGACTAAGTATCCTATACGGTTAACGATTTAGTTGAAAATCTAAAATATCAATCTATAGGTCATCCTGAATTTACTTCTGTTAAAGAAATTGCTATTTTAATTAAGCAGTTAAAAAAGCTCCCAGTCAGGACAAAATACCCAATATTATACTTAAAAACTTGTCAAAGACAAGCTATAAAATATTAAGTAAAATTTTTAACAAGTGCATGGAACTAAACTATTTTCCAGAAATATGGAAAGTAGTCTTAGTAACATACATTCCTAAACAAGAAAAAGACCCATCACTGGTTGGACGCTATCGTCCAATAAGCTTACTCAATTCCTTAGGAAACATTTTCGAAAAAATTTAAAAAATTCGCTAGAAAAATTTCCTACTAGATAAAAATATTCTGCCGAACGAACAATTTGGTTTTAGAAGTAAACATTCCAGCACACATCAAATCTGCAGAATAAAAAATATTGTTAAAAATAGTTTAAATAATAAAAAGTCAGTGGGTTTGATAACACTTAATGTTGAAAAAGCATTCGATTCTGTATGGCATCAAGGTTTGATTCACAAAATGATTAATTACGAATTTCCAGTTTACCTTGTTAAATTAATCCAAAGTTTTCTTAGCAATCGATCTTTCATAGTCAAAATCGGAATAATACAATTATACAAAATAAGTATTTAAGCTGGTGTACCACAATGTTCATCACTTTCTCCCATTTTATACAACATGTTCATAGCAGATTTACCGAAACCTCCAAATTGCTATACAAGTTTATATGCAGACGATACTGCCCTATTATCATCTTCTATATGTCCAAACGAAATAATAAATAATCTTGAAAATGGTTTCCAAATAATTCAAATGGATGGACTACAAATGGAAAATCAAAATCAATGACGAAAAAATAAACTCAGTTTTTTTCATAAAAAGAAGGAAATCATGTTACTTGCCTAACAGAAACTTATTTTTAAATAATAATGAAATAATATGGGAAAGACATGATATTAAATACATTTGGACACAAAGTTACTGTTTAAAGCACATATAACTATAATAGGCAGTCAATAAAATAGATCTATATATAAAAATGTTGTATCAAATTATAAATAAAAAATCCGGGCTAACTGTAGAAAACAAACTAATAATATTTGAAGCCATTTTTTGCAGTATTCTTTTATACGGGTTCCCTATATGGAAGAGCGCTGCACTAAAATGCGCCACAAAGAAAACAAAATGCAATCCTAAAATTAATCTTGGCTAAACCTTTTTATTTTTTCACCAACGGATTGCATAGCATAGCAAATATTAATACTGTTTCCGAACAAATAGCAAAGATATCGCCTGCCTTTCTAGAGAGCTTTCTAAATTCAGTAAATCCGCTAATAAGAGCGATTGTAGATTAAGCTTTTATCAATTAGGTTTTTTTTATAATTAAGTTAGTTTTTAAGTTTTAGGATAAAAATAAATTGATCAAAAAGGTTTTTACTTGCCTTTTTTCCTTAAAAAATATATATATATTAATAGGAAAGTTCAGGTTAGTCTAAGTAAATTAAAAGTCATAGGTGTAAATACATTAGTATAAGCTCTTAATTATTAAAATTAGAAACAAGGAAAATTGTAAAATGAAATTAAGACATAATAAAATAATAATAATAATAATCATAATAATTATCCTATATAGATATTCAAATAGTTTTCAGTAACGGGCTATAAATCAACCTTTTTAGAGCAAACTAACAGTCATTTCCCATATATTCACATAGCCAGATGGTTACATTTATCAAAATTATTTTAGTTTTAAATTAAAATGTTTGTTAATCCCAATTAATCAGTTAGTTTAGAATCTGTGCCAATTTTAATAGTACCGCATTGACATTTTAAAAAATATGGTAACTATAAGATAGATTTGTATATTATATGCAGGTATATGTTTAAATGTCTATTTACAAATCGATATTAAAAATGAAAAAAAAAAAATTAATTTCAACAAAACTTGTAATTTATTTATGAACTCTCGTTTTGAAAAATTTATATTTCACCTTTATTTCAAGCAAATTTGAACAATTGCCTGCTTGACTTGACAGTACAAAACAAAAAAAAGGTAAAAATAAAAAAAAATAGCAAAAATTGAAACTAAATTATTTTCTTTTTGCACTCTTGACATTTTGAACAACTTCAACAAAAGTTCAGCTCTACAAAATGAATAAACGTGACAAAGCATTTTGTTTTATTATTTACATAGCTACGTACACACATACACATAATATAGATAGGTACATGTATATTGAATTGAATTTTATTTGAATTTATAAGACCAAGTTTAATCTAGCCCATGAACATATATATATATATATATATATATATATGTAATGTATGTATATTTTGATTGGACGTACCTATGAATTTTGAAGATCATTTCGTAGCAATCATCTTCAATTAAAGTCAAAACATAGAATCTACTTGACAGTGTATAAACAATATTAATAGTAAAGTAACGACGAGGACGATGGTGGCGGCGGCTAAAATAATGATAATAGCAATAACAGCAGCAAGCATCAATGATCATTTCTTGTTATTATTATTGTTATTATTATTTTTCTTTTCTTTTTTACTAGCAACAACAATAAACTTATTTATGTTTATTTTTTGGTTACAAAAAAAAAAAAAAAATAAGAAATAAAAAACGCGCCAATGATGCTTGCAAACAGCAAAATTTAGTTTTTTTTTTTTTAAATCTTGAACTTGAATTAGACCTAAAGGAGAAGAATTGTAATTTTTATTTTTTTTTATTGTGTGTTTTTGAAACCATAAATGTGGTAATTTTATATTGACATAATGGCAGTAATTTTGGCCTTTGTCTAGGTTAAGGTGATTGACATTATACGAGTTTGTCTAGGTAAGTAAAGTACATGTATACATTTATATAGGTATACAAAAGCAAAATGTTGTTGCTCAAATTTAAATTAAATTCAATTGGATTGAATGAATTACAATCTGGTCAGTTTTCAAACATATTGCTGGAGAATAGATTGAAAATCTGGGAGAAAATTTTATTGCTCTATGCCCATTGTGCTAAATTATTTCAGAAAAAAAAATTGTAAATTAAAGTTATAAAAAAATTAATATTGATCATTAGTTGCATAATATGAAATTGCAATTTTTTTTTTTTTTTGAGTACTGAAATAATTTAAAAATTGGTGCAAATTTTCTTGCTGTGATCAAAATTTAAATCGATAACCGAATATTAAACAACAATTAAAACTCTTTTCAAACAGCAATTAATTACATTTTTCAACTCATTCAAATTCATTGATTTATTAATTATTATTTTGCAGTACAGCATTCACGTATCTAATCAAAAAAACTGTTTTTTACTGAGGTTTTGCAACTAATTAACCTGAAAGTGAATAGGTAAAATTACCTAACTAAATGATTGAAACAGGAAACATTTAATACGGTAATATACCGGAGACAAAACCAAAAATCAGATTATTGACCATATATAGAAGAGTAGCGTCTGTGTAATGGAAAAATAAATCATTCATATATCATTTTGGCCATACTGTTATAAGAAAATGGAAATAAATTATATAATATGTTTTTGTTTATTATTTAATTTTAAATTTAACGTTTAAATTAATTTAAATGTGGAAGACTACAGCTATTGTAGAGTATCTTTGCCATCATAATAGCATAGTTCCATTTTATTTTAGTGATCTCTAAATTGCATTCCAAATTAATTTCAAAACATAATTGAAAAAAAAGTTTTTAAAAAATGCATGCTCTATACGGGATTCAAATCCCGATGAGATATCCACTACAGCATTTCGGTAGGCAGGCTTCAAGATCAGTTAGGTCTTTAATATGTCTCTTCCGCTGATTTTATTCAAAAACTTTAAATTAGCTCAATTATCTCCCCACACCGCTAAAGCTTCACTTCTACATTTTTGTATAAAGATTGTGAACTAAAAATTAAAATTTTATAAAGAAAATGAAAAGAAAATTAAAAATATATACACATTATAAATAAACTAAAAGAAATGAATATTATGAAAGCTCGTTATCCTCTCGCCCAGCCATCTGGTTATGTATACTAAAAGGTTATGTGTGAAGAGTACTTTTAAAAAACATGAGCGATCTCAGAATACTAATATGATGGTCTAATAATTCATTTTTAAGCTTACATGGCGAGTGGATCAGTGGTTAGAGTGTCGATTCCTAAAGAAGGCAAAAACGAATGCTTTATGGGTTTTTTGACATGGTTCCAATATTCTTTGTCATTCTCCAATAGTTCAGAGTTTTGATTATCACTAAAACTAAAATGGGACTCCAATAGATATAGTTTTCCACTTTTAAATTAGTAGGTAAGGTATATATAATATGTATCGAATTGTGTATGCTAAATTTCTGTGTTAGGTGGTAGTTAAAGTAGTTAGGGTGTTCATCCCTTTGACTTGGAATTATATATAAAAAAAAACGTTACTTCTAACTGTTAGAAGCTATGATACACCATTAAGAAGTACTTAATTTTTTAATTTTCATCAAGGTAATTTTCTGATAAGGAGATCTAAAAAGAAGCAAGACTCATCTTTTAGGGTAAATTATTTTTCAAAATTTATCTACCAATATCATTTTAATTTACATTTAAATTTTTGAATGATAGTATTTTTGAATTTACGTAGATAATAACTTAAGGTGCGCCTGCCTTTGCGTCTGTCCTGCCTAAGAGCGCCTGCCTTTCAATCCAAAGGTCCCATATTCGATTCTCGATGAAGCAAAAAAAAAAAGGCTTTATCGAATTTTCGACCTGGACAAGTACCCTTTGTTATTGGGATAAAATAAATGACAAAAATAATAGAGAGTGTAATCTGGCAACAACCTTGAACAAAATGGAGATATTCTATTTAAAAAGACTTAGTTCCGGACAATAGCAGTAGTTTCCACATTTAATTAGTTGGCCAACCAGTAATTTGATAAATAAATCCTCGAAATTTGTAGGTATTGTAGTATAAACTAGCAGTACCATTTTTAAGTAAGCATGAAAAGGCGATTCTATACCTAAGTTATTGTAAAGAGCATTAATAAAAATTATCAGGTATCTGTGTTATTTTATGCAAAAGTAACAAAATTTATCAAATATCTTAAATGTGAGCAGAACTCATAAGTATTTCATTTCTAAAAAAAATCAATAATGTTTCATTAGATTTATATGTATTAAATCGTCTCAAACTGCGCATAATACAACTCGGCAAGATAAGTAAATTCAAAATTGTCTGTTTAATTTATTGAGGAGTTTCAAAATAGTAAGATTTCTGCACTTATGTACCAATTTCTCATATTAATTGTATATATTTACTCAAATAAATATTAATTCTACTATTTTTACATAAATACTATATTACATTCCTATGTAGATATAGAAAGAAAAAAAAAACAAAAAGAAAATAATTTTGTATATAGAATTGCGTGAAATATAATTTTAGAATTAACCGTATAATGAATTTAACTCAAAAGTTTACAAAGTCGTTCGTACCAATATAATGAATGAACCACCTATAAAAATGTAATTTTTCAATTTATTTAACTGAGTCATGAGAAATTCAAATACGAATTCATAGTTCTTAATCAGTTTAATCAATTGTATTACAACAACAAAATGAAAATGAAAACCTAAAATTAAAAAAAAAATTAAATTCTTTTCAGTAAAACTAAACATCACATTTCTACAATGACGTGCACATTATTATTTGAAAACATTGTTACTGAATCATTGTGTTCGGAATTATGGAAACTTCTTCCAAAGTCAACGAATTTCATCACAGTAATATTACTGGTACGCTGGGTGGCGCAGTAGGTAGAGCGCAACCGAAAGGTCCCAGGTTCGATTCCCGATGAAGCAAAACAACAAAAAAAAACGCTTTATGGATTTTTCGACCTGGTCCAGTACCCTTTGTCATTGGGATATAATAAATGGCAAAAAATAATTGAGAATATAATCTGGTAACAAATTAAATAAAAATGAAACTTTTCTATTTAAGAAGGCTTAGTTCCTGACAATAGCAGTAGTTTTCCACATTTAATGAGTTGATAAGCCAGTAATTTGTTAAATAAATACTCGAAATATTGTAGATTGTAGTGTAAAATTGCAGTACCGTACTTAATTAAGCACGAAAAGGTGATTCTACCTAAGTTACTGTAGAGTGTAAGAAAAAAAAACAAAAAAAAAAAATTTATAATAATGCATTGCGTAATTTGAGCCATTATTGGTTTAGAAAACACCTTTCACTGTTCAAGTCAAGCAATTTTGTAGAAAAGTAAATAATATAGGAAATAATATTCACACTATTCTATAATGTATTCACAATAAAAAGTATTAAATGTAAGCTCACAAGCTATCTTCATTTGATTTTGCAGTTGAAATTTCCTTATTTATACGTACAAAGACTGATTGATATGGAAATTCAATTTCTAATTAAATAGGCATCGGAAATAAGACAGCTGATAAATGTATAGGAAAACCTAACTTAAAATTAACATAACATAAAATTGAAAATGTAACTTTTTGACAAATTGGATTGAATTGATGATGGAAATGTAGAGAAATGTAAGGTCAGAATGTAAAGAAATGTATGTGATTCGATGATAGGTGGCGGTGTTGGATTCGGGTGTGGATGTTGAAAACGGTATTTTAAAGACATGTCCACCATATGAAAAAGTTAATCAAAGAATATCTCAGTTCTTTTAAATGAATATGAGACATGAACAGTTATAGAGAAACAATCATCTTGCAAATTTCGACTGATTTCATCATATATTTTAGCCAGAAAGAAATCAGTGAAAAGATTAGTTTGGCAAATAGAATATTTTGACACATTTGAAAAACCTATGGGATACTCTGCAAAGTCAACTGTTGAAGGGAATTCTGAGGGTTGTACGAAGCGTGATCAACCTCGAATAACGTGGTACCAAGATGTATGAGTTAGTTAAGGTTTAGACATAATTCACTGCAATGATCTATTATAAGCTAATATAATAGCATAAAAATTCCTATTAATACGTCCTATGAAAATTTGAAGTGTTTAATATGTTCATCACTGGATATTGTTCTGTGTGAGACTGGGGTTGTAAAATAAATGCTGATTTGTTTTATAATTTACAATTGAATTTAAATCATGTTTTTTTTTTTAATTAAGATAAAAGTGAATAAATAAGAGTCCAATAACTTATCTCGTCTTCCGATTTATACCGGACGAAAATTCTAACTGATTATTTATGATAATAATGCTGGCGGCTAAACATGAAATATGATAAACTTAAAAAAAAATGCAACAAAAATTTAATTCTTTTATTTATTTAATTCAAAATAATAATAATGAAGACATTATTCTAAATTAGTAAATAATGTAGTATTAATAAAGCTTCTGGGCATTGATTGTTTTCCTTTTCTTTTTTTATTTAAATAAATTTGCATTTAAATTGCTCCCTTTGAAAGATGCAAAACAATGTTACAATTTAACGATGCAGTGCAACAAAAAATTACAAAATAAAAAGCAAATAAAAAAAAAAAACTTTAAAAAATTTATTTTCAAAAAACGAAGAAACTTATTCTTGTGAATCGTGCTGTTTTTATAATTTAACACCTTTAAAATTGCTTCTTTGACTGTCAAGTTGTTAATTCATAAATAAGAAGAAACAACATCAACAAGATAATATCGATTATTTGAAAAGAAATAAAAATTTTTCGCAACAATGTTGCTGAACAATCCAATTTTCCGATTTATCGTAGTGAATAAAGTAGTGTGCACATTTAATAATGAAAAAAAATAACAATTCTTTAAAAAAAAAAAATGTTAAATTTATTTTAAAATGTCAATGAAGAACTTGAGCTGTCCAATAGAAGCCATTGGGAAATTTAAATTTTTTTTTGTAACTTTAACAATTATATTTGGATTACATATTGAATTACAACAATTGTATGTATTTAGAATTTTGTCTTTGAAAAAAAGTAATATAAGGCGTAATATAGTAATACAGTCATAGAAAACATTCCTAGAATACTTTACAACTGCCTGAAGGTATGTTGATGTTTGACTAATTAAATACACACATATATTATAGATTTATTAGTTATATCTAAATTGTAGTAGCGTCGAAATATAATTTTAAAATTTGACAAGGAGTGATTAAAACTGAAGTAATAAATATGCAGTTATGGGTCTTGGTATTTTGGGAATAGGAGAAATAAAACTTAACTAATATTTGTATACTAAGTATACTCCTATGCCATCACAACCGTTGTTGTATAGTCATTATAGTCACTACCAATACAAAGGTGAAAATACTTTTAATTACTTGTTTGCTAACACATTTACCTAATGACGAATACTCGGTCATTTGTTGTTTTTTTTATTATACATTAAAATTGATTGGAATTAAAAATTGGTGATCACTAAAATAAAAATGAAACTATGCTATTTTGATGGTGAAATTACTATAGTTAATATCGAAATTAATTAAAATTTTAAAAGAAAACATATTTACTTAATGTTAATACACCAAGACTCTTCACAAAGCCATCAGTTACAGTGTTTATCACAATAAATTTAACAATAGGAAAAAAATAACAGAAAAAAATGTATCTAATAGTAAGAAAAACTATTAACTACTGTGCAACCTGATGGGAAATTCCTGCAAATTGTCAAAAACAAGAACTAAATTTCAATAGCCTTATTTAGAAACTGAGAAAAACTGAACAGAAGAATTTTACCGGTCAAGCAAAATAACTTATTTTGATGATAGTATATTTAACCATTGAGTTTGTAGGAGAAAATAATATACGAGTATCTACATATGAAATAAAATTAAAATTTAACGAAATTTATGATTTTACATCACATTGTATCAAAAAAACTATTTCGGCCAAAAGTGACAATAACGTACATATTTTTTTAAATTTAGCGTTTCACAAAGAAAGAAAATAAAATAAAAGTAGTTGATTACTATAATTTTTACACAACTGAGATGGTAAAATGTTAATTATCGATTCAGTCAACTACTATCATTTTTCATCCTAATAATGTGCAAACTACTTAATGTGTATAATTATTTTAATAAAGATTATTTTTATTCAATGCAACCATTCTATTTTAAATGTCTCAGAATCACAATTCAAAATCAATTCGAAAATATCATAAAATTTCGTATTTTTGATGCTAAGTACAATAATAAATCATTGGTACGGTAATGAGAAATTATGATGGTATTTTTATATTTTTAAAGAACATTACTAAGATAATCTAGGGAGTAGGATTCCCCTATAATAATTTTTAGACTCTTCGATCTATAATAACTTCTTTAGAATCAATAAATAAATTTTATGTTTATGTAAAAAAGACGAAAAATAAAAACAAAACAAAAAGTTAAAATCATCCTTTATTGCGTAAAGTTGAGGTTCATCCTGTGTGAATTTTTTGTTTTTTTTTTTGTTTTTATTTTTGTTGTAAATTTGGTTAGTTTTGTAATTGAAATAATTTTTTTATGCACGCAATTTTTAAGTTTACATTAAGGCTTAGGTATATAATATAAGAGAGAGAAAAAATCCTCTAATTTTATAATGTTACAATGTTGCAAACTGTGTTGCTGGTATGTAGTTTTATTGCAGTTTTTGTTTCTTTGTATGTTATTTATAAATTCGATAAATGTAAATGTCATAATAAAGGAGATATATTTTTTAAGTCAATATCAAAGGATTTTTCTTTTGAAATGTATGAAGGTGATTTAAATCTACTGGCCTACAAAACCAAATTAGGTTGGTATTTTGATACATGCGATTAATTAAACAATTAAACAATAATTCATAGTTATAAATTTATGTTAGTTTTTCACTGTTTTTGTGAGAATATTTTGTGATAATCTTGTAAATAATAATATAAAAACAATGCAATACATAAATGTAACTGAAAATACTAATAATAGTATATTTAAATTTCAAGATATTGACATAAATAAGCTCAAAGATATTGTAAAAGCAATGAACATTAAAAATTACTGTTATTTCGTAAATAAAAATATGATAATGGATAATATAGATATTAAGAGTTCAATGCAAAGTGGTCTGTTTCCAGATATATGGAAGGAATCAGTTATTGTACCTATTGAGAAAAAGAAGGGTATTAATATAGCTTCAGAATTTAGACCAGTTATCACCATTATGATTGAGTCAAAGGTAATGGAGAAAGTACTCGATAAACAACTGCTCAACTATTTCAAAAGATGTAACTTAATTTCTCAGTTTCAATCGGGGTTAAAAGATCTTAGCTGCGAATCTTTGTTAAACTTAATTGTTACAAATTGGAAAATATCTACACATGACAACAAGGTCATAGCTGCGGTTTGTTGGATTTGACGAGAGCCTTTGAAACGGTAGACAGAAATATACTACTGCTAAAATTAGAAAGTTATGATATAAGAAATATTGAGTTAGAATGGTCTCGTTCGTACTAGTCTAACAGAAAACATACGACAAAATTTAAAGATTACTTATCTGATTATGTTGTCGTAAAGCTTGGTGTACAACAAAGCTCCGTGCTTGGTGTTCTGCTGTTCCTAATTTATATTAATGACATAGAGTTTGTTATACTGTCTGTTTGTTATACTGAAAATGGTTTTGTTTGCAGATGATGCGTTACTTTATGCTATTGGTGACACTGTCGAAGAATGTATACAAAAAATTAACAGTGGTTTACGTACTTTAAATATGTGGTTTCAAATGAACAAACTTAGCTTAAAAATCGCTAAAACAAAATGTATGATATTTAATGAAGAAACAAATGAGCATATTAAAATAGATAACGAAATAATAGAAAAAGTAGAAGAAATAAAATATTTAGGTGTTATTGTAGATAGTAAACTAGATTTTAAGAAACACGTTGACTACATTCATATAAGAAACAAATGTTATTACATAATAAAAGTTTGTTAAAATTGAAATTAATATCACATCAAGCAAATACTACTGTGCTACAAAATACAGTGCGTGTAATACTTGAAAAAACTCAGATAACAAGATATCTCTTTCACCTTACCGAAAAAAATAAAAAAAAAAAAAACAAATTTCTCACTTAACAACATTGCAACTCACTAATGCTCATTTGATATGTTTATAAGTTATCAAAATATAGTTTATTCAAAATATATTTGCGGGATTTTGAAGTAGAAGGGATGATATACTCGGTCACGTAATCAGGGTTAAAATACGCTTTTTTCAGAATATGTGTATACCTAGTACATAAGTATTGGAGATTGATGTTTTGACATGAACATTTGCCAAAAGGAAGTCAAATTTTGATATCAGACTTTTTTGACCATTTCAAAATAAATTTTTGAAATGTCAAATTTAGGTTAACTGAACTGCACTCAAATATTAAGCTTTACAAAACTATTGTACGTCCAATTTTGTCGTATTAATATGAACTTTGATTATAATTGATAAAAACAACCTAACATTTTTTGAAAATTTTTTTTACATAAAATCTTGAAAGTTAAAAGACAAGGAGATAAATAACTTAAAAAAATTAACAGCAACGTGCTATTCGAAATTTTTTGAAACTGTTTCAATATTACGAATTTTTGTTTTTGTCAAATTCTGAAATTTTTAAATAATTTCTCAATAAATTAACATAATATATACACATATCGATTTTTCCTTGTCTTGTATTCCTGTTATGTAAACAGGATAAATCAGTCATTTAAATTAAGTCATTTTAATGTACTTAATGGTGTGTGTAGAATTCACATTACATAAAAGTTAACCTTCATTCAAATTAAAACAAACAAACAAATTTTAATTAAAAAAACAAAAAAAAAAATTTATTTTTCTATCATTGGGTTGTTTTATTATATTTTTTATTATACCAACCAATATTGGGGTTTATTTAATGTAATCGGTGTTTTAGCAGATCATTCGTCATATAAAATTTGTATTATATACTCACACACACATATATATATATATATATATCTATATATATATATATACCTAACTACGTTACATCCACTTGTACATTAAAAATTATAAAATTTATGTCTAAAAAGAACAAATTCCATCGTGTGCATTTTAATGCGTTTGACCACCTATTAAGAAAAAGTAAAATTACAAAAAAACACAAAAAATAATAAAAATAAAAACTAAAATCAAAAAAAAAAAAAAAAAAAAAAAAATAAATAAATAATTCAACTTTACAGTCATTTACAACTGCAGTAAAAAATAGAAACAAAAACAAAAAAATAAAAAAAAATAATATAAAAATAACTTAAATAAAATTATAGCGTCCTTCAAGTTAAATTCGATTCAAGATTTCAAATTAGCTTCATGAGGCACTGTTGTGTGTATAAAGGTTAAAACAGAATAGCAAATGTAAAAAGTTGAAAACGTGGTCATCCGGAAAATTTGCGAAAAATACTAAGAAAATCCTGCAGTGAAATTAATCACATTGCATCACATAAAACCGCAGAGTGAATAGAAAATTTATTTATTAATTATTATTTATTGGTTATGATTACTAGCCTCAGAGGCTTTTAAATTTAAATGAATAGCTTTAACAGAATCTTACAAACTAGAAGGTTAAGAAAATAATGTGTAATAGTAGTATCAGATGCAATGAGGCAATATAGTTATGTGAAATGGTATTTCAACTGTGCTGCCAAGATGCACAATCAAAGCTGTTTATTAAAAAAAAATTTTGAATCGTTTGACGAATTTGAAGCTCATAATATGTATTTTTGCTTTGATCTGAGACAAATATTTAACTGATGTTATTAATTTTAATTTAATGTTTATTTTATTTATCCTAAGATCTATGTGTGTTTACATTAGAAAAGAATACAATAAATGACATGTGATGGAGCATCCACTGGGTGTCTTATCAACCCAAATATTTAACACTGCTAGTAATCACAGTATATACTGCTTACATACGCAAATTTAATTAAAATCTATTTAATATTACAACTGTCATTGTTAAACGTGTCATGCTTGAAGTAGGAGGTCTTATTAAATTTGCGTATGTAAGCAGTATACTATACAAAATATATATTGTTACTATACAAAAAGAGGTTCAAATTAATACTCTGCGCATATACCTGTAAATGTCACCAGGATTTGCGGATATAGGAGCAAATATATTTACTTTACAATTTTACATTAAAATAAATAAAAATAAAATGATTCCAACGACTAGCATATATTCTTAACTGCAGAGTTAGATGAGTCGCGTTGCGTCATCTAAGTAAGAAAATAAATTTTAAGATAAGTTTATTTTAATTTTTATATTTCAGTCAATTTTTTATATATTCAACAAATCATCACAATCGCAATTCTGTTTTTACCTTAAATGATGTTGAATTTTTTTTTTGTTTTATTTTATATAAAATGAAAATATAATCTCCTCTCTGTTGGAAGAAATGTTGTTACTTTTTTTATTTGTTATTTTTTTTTTTTAACAACAAATACAACAACAACATCATACTTGGACAAGAGCGTCCGCTCCTTTGCTATCAGTAGTGACGACGACAATCGATGCGATCAGTGTGATGGTGTATTGGTATAATGATTTAAATTGCGGTTGCGGCGGCTTAATCTCTAATGAAATGAATAATGACGATGACATCTATTACGAAGACTGTTAATCGTTTTTCGTGGATACAGACATTCATAAAAATAACAATAAAGAAAAATAAATAAATAAAAATTAAACAAATGGATTTTTAATATTAAATTGCTGATTTGAATAATATAATGTAATATGTAGGTTCAAATATGTACAGCAAAAAAAACAACAAAAACAAAAAGAAACAATAAAAAAACAATTTTCATTTATAGAGAAAAAATTCAGGTTGTCTACCAAACTCAGAAATAATACATAATTTAAAAAAAATATATATACCTATATTTATATAAATAATAATAATAAAAAAGAAGCAATAATTTTTGAAAGTAAAAACTGCAATAAACACAGAAATGACGAATGAAATAAAAATCGCCGTAAGTGAAGGAAGAAGACGAAAAAATTGAAGATAAATAAAATGAAAAGTGGTAGTGTGTAGATAGTGAAAATTAATATCGATTAAAAATAAAACAAAAAATTACAATAGTTTTGTTTGTTTTATTTTTTATTTTTCTTTTACAGTTATTAAATTATGCACACAATAATAATGACTATTTCACTCACTCACTGAATATTTGAATTGAAATTTTTAAATTTCTTTTAAAAATTTTGTTTTTTTTTTAAATTTTATTTTTGTTTTCCTAAATGGGGGCTAATCTCATATTGAATGAACAAAACAAAACTAAGAGACATTCATAATGATTTGGGTGTGATGAAATTACATAATAACCTGTATCCACATAGAAAAATAAATTAATATTTTATTAGAGATATGTAGCTAAGTATTTGAAAAAAAAAATTAATAAAAAAAAAAACGTAAACAGCAGTAAAAGTGCGTTGGTAGTGAATATATACACATATTATTCATATCCCGATATCATGTTTACCCATCTAAGTAAATGGAGCCTAATAAGAAATTAACTGTATAATTGAAATTTCATAATAATTGTAAGATATAATTGTAAACCTACTGTATTATTTGTTATATATACTGTAAATTTCATAGATATTTATGTAGATAAATTTATAGCTATATACTTATGTAGAAATATTTAATGATAAACTGGAATAGTATTATAGAAATAGATGAATTTTTTTTCCTTAGTAACCTGTTTAACAATTCAATAATATTATGTGTAACCTATATTATGTTTTCATTTAAAAATCAAACAAAAATAAATAAAAAATAATATTGAAAATTAGATAAAAAAGAAAACACTTCAGGATTATTGGTTTTTTTTTTTTTTCTAATATGATTTAAAAGTTTATAATTTTTTAATTGTAAGTTTAATGTTGGAATTGAAATGTTAATGGTTGTGTCAAAAATAAAAAAATATAGTTAAGTTTAGGTGAGTTTCAAAGGTTTTCAAAGAAAAACATTTGGTCCAATTAGGTTAATTATAATTAGGTCCAAAAATTTTATGATAAAAATAGAATCAAATTTGGGTTGGCTTCGACTGTTGTCAAAATAAAACATTTTATGCAATTAGGTGTCCTATATATTGTTTTTTTGTTATAAGCTTTTATTGCAAATAGAAGCTTATTTTACTGAAATAACTTCTGCAAAGAAATCCGAAATCACTGTAAAATGAGTTGTTTATAATGACGTTTTCTAATGAGGATTTTACATGAGGATTTCATGATTGGTATTTTAGAATGAGTAATCGTAGATGGCCAATAGTACCTACCCTAAGTCGAAAATTAATTTTATTTATGTTCTCTAAAAATATCTGTCTTATAATTTGATTACATTTTTGTCATTGTTTTCAGTTACTTATATTTACATTTTGAAATATTAAAATTGAGTAAATATGAATAACACTTTAAGTGATGTCTGATTGATGACACGTATAAAATTAAAAGTGACTTCTTCGTTATTGTTTATTGTAAAAAAAAATGAAGTTGGATTGAATCAACCTGAAAAGCCAGACTGGTTTAAATAATGTCATCTAAACAAAACTGACCTCTTCTACATAGTAAAAAAATTAATTTAGATTGAATGAATCTTTTTTTAAATTATTTCCATTGGTTTCGCAAACAAACAATAAGTTCTAAAGTATGTTATTTACCAAATTTAATTGATAAATGTTTTGATTTTTTTTAATTTCCAATATCCACACCCTGGGTGGCGCAGTAGGTAGAGCGCCTGCATTTCAAGCGAAAGATCCCGGGTTCGATTCCCGATGAAGCAAAAAAAAAAGGCTTAATTGATTTTTCGAGCTGGTCTAGTACCTTTTGTTATTGGGATATAATAAAGGACAAAAAAATAATTGAGAGTATATTAACAAATTAATATATATAGAGAGTGTAACAAATTAAATAAAATTAAACTATTTTATTTAAGAAGGCTTAGTTCCTGATAATAGTAGTAGTTTTCCACATTTAATGAGTAGATAAGACAGTAATTTGTTAAAATAAATACTCGAATTATTGTAGATGTTGTAGTGTAAAATTGCAGTACCGTACTTAATTAAGCACGAAAAGGTGATTCTACCAAAGTTACTATCACGATCATAAAAAAAAAAAAAAATATATAATGGAGTAAATAATGTATAATGATTTCGCTAATCGAATTTTAAAAATTTATTTGCTTTTCTATTTTATATACCATTTTGCTCGACACTGCACAATAAAATATGTCAAACCAAGTCGAACACAAAAATTCCATATGCGATTTACTATAGTCTAAATTTCATCCTATGCTCTACTGAAAAGGTTATAGGTTATTTTAAGAAGATCTTATAAGAATAAATTGCTTTGTTAACGTGCAGGTTATTGGATAAGACTGCAAGGGGTTATCAATGTAAAATATTAACTAACAAATTTCCTACATTTTTGAATTATTTAGAAATTGGGTCATTAATTAAATGTATAGCTTAACTGCAACCTCCATAAATTTATTATATTTACTATGAAAATCGTGCATATAGTTACGGCATGTTAATTAAAGCAAATGATTTAGCTATCTACAAATAATTGATAATGTCACCTGACTTCTAATCAAATGTTTGAAACATTCATTTTTGCTTGAAGTTGTTTCTTTCAATGACAAAATGCTGTAATAAGATAGCATATAGTGCTATTATATGCTAATATAATAGCAATGATAAAATGCTAAAATAATTTAATATAATTTAATTTAATATCAAGTTACATTTGGGAGTAAAATTTGGTAATGGACATCTGCTATTTACCAAGGCATTGTTACTGATATTTTTTTCATAGGATTTCATGTTCAATTAGTTGATAATATTAATAAAAACAGTAGAATACTGAACTTTAATTACAGTTTTATAGTCACGAATAAAAGTTTTCTAGAAAATATGTAAATAAATTTACATGGAATAGAAATGAAACATCACAACTTTGTTCGATATCTTCCGGAATAATTTTAAAACAGTTTTATTCAAATTTATTATTTTATTACAGGTTTTCGATATATATTTCGAAATAGAAAAAAAACTTACTTATCTACATTTACCTATTTTTAATTTAAAATTTTAATTTCTTATTGATTTCGCAATGTGCATTCAAAAGAAGTTAATGAAAAAACGCATTATGACTACAATATATTGTATACACACAATGAATTGATGAACTATAGGATTTGTGTTGGATTAAAAAACAGTAAAAAAATATGTTTATATGAATATTGAATATATTGTGGTGTGGGGGTGGTGTTCAGATTGAAGTTTCATCGAATAATGATAAAATTAATAATAAAATAATTGAATAATATATTGAGGAAATAAAAACTTAAATATAAGAATATATTATGAATATTTAAATAACCCTGGTTAATTGAAGTGGTAAAAATAAATGAATAAAAACCTAATAATATGCGGAAGAAGCCATTCATAAGATTTGTAAAAATGAAAACAAAAATAGTTGGATTGTTTAATAGCGATAGGATTCCATTGTTTTGATTGAAGAATAGAAAGAAAAACATCAGATAAATTTAATAAAAAATTATATTTTTGTAAAATTTTTCAAAATTTTCAATTTTATTGGTAAAATTTTTGACCAGATTTTGAAAGCAATTTATCAATAATTATAGTAATATTATGTTAAGCTACTTAATAGTTTAATCGTAGTTCTACATTTCGAAAAACTTTACAGTTTCCATTGAACTCACTGGTGTAGAATTTTATATCTGAATTTTTTTATCAACACTCTTAAATTTTATGCGAAAACATTTTTTTTTTTTTTAAAGAAAACTTAAAAATATGTAGATTAGGAACTTGAGCGGAAGTAACAAGTTATTTCAACTACATATCATCGCACGAATGCTATTTTGGTCCAAACACCACTTTTAGAGATTTTGACTTAAGAGTAGTTTCTTATAGATTCGACTATCCTGCACAAGATGCAAAAATCGTTTTATTTCTACCTTTTACAGTTTCTGAGATATTGAGTATCATTTTAGATCCATATCCACGTTTTTAAGAAAAAATAATTGCTTATTAGATCCATATTCCTTGAGCAATGTTCATAGACCCTAATTTTCACACTTTTGAAAAAAAAAAAATTTTCCTTCTATTTTGATTCATGATCATGTTTATGCAAGAAAGATATGAATAAAAAAAATTTCAAGTGCTTAATTGATCCACCGGTCTCATGTATTACATAATACATACTAGGGGCCCCTGCTGAGTAACTATAATTTACGTTGAAGCCAAATTTAAAGTTTTTAACAGAACAGCAATTTAGTAAGTTTCTAGTAAGTTCTATTTAGCAAACATAAATACTTACTGCTCCCTCATATACTGTTTCGTATCGACATTTTCCTATACTAAGTGGCATTTAATGGATAAAATCACTAAAAATAAAATAATTTTGTAATTAAAGAGGTATATACATCATATACATGTTTTTAACCAAAACTATATGATTACTACAAATGACCAAAATATAGAAAACAATAATTTGAGACAGTTACTTAAAAAAATTAATAGAATAAATTTCTTTTTAATTATGTATAAAAATAATAAGATGTTGAATGACACAATATGGCTATATTTTATTTAAAAGTTTGAATATTATAAAACCAAATAGAAATTTTTTTGACCAGTATGCCCATTTCGGTCATACCTCACACGCTGGGTGGCGCAGTAGGTAGAGCGCTTGCCTTTCAACCTAAAGGTCCCAGGTTCGATTCCCGATGAAGTAAAAAAAATGCTTTATGGGTTTTTCGACCTGGTCCAGTACCCTTTGTCATTGGAATAAAATAAATAACAAAAAATAATTGAGAGTATAATCTGGTAACAAGTTAAATAAAATAAAGCTATTCTATTTAAGAAGGCTTAGTTCCTGACAATAGTAGTTTTCCACATTTAATGAGTTGAAAAACCAGTAATTTGACAAATAAATGCTCGAAAAACATTGTAAATTTGTAGCATAAGCTTGAAGTACCGTTATTTAAGCACGAAAAGGTGATTCTACCTAAGTTACTGTCAAGAACATAAAAAAAAAAATATATACAACTTATTTACATATTAAGAGTTCATTAAGAAGAAGCGAAATAAAATGAAATGATCGCAGGTCCTTAAATGCTTGTCAATTATAATTATAGATGCTATAATTCTATTACATAAAGATGAATTTGCCAGTCATATGTACAATACAACTGATTTTATTTTTGTTTTTCTTGTTTTTATATTTTTTATTTCAGATTAATTTGTTTTTATTTGACATTATGTACAATGTACATTATGTTCACTGCAAGTAATTTTATAATAACTGATTTGTTTGTTTTTGTTTTTTATTTTAATAAGAACTCACATATGCATAATGTATTTGCTGAATAATAACATCATATGAGTAAAAAATTTTCAACTGTGTGCGCATTATTGTTTTATATACAACTTATTTATATATTAGGAGTTCATCAAAGAGAAGCGAAACAAAATGAAAAGATGTCTACTGCGCAGGTCCTTAAATGCTTGTCAATTATAATTATAGACACTTCATAATACTAAAACCGAATGAACCTGCCCCTTCATATATTAAATTTTTTTATGCTATTTTGATCCATATTCATGCCACACTAATACATAGATTCAAAATTATATATAAACTAAATAACATCAGAAAAAATTTATAGTTGTGCTTTAAATTTGATAGGATAGGAACATGTTATAAATATTTTTGAGGTAGGTATTTGAAATTTATGTGAAAATATTTTTATGATTAAATTTTATTGTAGACAAAAAATGTCATCATCATCTTCCCCTATTCCTTCTGTGTGTAAAATTTTAGAGTAAGGTTTAATAGCTTTTTTTAATAAAGTTTAGTTCAATAACATTTACTGATTTTAGAATGTCGGAACATATTCTTGAAAGCGATTTTTCTTCAGATGATTCTGTTGCAGATCCAAGTTTTTATCCTGAAAAGGACATAGAAAATAATACTATAAGTACATTAGATGCAGAACCAAATATTCGGCACTATCCATCAATTTCAAGTTATGGTTCTTCACCACTCTCTTCGCCTCAATATACAAAAAAAAGAAAAAAATATTAATGTTTGGAAACTTAACATACGAAAACGATTAAGACAATCTGGTAAACAATCTACTTCAAAAAATATAATAGTTCCAGCAAGAAGAGTACACTACATCCATGTAAACATACATGCTTTTTTTTGTGCACCAAAAATTTCAGCGAAGAAAGACCTTGTTGTTCCTATATGCAGTATTACAAAATTTATGAATTTAAAATAAGATTTAGGTTTTTAAAAGACTAAAATGAAATCAATTAGCAATTATTATGCTTTTATTTATGATAAAAACTTTTAATATAATAAATAAACTTATAAAAAAAAAATTAAAAACCTATTTTATTGTTATAGTTACTGCTTACTTGATCCATATTAAAGACATTATGATATGGATCAAAATGCAAATTTGTAGAAGTTTGGAAAATTTTAAATAAACCATACAATATTGCTCAAATTTATTTTAAATTTTGAGTGAATAATGAAAAAATCTCACTAAAGAAGGTAAACAAATTTGAATTGGATTCATAAGCTACTTTTCCAGATTTTTTATCACAAACTTAATTTTTTGATTTTTTAAAGTGGCGTTTGAATCAAAATAATATTCGTCCGGCGATATATATTTAGATTTTGTATTTTTTACTTTAATATGACAGAAGTAGCTTACCAGTTTTGAAGTCTTTGAATATTTTGAACCACGTTCAGCTTTATATTAAAGGTCATTTGAATATCAAATATTATGTCGCTTTGAATATGATCCTATATTTTGTCGAAAACATCCTTATACAACAAAATACCAGCTCTTCATTTTCATTTCGTAGCTGTATCATTTGTTGTATGTCATAACTGGCCTTTTGTTGTATACGTTAAATTCATATATCATATTTAAATGCTAGTTCAATAATTTGTGGTTCAATTCGAATGAAGAAACAAAATTGCAATTTAAATGAAGAAAATAAATAAAAAACCATTATGCAATTGTTTAAAGATGTTCACAATGAAATGATTAAAATTAATAGAAACCTGACATTGTTAACTCTAATATCTTGTTTTTTTTTTATTTTTTAATGTGATATTTCACATACAATTGATTTATTATGTAATTTTGTAATCTAAATTTATGTAATATAAATTAAAAAAAATGTTTACATTCTAAATATTAATTTTATAGTGACCGTAGCATAAGCTGTTTGGTCTTATAATTTTTTGACTATTAGACATGTTTCTATTTTTTATATTTTCTAAATTCCTAAATTACCAAATATTCTTTATATGTACATACATATTTTTTTTTTTGCTTATTAAAATTATAACTTATAGTTTCATTTTTATATTTTTATACTTAATATAAAATTACTTAATTCATTTCAAATAATCTTAATCAAAAATTATTATTTTTTTTTTTTTACAATTAATTTAATACATTATAATATGTAGAATCAACATTCATCTTATTTTCTTTTTAAATACACCAATATTATTAATTTCTATATTATTATTATTTCCGTTGGCAATTTTCGGTTTACGGTTCTGAATAACCTTAAGCATCCTCCTATTCCTCGTATTGTGGTTGTGATATCGATGTTTCTATTCAAAATGAAAGAGTGCTTAATCAAATTCTTGGTAATTTTTTGTAATATGAATTCAATATGGTTATTCCATTTAAGTTTGCTATCAATGATTAAACCTAGGTAATTAAAATTTTTCACTACCTCAATTGGAGTCCCATTTATAACAAAGCTAGTATTAATTTATTATCAAAGAATAACAGTTTTATTTTTTTCACATTTAAGTAGAGTTTGTGCTTTTTGAAGAATTTGAGAGTCACATTCAATTGAGCTTCTTAAGTCCAATTCCGAGTTTTCAGCATATTTTAATACTGCATTATCTGCGTACAATTGGATAAAGCCTTTTATATTAAGTTTGAATATACCATCTATATATATTTTGAGGAGATCTGGTCCTAAAATTGAACCTTTGGGAACTCCTTTCTTACAAGTTTTGGCAGTACTATAGGTTTTATTACAACGTACCTTTTGCATGCAGTTTTTAAAGTACGATGTAAAGAAGGATAACTGACAAGTATTGAATTTCAGTTTTGAAAGTTTGTAGAGGAGGAATTTCGTGATCTACACAGTCAAATGCTTTGTGAAGATCAAGGAATATGCTCCCAACGAATTTTTTACTATCCATATTTTTGATAATGAAGTCCGTTAGGCTCAAGCACGCGGCAGAGGTATTGGATTTTTTTTCAAAACCATATTGTTCCTTGTTTAGTATTTCATTTGAGATCAGGAAAGTATTTAGTCGATACTTCATCTGATTTCAAAAATTTTGGAAAAAGCTGGGAAGAGGGCAATTATTGGACGATGATTATTTAGATTATCCTTACTATCGCTTTTATGAATAGGAGTATTCAAGAAAAAACTTAAGGTTTCAAAAGATTTGTTGATCCTGATCAAGGAAGTATTCAGTTTTAGGGAAACATCTTTAAAACTGACCAGTAACATCTTTACACTAAAAATCAAGTAATTTTTTTACAACTGGTAACATTGCTTTTGATTTTCCGACAAAGTTTATTATAAAAGTTCTTTATAAGAATAATATATTTGAAACGGTTCAAACATGTTTTGCTAATATTATCTCGTTTTTCAATATAATTTATAACTGCATCGTTAATCAACGGTTTAAGTTTATTAAATTTATGCCAACCGCCAGTGGTACTCAAAGAACAATTCTAACATTATTATCCAAAATATTTAAAAAGTTATTAAAAACAGGCAAAAAAATCCTCTAAACATATTTCCATAATTTGTTTGAATTGTTAACATTGATTTTACAAAAATGATTTTTGGTAAATGAGTGAGTGAGATTAGATGAAAAATATAAGTATTCCGTTAGGTCGATCACGAAATTCTTTTTACATTAAACTTCTTTTCATATTGTATATATATATATATATATATATATATATATATATATATATATTATATATATACATATATAAATACACATAATGTTGTTATCATTTAATTTGCATAGGCGAATGCCTATTTTAAAGTAGGATTTCATTTGCTTATGTTGTATAGAAGCTCATTAGGTATTCTAAAATAAAATAAAAATTTTTTTCGCCCACAAAAAGAAATATTTTTCTTAATGTAAAATTATAAATTACCTTAAAATATTTGAAAAAAAAAAAAAATAAGTATCGTAAATAAAAAGAAGGAAAAAAAAGTGTCAAAAGGGTTTATCTGTTTTTTTTTCTTTTCTTTTTGCTACGATTTATGAATGTCTAGTCCAAGAAAACAAATATAATGTGAATTGAAAATTTTTATCAGAAATTTTAATCATTTTAGTTATGGCATTTTCTTATTTAAAATTATTGTATTATTATTAATAAATTCCTTTTTATACCAGTTAAGAAAATAAGTAGATATTGTGTACTTTACCAGTACTTACTTTGTATTTGAATATTTTGATTACAACAGAAGAAAAAAAAATAGGATAAAAATTCTGAATTATGAACCTTAAGTCCTATTTTTTTTTAGAGATTTAAATTTTTTTTTTATATATATAGTATCTGATTAAGAAAAAAAAAAGTTAAAATAAAAGTGTCAACTTCAAATATACTAAGAATTTCAAGTAGGCTTAAAAATATATATTTTAATATCAAATATTGAATGGATGTTTGTGCAGATAATGTGTGTGTATAAAATATATAGAAATAATTCGTTGACATTATCAAAATTTATTTTATATTCTGCGTAAAAATAAAATATATTATATTGTGTACATAAGTATATATATATACGAAGTATATAAACACTTCATAGAGCTTTTGATCAATGTTATAATACATGTAAACATTAGGTAATAAATATAACAATGTAACAATCGTAGTATTTACATTATATATCATGTAGGTATTCCTTCAATATTCAATGTAATAAATATAAAATCGGTTACTATGTCTCCCACCAAAAAAAAAAAAAAAAAAAAAAAAAACAAAAAGTAATTTTTTTTTTTCATTTTGTTTTTTGCATTTGTTAGCAAGAATAGTTTTATATTTTTTTTTTAAAAAAACTATTAAAGTAATCCTTGTCCTTAACATAAATTTCATATTATTTCTTTTATTATGCTATTAAATTTTTAATTCAGGGACGTAACATATTTTTGAGAAAATAAATTTAATCAAACAGAAAGACCTAGGATTAAGTCAGTACATTTTTAATCAAATCTATTTGGCCTAGAGTTCTATATACTAGTAACATATAAACTAATAATGAGTACTAATGTGTAAACTAATAATGAGTAATAATGAGAACTTGGCCTAAACATCACCACCATTGTAAACATCACATTATGAAAAATCATTCAAAAACGCAGTTGCAAAAAGAGTAAATATTAATTTTCAAAACATCCGTTTGGCAAATTTTAAAATAACATCAATATTAATAAAAATAAAATATGTACGTACCTATTTATAAATATTCTGTAATAGGTCTGTTGATGTAACCATATCTAAGATTCCTCCAAATTCAAAATCTGCCATATACATGAATATGAGGGTTCCAACTCTGAATAAAAGAGATATGTATATACTTTTTTGTATCCATTGATTTTTTGTATTGTGAGTTTTTTGATCTGCAGTTAGGCGAAATAGATGTTTGTCATATGAGTTTTGCCAAGTGTTACACCCCCATTAAACAAATATACTATAAGATATTATGAACTATAGTAACAGAAATTATTTGCAACGATTCATTTTTGTTTTATTTTTATTGCAAATTGGTTTATTTACAATCTTTCATAATATTTTATAAATTTTAACAAATAGAAAAACCTCTAGTAGATATTCATCAATTTATTATAACCATGAATGTATACAATGTCAAATAATATATTGAACTGTGAGGACATATTTCAGTAAATATACTCTTTGGATTTACAGTTTAACCGTCTATGTTGACTACATGGTTGTTTCAGAAACTCTTCCACCATGAATTTGAATCGTTTCGTAACCAAGCCCGATTCCTAATGTCATAGCTATTTTAAGTTTCTTTGAAGTTTAGGAGATGTTATTTGAGGGAACATACTTGAAGCTGGAACTACTGTATCATCTGCAAAATCTTATGGTGTTGGCAAATCAACGGTAAATAATATACAACAGATAGAACTAATTCATTTTATTAACTGAGCAAATTCTCACGAAAATAAAACATGTTTTTGAGCTTCTTCATTGTTAAGCTGAAAAAAATTAATTATAATGTCCAGGAAATTTTAATTCTATTAATACATCGCTGTAAATTCTACATAATTTTTCTTCTATTATACTAGTAGCGAAAATAATAAAACAAAAAAATAATAAAAGAAAAATAAACAATCAAAATTTATGTTTCAACGTTTTTGTTTTCGTTCATTGCTTGTTTATTTAATCCTCGTATTTAAATATTATAACGTGGGGGTATTCAAAATTGATCCTTCGTTTGTAGTATTTTTTAAAATCCATCTGAAAATATTTGAATATTTACATTTCACTTTCTTTATATAATAAATGAGAAATATGTTTTCTCATTAATTTCGGAATATTGAATTTGAGTTCCATATTTTCGAACAACCTAACTTCAAACTCAAGTAAAACGAATTTCAGTCAATATATTAGAGTAATGTTAGCTTATGTTATAGATTTCCTTTTTTCCTTTAAACTACAATTTTTACTACTTTGGGGCAGAATTAATTGTCACATATAGTCTTGCGATACACAATAAGCCCCAAGACTAATATTAAATACAGAAAATTATATTCATTGACTTGCATAATAAAATAGACTCAATCGAATCGAAAACTGTTCTAATTGTGTTTTAAGTTAAAATCTAAAATGTCCTAATTGGAGTTTGTTAAATCTATTGTGTATCAATGGTCTTAAGAATTAGTTCTAATTTTAATATAAAATATAGGAAATTTTAGTGCGTTAAAGCCGTCACAGCCCTTCGCTTTCTTCTTTTCCGGTAAATTACAGCCTATAAGAACAAAAAATCTCTCTAATCTTTCTTATTTCTTAGATTAATTTATGGTAATTTTTCAGGATTATAAGGTTTGTGAAATTATTTAATACGGGTATCTTAGAGTTGGTTAGACCAAGTTTATTAGTTTTTTTTTTTTGTTGTTATTTTGCATCCTAAAAAGTTGATTTTGTTGTAAGCGATGGTAAATCTCACAAATTTTTGCACTTTTTTCTACCATTTTTGTGTTGTTCTCTTTCTTTTTTTTTTGTAAGTTTCTTTCTAAACTTACATTATTATTTTTCTTGCTATTTTTTTCTGTTCTTTCTTTTTTTTTTGCTATTTATTTCAGATTCATTTTTTATTACCAAGAATTCCATTATTGCGGAGGCTGCAGCTGCATTACAAAAAAAAAAAAATCAAATGTGATACTATTTTGTTCTTGTTATTTTTCTTAAATAAAGGTAAGTCGTTTTTTATGGCAATAGAATAAATCCGATTTTAAAACTGAGACAAACAGGCATAACGATGATTGTTATTTGTTTTTTTTTTTATTTTTTTATTTGTCATTGTTGTAACAGGAAAGAACTCAACTCTTAATACTTTATTGCAAGCAACAAAAAAAAAATTGCAACTATTTGTTCTGTTTAAAATCTCTTTGTCTCATTCAAGCAGTTATACACTCTCTAAAAAGAGTTAAATATAAGAACATTTTAGTGTAGGATCCCTCAAAAATCAATTTTACACTGTAAGTTTTCTAAATTTGAATTTTAATTTTTTTTTTCCTTCATTTTAATATTTTTAAAGTGAATATTTTGTTGTTTGGATAATGTCAGAATTGCACAATGTTATTTACAATTAAAGATAATAGTTTCTAACCAATTATTGTAAAAGGACCTTTTTCAGATTTAATTTAACTCGACATTATTTGAGATTACAAAGATATATATGCTACAAAATTACACTTTCTTTAACACTTCTTCCAATTACGTAATCCTTTTTTGAGAGAAATTTTATTAATAAGTAACTAGAACTCGCTCGATCCTCGAAATTTGAGGAAGTTAGATTAAAAAAGTTGTTTTTCATCATTTCAATTTATACTTGGTACTAGCTATATTTTGTTTTTATTGATTTACCTTAGACAACAACCAACGTGATAATAAATTATTTAAAAAAAAAAATTCAATTTAAATTTAATTCTGGTTAAAAAATTGCTAAATTGGTGAGTTGAGGCAATTTGATAAAAATTACAATTTTTGTATGTTAAGATGTATTTGAATACTTATACATGGGGTGAAATTTTAAATTGAAATTCCTAATTGATAAAAACTATTTAATTTTGCTACGTTCCCTTTTAAATATTTATCATTTGAGAGAATAAAATCTGTTGTGAAATGGTTCATATATTTGTACCGTAATTATTTCAATTTACAGATTAAATATAATGCTTCGATTTGGCTAAGAATCTAATTGAGATTATTATTATTGAAGATTAATATACTGATGAACTCATCCCGGTGCACCAGCAATTGATTTATCTATAGTAATAAACAGTATGAGCTATTAAAAGATTTATTCAGTCTGGCAAACACGGATATGACTTAGCATAGTAACTAAGCATAGTTTAATGAATGGATATATTGAATAAAATAAGCACTGTGACATATTTAAGTTATGATATATTATTTTACATTGGAATATTATAATTACTGAGTGGTAATTGAAAATTAGAAATATAACGTAACTTTACGGAAGTGCAAATAAAAAAATAAAAATTTGAAAAATTTAAATAATTGAAGCATCAATTCTTTCTCTAAATATTTATGAAGTCAATAAATTTAAATTTTTTAAATTATATGCATAGTAATTCTAACATTTAGGACATCTATTGTTAGAATAATTCTTCTTTTAATTTTAGAGTAGAAAATTTTGCATGACAAGGTGAAATTACAAGTGTTCTAAAATAGTAAAATAGTTAAATTGGGTTGGGAAATTATTAATAATATTCATTATAATATTCAGAGATAGATATAAGTAGTTATACGATTAGTGATCAATTAGAATTTGTAAAATACTACAGTAATGAATTACGTTATATAATGTATATAGGAAAAATCTGTGTTGACATAACGAATTTTATGATATATATAATATAATATGTAATATTTTTCATATTTATAATATTAATTTGGATCTCAGATATATAAAGGTAGGTCAGTGGGTAGATTGGCAGATAAAAAATATATTTAGTGTGAAATAACTTTTTAAATAGAATTGAATTTGATATATTTTGTTACTATGGGCACTTAGAATCCTTGTACTTCAAGTTGAAACTTTATATAACCCCTAACACAGGGAATATAAAATGATAACTGGTATTGTTTGGAAATAACAACGTAACAAAACTGTTCAAAAACAAAAATTTACCGAATCCAGAGTAATTTTAGCTTAAATTAAAGCTTTGTATATTATAAATTGCCAAAACTCTTGCAAACTGAATATGAATTTCAGAAAACACTTGATCACAAACACGTATATATGAAAATAAAATGATCAGAATTTTTCGCTCACGACAAATTCAATGACCCTTTAATCTTTTTTCGCGTATATATTATGACTGCAAGAATTTAATTTTTTTTTGTATTTTTTTCGTTTTTAGTTTTGGGTCAAACAAAGTAAAAAAAAAAAAGAGAAAAACAAAAAATCGACAATAACAAAAAACTAACAAAAATCACATAATGATTATAAAATAGGAAAACATACAAATAAAACAACACTATGATTGAAAAATCCTGTGTAAATGGCGAATTATTTGTCCTTGGTTATTTCATAGCTTTTTTTTTTGTCTTTTTGTAAAGATAAGGAGATCACAATGGTTTTCTAAAAACGAGAAAAGTACAAAATAAAAATAAAGAAAAATTCAACAAAATGTGTGCACACACGTTGTTGTCTCGTATGTTTAATTTTTTTTTGTATTATTTTTATTATTATCAACATCTCACATATGTGCACATTATTTGCGAAGGATTGTTCATATTATATACCTATAATATAATAATTGGGTGATTCCCCAAAAATTATTTTTATTTTAATATAATGAATTTTACGTAAATTCGAAATACGAAATTTTTCATAAATTATATTTATTTCGTTTTTGAAGATTGCTTCAAAATTACACATCAGTTCAGTTGGAAATGAAATGGACTTTTTTTGTTATCAAACCCAAGTTCCCTGAATGCAGTTTTCTTTAAATCGGGCAATTGGTGAGAAAATCCTTAATATCTTCTGCTGCCTCAAGATTCATAATACACTAAATATGCTAAATAATATATGAATTATTATGAATCAATTGAGGTGAAGATTCGTAATAAACGTAAATAATTACTCTAAATAGCTCTGAAAGAGCCTACCATCATTAAAAATTGGTATTGCTGACTTAGTTTCAAAAACTGAAAAAATAATATATTATAACAAAAATGGAATTCAATAAAATCAATGAGTAAATACTCGAACCAGAGTTTAGGCTTAAAAATTGAAATAACTTGTTTCTAAATACACATTTTAACTAAGCATCAACCATATGGTTTTTTACTAAAATGTGTCATTTTAAAATCAAATAAACAGCTTTTATGATTATGATTTAAGTTAAACAACAATTTTTAAAGTTCAAGAAAATCACTCATTATTGGGACACACTCGAAAACTAATCTTACGGTATGAATCAATTCCTCAAAATATGAACGATATTAGTAGCCTGAAAAAGTAATACACCGCATTTCTTCGAAAGTAATTAATATTCGCATATTAATATGAGAACTGTTTCTGGAGAACATTATTTGTGTAGTTTTTAATAAAATTTAAAATGACGTATAAAACATTATGCCTTGTTTATAAGCAGTCTGCCATAAAGGTGCAATATAGTAAAATTACCAGCTTTACTTAAACCAAAATTTTCATATTTATTTTACTTTAAGCTTTTGTGAAAAATTCCACAACACGACCTTTTTTTTTTAGTCTTTAATTCCATTTTCCATTTTAGTTATGTTTCGTGAAAAATACGAAAACGCTTTAAAAGTGTTTCAAATTTTTTTTTATTACCGAAGAATCTCTCACAAGGGTAAAAATGGCAAAAAATAAAATTTTAAGTAAAGTGTTGTGGACATAATTGTAACTGAAAGTTAGTTGCTGATGGTGGTTTCATAAAATTTTGTTGTTGTTGCTTTTATTTATTCAATTGCATTAGGTATTCCTTTATGTGAATCTTACATAAATTTGGTTGTCTCTTGTATGTGGATTCGATATTTAAACAAAAATCTATGCTCAGAAATTCAAGTATTCTCTATTATTTATATTATAGTGATGTCGTTGTGTATTTACTAGTACAAAAAAAAAAGAAAAAAAAAAACGAATCATTTGGCCTATTGTGAGCAAACATACTTTTCGTGACGTTCTACTTAAAAATGACTTTGGTTTTTTTTTCAATAATAATAAAAAAAAAAAAACATTTTTTTTCTTAAAGATTTTGTTGGTTGTTACTGGTTTTTGATTTTTTTTTTTTCTCTTCTTCTATCCATTTTTAATTTTATTGTCCACTTGAACCATTAAAAAAGTTAACAATAAAAACTGCAGACTGTATTGCTTATGTAAAAATTCTCTCTTAGAACAAAACCAAAGAATTAAAAAATAAAAACAAAAAAAAATTGTCTATTCATTGATGCAGTAGATCTTGTAGCGCAGATCTCTAGAAAGTTGGTTGTTTCCTTTTTTTCATTTGTTTTAATTTTCAATTTGAGGTCTAGAACATATTTTCCATCGAAAAACAAAAATAAATATCCTGTGAGAATTAAATATTTGGCCAGATATAGACGCGACTAAAAAAAAAAAAAAAAAATAAAACAACAAATAGGTACCTTAATATAATGAATGTTATCACACATTATTGCATCTACATGTGTGTGATAAAAAAGAAAAAAAAATATTTTCTTTATTTATAGATACGAAATAATAGTTTTGAGATACAGTATTCATAACTTCACCTATAGGTTAACTTAGATTAAACGGTGATCGAAACTTACGTATAAACCTTCTAAGTCCATAATTAAACTCTATTTCATATCGGTTTTAGGACAAAGTTGTTCAAATTAATTTGAAAAGAATTTTTAAAATCGAAACAAAATTTTTTTGTAATAAATATCAGTTGATTAATAAAATAATACATTGGATGTTTACAGTAAGAATAATATTATAAGAATGTATTATACTTCAGTAAAAAAAATAATATATTAATTAAATAATGTCTAGATTTAGTTATTTTTTTTTTTTATCTTTTTTTTATGTTTATGGTTTTACTTTTCCCAATTTTCGTGTAATAATTATAAATCTAACTTATTTTATTAAAATTTAAGAGAATGCTATAATTTCATTTAAAGTGTTACACGCTGGGTGGCGCAGTAGGCAAAACCTCTCAATCGAGAGGTTTCGATTCCCAACGAAGGCACAACAATTTTTATGGGTTTTTCAACCTGGTCCAGTGACGTTTGTCTAACGTTTTGTCTTTGGTTATCGCTGAAAATGAAATGAAACTAAAATAAAACTAAAATGTTATTTATGAAGAGGTAGTGACTTTAATAGCTTTCTTCTCTAGTAATGATGTACAAAGTGTTCAATCACAAATAGAACAAGACTTAGTTATTTTGTCGGAATACTTTAGTATTAATAGAATTACTATGAATACATTAAAAACTAAGATAGTAAACTTTAGTACAAGTCAAAGAAATATATGTCAAATTCGTGTAGGTGTTTTCAATAACCTTTTGGAAGAAGTTGATGAGATAAAATTCTTCTTATATATAATTATATAAGATAATAAGAAAGTTTGCATTGGAATAAACGGAATAGAATGGGATCCCTTCGGCAACTTAGAAGACTTAGATTACGCAGATGATGTATGCCTCATATCAAGAAATCAAAGGGACCTACAGAATACATAATAGAATACATAGAAGAATTCAACTACCTGGGGAGCATCATAACATCAAGAGGAGGTACAACAGAAGATGCCGTATAAATAAGGCAAGGAGATCATTTGGGAGCCTAATGAAGATATGGCGGAGCAACCAAATATCGAGAACAACAAAGCTAACAATATTCAGAGCATGTGTAAAGTCAACATTAATATATGGCAGTGAAACATGGCTCACTTCGGTCAGAATCAAACAGAAGCTACAAGTATTCATTAACAATTGCTTGAGAATTATATGCAGAATATTCTGGCCGGCAAGAATTAGCAACGAGGATTTATGGATGATAACTGGAGAAGAACCGATCAACAGACAGATACTCTAAGGAAATTAGAAAGTGATATAGCAAGAAGAGCTCTAGAATGGAGTCCACAAGGACAAAGGAGACCCTGCAGACCATACAACACACGGAGACGCACAATTAATTCACAATTATACCTGGGAGCTGGATATTAAGAAAGCAGTATTCCACAGAGAGGATTGGAGGTTCATTATCGAAGCCCTATGCTCCCACGAGGAGTAATAGGAGAAAGAAAAAAAAATATTAGATAAGCATTTATTGTGGTGTCGGGATATTAATACTATAAAATATAATAAACTAAGTGTTTTTAATGGCGTAATGTGTAACGGTCGACAAGTTATTTTTTTTTCTCTCTCCAAATTTGTATTTCCTATTCTATACAAACATTTGTATGGCAATTTATAAAGATTTTATTTCGGTTTGTACAGAATACGAAATATAAATTTGACAGGTCACGGCAGCAAAAAAAAAATTTTGATTAGATCACAGTGCCGAAAATTTATTTACCGAAAATATCTTAAATTTGTTTTGAATATTTCTAATTAAATTTATTTTATACAAAAACAGAAAAAAAAAATACTTTTTGGTATTCGAAAAAATTGCACCCCAACGAAAACTTAGATTTCTAAGCACATACATCATTTTTAAATTCAACCAGTTATTATTTTAGAAAGCAACAATAAGCAAAAAAATATTATTGAGAATTATTTAGTGCACAAGTTTAATATTTAATAACTTTTTAATTATATTTAATTTATTATAATGAGTAGTATTCTTTTTGATATAAATAAACATATACGTACAAGAGCATGGTTAACAAAATAAGTTAATAAGAAGTAAATTATAAATACCAAGTATTCAAAAAAGCATAGAAAAGTAATCAAATAGTTTATAAAAAAGCAACAAATTATATAAAAACAAAAATATAAATCAAAAAATTTTAAATGTAAATATTTAAATGAAACATTTCAAAGAAATCGAATTGAATAATTTTTTTTGTACAGATTTTAAATTTAATGATTTTTAAAGAAACATAATATATTAATTTTATTGTTAAATATTTCATTAAAAGTTATTCATACAAATTATTTAAATACATAATTTTAAAGTGGCCAACATCCGAATGGAAAAAAAAGTTTTTAGGAACTGGTACATGAATGTTCTAAGTCTCTAGTATAAATAAATAAATAAAGTCAAATTTACAATTTGGTAAATCGTAAATCACATTTGATATTTAATTAAAAAGTTTAAAACCACATTTTTTTTTATTAGAAGTCAATAATGAAAATCTAATGCCCTTTAGTCAATCAAATAACAAACAAAAAAAAAATATAAACTAAAATAAGAAAAATTAAAATTTATTGTGAATTATTTTTTTCAATTTTTTTTTATTAAATTGTGTATTATTTATTAAGTTTCTTGGCTTTTCTTATTTTTAATATTTAAGAAATATACAACTATTTTATATGTAAAGAAAAAATAAAAATAAAAATATTTTATGGAAACTATATAATTACATAATAAGGTAATAACAATAATGTAAATTAAAAAAAGTTTTATTATTAAAAATAAGACAAAAATGACAAAAAAACTAAAATAAATTCTGAATTCTATATTATATACATTTTTAAAAATGTTAGTATACATGCATGGATTTATATTTATATAATAATTTGTAAAGGTTGAGTGAGAAAAGAAAATATATTTATGGATTGGAAAAAAAATAATGTTCTATTAATGGAAAAAAATAAACAAAAAAGGTAAAACAAAATAAATATGTGCAAATAATTATTTTTTTATTTCTTACAGGAGTGGTTAGCCCGGATAGAAACAGGGGCGGCTTCGGCAGTGATGGCTCGGGTATAGGTGTCGGGTAACTAGTGTTAATAATTTTTTTCGTTATTCGCAGTCTCTATAAAATAAATTTTTCCCTTCGTGTTCCCTTGGCATGCAATTTGTTTTTTGTAATGGTGCTCGCGCAGTAACATGTGAACCCCCCTCAACTTCCTACCTCTCGGAAACCCTACCCCAGTTTCGTTACAAATGTTCAAATTTAAAAACAAAATCCCAGTCCCTGTCATAATAAAAATGTATTACGCTCTTGTCCACTCAATATTATTTTATGGCGCAGTTGTTTGGGCATTTAAATGCACTTATCACTCACAAGTGAGTCAGAATAAAATATTAAAAAACATATTGCATATGCCTTTGTTGTATAATGCTCGTAACTCATACTTTAATAATACAATTCTCCCTGTTAAGCGAATATATCAATTTCAACAAATACTAACGACTCATAAAATACTTAATAATATTAGCCATAGTAATATCTTTTCTATACGTAGATTCACATCAATTTAATACTAGAAATAGAAACAATGCTCGTATGGGCTTAAGTCGAAATTTACTTACCTCTCAAAGAGTTTTTGTTACAGGCTGTAGATTATTTAATCAACTACGAATCATATTAGGAGTATTATAACTGTTAATTTATTTAGAAATGCTGTAAAAAGTTTGATTATTGTATTGATTTCTGTCATTTGATTATTTGGTAAATCTAATTTAATACAAATTACTTAACATGATGAAATTATTTTTTTTACTATTCTCTTTTATTTTATTATTTTATTATAATATTCTTATTTCACTTTTGTTGAGCTTATTAATTAAACTCTACTTTCTTAAAGTAGATATGTATTATAAAATCATTTAATGATTTACTTTTTTTAAAAAAAAAAATTTAAGGTAAATTATGGTTGTTTTTCCTCAGTTGTAAATATCAGTCAAAAATGAATTTTGTGAGTTCTAAATAGCCCAATTATATAATGGCATAGATTATAATAATATCATACAAACTGTTTATAAGCAGTATTTAAATTAAATTAACATATGAATTGAAAAGTAATTACAAAAGAACAATTCTAGCTTATTTTAATAATTTTGATAAAACTTAATACTAAAATGGGAAGGAATGTTACGAAAATGGAAAAAATAGAAAGTAAGAGTATGTCCAGTGTACAATAGTACTTGTATTAGTTTTTTAAAGTGATTTCAACCACCATCAGTAATTGTTTTTATTGATGTACTGTCTGGAGTCTTTATTTAATATATCTGTACTAAATGTTAAGTCAGTAATATTAATTAGCCTTTAATCACAGACGTGAAAAAAATTACACTTTCACTGACATGACGTAAATTTTACGGCTATTTTTGCAAACGTTGTATGGACAGATCTTTTAAATTAATAAATCTAAAAAATACTTAACGAGATTAAGAATTTCTGTGACTATAATAATCATTATTTGTATCACAACAGCATAAATTGCATGGCTAGCTGAGTTTTTTACAAAAATTTTTAAGAAAAGAAATTTCATCGACGTAAATTTTATGTCACGTCTGTGATTAAAGGTTAGGCTGAGATCTTGCTCAAGTTTCTTGTTTGTGACTCTTCTGTTGAAGGTAGAGAATCGGCACATTATTTTCATTTTGTATGCATTTGTATTTATCTAAATATAGAAAACCTTCCGGTGGAATATAACCTGGATTAACTGTTTGTATTATATATGTTTCTTCTGGATAGATTGAGTGACAAATAAGGCTATTTTCGGTAACATTTTGTGCTCTAAGAAAATGTTTTCTGATTAATGAAATTATAAAATTATCAATTCTTATGATATTCACTTTATTTTAAATATATTTATTAGACAAATAATGTTTATATTCACTATTATCTTTACGGTATTCTCCTGGGCAAGCTCTGATACATTTTCTTTCGAATACTCCTTTTTTCTATTAACGAGGCACTAATATTGTACCAAATCGGACACCCGTTATTCATAGTTATTGGTCTAATGATAGTTTGGTATGCTAATATTTTAATTCTTGCGGATAAGTATTTTGAGTAAAATTTACTTTTTGACATAGAAACATTTGATGCTTTTATAATTTGGGCTTTTACATGTTGTGGTTATAGTTATTGTAGTGATGTAACATAGAGTTAGGATTGATGATATTTAATTGAATTTTCACATTGATTGGAGAGAAATGGTTAACCAATAGACCAATCTCTGAATGATTTAGGCATCAATTGTATTGTAGTAGGTGAATTACCTATCCACAATAAAAATAAAATAAACCATAATTTAAGACTCTTTCAAAATAATGCAAAATAAAATAATAATTTCCTAGCAGTAATGATGCTATTATAGAAATGAACAAAAATCTATTTTCAAAATACACAATTATTGAAATTTATTAAAATACCTTATTTCCTATTAATATAAAATAATGAAAATCTTCTATTTTTCCACTTAACATAAAAATCGTCGTACAAAAAGAGTGATATGTACCGGTTAAAATTAACAGAAGACCTAAATTTTCAATTGAAATTTTAAAATCTCACACAATTGATTTGGAAAATAAACCGCAAAAAATTTCCCCTTAAAAAATGAACACGCATAAAACTACAACTTTTCTGCTCTAATTCATTATTTAGTAGGGCCGCTTACAGCAATAAAAGACAAAAAAAAAAAACAATATAAAAAATCTAATAAACCTAAATAAATAATGAAAAAATTTATGGTAAATCTTAACTATTATAGACATTTCCTTCAAAAAGATTTCATGTATAATTAATTAAACATAACTTTTGCAAAAAAAAAAAAAAAATAAAACTAAAAAAATAACCCTTGAAATAACATAGTCAATGGAATAATAATATATGATGTTACAATATTATACATTATAACAGTGACTTTCAATCTTTCGTTTGAAATTCTTCTGCTTTAAAGAATTTGATTAAAATAAAGAAAAGCTGTCATTCCAAAAGAATCCGATAAATGTCGATATTACTTTAACTAATGTTGAAAATAGGTTGAAAATTCACCTACGCTAAAAGTTACATCCTCATCCTCACAAAATCCGACGAAAGTTAGCCGGCCGAATACAAAAATAGTCCTGTCTCCTAAAATACACAAATTTGGAACAACTTGGTCCACAAATGAATGGAACAATAGGATCAAGAAAATAAGCGTCCCAAACCAACAATCTGTGAATTCTACTCATTTGACAGCCTATTGTATAAAAGGAGCACCACATTATGCTGATGAAACATGGATATGCAACCTGTTCAAAAAACAATTTAAAATAACAGGTTGTAGCTGCAAAATGATTTCACACAACAAGCAAAAAAAATTCAAATCGTTCCAGCTACTTATGCCAATTAAATATGAATGGCTCTTCTTCCAAAAGAAGAATGGTACTTTTATTTGGAACAACCTGATGATCTCCCAATGGAAAAGTAAGACAATTAAAAAATTAAATACAGTCAATAACAAAAACCAAAAACACATTAATAAATCCACTACACGCAAATATAAACCTCTCACTACACAAAATAATAAAACAAGACCCAAAACAATAAAAACATCTATTAACAACGATCCGACTAGTTCATCTTCTATAAATAAGAGTTTCCAATTCCATCACACCCTAATTCCAATGTTTATTTTCACAGAAAACATTTAAATCCTGCCGAAACTTACACTGCACCTACTAGTGAATCTCATTATTTAAATTTCTCGAAATCTACTCCATCATTAACTAATCCAAACGTTAGTTTTGGTAAGAAATTTACATCATTAACTTCGTCCGCACCTATGTCATCATTGACTAACACAAATAAGAGCTTGCGTAAAAAGAACGATGCATTGTATCCTAATTTCAAAAAACGGGGAAAATCTTATAGATGCTACCATTGGGCATCAGTTAACTCCTTCAATAATTGATCGCCCTGCACCAATTCCTGTAAATAAGTGAATTGTTTACCAGCAAACTTGTAATCCCTGCCAATACTCAACCATCTTCATTGAGAAATTCCTCACCCAATTTTGTTAATCCACTTATTCCGCCAATTGTTAGATTAACTCGAATTTCTGTTGAAGAAGAGGAGGGAAAATATGTTCTCGGTCGACTGAGTGATCCTAGAAAACGTTAGGTTATACTTGGCTTACCTACACAACCAAGATAATCATGTTTGTATTGATGGGAAGACCAAAAGTAGCATAAAAGCCTTAATTCATCAACAAGGTTTGCCAGCAGGGCCTAACGACTTAAAAAAATTATTTATCAGGTATCACGAAAGCCTCGAAATATCGCAAAAAGAGTTGATGGCAGATTTTGCAACATACCGCAGCCACGTTGAAAGTGATAGAGTATACCATCTTCAAAGATCGCGGGAAAACCATAATAGACTTTATCGTCCCTAACAAAATTAATTTAAAACAGTTGGCAAACTTTCCAAAAAAAAGAACCTTAAAAAATATACTACACTTTGAATTATCTGTTTATTATCAAAACGTAAGGGGGTTACGCACTAAAACGTCAAATGTTTACTTAAACTCAAACATTTTGAACTCTGATATTTTTGTTTTAACTGAAACTTGGTTACATTCAGCAATCAATTCTCTGGAATTATTTGATCCCTCATATGTAGTATATAGGAAAGATAGATATAATACCCTTGTTAGTAATTTAGTTCTGCTATTGTACTTCCACCCAATATGGATTTAGAACTAATTGCGGTAAAAACTGAATTTCGAAATAAGTCAGTTTTTATTATTTCTTGTTATATACCACCAAATTCTCCCTTTGAAAATTATATTAACTTTATGAGTACTATTGATTTTATTTTATCTCTATTGAATCCATCCGACGAAATTGTGGTTTGCGGTGACTTTAACCTTCCAAATATTGAATGGATTCCAGATGATGAAGAACAGTTTTTAATTCCAAGCCACAGCTCAACTAAGCCCGAAGTTGTGTTAATAGACGGCTGTAATGCTAACTCTCTGCAACAGGTTTCTACAATTAAAACTTGTCTACATAAACAATTAGACCTTATTTTCGCATCAGACTGGAATAATCTTATAATCAATGAAACTTCAACAGCAATCCTCGTTAATATTGATAACTATCATCCCCCTATTAGCTTCACCTACCCCTACGACAACCCCATTAGTGTTACACCGACTATATCTTATCGTTATAACTTCAGTAACACAAACTTCACAGGTCTTAATAACTTTTTATTATCTATTGATTTTAACGCATTAATGAACAATGTGAGTATTAATGTAGCGCTTTCTAAGTTTTATGATGTTTTGTCACATGCTTTTTGCTTATACGTTCCGTTATCCAGAGAAAGAAATCTGAATTCCAGTCCCGTTTGGATTAACAGGGAATTAAAGTTATTAAGGAACAAGAAAAATAAGGCATGGTCAAAATATTTAAAAAACAAAAATGAAAATACATATCATCAATTCGTAATTCTCTTTAATTCTTATAAATCCCTTTTAACCACTAATTATACAAATTACCTTAACGACATCGCATTTGAATTTAAAAAGAATCCTAAGTTATTTTGGAAGTTTGTCAATTCAAAACGTAAATCAGATCAATTTCCAAATATTATGGCTTACGAAAACATAACTTCTAATAATTCAGAAGTATTCGCGAACCTTTTTCAGGATTTTTTTTCAAGCTCCTATATAAATAACTTTTATGTATTAAATATGAACAATTTTGATGATTTAGAAAATTTTCCTAGAATCCCGCTCACGACGATAGACTTTGATAAAAAAGTGTTCTGAATCTCTCTGCACTCCTTTATCAATTTTATTTAAACTTTTACATTCTCAAGAAATCTTTCCTGATTTTTGGAAAAAATCGTTTATTAGACCAGTCCATAAAAAAAATTCTAAGAATGATATAAAAAACTATCGCCCAATTGCAAAACTTTCAAGTATTCCGAAACTATTTGAATTAATAGTATTTGACTCTATTTATGATCATTGTTCAAACTTACTGTCCCCTAACCAGCATGGTTTTATGAAAAAAAGATCCACAGTAACCAATTTAATAGAATGATGTTCTAAATTCAAAAACTATATGGAAGCTGGGTTTCAGACAGATGTCATATACACCGGCTTAAGTAAGGCCTTTGATCTTCTTCCTCATTCCATTATTATATTGAAACTACATTTATTATTGAACTACAACGTATTATTTAGATCCGCTACTTCTGAACCTTTTGAAGCTAACTTTGGCGTTCCACAAGGCAACCATTTAGGTCCGCTTCTCTTTATTATTTCCATTAATGATGTAACTTCCGTCATAAAGCATAGTAAAACTACTATTTATGCAGATGACATGAAAATTTACAAAAAAATTACATCAGCAAGGGACACATCCCTTATTCAACAAGACTGAAACTCTTTTTTAAATTGGTGTAAAATTAACAATCTGACCTTAAATATTAATAAATGTGCTTTAATGACTTTCTCTCGCTCTTCTGAATCATTAATGGTTGATTATACTTTTGAAAATAAGTCTATTGAACGAGTCTCACACTTTAAAGACCTTGTTGTACTCTTTGTACAATAAAATGTACAATAAATTATGTACATTTAAACGTCATAATAAATAAATCGAACTCCATGCTAGGCTTCGTCAAAAGATTTTCCAAAGAATTCAACGATCCATACGTCCTTAAATCACTTTTTACGTCTCTTATTTGACCAAATCTTGAATATGCCAGTCAAGTGTGGTCGCCTCATTACCTCAATCATATCCAAAGAATTGAAGCTGCACAAAAAAATTTTTTGAGATTCGCACTGCGTAATTTACACAGATCAAATCCAGTTATTCTGCCACCTTATAGGAACTGGTTAAAGTTATTGGATCTTAAATAATTAGAATCCAGAATGGAGGTTGCTGATTATATTTATTATTAAAGTTTTAAATAATGAAATTGATTCTCCTTATGTTAGAGATATGATCCACTTATATATTAACAACAGAAACCGCTTTAGATCGGAAAATATTTTTCGTCCAATATTTCATCGTACCAATTATGGTAAATATGAGCCTGTTAATAGAATGACAATAAACAAAAACACCACATCGATTTTACATTAAACGCAGTCCAACTAAAAAAAAAGCTGCACTTACATATATCTTCGAGTTAGTATAAATTTATAATTTTCTAACATTCTTTGGTAATAAATTACAAAAATGTATAAATATCAATGTTTTAATATTAAGATCTAGAATAAGATTAAGCTTAAAATTATATTTTGTTTGTTTAATTTCGTACACTTATGTATATTGTTATATAAATAAATTAAAAAAAAAGATGCTGATACGAGATTCTGCTGATCAGTCTTTGATATCATATCATGATTGACATTTTTTTGCTAGACTTTTTTTTAATAATCAGAATCGCTAAAGGTAAGATATAAAATAAGTAAGTAGAATTAACCTGTTATACAAAAGAAACAAATATCCGAAGTCAAATTTGGTAGAATGAAAACTTTGAGGTAATTTGATTCTTTAAGATTATTAAACTATATGTTTGGATGTTAGAAGTATGTCTAAAATTGCGGCATTTTTTTGGTTTTGCCTCTTTGATACGGACGTTAAAACAGAAACCTTTTAAATAAACTAAAGTAGTTTATTAGCTAAAATCTAAACATTTGATTCAATGTCTGAAAACTGTTATTCTAAGGCCAATCTAGCTATAGGATATTTTCAAGAACCGAACCGAATTTTACATGCAGAACCCAAGTTCAAAATCACTGTAATAATATAGTAGTAATATAGGATATGCGTTTTTATTTATGTAAATCTTATGTTCCATTTTTAATTTTTCAACTAACTCATGTAGGAACACATAGAGAATATCTAATTCGATATTTATACATTATATTATAACTTACACTACATAAATCATGTGTTAAACTTCCTTCATATACTTATATACATATAATAAATTTCCAGTGATGTTTTTTGCTTTTTGTTTTTTCAATTTGCAATTTTTCGAAATAGAACTAAAAATTAAAACCTAAAAAAAAAAAAATCAACTGAAGAGTAATTTCTATTCGATTACTGTGCAATTAGTCAACCTGGAAAAATGCATGTTTTTATCACATAAACAACTTGTGAAGCATAGAAATGGTACATGGATGAAACGCATTTTTAAAATACAAAACGACTTAAAGAAGTACTAAAAAGGCGTATAAAACACCAAAAAAAAAAAAATAATAATAAACATAAAAACAAATAAAAAAACAAACATAAAGTAACAAAAAGTGCAAAATTGAAGGCGATCAGTAAGTAAAAAACCAAAAATAAAAACAAAAACATAAAACGAAACGAAATTTGTTAAATGGGAGTGAAAAGAGTAAGAAGAAGGAAAAGGGAAAATAGAGCTCATTGTCCATTGTTGTTTATATACCTACTAATGTAAAAGAAAAATTAAACACATTAGAATTCGCTTCGACAGGAGTGTACTTATTTAGAGCGCATTACTATTAATATTAAATTGATTGTTTTTTGGGTACAATTTTTATTTTCAATTTGATTGCAGTTCAAAAACTTTAAACTGTATTAAATAAATTCAATTCCAAATTTTAACAATTTACGTCCAATTATTTATATGATTACATTTTAGTATTCTATAAGAAAATAAAAAATAACACCACAATATGGAGTGAAATTAAACACATAGCGCAAAACTGTTCAGATGGTAGAGTTTTTTTTAGTAATTCCAAAGGCATGAATAGAAGCAAGAACAAAAAACTGTTCAGTTGTATTTTTACTGTTTTCTGAAATGATAACATAGATTTTTATGCATATTTTAACCTAAAATTGTAAAATTTGTTTGAACATTTTTTATCATTCTTTCAACTTTATGTTAATGTTTCATGTCTTTCTATGTCTTAATTTTACATATCGCACTAATTATATATCTATATCTATTTTTTGTATAATTCAAACAACAATGTCATTAACTTCTTAAACCTATAACAAGCCAATTTTCTTTTAAAACCCAGTTATTCAGTGTAGACTAATTTTCATACGAGAAATTCAAATATACAATTCAAATTTAGGCTCAAAAAATTGTTTGTTTACAAGGGAACCTACCGAAAATAAAAAAATTTTAATCCGTTTACACTTGCTAAGAACAATATAATATGTAGTAAAATATAAATGAATACACAAAAATAAAATATATTTTTATATAAAAGATGATGCAAGGTCTAAAAAAAATCATTCTAGATGCAGCAGCAAGTAACAGTTCATAAGTTTACTTTCAACGTTCAAATATTGAGAAACATCGTTGAAAAAAAATAACAATAAAAAATGAATTATAGAAATAGATAAAGTTCGTTTTTAATGGATCAAAAATGTACTTATTGAACTTGAAGGATCTGCCTGGTTATATATAATCTTTCATTGACAAGCGGATTCTCTTTGGTTGTACATCCGCAGCTTTATCATATTCTTTAATATTTCATCTTTCCAACGAAGATATTATATCTTTTTCGACAAAGTGTTCCTCTGGAATTGGATTCGAATTTTTTTTTTTTGTTAGAACATTATTATTTCCACCTAATGGTTCAACAAGCGAAGGTATCTAAACTTGAATATTTTTTTGGTTTAATTAGTTGTACAAGAAGTACATATTAGAAGTAGTATATTAGGCTTATATAAGAAGTGGTATATTAAGGTCGTTATACTAAATCTATATATCGTTACATTGCGGATATATTTTGCCCTCATATTATCTCTTCTAAACCAACTCGTTATATACGGAACTGTAAATTTGTACCTCACGTACTCACTAAAATTAAAAAGTACAGTATTTGTTCGTACGATTTTGAGAGCACGAGATTTATTTGAGCAAAAGCGCTACAATTTAGTATACTAAAACTGTTAGAAAAACTAAATCAAATTATTTTTCATAATCTTCAGCTTTTAAATACCTTAAAATATTCTTTTTTAAAGATGCAATTTTGGTTGAGAAAATTGATGAATCGGTAAAAGTTCCTTGATTGAAGTATCCGGGTCATCTTTTAAGAATATGTATCTTAGCTGAATTCTGTAAAGTTCCTGGCTTCACAAAATTCAATTTATAATAATTTATCTACAAACTGCTATCCTTTGATTTTTATCTTCATTCCGTAGCATTCTTTGAAATTTGAGGTCAAAAGAATGTGATAACTATACCTTAACTGCTTTTGTAAAATTTAAGCTATTTAAGAGATTGAAGGAAGAAAAAAGAGGGATAGTAAAGAACTTTTAAGACGTTTTAGTTAGAGAGAGAAGTTCTTTAATAGACACCCTTTATATAGCGTTGCTTTGCAATCAATGACCGGAACACGCAATCGGAAATGATTATCGAATGTAGTACTACGTGTTTCAATGAAGTTCCACGTAGCACCATATGATCCAGGCGGTCACTACTCCTATACCATTCACTGCTTGTACCATCTATTATTTTAATTATATAACTATATAAAATTTACCGACAGTTTTAGAGATATTTATTTCTTTTCTATATAACTTCTTTTTGTCTTAAAATATAATTGGTAATCTTAAATTATTTCTAACACCTGAATTTAAATAAAAAACAATGAAAATTCAACTCTGAGCATTTTTTATTGCGTCATATCACATAACAATTTCTATAATAATCGTTTTTAGAAATCGTTGATAGTACTAGTTGAATAGTAGTTATATATAATTTTTTTTTTGTAAATATAGAATAAAATACTGTGATACAAGAATTGTAATATTATTGGCACACGAAAACATAACTAATTGTCGATGATCCGAGTCATTAAATAATCACGACGACATTGCTGAAATGCATAGAACTTACTTGGAAATTAGTTATCAATGTATATAATATGATATATATATATAAGTATAATATATTGGTCATAGTCAATTCAATGATTCATTTGTTAGTGCGTTTTTTGTTTGTGTGTTTTTGTTTTTTTCTAAAGTAATTTTTATAAAACGCAATTTAAGAACAGCGATAATACTTGTAGTACAGCAGAAGCAAAATTGATAATTTGAATTAGGGCCGGTGAACTGGTTTTAAGATTATAAAACGGTTTTTATAACTAACTATCTATATTTTATATAAGTACAGTTAAATAAAGATAATTCGTTAATATATTAGTTAATAAAATTTTTAGATGCCTATAAATAATATGAGTATCGTTATTTTGCATGTATCGATTAGGTCTGTTTTAATTTTTGTTGTGTGTTCATTTCTTACATAAAATTTTGGTTTGCATTTTTTGTTTTTTTTTTGATTGGTTTGTTGTCGGAACGAATATTGATAGGTTTTAAGTTCATTGGTCTGTGTCGCAGTATTACTGTAGTAAAGTGATCATAAAATGTTTATTACAAGAAGAACGGTTTACAATTAGGGAATAGCTATTTTGAAAAAAAGCAATGTAAGTTGGTTAGGTGTAGTAAATTGTTGGAATATTTAAATATATATTAAGATATTTACAATTTTAATTTACTGTTATCGGTTTGGTGAATTCTGAATGTTTAAAATGTATTTTTAATTCATTGATCACTTCTTCCAAAAAACACCGTTGTTTCAGTATATTCTTGAAAATTTTAAATACTATTTAAATATTTTTAAAATTAATATTATTTAAGCTGAGTGTAATTTTGACTTGTATTTGAAACGGAAGAGAACTTTTTGAAAGAAATTAATAGTTTTGGGAATTGATGTATTTCCAATTTTATAAACCTTCTCAAATATTATATTCAATTCTAAATAAGTAAACTTTGAATTTTATAAAATACTGAATTCTTATAGGTTTTATAAAAGAAAGTAAATGTCTAGATTTAAAATTTTATTACAATTATTATTTTAATTATTTATTCTAATAACAAAATTTACATTATTTAGTATAATATTATAATACCCATAGTGTTTTTTATTAAAATATTTGTTTTAATATGCTTTTATTTTTGTTACTTTTTATTTTTTTTTTATTTTTGTAACTGCTATATCAACAAAACTAAATTTTAACTAAATAAAAGTAAATATTCTGCGAATTAAAAATAATATATAATATGTACTTACCCATTTCCACCAAACTGCGGATACGTAAGTTGAAGTTGGCCTCACTATTGCATTTTGGGTTTGAATCACATTTACGACCACATGTACAGAATAATATTCTGGCTTTATTCAGAGCATTATATTATAAATAAGAAGGAATTTGATCTCATTGGAATAGTCAATAGTTACACCATTTAGGTTAGGTTTCTATTAATTTGCCTTTTATTATTCAGTAGGTGAAAAACAAATTTTTTATTTGGACTTATAGAGAGCTAAACCTCTCATTTGAATACCATGTTTGGTGCATGTTTAGTTAATTCAGTCATTGTAGACTCAAATTTACTTGTAATAAGAATGACTACATTACATTATCAAATATTTTTAAATAGTTATGTAAATATTTAGCAATTTTGAACGCAATACAATGTAAATGTTTGTTAAAAATCAAATTACAAAATAAGTATACGATTTTAAGTATTTATTTGTTGTTACCAGTTTCCGAAATAAATAAATAGAAAAATTTTCAAATAACGAAAAAACCGCAGTACCTAATATCATGGTTATCTTGAGAATGTTAAAGTAACTACTGGATATAAATTTGAACTCAAAAACAGATTTACAAAATTTGAGAAACAGAAAGACAATAACTGTATCCATAATGTGTTTGACGTAAATAATATATGGTCCACTCTATTCGTACTAGATGAAAGCTAGAAGGACTATGTGCACATAATTGATGAATATTATTTGAAGAAAATTGCAATGACCAATAAAGCTTTAATACATTACAAGATTAAAATGGAAAATGGTTGAAGAAGAAGAATAAAAAGAAGAAGACGATATGAATGCAGATAGTATACTTATAGTCTTTAGACCAATATTAAAATATTACATCACCATATTGAACGGCGTAATTTTTCTAAAGCTTTAAGAAGAATTAATCTAATTCTTTTCTGTTTTGGTATATGTTCCTAAGTTACTTTTAGGAAATCCTTCCCCATTCACTGTATTTATGTAGTTTCTGTTAATTAACATAAGTACTAGCATGTCTAACTTTAAACGTATATGAACTAAAGTATGATGTTCAAACTTCTTTTGATTCAAATCTATAATAAATTTTTGTGATCTACGAAAATAATGCTAGAATGAAGAAGACATGTATGTAACCTGTTTTTTTTCTCTTTTTCGGAGGTGACCCTAATATGTCAGGCTTTTAACCCTTTATTCCCTTCGCCACCCTCAACTTAGTCGACCCTTTTGATAAAGGCCAGTAAGTTTGAGGGTTCTATCCTGCAGAAGTTTTCTGAGGTTATGTAGTGCGTTTCCATTAACCTGAGTCTCAGCCTTGAAAGAGCTAGGCACACTCCTACAACATGTGTGGAGGTTTCTTTCTCTTCTAGACAGTGTCTACAGGTTGGATCGTCACTTAGTGCTAGTCTATTCATGTGTTTATATGACCAGTAAGTATGTCCACCATCTTCCTAAAGTCTACTCTATTGACAGTTGGCAGGAAGTTGGTTATTTTGGTGTTTGTTTGCTCCCAAATAATGTTTAATTCCCTGTATAAGAAAAGTTTTTAAGCGCGAAGTTTTTTTTTATTTAAAAACAGTATCAAGCAGTAAACCTCAAGTCATTTATCTCATTATAAAAGTTTATATCTTATAGGCTTACTAAAAATTTTGTAGATCTTCATCACATCTCATATCACATTTTATACTACATTCTTATGCCAGTTGATATGTTACTTAACAAAAGTTAAAATTTTGTACAGAGAGCTCTAATACTAAATGTACTTGTACGAGCCTTCAATATCTCTTATATCTTCAAAATAGTTAATTTAAAAGAATGAAAATTATATCTTAGATGAAAATTGAATACGTGTCAAATATTTGTACAAAGGTCATTAACTTACTTCAACTTTTTTAAAATTCTTTCTTTTTTTTTATTTGTTTATTCTTTTTTTGAAAATTCTACAACAATAGTACTGGCACAAGTATACGTCATAAAAATTATAAAAAAGAATCAGTTAATCACGAGATTTCCTAAAAATTGAAAATAAAATAATTTTAGTGTTAGTACGTGTTTCAAATAAAAATTAATGACAGTAACAAAATAAAACAAAAACAAAAAAAAACTACAATCGAAATTTAGAATCCAAAAAGAAGAAAAATCAAAAATTCATAGATTAAAATCAAAAGAAAAATTACAAAAATTTTCAAAATTTAAATAAATAAAAAAAAAAACAAAATGCTGCCAAAGTATTTCATTTCATTTTTCAATAAGTACAGTATTACCAAATAAGGAAGTAGAATAGGTGAAAAATGATTTGCGAGATCAATGCACGTGAACAGAACAGACGGAAAGTAACTACGAAAACAACAATCAAAATTATGAAAGCGATGGATCTTGTAGGTAATTATAAGAGATTGTGGTTTTTTTTCCACTTGCAAAGCCGAACGTTAAAGAGGTATAAGAAGAAATGATTTGTTCCTCATTGTTGTGAAGTACGAATTGGTTCCGTTAGTAAAATCCATTTCAGCAATACTTAACGATGATTGAGATTGTGATATCTTATCAGAGTGCCACATAGGTTGCATTTCCTACTTTTGGCTACCCTCTTCAGTTGGGATTATCTTTTTTGCATTGGAAGTTCCTTCTGATAAAACGGTTTTGCTTTATGTTTTTCTTGATATTTGAATGACCTGTCGCATTAGATTGATTGACACGTCACATTGGATTCAAATGACACGTTGCATTGTATTGGACACGTCCATGTTGGAGCGTTAAAGATTAAATTTTGAAACATTTTTTACCATATTATTTTCATATTTCTTTAGAATACATTTTATCCAAAGCTATTTTCCGTGTCGGATAGTATCTTTGTAGATTTATTTCTATATAGCACAATACAGATACAAAATACAATTTAACTAAATGACTAGCGAAAGCTCAAATCCCGTTGGAAATATAATTTATCTCTTCTATTATATATTCTAGTAGATGTTAAATTTAAGAATGTCAGAGGCTAAAGCCCAGCTTCAGAATTACTTCGAACTATGCTCAAACTCTTTACTCCCAAAAGGAGTAGAAAAAAAAATCTTTAAGTATCATAAATTTATAAGGACGAATGATTTTTTCTATCCATCCTGTTCCGCCCAATCAGAAAATTTACTTTTCGAGTTTTCGGATCAAGTCATTTTAGGGTGATTCAATTTTCAAGTCGTTTAACAACCAAAATTAGTTTTTTTTTTTTTAATTTATATGAACTAAAGTGAGGTTTTTTCTAAAGTGTAAAAAATCTCTTCTATTTTTTTTCAATTTCTAAAAATGTAATTTCCTCTCTGTTTACTGAATTTTAGTTTTAATTTTTCTTTTTAGTTTTGAATTCAAAAGTATTTTCGCACCCGCTAACAAATTTGACAGATTACTGTCTCGCATTTTATTACTTTTTTTTTGTTGTTGATTAATTTCAATTATGCTACCAGTTGTTTGTTAATGAAGATTATTTTACACAATTCGAATTCTTTATTGTAAATTTAGGTATGTATATCTTATAAAAAGAAAACATGTTTAAGGTATTTTCTGTGTCGACTAGGAACTTAAATAATTGAAAAAAAAAATTTATCTTTAAAAAAATTTATTCACAAAAATAAAATTTATTTGGTCAATGACTTTACACAATTCACAATTATTATTTCTTTTAAAATTTCTTATATCTATCTCTTTTCCTCTTTAAATTTCAAATTTGTTTTGAATAGCCGATAGAATCAATTTGTTAAGTAAAGCTTTGTAGAACTGTAGCTAATTTTTAAATTAAGTAGAAAAATATTTTTTAAATTAATTGTTAAAAATAAAGATTAACTATCTATAATTAATTCTAACGATGATTGGAACTTTAAAGAGGTACTTTGACATTTCAAAAGTTCAATTTTACTATTTAAAATTTTTGGATAATAAAATATGAAATAAAGTTTAATGGCTTTTAAATAAAGTTGTTAGATTATTTCCGATTATTGCAAAATAAAAATTAACGATAGATTTTGTGTGTTTTGTGAATTAAAATTATAGTTGTTGTGACTTTTCGATATAATTAAAATGATCATAAAAAAAAATTTTCCAACTACTGGTTTTGATTTTTAAATTAATTTAATACAACTTTTTGATTTCAAATATTTTAAAATTGAGATAAATTTTTAACTCTTACAAAATAAAACTTATGATTATTTAATCAAAACGGTAAGACAACAAATAACATTAACAATCGATGATAATAAAATGATCTACTTTTTTAATTAAAAAATTAAGCCTCTTTAATCATTGCGATAAAGTAATATTAGTGTTTGAAGGTGGTCAGAAATTAAAGCTGGGTATTCTGATCTTTCGGTATGATATTATAACATTAGTGGCTTTAGTATAATTTATCCTAAAAATAAATTTAACGCAAAAAAAGTTGCCTATTTGTCTATAATTTTACTACATAAGCCACTAACGCCACAATTATAAATTCTTTACTTACTTACTAGAAAAAAATTTCTTAAAAACTAACTGAAACTATAAAGGCCAAATATAATTTCAAAAAGTTGCAGTAAAATATAATTAGAGATTAAATATTAATTCAGGTGATGCAGGATATCATATTATAATATTCGTAACAAGTTTATGTATAACATGGGTACAAATGCAATATTATAAAAACTTAGGAGCTCTGGTTGTTTTTATAACTACATTCAAGTTAAAGTAAAATTAAAAAATTCTGCAAGAGTAGGAGTTTACATGGACTGACATAGAATTCTTGCTAGAATACAGAAAAAATTCAGGTTTAAATGAAAATAAAAATTCAGGTTTAAATGCCAGAAAAATTCAGGCATTAAGTGTTATATCGTAAGAATACATTGCATATACTTACATCAGCTAGGATTTTACTTTCTAGTGAAACCCACAATTTTTTCTCAATTTACTAATACAAATTTTAGAATTTCAACCATACTTGAATTACATTTGGTTCCGATACAACATGTACGAAAAGTTAATATCGTGTCTTGTTGACAAATCTGAAATAAATAAAAGACATAGGAGAGGTATTAAGATGCTGCTTAGTAACACACCATCATATCTTAATGCCATTTTTTCTAAATTGAAATAACAAGAGTATGGGATTTAGCGGGGTTTAAGTTTAGCTTATTTTATATATTCAGCATATAGGTTGCAGCGAGCTTCACTCAAGAATTTGGAAGCTCATTTATAAAAATGTAAAATATAATATCGGTCCAAAAATGGAATTTTAAAAAACACCACGTTTTGTTTCCCGGTACTTTGAGATGATGTTACCAATAATAAAAAATTGTGATCTGTAATTGAATTAGTTTTTGATAAATTTTTATGAACTGAGAAAATAAAATTTTGAAAACTTCAGACCTATTAAATTTTAAGTGACGGTCAAGCTTGTGGTAGATAATACTGTGTGAAAGTGAAATGCTCAGTTTTATTTCTTAATAAAACAATTTCATCGTTTTCTATTTTATGTAAGCTATATGTTTTACATTTTATTACGTCTGAAATTCATATTTTTATGTAGGTATAGAAAATCGCTTCGATTTGTGCCATTTAGTTTTTAAGTTTTTCTATGTAAGGAAATGTGCTTTTTTAAATTCCAAAAAATTCATTTTATTTTTATTCAATTAAATTAAATGACATTTTAATAATTTCTATAGACATTTCAATTTTACTATAATATATATGTATGTACATATATAAATAACTGACATTTAAAATCAATCAACTTGTTTATTTTTATTATTTAGTATTGTAAATTTTTTTTTCTCATTCTCCTTTTTTTTTTTTTGATAATAATCAATAATTTCTAGACGACATTTATATTAGTATTTAATCACCTTTTGATGATATATTAGATACACTCAATTAGGTAATGGATATAATAAACAAAAACTCAGAAGAAAAACATATGTTTATATTTTGTTTTAAAACAAAGTTATAAATTTGTTTTTGTAGTTGTTATATAGTTGTTACATATTAAAAAATTTATTAGACCAACCTAGATTCCTTACATGCATTCAAAAAAAAAAACAAGATAGCTATTAATAAAAATTTGTATGAATGTATATGTAAATATGTATGCAAATTTGCGAAAAAAAAATAAATAATAAAAATGGAAATGAAAATGGAAGAAAATTTTTCATATATGGCACCACCACTCCTTTGATTTAAAAAAATAAAACTGAACTGTCTTTTATGAGATGGAATTTATCGTACTGTGATCGTTCCTTCAGTTTTGCTGTTGATGTTCTTGTTTTTTTCATTATTTTTATTTCAGTTCTGTTTCTGTTATATTTATGTCTGACATATATCATTGGCGTCAGCTACAAAATTTCAGTTCATTATTTAACAGCCTCCAACTTAAGAAAATCAAAAAACAAAAAAAAATTCATTACTCTTAACTTTCAATTTCATTTTTGAAAAAGGAATGACATATTTATGTTGCATACAACAATGCACCAATTTAAACAACAAAAACAACATAGAATAGCAATAAGAAAAAAAAAACACTACAAAAATTACCCACATTTATGTCATTTTCTGACTTTTATATATACATACATAAATATAAATGCATATAACTATATATGCATTTATAAATAATTATATATGAAAAAAATAACAAGCAGCAAAAAAAAAAAGCGAGAAATAAAAAAACAATAACAGCATCTTAAGAATAGACTTTAATACAGTAGAATCTCATATATAAAGTTGGCCGGTAGTAACTAATGAAGGGTGCATGGATGTTGAAACCATCCTGCTGTTTTTTTAATGAAAATAATTTAAATATTCATGACAACCATGTCTGGGTCCTGAAATTATATCAGTGAGGCAAAGAAACTTCTTCTATTAATTTTCATCTTTTGTCAGCCTCTTCATTTGGCCCAAAGTTTTTTTTTTTGGGTATTTGTTGCCATTCAAGCGTATACTCTGGCGTTTTCAGCTGGTTCCGCCCAGTATACACAATGCCATTTTGCTTGTTGAATTGTTAACTTTTAATCAGTTCTCTGTCACAAAACTCAGTTCTAGATGGGCCATCATTTATAATGCGCTCATCATTTATAATCATTTTAAAATATTTTTATTAATATTTATATTAATGAAAATTTAGTATTTATCTTGGACTTTTCTTATAATGCCTAAGCAAAAAGAGGTGGACCAATGTTTCTTAATATCTTAATTAAAAACGTCTTCTAACAGATTTATAAAATTGTATTATTAAATTATATTATCTATCTTGTCTAATAGTAGTGGTTTTATAGAAAATTATTGAAATCGAGTCCCAACGAGAGGTCTTTAATGATGAAGAGTTGCGATTAATTGCCATTCCAAAAGTTTTTGCCGATGCTCAGCATTTTATATCCCGTTTTGTAGTTTCGTTCTTTTTTAATTCGACTTTTTGCTTTCTTTGGCTTCTATCTTAACGTTTCACCAAAAAAATGTGTACTTTTTATATACTTTTATATACTTTTATATTAACTTGCCAGTGTCTATATGTATATATATATATATTTATATGTTTGGTTGGTAGTTTGGAATTTTTTATTAATATTAAAACCAAACGCAAAAAGACAAAAATAATTTTGTTTAAAAAATTTAAAGATAGAGTACTTATGATGAAAAAAGCAACCGGAAACGGTACTTTACAAAGCTATCAAATGACAGTTTCGAGTTGCTGCCGAACAACTCCTAACATCTCCTCTCAGGCATATTTGAAAACTAATTGTATTACAGGCATGAAAATTTAAACTTAGATACTCTTTTACAAATAAGGAAATACGCTTTCTACCGATTTAAAAAATTTGGACTGGTTCGAGTTGCTGCCGAACAACGCCTAGTACTTCTCAGGCATATTTCAAAAACCAATTGTGTTATAGACAGAAGAGTTTACCCTTATATACTCTTTCTGAAATTATAATACCTATAGGTTTCTTTAAAACTAAAAAGCATAAAATAAAATAATAATGTAAAAATACAAATTTTTAAAATATACTTTTATCGAAACCAAACTAGGCCCCTAAAAAGTAGAAAATAAAACTAGTGGTGGATGTTGAGCATCTAGAACTAGTATAAGATAAAACACAAAAGTATATAATGAATCTTAATTATTAAAAATATATTATACCGCCACCTAGTATGTTTCTTGTTACTACGTAAAATTTGAAATACCACCAGAGCAACGCTACCTATTACATTCTAACATAGCCGTTGGTTAAGTCCTGGATTTCAGTAATAAATTCCGAAAATTTCATTAAAATCGGTTGAGTAATAAAAAGACTGTCTCATAAAATATATCCATTTTTATAAATATAAGATAGAAAGATAGATAGGTAGAGATAGATACATAGATAGATATTAGATAATAACGGTACTGCTGTTCTAACAATATATGAAGTGAGGTAATGCTTTCTCAAGTATTTATATATTAATTTTTTGGTATGTCAATTAGTGAATAATAATTTTCTGAAACCTAACTTATATATCTTCCAAATATTCTGTAACTTTAACTCATTTTCCACCTATTTCAAATAACGTAATTTTGTTGTTGTTGCAATATCGAGATCTTCCTGTACATTAGTTTGATCAATGTATAGAAAAAAAATAACAGCAAACAAAAAATTAACACCAAATTCTGATTCTTTTGTTTTTTGTTGCAAGCAGAAAATTGTTGTGAATTACCAATTCCTACTTCTGGGTCTTTGCTAAAAAAACTTGCCTAATAAAATTAAAATTTTTATTACTTTTATTTTTTTGTTTTTTTTTTTTTAAAGTTCTGTAATAATTTTAAAAAAATAATAATTTTAGTGAAGTATACTATAAAATACATCATCGTTTATAGTGGTTGCGATCAACAAAATTATGTCTTTTTTTTCTTCATTTTCGTGGGTCTTGATTTTGTTTTTTATTCTTTAACTAAAACTATAATGACGGCCTCTAAAATTTATTTGACTGGCATGGCCTGATTGTGTTTGGGGCAATGTTGCAATAATAATTATTATTAGGTAACAATAATAATAATTTTTTTGTGTTATTTTTTTTGTGAAAATTTATGCAGACAATAGAATAAAATATGACGTAAGATTAATTCATCTTAAGTATAAAGTGACAATTAGTTTCATACCACATGATTTCAATAATTTTGTTGTAAATTGAAGTTTTGGATATTTTAATTGTACATTATTGGAGATAAATATGAAAAATACTACTTTTGGGTTTTTGTTTTTTTTTGTGTTGGACAGGTTTTATAAATTAGATAATTTTAAACTTTTGTTCTGGTTGTGTACTTCTTTTTCTTTTTAAGAGAATGTTAAGCTACAGGTCATTTCAGGTTTAATTAATTTATTAGATTGGTTTTAATTGTAAATTTTTCTTAGAATTAAAAATTAGATGTTAAATTATTTAGAACATTAGTAAAAACTGAACTCTAATTGTGGGTATTATTAAAAATAATATTCATATAAAATTAATGATCCACTGATAAAGTATACTTCAAATGGTTGAAATGTGATTCAGAATATTATTCTCATTTAAATTAGATTTATTTGCTTTAACAGACGAACAAGGAATGATGGAAAAACAGATAAAATCTCTAGATTTATATAATGTATTTATCAACATTGATGTATAGTGATGCCCTTTATTCATAGGTACACCATAGCAAAAAGAATATCAGTTATAATTAACAATAAATAATGAGAATTATATTAAAATATCTCATGTCTCCCCAGTACGAGCGTATATTTGTTTATAAATCTGAAATTACTGAAAGTGAAAGTGCTTGGAATGAAACTCAAATAATTCCATTTGTATATTCAGAACTAGTAATTAGTATCTACTACATTTACCATACTCAAAGCCAAAATACCTTGTCAACTTTAGGATGACATATATGAACAATTTTTATATAATTAAATCCAACTCGTCCTTTTTATTAGGAAGACCAATAAGAATTTTTAATAATTTCTTAATTTTATTTAGTTTTACGTTTAAATTTTTGGCTGATTTTTTATAATATTGTTTCACTTAGTGTAACTATGGACATTAATAGTCTAGCAGAAGAAATGATTTAATTTTCCACGGAATTTGAACTTGAGGTTGTACACCTTTTGATTGAATTTTTCTTCTGCATTTTAACTATTTAGACTATAAAGAGATTAATAAAATAATAAAGTATAGTTAATAGAAAGTGCAACAGTAACACTGAAGTTGATTGTGTGTACTCTATTTATTTCGATCACTTTTCTAATACAAAGTCTAGAAGAGCTTAATTTAATTTACATTGAGTTTAATTTGTGTTCGCGATGATTTCATTTTCTATAACGCGTCTCTATAAAGAATAATTTTCCGATGAACTAGATATTTAATATAATTTACAGAATATGCTGTAGACTCTAAGTGAAACATTGTTAAAATTAAGTAAAAAAAATATTCAAACTCCAGGTATGTTTGTGAAACTTAATAAAATTGTGAAACATACCTAGAGTTTTAATATTTATTTAATTTTAGGTATATTTATTTCGATTAATTGTTCATGAGAACTGGTTCGAATTGTAATGCATTAATTATACATATCTACAATAAAATATCCTGTAGGATAAAATTATTCTATCCTGTTTTTAGTTCTATCTAATTGAATAGGGAATCATTTTTTTTCATCTTTACATTGTATACCTATGGAAAATTTTAACGAACAATTCGACAAAACATTTTTGTGTTTAATAATCTTATTCTCTTTTGATCTGTTTTCATTTATATCAGTGATGTATCGGAAAACTAAAAACTAATAACTTTGAATCAAAATCATTAACAGTTAATCTGTAAAAATTTTAAGAAAATTTTCGAAACTAAAACTAAATTTGTCTTTTATTAAGAACTTTTTTATAATATATTAAAAAGCAAATTAGAGTTTGCATAACTCTTCACTTTACTTTACTTTTGTTTGACTTTTAAGAACATATAATTTTACAATCGATTTGCACTATAATCGATGTATATAGCAGGTAAAGTATTGGATCAAGAACACTTTCCTGTGGAACTCCAGCAGATATTTCTTTTACTTCTGAATATTCTTTGGCATAACGTACATGAAAGCATCTATTGGTCATATATGACTTTAATATTTCATAAAATTGTTCTTGGTAAATCACGATGTAGTTTAAATTCAAGACCTTGGTGACATACTTAGTCGAAAGCCTGAGCAACAACCAAGAAGATTGCTGAGCAGACTTTTTTTTTCGAACGCTTTTTCCACTATATTTGTGATCCGATGCACTTGATGGTTTCTGAATTTAAATTGATGGTTCGGAATCAGATCTCTTTCTTCAAGAATCGGGGAAAGTCTTTTGAGGAGCAGTTTCTCAAATATTTTTGATATAATAGGTAACAACTATATTGGTCGATATGATGTTACCTCTGAAGGCGGGTTTCCTTGCTTCGGTATTACTATTTCTTCTGCAATTTTCCATTGTCACGGAACATATGTGAACTTAAAACATGCATTAAATATATGTTGTAGCCTTAACAAAGCTAGATCTGGTAGTTCCCGCATGATTTGTCCATTGATGAGATCGTAACCTGGTGCTTTCTTGACCCTCAGGTTGTATCTGCATATTGGTTTAATTTCTCTTAGAGTGACATGCGAAATTTCAGCTTCATCTATTTTAACTTCGAGAGTTATATTTGCATTTGCAAGATTTTGTGTTGGTGCTGTGAAGACCTCTGCCAAGTGGTCAGCAAAAATTTTAGCTTTTTCTTTTGGGTTATCGACCCAGCTACCAGCTTGTGTTTTCAATGGTGGATCTTGCACCTGTGGTCTATTTATTCGTTTAGCTGCTTTCCAAAGCGAGTAGTCAGTATAAGCATCGGCTGATAAGTTATTTAAGAATTTGTTAAATGAATTATTTTTTATATTTCTGATTTGCTGTTTTAGGTGATTATTTAAGCGATTGAATATAACTTTATCACCTGGGTACTTCGTTGATTGCCAGTTTCGTCGTGCCCTTCTCTTCTCCATAACCAGAGCTCTTATTTTTGGAGGATAGCTCACTCTTGAATGATGTTTCGAATCAAACCATGGTGTGCTTTCCTTTGCTGCTTGCTGCGCGTCTACAATGAATTGCTCGACTTCTGCATCAATTTGGTTTCTTGATTCCACGGTTCCTAGAGTAATGAATTGCTCAAGTTTTTTTCTAAACATATCCCATTCAGTTTTCTTGTTTGTAAGTCTTGGGAGGCAATTTTTGTGTTCAACTTTTTCGCTTAGAGCCATGATCACTGGCGTGTGGTCAGACGACCACACGATCATCATTGCTCACGGCATATGTGTGGTTTCTATTTATTCCAATCAAATCAGGTATTTTCGCTGGGTCAGTAGCCAAATAGGTTGGGGCACCGGAAGAAATAAATGCACACTTATGATTTCTTTCAGCTTGATATAGCACTCTCCTCTTTTGTTGTGGTTAATCTTGAACCCCAGTGGGTATGTTTCGCATTGAAATCTCCTCCGATGATAAAATTGTTTCCAAGTATTTTAGAGAGATTTATGAAGTCGACTCTAGTAGCTGAGTGTCTTGGTGGACAATAGATAGCCGAGATTTTGAAGTCCTTATTTTTTACCTTAATGTTAATTGTTATAACTTGCATCATTGCATTTTCTATTTTCTGCTCCTCATGGTGTTGAATGTTGCCTTTTATCAGTATTGCTGTTCCTGCTCTTGCTTTGTCATCTGGATGCGAAGTATGATAACAAACGTAATTAAGAATTTTAATACTAAACTTCTTTGTGAAGTGTGTTTCAGAAATTAGACATATATTTTTGTTTTGATCCTTCAGAAAAATTTCAAGTTCCAAAATGTGTTGGAAAAGTTCATTTGCGTTCCATGTAGTAACTCTAAGGGTGTGGCTTATTTTTTATGTGATTGCGGTGGTTTTCTGCTGTTTTTTATCGTTGTAATCTCGTCAGATAATGTTTTTATAAATTCGTCTTGGTTTGTTAGTCTCTGTAGGATAAGACTTAATATATTCTTGACTGAGCAATCATCTTCCTTACGGGAGTTTTTCACAATTTGGGCATACGATTTAGCATTTACATTACGTACAGCATTTATAACTGTAAGTTTTCTATTCGTTATTAATCTTTTGAATTTGTGGTAGTTTTGCTTGTTTATTTCTTCTGGATTGCTGTTCTTTTGCAATTGTATATCCTCTGTAGTTTGCCGGATGTTCACCACGACAATTAATACATTTGGCTTTTTCTCCCAACTTCAAAATGCAGTTTTTTGTGAAATGCTTACCTCCACACTTAACGCAAGCACAGTCTCTATTACAACAACTTTGTGTAGGCCCAAAAGCTTGGCATCTCTTGCACTGCGGGATTAACTTTTTGTTTTTTCTTAATGGTTCAATTTTAACGACTATTTTCATTGTTGTTTTAATAGCAAAAATGTTTTCTATATTTTCTCTATTATCGAATGTTAACATAAACAATGGTAATCCTCTTCTTTGAGAGATAAGGCTACCATCGTTCTTTTCGATTTTATCTTTAATAATTATGTTTTTAGCTTCTAATATCTGGAAACCGTTATCTCTCAGGTCTTGAACTATTTAATTTTCATCGCACGAATGATGTAATCCGCTGGTCATAACTTTTGTTGGTCTGGTAGCTTTGTCCTCATAGAAGTGCCACTGAACTTTCTTCGATGTTAAATCGTTTGTTAGACATCTTTATGTGTCACTATCAGTAACATTGACCTTCCAGACGTTATTGTTGTAAGATGTTGTTGTACTTGCATTAATTTTTAGTAGTTCGCTTTATTAAATTATTTAGCTCACCAAAGGTACCTAACCCATGAACCATAATAGGTGGTGGTTTATGTTCCTCTTTTTTAACTTTTTTATCCGCAGTATTGTTTCCAAGTGCTGCTTGTTTTGTTTTTGGTGATTCTTTTTTTTGTTGGGCAGTTTCGGGGCTTTCCTCTGCTTTCCTTTTTTTGGATTGTCTTCTTGTTTTTTTAAGAATCCAATTCGTTTCTCTCGTGAGTTCTTCTTCATCTGTGAAGTAATTGAAGATATTGCAATTACTTGGCGCTGGTGAATTACCTCTTTCTAATAAGGTAACCTTTTTTTCTAAATCTTTAATATGATCCTGTAGACTGATCTTTATCTTTTCTATTTCTTTCCTTGCCTTTACTTCTTTTTTCCATTCGTTGTAGAAATTTACACCTACAGAGTCTACGTGTATCTTGTTATCGCAATAGCTTTCGACTCTTGTTTGCTTTTCTACTGGCACATTTTCCAAAGGAGTTCTTGTTGTTTTACTCTCTTTGTTTATTGATTTTGGGGGAGTTCTTGATGTTAACGAACTACTGTTAAAATTTCCTGTTGCATGTAATAGTTGGTCCCCCCGGAATCCGTGGGACCGACCTCCGAAAAGGGTGAATTTTCCAGTCTAACTGGTCTGCCTCCTTGGGTAATATTATATTTTGTTTTCTCCATTACATTTTTAATTACTGCATTCATTTTATTGTGGTAGGGTAGATAAAACTACACACAAACCCCCTACCAGGAGGGCCAGGTCATTTGACGACAGTATTTTCGTCTCCGCCTAACTAACCGATTGTTCGCGCCCGTCGAAAACATACGTCCTCGTTTGCGCGGATTAATAAAGCCTAATCGGTTTACTTAGTTATTGCGCTAAGTTCTCGCATTCACCCGCTCTCGTCCGCCTTACAAAGTAAGTTTCCAGGAGGTACCCGGCAGATAACTACGTTACCTACCTTCGGGGAGGTGAGAGTCGGATTTGTTGACAGAGCTGTAGCTGTTAAACCAGAAGGCTTTTCCTAGGTTTTATCAGAGCTATACGTTAGGGGTATACTCTACCTAGGGCCTATATCAACCTTAGCCTCCCTCTTTTAAATGTAAAATGTTTATTCTCGACATTATGGAGTTTTCTAAAGCTCGAACCGAAACGACCAACATGAGTTCATTTATGATTTATTTAACTATTAAACAGATCTCCGTGGATTCAATGTGAGACATTGAAGACATGTTACTGACATTTTTTTTTTTCATTATGTAAATATATATGTACAGTACAGTAAAATTATATTATATGTATCTTACTTTTAAAACTAATTTTACATCCAATAAAGTGTAATGAATACTAATAAAGTGCTATTTGAATACTTACTATATTAAATATTAAGGTTTTGTAGCTCTACTATATCATTGTTATTCATTGACTAATTTAATTTAAATTGTGCAATTCAAATTTAAAATTGTTGCTAAACAAAACCTAAATAATCTTACCTATTTTCTGCACATATCTAACTTGCTTCTACATATATTAATAAATAAATTAATTTTTATCTACTTTTAATTAGTTGTGATCTTTTCAAAGAAAATAAAGTTCATTGATCACAAATCAATTATTATAATTGACTCTTAATATTCATTAAATAAAAAAAAAAACAATAAATAAACGTTTAGATTTAATTTTATAAACTTTTGACTAAAACTCTTTACCCATTATTTTATAGCTATTTAATTTATTATCTATAATTAATACGAATATTATGTTGAAAACGACGACGTTATGAGCAAAACCAAACAATGAAATTTTCATTTTCATGCTCTATTGATGCGCTGCATTTAAAATTTAAAATTAACACGAACATTATTATGTTGATGATCATCAGTAACATTATGATATCGTATCTCTATATGATCCTGGTGAAATCGAAAATGAAAATCATATTTTATTTTTAATTTAAATTAAATTGAATTTTCAATTAGAGTGCAGTTGATTCAACGATTTTTTTAATTTTAATTCATTAATACATTATAATGTCATATCACTCAATTGTATATGGCTTTAGTAGTCTGAATGTTTCGGATTATGGTGAATAAAAGGTAAAACAACAAAAGAAACAAATATTAGGAACACAGAAATAATTGAATTAAATTTTTTTAGACATTGATTTAACTTGTATAACTGATTTATATAAGTAATCAGACCCAGATCTAGTAAGTTTATTATCATCGGAGAAATTAAGCTGGTTTGAAATATAACTAATATCTGTGGAATAACTACTGGTATCTGTGAATAAATTGGTGAAGGAGAAAAATCGTAATCAGTTAATTATTGATGAATATATAAGTCTAAAAATTATATACATTTAAGAAAACTTTAATCGGAAAGAGATCTAATCTATAGCAATTATATATCTAAAAAAAGTTTTAAATTTCGAAAGGATTTTGCCTTTTTTCCTATAAAGTTATAACCATATAATGTAAGGTAAGTAAAGGAATACTTTCTGCTTCCTTCTCTTAAACAGTTGCAAAGCAAAACAAAAGGAGGCAAATGTTCATGACTTCACATTTAAGATCACATTCAAAATGTGCTATTAAAGTGCTATACAAATACAATATCGGCTGAAATTTTCATAAATGAATATACAGATATACGAAAAATACTTAGTCCTATGAATCGCTGATGGGTTTGCAACACAATGCTGATGATGTAAAATACTTATCGTTGTGTGGGTATGTTTCTATTGGGTCCTATCTGCTTAAATTTCTTTTCATTTATTCTATTCAGAGTATAATAACCATATATCTATATGATACCCAATATTACTCAACTATATTCTTACGTATTATTATACAAAGTAGATAGATAGATAGATAGATAGAATGATAGTATAATAATACGTATACCACTCATAATTGATCATTTGTGTTGCTTTCATTTTTGTTGTTGAGTTGCAGAATACCAACAGAGTAATTATTATTCAGAAAATGTAAATAAAGCCAGATAAATAAATAAATAAATGAGAAAACATCTTGTCATTAAAGGTACTACGTACTTTTTACCCACACCTACAGTAATTTTGTACAAAGAAATCCTTTGTAAATGTTTGCGTAGTGTCTAAGAAGCAAAACACTACGAACGATTTTTTAAGTCTGATACAATTTCTATCAGCGCCACTTTCATCAACAAACAAATTATATTATGTCATCCAATGAAGAAGGACATTCATTTAGAGAGACTTGGAAAACAAAAAAAAAATTTATATTAAAAATTTTTAAAATAACTTCAAGAAGTCATCTAGATAATTTAATTAAGAAATTATTTTATTCAATTAAAAAATTTTTGTTTCAACTCTTTTTATTCTTATATTTGAATGCTTTGACGCCAACTAGAGTATATATAATTATTTATAATTTCATATCATATTACTAATTACTAAATTATTGTTGAAAATGAATCAATTAGAGTGAGAGAAAGAGTGAGTAAGATGAAAATTGCAGTAAAGTCATATTATAAAAAATGAAATTGAAGCTATCTAATATCTACAAAAAAGTATAAACAAACAGCAAAAGAACAAAAAAAATTATAAAACTGAAGAACACAATTTTTATTTCTTGTAAAGTCCTAGATGATTTACCATAAGTCTCTGTATATGATTTGGTGGGTAGAAAACGATAAATGTTTAAGTTGAAAATCTATAATTTATAAATTTTAAAACCATTATGATAGTCTCATTCAAGTATTTTTATTTGAAATAACATTTTTTTTTTGCCGAAATATATTTTTTTCTCTTCCTTCACGATTTTTAGTTTTGCACATAAATATAGGAGCAAGAATGTGCAAAAAATAATAAATATATATTATACCATCTTGATGATGGTGTAATAACCGACATCGATTAAGATATTTAATAAAATTGTGAAACTTACCTATAGTTTTTATATTTATTTAATTTTAACAATGTTTCACCTAGAGTCTACAGCATATTCTATAAATTCTATTATAAATGCTTTTTGTTGTGAAGGCATAAATAATGTAGCAAAATTGTTATTTTAAAAGACTTTTAAAATCATACATGGCTTAAGTATAGTCCGTTTAAAAGTTATTATTTAAGGATACATAGTAATAATAATTAAGGATACATAGTAATAAGGATACATAGTAATATAGAAAATTTGCAATATTGATCATAAAAAAAAATAAATAAATAAATTCTTTTAAAGAAAAAATATTATAAGTATGATTAGGCTTAAGTTTAGCTCACTTTTTCTGACCAAATTGTAATATACTGCAGAAAAATACTTTTTTTTTCGTTACTTTCTTATTATGTGGATTCAGTGCCAAGAGCTTTGGGATCAAATTTCCCTCCATGATAAATAGTATACAATGAATCGTTAAGCGATTATATGAAAAAAAGGTTATTCTTTAACTACTTTTAAACTAGATTTCGAAAAAATTTAAAACTATTGCGCCATTTATATCCTAAAACTTTATCTAAAAATATAATCGTTATAACACATATACGCATTCGGCATTAGGTTAGCAACATTATATTAATCAAATACTTTTTGAAACGGTTATACATTTTTGAAATCCCAATACATTCGAGTCATGACAATGTCTTTTGATCTCAAAAGAGTCGAAAACGAACAAAAAAAAACACGATTTAGAATATTGCAATATAATTAGTTATTCAATTTTAATTTAAATTTGACATAACCGAATATTGTTTTCCACTGTACAATTATTTCCTTAGAAAAATTGATAGACCAAAGCAATTTAATCCAACTATAATGTCATGGTATAATAAATTTAAAGTAGGGACGAGGGAAATTTATCTTTTCAATGGTGTTAACACGTAATATTTTATGTTTTAGTTGTGTCTTTTTTTTGTCTTTTTTTTTTCTTTTTTTTTGAATTGGTTACTTAAACGGGGCTGGGTCGAAAGAGGAAAAAATTAAGTGAGACTTGGTTATGGATTACATTGCATGATCAAGAGATCTTCTGGGAATCTTCTATTATTATTATTTTTTATTTTTCTTGTAAATATCGGATTATTATTATGGGTTGCACATGCTTGAGTTGCACATTTATGTTGACTTTATCAAGATGTATGTGTTGTATATTGAAGATAATTTTATGCGCACTTTGGTGTGCAATATTTTCTATTTAACTGAACATTTTTCTTCTTTTTTCTTGTGTGTTTTTTTTTTTTATGCTTTTACATACATAAGTAAGCTAAGAAATTTTTTTGTGTTTTTTTGGTATTATCCAATTTTTTCTGGTTACTTAGAAAATTCTCAAAACAAAAAAAAAAAAAACAAAAATTATCCAAATATTTTCGATTGGGTGATGAAGTATGAAATTCCTAATAATAACAATAATAATAAAAATAACAATAACCATAACAATAATATTAATATTAATAATAATGGTTAAGTGTTGCCGCAAAAACGAAAATTTTAAGTTACCATGTATTGCAATGAATGAGTGGTATTATGGCATGGGTCAAGATAGACTTGTACAAAGAATGCGTTAAAAAAAACATTTTTTTATAGAAACTTCTTTGAAAGAAACGAAAAAAAAAGAAGAAAAATTATTTAAACGATCCTAGAGAGGTGGTGGTAAATGCCATGATGGTATTTATAAGATATGCTGGAGGATGAATTTTTATTTTTTGAATTCCAAAAACAATTCTATGAGTATAAGAGATTTATAGTGTATTGATTGTTTTTATTACAAGTATTAAAATTGAGAAATTATTTTTGTTTTAAAAAGAAAAAAAAACTACTTCTAAAATAATTTCAATATAATTTTATAGGAATTATTTTAAAGATTTGCTAAATGATTCAATAACCTCTTTTCATCATAGAATATGAAAGTCTTTTGATTTGTAAATTGTATGGTAAGTTTTAAAAATTATTTGAACTATAAATTTCCATTAGGTCATAAATAGGAAATGCATAAAAACTCCTGTGAAATTCAATCTAGATTTTATAAAGATGAAATAAATGTATTAGTTGTAAAATGACAGTTAAAATATTTGTATTGTGAGTTTTCTTAGTTGGAAAACTTCATAGAAGGCATATTACGTAATTGCTTATTTAAATTAAGAAATAATTACCATCAATATAGCAAATTTTAATTCAGATTGTCTATTAATGTTACGTTAGATTACTGATCTCTATAGTTCATAACTGATATACTCCTATAACTTAGAGTTTGGAATCAATCTTCCTTATAATAGCTGAAACTATTACTTTCAAAAATCACCCATATTCAATTTTAATCAATTTTACGATAATTTTGCAATATTTGGGTAAACTATTTCAGTAATTTCTTTTTGTGATACAATACAGTCTACTATTCTATGCATGTTATATGTAGATTAAGCTGACAGAGACTTTAAAAATATAACAATGTTTATAATTATTTAATTTTATCTTACGTTTATGTACTGCGATGGGTTAATAATATTTCTCAATTTTTCGAATATTCTGAAAAGATCTGCAACATTCGATCGATTAACCACCTCCTTGTTTTCGATTTTAGTAATATGCTTTAAAATTTATAATTTTATGTACTAAAACAAAATTAATCATATGATTTTAGTTAGAATATGTCTCTTCATTTTCTGAACTATGATTTGGAATTAATTATGATTCTTTAGCTACTTTTTCAGTAATTATGAAATTACTCATTGTTTTTAAAATTGTGAAAAATGCTTTTCGAGGTAATAATATTAATCGGGTATCAATCAAATAAAATTATTTAATCTAAGGATAATAATTTCTCTCTAAAATATCCACTATGAAAATTAACGGTAGAGTAGACTGTACATTAATTATTGTATTATTCGTATCACAAATAGAAAAACTTAAGCGAGAAACTTTAATTTTAAAAAATATGTTTAGGGCATTTTAATTCATTGAATTATGAATTTACTATAAATGAATTGAACTTTCTTCAAAACAATTGATGAACTAATCTCACTCGTGACTCTGAAACGAATAGCATAAAGGTTGCGGTTAGGTTGGTAAGAAAACTTTTGATACAAGAAGTCTTTATGATACAACCAGATATAAGATGACGTTTTATTAAAAACTGTGATTTTCATTGTGCTTTATAATACTATGATTATGTGACTATAAAAAGCAGAATTAAAATTAATGCAAAATGAGGACACGGAAAAAAATAATGAATTCTTTAAGTTATTGTAAAGATTGTGATGTTATTCTACGACAGTGGAGTCCAATATTATGAATATTACATTTTGAATAAATTTTTTTTCAACACGGCTGCTATTCGATATATTATATCAATTTAGAAAGCTCAGTTCATTCAATTAAAAATAAAATTATCCTTTTTTATTTTCATTTTGTTCTAATTTTTATATTTCTTAAATTTGCATATCATGACACTCATCCAAAACTGGATTGATACAATTCGATTATAATGTATATTTTATTGTCCCCATTAGATGATAAACCTTTCTGTCATTATAAGATCGTTTCCACTTCACATTATTATTATCACAATGTTTCATGTGTCGTCATCCTTGATGCTGAGATCATGTTAATCATACTTATAATATTTTGACTGTAGAAGGAAAGAAGAAAAAAAAGATTAAGAACGAGTAATTTCTAGCTTGGTATGGTATTTTTTATAATAGGTCAGTGATGGGAAACATTTTGTGATGGTATTTAGAGTCATCGAATACATTATCCTTATTATTTATGGATTTTTTTTTGCATTTTAGTTTTAGCTTTCTGCTGTTGTATTTCTTGTTAAAAGCTAGCAGTAGTTGATCTGTCAAGTACACGTGATCATACGTCACCTTTTATTTTTCTATTTAATTTTTTTTTTATTAATAGCGCATTTATTTTATAAAAAAAGACAGTGTATAGTAAGAAAAAAGTAAAAAATTTTTAACAGTCTCTGTAGGTGCATTAAGACGCACAATCGATTTAGTATAATGGTGTATTTAATCTTAGAAGTGCTAAATGATATGAAAAGAAGTTTTAAGTTAGTTTAAAGTGGTTGGATAATAGAAAGCACAAATTAAAGATTTTCCAGTTAGTATCTATAACTTAAGTTGTCATCTCCAGTAAGTATCTATAACTTATGTTGTCATCCACTTTATTCAACTAGCTTCAAGAATCCAGTAATTCTAGTTCAAAATTTTTATCTTTCACATAAAGGTTGACAACTTCTGTAATAGATAAAATAAAGATGCAAAAAAAAAATTACCATTATATTATAGGGTTGAAGTTTCAATATAATATAATCTTTAATTCTTCTTCTAGAATTTTTTATGAGGAAACAAAATTATTCCTTTTTTATGATAATTTTTTAGTTATTTTTTGTCTCTTTCCAATTTTTTTTATATATATTTTAAATACAATGTTAAAAATAAAATCAACTGTGTGTATTTTGAAATAATAAAAAAAAAAAATAACAAAACAAAAAAAATGCATTTATGCCTGAACATGAAACAATTTCCGCTTATGACATGTTTATTACCCAAATGAATTCACTAAAAAGGAATACAGACAAAAAAAAACAAAAATAAAAAGAAATAATAAAAAAAAAAACACACAAACAAATATGACACAAACATACAAGCCTCATGATTAAATAACAGAGAGAATATTTAGGATAATATGAAGAGCAGAGACAATTGCATCAGTGAGTGCAACTCCTATGTCCCAATGGGGAGTTTGGGTTATTTTTATTTTGTTATTTTTGTAATATTTTTTTCTATTTTTTTTTTGTTAAATTTTATCTTAAGGCTACGTGAACACAGTACCTTTTGGAGTATACTTAGTATATCTTAAGAAAAGTATCGTCGCTCGTCGGGCAATTCTTTTAAACTGTCAGCACCATTATACCTTTTTCCTTTTTTTTTTGTTATTGTTTTATTTTTCAAGGAATATTTTAAATATGAAATTGCAGATAAACAAATCGGAAATTATTAATTTTTTTTTGTTGGAAAAATTATGGTGGAATGACATAACAAAACACATTTGGTTTCTCATTTTTTTTTTTCACAATAATATTGACATTTCTGATATGCCTTAAATTGAAGTTGGGACTAATTACTTTTTACAGTTGTTTGAATTACGATATTTTATCTGACAATAAAAAAATTTCACCTGAAGACACATTTAAAATCTCTAGTATAACTTAGAATGAGTGATCTACTTGAAGCAGATACCAAAGCCGAGCTAATCAAACTGAATGAAATTGCTAAAAGTTAGAGCCTTATGCTGATTATAGAAAGAAATAGATTCACTAAAATTGAAACAGTGGCAAAATGATTTAATTTTTTTTTATAATGTTAATGAAAAGTCTATTATCGAATTAAATTTTTTGGCTTACTTGAGTCAAAAAATATTTGTAAATTCATTTGTGTTAAGTTCACTGTTCAGAAAAATGTTTTTAAAAAAATATCCTCTACGTCAGTATAAGTTATCTTTTAAGTCATTAGTTAGGTATTTTTGTTCTGTGGGGAAAAGCAACAGGGTTTTTATTGTAATTATTTTTTTTTTGACGAAGAAGTCATTAGGGTAGGAACGAATAATCATTCCAACATTTTTTTTTTATAGCACTCTATTTTAAAGTAATTTTCTCTTTTGTCAATCTTTGCGGCAAGTATCATAATATTACTGCTACGATGGAAGTAAAACTTTCCTATGTTGTATTTTTAATTTCATCAAAAGTTATTATTGACTCCAAGCGCACAATTTTAAACCATAAATTCGTATGAAAAAGAAAAAACAAACAATTTGCTTCAATTTAATAAAAGAAATATTAGGAATATAATCGGTATATTGACAGGTTGCTTTTTCTTACTTAGCAAGCAAGCAAAGTGACTGGAACTTGTCAATAATAACAATTGTCGGATCAGTGAAAATTTTCGAACTCAGGACGACAAAAACTAGGTTCAGGCGGTTTGGGAAACATTATATTGGATTACCTCATATATCTCGAAGGTTCGTTTTTAGAATATCCACAGAGTTATGGGTCACCATTACAGGTCCAATTTGTATTTGTTTTGTGGCGAAGAGAGCCACTATAAGCTCACACGTCATCTAGTGTCAGGACGCGATAGACTGCTTTTACCTAATCCCTTTTGAAAATACTTATATATTTTAATTCATAAATTACAATATGGAAAATTTTTGAAGAAGTATATATGTCAAAGTTTTTCACATGATTATTAAAATAGTTATCTAAAAATTTTACCATGTGACTCACTATATAAGTCTTACAGACAATTATAAGATTTTGTATGTAAGCACTATATGAGAACAAAAATTACGTAAACGAACATAACAATATATTCAACTCTCTGCTCATTAACTCGGAAACACTAATATTGTGCGGAAAGACGCCAACACAATATCTTTATTTTTGCGAAGGATATGATCTTTTAAATTTTTTAAATTTTTTTATGTTTATTTTATTATATTTTTTTTTTATTAAGAGAATATTTAAGAACAAAAAAAAAAAACAAAAAAAAAATATGTCTTTTTATTTTTTTTTCGGCTTTATTTAAGGTTTATTGAACTTTTCAATATGCCTGCCTGCCTGCCTCATCATGAACTGGGGGGGGAAATAAATTCTCATCTTTTCTTAGTTTATGTTCTTCTGTTTTTTGATTTGTTTTTAGAATAATTAAGTGTTCTTTTTTTTAAATTTTTTAGGTAGAGATCCCATCATACTCGTATTTATTGTATATTTATATATATATATTTAGAAGCTTGTAGCAGATAGCAGTATACCAGAGAGTATGGAAACTACCCGATAAATATTGATGAGTTCGTGCTATTAAAAGCTGAAACTGAAAAAAAGTGCATATTGCACGTTTAAATCATCATGCACTTTTAATAATGCAATTATGAATTAAACAAAAACAAAAAAATAAAACAAAAATAAAAATATTTAATATTTTTATGTTTTAAATTTTTATTTGATTGTGGTTTTATTTTACTTGTGGTTTTTTTTATGATCCAATCGAAAAAAAAAACACAAAAATTCAATGTAAGCATAAAGATAAAATTTTTACAATAGATTTACATTTTGTGAACGTGCTCTGAATTATTCTAAAGTTTTTTTTGAAAAAATAATTATAACAATAATAAAAAACGAAACTAAAAATTGGGGCTTATTTCAAATATTCATTCTCTAAATATATTAGTTCACTTAAAAGGTAGAAACTGATGAACCAGAACAAAAATAATTAATTATTTTCGAATTGCTTTTCTTCAATAAGTAATTTAATTTATATTGATTTCTTCTATTTTTGAAGTTTGAATTACTCTTACAAAAACAAAAAACGTTCTTAAGTACATAAAAAACATTTGGTTATTTATTTTTCTAATTTTTTTTTATTTTTAATTTGGATTTTTAATAATTTTCTAAAATTTTTAAAATCTTAAAAATCCTTAAAAAACTTTAATATTAATTAAAAGTATTTTTGTTTTTGTTATTCCGTTTTTCTTTTAAATTTACTGTAATTTACAGCAAATGAATTTTACTGATTTTTCTTAAACCAAATTTTATATTTTCATACTAATAAATCACTATGTAGAAGCTGCAAGATGAATGTAGATCTCATAAAAATTTTTTTTCAGATAGAAGAAAATTATCAAAAGAGCCTTCTACTTCTGTTCTATGTCCCGGGGAAGAACGAAGTAAAGAACTGTGCCGACTTTAACCCACTAAAAACTCCCATCCTTTTATTAAAATTAAAACTAGTCTTTAAGACCAACCATTAATACCATATTGGCTCTATTACTTCAGATATGTTTAATCAAACAAAATTCCATGAGGAATTATCCTAACACAGTTCGAACGGTTTCATCCGTTTAAGTCTTCACAACAAAGTTTTGACTGCCAGCTAAACGTGAAACTTCGACGTTGATATGTTGAGAGAGACTACTTTTATGGCGTACTACCAATTTTTTATTTCGTCTTTTATGAGAGGAACCATGAGATCCCTAATATGAATATCAGCATTGCGAACAAACTCTGGGCCATTAACAATGCTTCGCAATACTTTGTTTTGGAACGTTTGGATAGTTTGAATATGTAGTTATTTAGTCCAACTCCATATTTGAATACCGTATGTCCAGACTGGCTTTAATATTTGATTGTAGATCAAAACTTTGTTATACGTCGGAAGCGTAGATGTTCGTCCAATTAGCCAATACAAATGTTTGTATTTCAGATCCAGCTTCTACACGAAAAACTTTAAAAATTTCACAAACCTAAAAAATAGTTTTGTGAATAGATAGATATTTAGTTTATCATATACTGATTTTTGTTTGTGTGTTAATTTACGTAATCTAAATTTATATTATATCTTTAGACATTCCCAAAATTAGTGTATATTGAATATGTGGAGTAATACCAGTGAATCTGGAACCATGCATTTTTTTGTTGTTTTTATATAATTCCAAGTCTATAGGATGAACACCCTAACTGCTTTTAGACAGAGATTTGGAGTATACAAAAGCTTTTTCTGTAGAATTTTTATGGTATAGTATAGAGTATTTTATACTGTAGACTAGTTTAAATGTGGAAAACTAAATTTACTATAGAGTACTTCGCCTTCATAATAGCATAGTTCCATTTTATTTTTAGTGATAACCAAAGTTCTCAACTATTTATCATTTATTATTTCCCAATGATAAATGGTTCTGGACCAGGTCGAAAAATCCGAAAAGCATTTTTTGCCTTCGTCGGGAATCGAGACTGGGACCTTTCTGTTAAAAGGCAAGCGCTCTACCTACAACTCAACCCAACGTGTTGTACCCAAAAACCAATTGATAATAAGCTCATAATGGTCAGCATGCTCATGACTTTGATCACATTATCCGTGCTTAAATACACATCAGGGAATACAGGTAAACTAGATAATATTATTGAACCATTAAATTGTTGATATTGCCACAAATACAACTAGATGATTCATAAATCACGTTAAGTTTTTTTTACAATGTAGATCATCATTTATGAATAGAAAAGGGCTCTAAAGCTTGGCTGCATATTAATATGATATATAATTAAAATTAGCCCGGTAAAATTTTCCATTGCTTTATATATTTTGAAATCTATATTGAATTTCGTTAATTAGAAATACTATTTTTTGAATATGGTTTTGCATCTCATTAATGTCAAATTCTTCAGTCTATCTTATTGTTTTACGTTCTTAAATAGTTATGATTATAACATAGCTTTCCAGTTTTACTTTCTTTCTTATCATATTCTTAGAAACAAATACACTTAATAACCCATTAAAAACAATTTAATAATATACATACTAACACTGCCTCCATCTCTAAAATATATATAATATAATCACTTGAACCAATTATTTCTTCTTTTATAATAGCCCCTCAGGATATAATTTTTATCACGTATACTCGTATTTATATACCTATAAAGTTTACCATGTTAAATATCCTTTTAGGTTAAATTAAAGATTTAAACTTTCATTGTTTTTTTTTTTTTTGCAATTTATGTTGTTTTTCAAAATTAAAAATTGTACTTTAATTTTTTCCTTTGAAATGATTAAGACCTATAATTCACATTTAATAAACATACAGTCAAGTACACTATTACAGTACAATATAGATACTCTACTTGCTGTCATAATTCTGATTAAAATATAGATAGTTTTTTTAAATATTATTTCGTTTGAATTTTTAATTTTTTTTTTTAAATTAATGGAAACTATGTACTTACAATATTTGTCTGTATGTAATGTACACTCAAAATTACAAAGAATATCAATAAAAAATAAAGAAGCGAATTAATATGCCTTCTAGGCTATTCAGTAGCACTTAAAAAAATCTATATAGTTAGTCCATCTGAAAGTACATACAACTGAATGAGAAAAAAAAATAAATTCGTGATATCAGTTGTATTTAACTATTACCTATTACTAATCACAAATAGTAGTCTGGTTATTTTGATGTTTACAAATATCATTGAAATATTAGAAAAGAATTATTAAAGAATTTCAAATACTACATAGGAAAATATCTATAGATCATGTTAAAAGTAGGTACTTTAAAAAAAAGAAATGTGTAAAAAGGAAGTTGGAATATTGAATTCCTTTCGTTTAAAAACAAAGTAAATAGAAGAAATTCAAGTTATTTTCAAATTTTAATACAAAAATTGTTATTGGTGGAAAATTGATCAAGAAGTTAAATTTCTATGCGGAAAATTTTTTGGAATATTCTTAGGGAACATTCTAGAATTAGGTACGCTTATACTAAAATATATTGTGAAAATATTTATTGCATCTATGAATAATAACAGTACTCAAAACGAGATACGTAAGACCAAGAGTCTGAAATTTAATTTGGAATAATAATTGTCCGTTTTGTTAGTAAAAAAGTAATTGGACGCAATTTAAGCTGTATTTAAAAATGAAGTAACAACACATTTGAACCAACTAATACTTATCTACTAACTGTTTAATATTTTAAATCAACTGAAAAATTAAAAAAAAATACTATTAAACTAATATATAATTTTGTTGAAGTGCTTTTGAGATAATTTTGAAGTACTTTTAAATACTGAAGTACTATTGAAGTAAAATTCATTTCAATTTCATAGCATAATTTATTTCCCATAATTAATTCAAGCAAGCTACAATGATTTATTCTTAATTAAATTAAAAGCTAAAATTATAAATATTTCAAAAATAATAAAGAAAATAAATTAATAATAAAGTTAACAAAATTAAAATTCTTATATTTAATAATTTACAATAAAAATGAAAATAATTTCAATTAAGAAGACCGATCAAAAAACACTTACCACAAATTTCAGTTACACAAATATATATTATCTTTTAATAATAGTTTTGCTAGCGATAAGTTAATGTGCCCCTTAAATGTGTTCCAGAGGGCCATCATCCTATTAATTGGTTCATATTCACCATAATTAGTGCGATCAAACTGAAAATCTTATATAATAAAACGTAAAATCCTGCTGCCAACATGCCGTAGCAACCGTTGCTACAACAAAATCAAATAAAAAAAAAAAAACCTGTAAACAAACATTTTTTCTTCTCTGCTGCGTTTGTTTATGTACCAACCACAATATAAAAACAAAATCAAAAAATAAAAAGAAATGTAAACCAATTTTTTTTCTTTTAAAGCTGCGTCAATGCAGAATGAAAAGACTTCTAATTGTGATATTGTGAATTGATTTTTAAAACATTATTTAGCTATATGTTTAATATGAATAATTGTAAACTATGAGCACATGTATATTAATAAATATATGTATATAGTTATATTTTATTTATTTCATATTATGAATAAATTATTGTTATTGGAGATGCTGTATGAAACTATAAATACTATGGATAATAATTTTGGATTTCAATTTTATTTTTTGAAGGTTTTTGATCAAAATATTTATTTTATGAAGCTGTGTATTAGCTGTGGTAGATGGTGATCTAACGAATTACCAAACTTTGCCAAATTTAATCGAAGTTCCTTCGAATATGATTTGCAATAATTGTATCGTACAAGAAATTTTTAGAGATAATTTAAATGTGTATAATTTTGCTAGCTATTAAAAAAAAGCAATACTTTGCCCAAAAATTCTGATGTTGATACAATTAAACATTTTGGAGGGAAATGTAATAACTTATTTTAATGCCGATTCCTACTGATGATTGCGGTCAAAATGATGCAGTGAATTCCTGTAGAGTTTTTAAACGTCTATATGGAATGCCTACATTAACTTAACTTGATAGTTGGTACTTTGGTAGTATAATAATACTACTAAGAAAAGCTCTAAAATTATATTTAATAATCACGAAAGTCCTTCGCATAGCTATATGTATATATTTATTCGTAGAATAGATTTAACTACAACGGCCACAGAACTGCCATTTATTCTTAGACGTTGACAACTCCCTGTTAAATTGGCATTTCCTATGACCATAAATAAGTCATAAGTAATATTTTTGATTGGGGTAAAAAACATTTAAAACTTAAAGCTGTCTGAAATCTTTTAAAACATAACCTCATTTGACCCCATCTCAATATTCACACCAAAAGGTGTATAAGTTTTCAGCGAACTCTGAACATATGAGTAAAATGAGCATGGTGGTAATAAAATGCCTGGACAAGAAAAGTTTATGGAATGAGCATATTTATTATATTTCTAACAATGTTGTCAAATAGGTATTTTGAGTCGGTGCAAGTCGTATTTGTTTTCGCAGGACAGGCTAAATATCTATATATCTACGTAAGATCAAAATTTGAATACAATTCATATATTGCAGTTTCATTCATCACATTTTTCTTTGCATATCCAGATGATACTATTTTTATTCTTATTACTTTAATATGTCTTGTAAATTTGAAGAATGAATATTTCTGAACAACGGTAATATGTAGCGTGGTTTCTTAATTGTATTACTTTGAAAATCGTTGTATTTTTGGACCAATTTTCCTATTTTATATATATGTCGACATTTCGTACTTTCTTCGACGAAATAAAAACCGTTTCTCAGACAATTCTGCCGAGAAAAGCACTGTAGAATTCTTATTCATTTAAGTTGTTATTCAACCTAAATACAAGGGTAATGCAATAATATACTACAAGACTTGTGTGTTTTCAAAGATTAATAGGGTTGACAATAAATTCCATCCAATGTTGCTACAAAACTATATACCGTATAATATATAATATAAATAGCAAATCCCTACCAAATGTAAGATCACAGAATATAAGCTTTCTTGAGTCAAGCATAAATTGTTCCAAATCAATTTGCCATTATAATTTTACTATTACAAAATTGCAATTATAAAAAAGAGAGTAAAGCTTTGACACTTATATTCAAAACGCGATCAAAAAATGTATAACCATGATGTTTAACTAGTATTGAAGAATTTTTATTTTTTGTCTTATATTAAAAGTAATTTTTCCATTACTCCTATCGAGTTCCAATATGAATTAGGAAAAAATAAATAGAAAAGAAGAGAGAAAATAAATATCTGTAAATATTAAATAGACCGTGATGCGCTCATGCTGATTCTATGATTTACTTAAAATATACACTTTTAAATTTTTTTTTATTTTATGTTTCTTTTGTTTTTTTTTTAAATCGTATTCGAATAAAAGGAGTTACTTATTTGATGATTGTTGGTCGCTCGTGTATATTAATAATATGTAATGTCCATAAGAGCTGGTATTATCGATTCCACAGTTATTAATCCTAGTTGTAATCCTAATATTTTTCTTCTTCTTTTCTTAATCTTTTAATAATTTTATTTTATTTACTGGGAGGTAAATCGAGTTTTAATCTAATATTATTTAATATGAATAATAATAAAAAAAAAAACAAAAACAAAAAAAAACAAATTTTATAGAAAAAATATTATTATGTAGATTATATGTAATAGCTTTGTGATTAGGTAATTGTCAGATAATTTATCTTTTATATACAAAAAAAAACTAATAACAAAAATGAAAATTAAGAAAGAAAGTGTCCATGATTTAGGTTTGAATTATTTTCAAAGGAAATCCGCAGGAAGTTTTTCGTTAAAATTTAATTTTTGCTTGTTTTGTATTGTTAGATTTTTAATTAAATTGATTATAGTAAAGGGTGTATCGATAAACGCTTTTTGCTTACTGTTTTTGGATAAACTTTTTGAATTTAGGTATTTTATCACTTTTAGTAGCTTTCCAAATTCGTTAGAAGTTGGTCTGGTTAAAATTAGCTAAAATGGCTTTCGAAAGATTTTGGGCTGTGTGGGGACAATCTTACACTTGCACGGACATTATAATGTATGAAATCAACGCTATTATCTGGCAGCGAGACGTGGCTTATAAACAAGAATTATACAAAAAAATTAGGTCTTTGTTAACAAATTATTCGCAAGGATTTGTTAACAAAGACCTGCATTTTATGCAAAATATTCTCGCCCAGAATAATTAGAAGCAATTAACTGAGTGAAGTAGGAGAAAAAAAAGTTTTCTAATTTGTTTATTAAATATTATAACTATGCTTCATTGTGAACACTTTTAACCACTATCTTTCAATTCGAAAGTGCTAAACAATATTGCTAATGTTCGTTTTAATTTTTTTAATCAAATACACCAAAACTATCGCTTTTTGGCAATGGCCGTGATGCAATAGAATTCCAAATTCTAGACATTCTAACTGTGAATGAATTTCCATAGTCAATTTTATAAGAAATATTAAATCAGGTTTCAATGATTGTGACAAGCTAGCTAGTTACTCACAACAATTAACAATGGAAAGTACTTATATCCCGATAACAATGTTGACATTTTTGTTTCAAATTATTTAAATTTTTTTAAACTCAAAAATTTTTTTTTTATTTTACTTCTCATAAAATTTTTTCAATCTCATTTTATTTTACATCGAATTAATCAGGAGACGTAAAATGAACGCGTGAAAAATTAACAAAAGACATTAAGAAATAAACCACGTAGGACAAGTAAAGATCCAATCTTGAACAGCAACGAATCTAAAAATAAAAAAAAAAAATTAAATTATTTGTGTTACCTTTATTTCTGTTTAAATTTAGTTGATACAAAAAAAAAAAAACAAAAAAAAAACCAACTTTACAACATGATGGTTCAACGACTCCTACGCAAAATTCAAGAATCATTTAGAAAAATCCAAAGTAAATTTATTCTTCTGTTAGTTTGGTACCTATAGAAATTGGTATATGTATGTATATATGTAAAATATAATCTGCAAAAGTTGAGCCCTATATTTTATATTTCACCAAAGATTTCCACAAGAAAACGAAAAATTTTATGAAGAGGATAATAACACAAGGGAATAAAATAACAACAAAAAACCAAAAGAGGTGAAAAAACAAAAATAAATAAAAGTAAAAAATAAAAAAAAAAATTCAAAGAGTCTAGTTAACGTCCAGATGAAAAATTTTATTTTATTATCAAAGAATGGCTCGTTTCAGTGAAATTTAGTGCAATTGAAAAGTAGTTGCAATTGTAACAATTCGAATAATTTTTACTTTTAAGTTGAAAAAAAACCTAATTCAATGGTATCTTTAATGGCCTAGTATACTTGTATAATAATGTATATATATATACATATCGAAATATATAAATATATATATACATATATATTTCAGAAATATTAGCTTCGTACCAATCATTATCAGTGCACTACGAGTACGAACACTAGCAGTAGTTATAATAATAAAAACAGCTCAGCTACGTGTGCAATTAAAGAGTTGCACACAGTTTTGTTCAAGTACTATTGTATACATACATAGGCAGATATACAGATTGACCGCGGCATTCATTTAATTCTTATATTCGCACCTTTTGTAAGACTGAACATATTATTTTATCCAAAAAAAATTTCTTAATTTTTTTTCTTCTTGTTAGTATAAAAGATAATATGCGAACAATGTGAAGTTTTTTTTTTGTTAGTCAAAAGTTACTAAAGTTTATAGTTGTGATTGTATAGATATTGATAATTACAACAAAAACAACAACTAAAAATAGCAACAACAACAAAAAAACATTATTACAATCATTTTTGACACCTTCTTTTCATTTCGCTTTTTTAGATTACGCAAGAACAGAATGACTGGAGATAAATGTTAAATTATTTACAAAAAAAAACAAAAAAATTTAAAATATAATAATTTGCGTGTATTTTCGGCATAAATCCTTTTTCCCAATTAAGGTGAGCTCGTGAAAATTTATAGTTAAATTAATTAAAAAGAATTATGGTGGGTATTTTATTAGTGAATCAAGACTAACTGACATAAAATAATTCAAAACAATAATATGTCAAAGAAATTTGAATTTTGTGGTCTGGTATTGAAAATTATTTTTTATATTATCTGCACTGGTGTTCAATAATTCGGGCGTTTGTATTGCAGTGTTGCAACTATGTATAATCTTCCAAATGTATGTAACATACCTTTAAATTGTGCGAAATGGGTGGCGATCGAAATAATAGGTTAAGGGTTCAATTTAGGAGATCTATTAAAGCAAAACATTTTTATGATGGCAAAACTGTGACACTGTCTCCCTCAATGAAGAAGAAAACATCTGAATTGATATAGATGATTAGAAATTCTAGATAAAACATTGGGTATCTAACCGATAATATTGTATTGCACATGCACTTGAACTCGTTTTTGATTTTAGTGACAAGTCGTGATACTACAAGACTGCAGTCAATTTGGCCACTTATATGAATAGCCTGAAAGTGGAATGCATATAAAGTAATAAAAAACCCTACTCCCTACCCGCGATTTTGATTTTAAAATTATATAATGATATTTTTAGAATCTCGAAAAAAAAACCAACTCGGCTGATCGATTTCACTTTAACGATAATGTATATGTTTAAATATTTCTTTCTGTCTTTCTTTGTAGTTTTTCTTTTGTTAGTCAGTCAGGTCTTTTTCTTATTCTTTATTACGTTTACCTGAATTATTTTAGGTCAGCTGTCCTGCATTTTCACCACTTTGAATTCAACTTTATCAATTCGGTTTTAATCGCGCGCTATACTATGTTTTTGCTGGTCAAATTGTGTTTATTGTTTAGCAACAGGGATGGTGAGCGCTTTTTATACAATATTCTCTTCGTTTTATCGTATTATCACACAGCATTAAGCTCTCATCGTTTTTCTCACAGTGTTTCTTAGATGCCAGGTATTTTGAAAGTTTATCTCATATGATTTCTTATAGTGCTCAAACTTTTCTCAACATAAAGTAATACTGCATGTCTCATATATTTTGTATAACAAATTACTGTCATCATTACAAGCCACTTCGAACATCTATCATTCATACGATTTTGAATAGTTTCCTCAAATTTTTCCATTTCCTACGACAATCGAATATCTAAGCGTTCGTGCCCAATACTTCTTTGTAAAGATGTGCTTTAAATTTTTATTTAGACTTTACTCGACCGTGTGCTAATTGTTATGAAATTCTTACCATTATAATTCTGCTAATTCGAAAACCATTATTTTCTAATTTCTGATTTCAAATAATTGCTTTTGATTGTAGCCACTAGTGATTCTAATACAAGTATAATGTTATTGGCATATGTGTTTGTTCATAGTAACAGGTGTTGAATATAACTTGCAAGGTATGTCAAATATCTGATCGGTTTTCTTAACAATAGTTGTCTAACAGTTATATTGCCAACATAATACTACTTCTGCCTCCATGCCGTTGATAACTGAATTGCTATAACAATATGAAGTGGTTTAGCCTAACGCATCATGACTATAAAACTCCACCACTTTAAATCAAGACGATATCTGACGATATTCGTGCAACGAAAATTTATTTCAGGGTAATAATTTAACTTTGAAAACTTAATTATTAAGAACACAAAAAAAGCAAAACTACCTAAAAAAATTATTTCAGTTGTTAAGTAAATAAGAAAGTTCCTTTGGAACAAGTTTTCTATCTCCCTTTTAAAATTGTAGCTTAAACTGTTTATTATCAGACGAATGAATGCAAATTAACATTCCTTCAACTAGCAATACACAAAACTAATTCAATTTTATTACTCTCGTATTGAAACAGTAAATAGCTACAACTGTAAATCCTAAATTGCTATCATTTTAGTCGCAAATCTTTTCTGTCATTTATAATTTAATATCGATACTAATAATGTTATAAATTTAATCTTTCTCTCATTTTATTTTATTTTTATATTAATATGAATTCTTATTCTTTGATATAAGTCTATTTAAATTTTTAAAACTATATATTATTGAACTCCTTATACATATACACATATTGCGTAATTCTTTGAATCTTATAAATCTTTTGAAAGAATTTCTTCGAATTGATAGGTTGAAAGTGATCTCTTAATAAACTGTTATCTCTTAATATCAAAATGATAATTTCCTGGCTTTTTATATTATTTAATCTAATAATTAAAAGTCAATCAGAAATTGATGTCAAATCGATATAAAAACAAAAAAATATTTTTTTCTTTCTTATTTTTAATTAAAATATAATTTAATTTTTAAATCTTCATCTTCATTCCTACATACATATATGAAATATACCCTTATATAGATACTCTCTTTCAAATATTTATGTTGAATAATAATTATCTTGTTAATAAATCTTTAAAAATACTTTTTGACATAATATAATTATTATTAAGTCGAAGAACGAAAAAAAAAGATATATATATATATTTAAATAATACCCTGAGGAGGTCAAGATCCGAATGGGAGCTATTTAAGTAGTGCCATGAGATATTAAAATAATATTGAAGAATTAATTTTATATAAAAATTTTCTAAGGATCAAAACTTGTGATCTTTTTCAATTCATTTCTTGAATAAATTTTATAAAACTTGAGAAAATTTATTTAACTTCACCTTCATTAATAATATTTATAACTCTATTGAAAGTCAAATTTAATTTATCTATATATACATATAAATATATATATATATATACCTATATATACGAGTAATTCCAGCTATACAAAAAAAAAGTAAATAAAAAAATCATAATTCTGATCGTTCCAGTTTTTTTTTTTTATTTTTATGCAATTTTAAAATTTATTTTTAAAGTTCCTCCAGTTATTTTAAAATGATATTACACAATTTCTCTAGACACCTACCAATCCATTCGATTTGAAAAAAAAAACAAAACAAAAACACACAAAAACGACATTTCTAGTCTTAAAAAATCGACATAATTTTACAGATTTCATCTCATCCCATTTCATCTCATCTATATTATGTATATATTTGTTAGTCATATACGATCTCTCAATAGAGAATCAACTCTAAAAATAGTGTTGCAATTGAATAACAACAACAATACAAGAAAATTGCATCACTCACTCACCAACAGAACGTAGTTAAATTAGTTTGTACGCATTTCTTTGCGTATCAATTACCGCTTATTTCTTTCTTTATGTTCGCTCATTTTGCAGTAAAATAAAAAGGTAAAAAAAAAAATACATAATTTATAAATGACAGTAAGAGAAATACATAATATAATGTATACATATTCCAATCCAATATATACCTATTATTTAGAGAAAGAGAGGTAGTATGAGAAATAAAACAAAAAGTTAAATTAACCGGTTCAAGTCTGTCTCTAATCTTTCTATTAGTAAACTATCAACTTAACTGTTCTTAATTGCATAGAAGAACTTCATACCATTCCATTCCAGCAATGATTTAAACTAGTCATCCGGCCTTGATTTTAATTCACCAATCTACCAATAGTAATTTTTTTGTTGTCAATTTTCCTGTTTTTGTTGTTGTTCCTTTTTTGAAGCTGGTAAGGTGACTAAGCTGCAAATATTGATAGATAAGTGTATTCATTATAACTTGGAAATAAAGTTTGTAATATCGAATTGTATAATTCGAAAATAAAAAAAAAATATTAATATTAGAATTTGAAAATTTTAATTTATATCGGATTTAAAAGCAGCCTATGAAATTATTTGAATTTTTTTTTTAGAATCACCTTTTCGTGCTTAATTAAGAACAGTACTGCAATCTTACACTACAATATCTACAATATTTCAAGTATTTATTTAACAAATTACTGGCTTATCAACTCATTAAATGAGGTAGTTTTCCTTTTTCCTATTGTCAGAAACTAAGCCTTCGTGAATAGAATAGTTTCATTTTTTATTTAATTTGTTACCAGATTACACTCTCAAAAAATAATTGCCATTTATCATGTATATCCCAATGACAAAGAAAAATTGGGTTAAAGGTCATACTAAAAGTATATGAAAGTTATCAGTACTGATAATAATTATCAGTGAGTGAGAATCTTGACTTATAGAAATATTAAAATGTATTCTTTGCAGTGCAAGAGCTAGAATAAGAGTTAACCAAAGAGATGTATAAAATCTATTGAGATGTCTAAAGGTTTGTTACGGTTACTGCTTTAGTCGCGAGATACATAACACTTTCGTTTGAACTGCACGAGATCTCTATATTGAATTACATATGGCCTTATTTTGTGGTACCAGAGGATATATGCTGCTGTCATCTCCTTAAAAACTGGTAAACCAACTAACTACAATCGTGATATAATTGCTGAATAGGTACAGAGAAATGTGAAAATTCTAATGTCAAATTCAAAACGTATATGATATCTTATTTAATGTAACCTTGAATAAATGTCTTGGATTAAATAAAACCATTTAAGTCCATATAAGTGAGATTTACTCAACTATCTTAAATATTTGTTCAGCTACAATATTAGAATATGACAAGAAAATCTTCGAATTCCAAATTTTCAAAATAAATAATAGAAAAAAATACGGCTTCGTTCACTGAGAAGAATATTTGTTCCGATATATAATGTAGTCGTAATACTTCGTGGAAATTACATACATAGCTTAAATAGAATATAAACTGCAAAAAAAAATGTGACGCAACGACATGGGTTATGATGTTTTTTTTTTTTGTTTTATAATTGGGGAGTTCTAAGTAGCCGCGACCTCTTAAGATCTATTGTACTTCCCCGTCCGTTTCAGAATTGCAGGTCTATGTCCTTGATGAAAGTTATTATTGCCTTGATGTCAAGGTCAGAATCAGGCGATTTGTATCCCTGAAAGTGTTTGCATCTTTTTCTACAGCGTCACAATCAAATAGAATATGGGAGGAGGACTCCTCCTCTTCTAAGCAGAATCTGCATCTATCTGTGCTCGGTCTAGTCTAGTCTCCCTGATTATTTGGTTCAATCCATGAATATTTAGCTTGAAAAAGAATTTGGACTGCGTAAGTCCTTGGCAGCTATCACATATGTTCTGGGTTCCTTTGGACTCCCACTTGGAAACAATTCCTTGTAGGTTGGCGTTTGAACGAGCAATACTTGGCTCTGGTCCCAAGAATTGACTCTTCGCACCTGTTTTTGCAAGGACATCTACCTCTTCATTGCCCTGTATTCCTTCATGCCCAGGAGTCCACATAAGAGTAACTCTGTTTCGTTCGGCTAGCTTTATTAAGCATTTGTAACAGCTATAGATAAGCTTTGATTTAAAAATTGGGGAAGCCAGAGCTTTTAAAGCAGCTTGGCTATCTGAGATTATGTATATGTTGGCACCTCTGTGACCCCTTTTACTGCACTGTAATGCCGATACCTCGATGGCATAGGTCAGCTTGAAAGACAGTGGGATATATGCCAAGTGCCGCGCTAAACCTTAACCTTGGTCCAAATACCCCGGCACCGGTTTTCTACCCGATTTTTGAGCCATCAGTATACCATACTGAAGCTCCTGGAGGTAAGGCTCTTATTAAACCTTCGACTTCTTCTCTTTTGGGTATTAGTGCAGTGAAGTTCCTGCGACAATCAATTGCCTTTGTCATATAGTCTGACATTGCAATTGCTTCGGTTCCCAGTTTAGTTTTCTGCAGGATCATGCTATGTCCTGATTTTTTGTGTTTGAAATTGTTTGTTAGATGCAGTCTTGTTGCTGTCATTCCTGCCGTCTTCATCAAGTATAGATGAATCGGTGGGAGTTTCAGAATTTTTTCTAGAGCTAAAGTTGGGCACGTTTTGAATGCCCCAGTAGCCCCAAGACACGCTATTCTTTGTATTTTTGTAGGGTTATTACATGCTTTCGTCTGTTCTATTTTTGGCCACCATACAAATGTCGCGTAAGATATTATAGGTCTTATTATAGACTTGTAGAGCCATACAGTCATCTGTGGAGATAATCCCCATGTTTTTCCAAACAGATTTTGACATGCAAAAAATGCCCTGTTAGCTTTTTTGTTTATGTAATCTATGTGAGGATTCCATGACAGTTTACTGTCAAGTATTATTCCTAGGTGTTTTGTTTCCTTTACCATTTCGATAGCAACTCCGTCAAATAAAGGCGGTTGATAGTTTACTTTTCTTCGATATGTAAAAAGGATGTTGTTTATTTTGTGTGGATTAATAGTCAGACCCACGTTTTTGCACCATTTGTGCACTATGCTTATAGCAAATTGCATTTGTTCCGCAGGGTTACGATGTTAGTAACTGATGTAATTATATACCAGCTGTACCCGTTGGCTTTGCTGAACCAATTTTGAAAAAGGTTCATAGCCGTATTTATTTATTTTTGCTTTTGGTTTTTGAAATATTCCTAATGGTGGGCGAAAATTATCTGGCAGCTGGTGTTTAAACCAGAATATTAAAAACGGTAAAATACGTATTTATTTATTGTAGAAAGTAAAATAGTAAGTGAACAGAAAGTTTCAGGTTTGTAACATCTTTGGTTTGTAAAATATTCTTGGCTTGACTTGACTTATTCGTATAGGAGTTCTAAGATAGTAATCCGAACTTGTTATTTGATAACAGTGTGAAGTATTGAGTTTGCTCTCTTATTTCTAATTAGCATATTATTATTTTTTTCTCCCTAAGCTTTTAATTTCGTCCTTTCGCCAATTAGCATTTTCTGCCGATCATAAACTGTTTCATTCATTATAAAATTTTCCAAATTCATGTTCTGGTTATTTCCACAAAAAACATGCATCACCTTCGATTTTTCAAAGCACTCAATTTAAAAAAGTTGTTTTTTCGTCTCATGTTGACATTGTGATTCATTACCTGTTATGGGACTCTTTGCCCTAGTATAATTTTTTATGTATTGCCCCAATCGTATAATATCGATAGTAGTAGTTATGTCGCCTAAGTACTAATCAGAAGGTCTGGACTTAAGTTCCGCAAAAATATGTATGCTTGAAGCTTCTTCTTACGTTCACTGTTCATAAATAATTTTTGTGAGAGCCATAATATAACACCTTACTTAATATACGAAATGTTGGTTCTACTTATGCTACCAAAAAATATGAAAAATGTATAATAAGCAAGTCAGAAACAGAAGTTAATCGTTAGCAAATCTATTGAATAACAAATAATATAATTTATTGCTCTTTCGATTGCCAGTTAATAAACAATTTTCTTTTTTATTTTCTAAAATCAGTTCAATTTTCAATCATCATTATTATTGTCATCGTCGTGGTTATCGTCATTATATGGTCATCATGGAAGTTACTTGAATAGTTACAAAATATTTCAATTCCAGAAAGCAAATACCGGTCCAATGATTTTGTTTTTTTCTTTTTTTTTTTAAATATTAAAGGTTAGTGTATTGCAGTAAAAAAAAATGTTCATTGCGTGAATTCAACCCGGCCATAATTTAGTACCCGTATTAAATAGAGAAAAGTTTAATATAATGTTCTATTGGTATTACGTGGTTCCATCATAATATTACGTATATACTTGTATACTCTAATAAATACAAAAACAAAATAAAAATGATGACGGCGTTAATGAACCATCATAGAAAAAGTTCATATCTACAAAAGTTCCTGTTAGGATGATAATAATTTAAGTGCGTGTGCACAGTACATAGCTATGTACGCATAAATTGTGGTATTCAGTAGTTGCAATATAACAGAAAAATAAAAATAAAAACAAAAATATTAATTTTATACGATAAAAAAAACGTGTATTTTCCCAAGTTAACTAATTGCATAATTGTTAAAGAGTGGAAATTATTTTTCATTTTCTTTGGTTTTCCTCACTGTTTTTTTTTTCATTTCTTATTTTATTTTGATACGATTCGGTTTTCCTTCATGCGAAAATTTAATTCAGATTTATCGTTAAGGAAGTTAAATTATAGGCATAAGTAAATATAATAATGCATGGTTATGAGGTACTTTTCACATATACCTATCATTATAGAGATGGGGTTAAAACTGTTGCAACAAAAGTAAATATTTAATGTTAAATTATAGTTTATAGATGTATTCGTACATAATACAAATATGTTATAAATAAATATAATACAGAGTGTATTTAGATAACAAAATGTTTAAATGCTACAATTTAATAAAGTATTGCTGAATAAATATGTCAGCACAATTGACCCATAATAAAACTTTGCTTGACTTGCTACTAAATTATTTGTAAAGCATTTATTTTGATGAAAATAAGTTTGCTGAGGAGATGAAAAGTTTATCTAATCCGTAATCCATCGTAAAATATAATGAAAATCCATCGTAAATATCAAATTTTGTTAAATAAAATTTCAAATTCCTCTTACATCTTCCGGCCAGTATTTTTAATTAGGTTATGTCCATTATTTTTAATTAGGAAGCATCCAAGCATCAGAAATTTCAGTTCTGTTATGTTATTTTTTGGCGCTCAACCAGATATTTTTCGGTTTGTGTTTTTCTTCTTTCTGATTTTTCTATGTTCCTCTACACCATGTGTTTTTGTTTCCTATAAATATTATAAGACCATATACTACCTAATAAAATTCTTTTTAATATTTTTTATTAGTAAATTTGTTCTTTGCGTGAAAGTTAGCATTGCAGGTGTAGTATATTGATTTTTTATATTTTTTTTTATTGGAAAGATTAGGCACAAAAATTTTTCATTACAAGAAATATCCAAATATCGTTACAGATTTGTCTAAGGTAAAAGCAATGTAATTCTCACCTTCGAAACAATCAAATTTTTTATAATGGAAATAAACAAAAAACTTTCGTGATAATATGATAAAAATATTTCTATCGCGAACGATGTTGCGAATTATTTTGGATTTTTAAGCAGAAGTACAAAATACTATACATCTTCTAACCTCCTATTAATATACATACAAAGCATACATTCGCCCACGACTTAAAAATTATTTCCTACATATATTCCAATTACGGTTCAAACAATAATGACGATGAATTGCAATGGATAAAGTTAGTACTTTACAGTTCAGATGTAGAATAGACTAGTTAGTTATTAAGAAAGTACGTTATAGGTTAACAGAATATTAGACATCATTCACTGATTTATAATATTGACTTATTTAAATCAAATCAGAACACTACTGCAATATTTTTTACTTTTCAATTTAATCGATTAAATCAATTCAATAAAAAATTTGTCACCGGATCAAGGATTCTGTGCAATTCAAAATTTCTGTACGATTTTTAGCTAGGTCATGAACGTTTTCAAGAATCTTGTTTTGTCTTATATTCGGGATTTTGAAATTTTATTATCTTAATGTCCTAATAAAAGCTGTTGAACGATATTAATAATGATTAACAGCTTCTATTCCAATACGGAATACATTTTTCTACGAATCAGTGCAATAATAAAGCAAATATCTTACATCAGCAGCGTTCATGTTGCACCACTCTGTACTGTATGTTACATATATGTTATATGTATACATATAGAAAAATATGAATTCTTTTCATGTGAATAAAGAATTTGATAAAATTGAAAAAATAAATATTTTAGAGGAAGGGAATGTATTTTTAATGTAAATTAATAGTTTAGTCTAAAGCTCCTCTAGGTAATTAAGAATGCATTGTAAATAAAGTAAAAAAAAATTTCCTTTTTCCGGTAAATTCTGTTAACTGAACACACTACAGAATTTTGTTTACAAAGAAATCGATTTTGGATACACAACAGTTTGTCGAAACTCAAAATGATAATCACCCATATTATAACGAAATCAGTAACTTTCAATTTGGTGTGATTGAATATTTCTCAAATAGTTTTTACAGAATGTTTTATAAAAGCATATTTCACAATTTTGACATTTGAGGTAATATTTGGGTTAAATTAGCAAATACACATTATTGTAGAACATATCTAATACTATTTATATAAATTGCTTTCAAAAAGCCTGCATGTATTAGTTTACACAACATCTGATATATATCCTTTTTACGAGTACTCTGATTGTGTGCGCTTGTATTGTACATATCCCATTTGGGTATAGATACTCATTTTATTTTATTGTATTTTGTGTGGATCAAAATAAATTTTTATTTTATGTTTCCATTTTGATGAAATAAATTTAATCGGTTATTAGCTCAGTAGTTAAAGCGCCATTTTAATATCGCAAATTTTGTGTAAGTTCAATTTTCTGTTGAGTCGAATTTTTTTTTTCTTTATTAAAAAAATATTTTTTTTTCCTTTAATTAAAACACTACAAAAATAACTAAATGAATTAATATTTAAATTTTGCAATTTAATAACAATAAAACCACATTTCCCCTTAAAACCAAACTGTATCACTGTGTAATCATTGTACGCAATGTTTAAAAATAAATCAAATTTTTAGCAACATATGCACCACTTAGCAACATTAGAAAAATTCAAACAAAAATTCAGAAACAATTCAGATTTTAATTTTTCTAGAGCGTTCTAGAACAGTTTATTGAGCAAACCTAATAATTGAAAGTATTAATGTAGCAAAAATACATACATATGTATTAATGTTTATGGATAATGTACATACATTTTTGTTAAATTAAAAAAAAATATATTAAAATCATAAATTTTTGTGTTGAAAGTTTGTTATTCTTACAAGAGTTCTGACTGTAGAATTTTAAATTAACGTCAATGGTTTTTGTCCTGAATATGTTCGAAAGTTTGACCCTCTCAAATTATTTATAAAAACTTTTGTAAAAAAATCAAATAGATCTGATTAGCATTACTACAGTAGGTGCTTTATCGGCATCACGATATAAAAGGCGCGAAGGTGCCGCAGGTCTTTAGTCATATTATATATTGAGAGAACCTTAAAAGAAATAATTTTATACACTTTTCATAATTACAACGCCTGGCTTAGTCATAATTGAAAGACATTTTTGTCTTAATAGCATGAAAATAAATGTCTCATAGACAGTAATAGTCTCATTTTCTACTAAAATTTTCCAACGGAAATTCAATCAACCTGATCTAGCTTAACTAAATGGGTTTTGATCTTTCAATAGTAGTGGGTAGTGGTAGAGTGAATTCTTTCTTCGAATATTTTATATAAAAAAAAAACAAAATAAAATTTTTATATTTCGATTTTATGAACTGACCGCCTCCGCATAATATGTTTTATATAGTAAAATATTGATAATAACTATACAAATTGAAGATGAAATAACTGAAAAATAAATTTTTAAATTGATATCAATATCAAGTAGTGATTGACAAATTTTTGTACATTAATTCAGAATCAGGTTATTGACTTCATTCTTTTTCTGTAATTTTAAAACGTGTGTTTATGTAAACTTATGTTTTTCTATATAGAGTTAATTATTATTTATCTATTATATTTATTTTTAAGTATTGGTAAATGCAAAAATTAATATAAGAAACAAAAAATAGTAACTTACTTCCTGGCTGCTATATACTTGAAAAATATTGTAATACACTGATTGCGTTTCTGAGCCGATTCTGGAGAGCTTGAGCTTTTTTATATCCAGCGATACTTAAGCCCTCCATCAAAATTATAATATATATTGCCGATGGCTATGAATTCAAAAACATTCCGCATTCGGGGTTCGATTTAGAACAATATTTTAGATGGAGTATTTTGTTTCACCTAATTTTGTATCACTTAGTAATTTGTTACTAAATAATTTCGGGGAATTATTAGAATTAGAAAATGAATTATTGTTGAAATGAGAAACTTGAAGCATGAGTAAGATTGTTCCTATTAGAATTACTACGGGTGTTAATTTTAGAAAATTGAAGGTTTAGTTTGAGTATTATTGTTCGAATTATCTTTCTTCATTGGAAATAACAAAGCAAAATATCTTAGGTGTTATATTTCTACAGGATACATACATAATGTTGAACTCATCTTTTAGAAATTTCCTTCGTTAAACGAGTATGGTACGCCTTTGACAAAGATAGATGAGTTATATTTGTCGATTGAAGAATAATTGCTAACTTTAAGTTTATTTATTCTTTCATTCCATTCGTTTACGGCCCATTGAGTTCCAAGCTTATGTAGAATAGCTTATGTAGAATAGGATCAGCATGTAAAACTTCAGGATCAGTTTGCACAATTTCGTGATTAATTACATTATCAATCTCATGGCTAGTTTGAGTACTATATGATTAGATGAAATAATTGTACCAACTGATTTCGTTTCTGAATTTCGAAGCTGTTCAAGTATGGTCAGTAGAAGAGAGTTGGAAGAGTAATGCAATTATTCCAGTTTCGCAATAGCAGAATTGAATTTATTTGAAATTAATTTTTCAATTGCAGAGGAATCTAGCTGTGCATAAGAGTGACTTGGACCAGCCTCTATAGAATCCCTTAAGCTATTTCCCAGTTCTGCAAATAAATCTTCCTCCAGTTTTTATAAAAATTTATTTTCTAGTGTTAGAGTAAAATTTTTGTATAATTGTCGAAAATAGTCGAATATTTTCATTTAAATTTTACTGATATGCTTATCATACAGATATGCGTATTTCGTCTACTAGTTGCTCTAGACTTCTTCAGTGTTTCGTACTCGAGTACATTACTATATAGCTCGAACTATTGTTGCATACAAGGCCAAATGATTTAGCCATGTCTTGGAAGACGTTAGAATTACTATTGATTGTTAAGTTAGTTTTGGTGACTAAACCAGCTTTCTCATTTGGTGACTGGTTTGTGGATATTTTCAAACAAGCTTCTTAGTAGTTCTTCGTAATTCTGATAATCTTCACAAATAAAGTGGATTTCATTCAACATGGTTAAGTGAATTTCATTCAACAGATGATATAGTTCAACCTTGTATTTTCTTCTTACATTACAGGATAACTATTAGGGAGCTTATATATATATATAAGTATTTTTTATATTCAGTTCTAACTTACTCTTTTTTATTGTTAACAATTTAAGTCTCATGAGTCAGTTCGAAACAGATCCCTTAAAAAACTTTGAAAGTTAGTTAATTTAAAAGGAGTGAAGCTATACCAATCCACAGCCGACACAACACTAGACCACGTGGGTCATATCGATCCCCTTCACCACAATACAATTCCGAACTGTACCATTTGCCCAATATTTTTTGGAGTCATGTAATATTTCATTGTAAATTTAGAATAAAAAAAATAGAGGTCGAAATCAATATTCATTCAAATATTTATTTTACATTTTATAAGTATGTTCTAGAATCTTTATTCTGGGTATAATAGCATAATTTTTGTATTAAACCAATCAACATTTTATTATATGGTACTGACTTTTATTTTTTGCAATAAACATTTTTAAGGATGTCATTTTCAAAAAAAGGTAGGTCCAAATCAAATTAGTTTTTGATTAATTTCCGAATGGTTGGCAGGTCTATTAAAATTTTTTTTTAATAAAATCGATTTTTTATTATGTTCTTAGTTTGTGTTCTGTCAATCTTAATAATGAATTAATAAATATTAAAATTGAATTGTGTACTTTTCAAATATCTCAAAAATGTCAATTTATCTATGAATAACATTTAAAAATTTACAAGCCTCTAAAAAACGAATAAAAAAACAAAAACTGAAAATAAAACTTTTCGAAACCTACGCGGAAATGCGTCTGTCTGTATTGTAATATAAGTAACTAAATTCAATTTTTTATTTTTTTTATTTTAAAATATCTGGGACGCACCTTCTTCACCTAATTATTCTAAAGGTATAACATATAATTTTATTATTCTCCCTATAGATTTAATTCCCTAAATTATAAATGGTTGAATATTTTTAATTTTAGAAAAGTTTGTTTGCAACTCAACTCGATCAGAAACTCTTGTCGTTTGTTTAATTTTTTTTTTTAAATAAATTCCACACCCATAAATTGAGAGCAGCTCCGTTGAATTTATGATTTTCTATGCGGTTTTGATTTTTTTTGCAAATTTTATTTACGCTACATTTTTTTGCAATAAACCGTATAGCTATATGTTATTTTAATGGTATTGAATGCCATAAATCAAATATTAACATTGAGATTGAGGAGGAAAACAAAAAAAAAATCAGCAAAAATTGATTTTCATTGAAAACAAATTTTGTTTTCAAATCCTCACCTACTCTTTATTCGATTTAAATAATATAACAACAAAAATACTTAAAAGTGTCCATTTCAAATTTTTATGAATCAATAAATTTGATTGAAGTTGATTTTTAAATTGAGTAAAATTGCAAAACTTGTAAAACGATTTAATTCTCTTGTAACGGATGTCTCAAGTAGAGATGAATATTTTAAAGTTGTTTCACGATTTTTTATTTGTCAATAACAACCGCTTGCAAACAGAAATTCATTTTATTAATCTGACGGAACATAAATTTCCAAGGGTAATATTTCGCTAGAAAAATTTAAATTGATCGGACCATTTTTATTGTAAGAATCTTGTAGGTCTATGAAAATTCAAGAGAAAATTTTGTGTACATTTTTTAAAAGTTATTTTTAAGGAAGTTAATGCTAAAAATATGATATGTTACCCGTTATTGTATATATATACATGCCGTTCTATATGTATACATATAAAGGTTTAACCATATAGCAAATAAATATAAAACGACTTCGAAGACTTGAACGTATGTTATCAAAATGAAAGAAAATTTTAGTCAATACAATTTTTTTTTCGAATTCTACTACAAATCTGATAGACATGTTTAAAATAAACTAAATATATTTAATATAATTATATAAAATATTAACATTATAATATAGAAAATAATTAAATATAATTAAAACTAAGAGAATTGTGATTTTTGTATTTAAATTAATATTGTTTAGAAACCACTTAAAATGAAAATATTAATTAGGTATGTATTCAATTCAGACGAATGGTCAATGATTAATATAAAATCAAAATAATCTAAAGATGATGTATATATCTAATTTGTGTTCGTGGAATTGGAAATCGTTTAAAAATTATAATTCAAATGCAAAATTCAAATTACAACACAAAACATATATTTATTTTGCTGTTATAATGTCAACATTTTTTTTTTAAATTAAAAAAAAATTTCCAATATAAAAATATCGATGCATCCAAATATCGAGTTTATAAATCGATACAATAAATGCAAAAATATTTTTTACATCAAAAAATCTATGTTATTTTTTACAATTTTCCACCTTGTGTTGGAACACCCTTTGTATTTATTTCTACATACTATATAGAAAATTGAAGTTCAAGATTTTTTCCTTTTTTTTAAACGTTTTAAAATTTTCTCCTTCGCCGATTGTATTTTTGTTGAAATTAAAAAAACAAAAAATTTAATACTTACGAAAATTTTATATTTTGTGGGTGAAATGGATACCAATGTAATCCAATAATATCTCTTATCCAACCCAAGACACCATATAACTGTGATCAATATGTTTAAATTCAATTAACAAACATTTTGTGTACTTTGATTTTGATTTTTTATTAGGTTGAACGTTTGAAGCCGAAATTTTGATCTCCAATGTGTATAATGTTTTAATAAGTTTAGTTTAGGCAAAACATGATAATACAGGTTATTAATTGCTTAGCACTGTCATATTTGCAAGCACGCCACAAAATTTGGATTAAAATTTAAAAAGGAATAATTTGAAATGTTTTTTTGAGTTCAATAACATTTCTATTTTTTAACTCATAATTTATTTATTTAACTATTATTCTATTTTCATCTTTTTTCTTTTTCAAACAATTAAACAATTTTCTTGTGTTAAAATACTTTACCATTATTACACCTATTTACAACATTCATTCATTCAACAAAACAAATTATTTAACATTCCAATGTCTATCAACTTAAATAAACACACTTTTATTTTTTTATTTTTGTAGATGTTGTTGTTATTATTCTTGTTTTGGTATTATTTTTGTTTGTACGGTACCTACATGTAAGAGGAACTCATCAAATAATTATTTTGCGTATTGATTTTATTCTACAATCATTTTTGCTACCATCGTTTCCATTCTTATCTTTTTATTGTTGTAAATTTATTTTTTCTTTATAACGCTACGCATACAACATTTTCCAAAACCACTGTTGTCTAGTGTTAGAATTTTTCGAAACAACAAATGCAACAACTGAAACACATATATACATCATAATATAAATATATTATACGTATGCATAATTTATAAAAAAAAAATGTTGATTCACATAATTTGCATGCCTTTGGCAACCAGAATCAACAAAGATCGCGATATAAACAACAACAACAATTATAGCAGCAGCAAAATTTAAAAGAATAAACAATATTTTGTAATCATTCAAACTGCAACAGAATTGTTTACAATAGAATTTATACAGCAGCAAATAGAAGCAAAAGAAAAGCCATTTAAAAAAAAAATCAAAACAAAAAAAATATAAAAAATCAAACAAAAGGTTGTCTTCTATAAAAGCCAATTTAAACAATAGCTTGTACATTCCTTTAAGTAGTAGTAGTTGTAGTTGTTACATTAGTAGTCTTTTTAAAAATAAGATTTGATCTAGAATTGAGCGACAGGCGCTATGAATTCAAGTCATAAATATTTTGCTATCATGTAGGTGTTTAAGTTCTTCAAATGAGTTTCTGACAAACAATTAGTTGCATAGTGGGTTCATGATTTAACATATAACATGTCTAAGTATCTATTGATAATATAAGGGTCTATAGCACGATATCCAATTATAAATTCAAAATTAGATATGAACTGAATGAATCTTAGTAAAAGTTTTATTCCTTGGTGGTGATTTGGGGAGCGTAACGAAATCTCGTCTCTTAACCTCTAATTTTTCAAAACTGCTTTTCTCAAAATGTCGTTAAGATTTATCTTAACTATTCTTAATATGTGTAGCTGCTGGTTAGATACAAAAAGGGGATTCCCGCTTTTTCCACAATAATTACAACGGGGTATGCTCCTTTTTCCTCAATTTTTATTAAATTTAAAAAAAAGTAAAATTAAAAAAAAAGGCGAGATTTTTAAAAACGATATTTTAAAAACAAGATTTTGATCAAACTACATTTTCGACCGAGATTTGGAAACCGACCCTATGATTAGAAATTTTAAAAAATATTGAGCACAACTGCTAAAAAGCAGACACACATCAGTCAAACTTTTGGGCAAATAATGGCCAAGAATTGAGCGGTAGAAACTGTAAGCCAACATCAAACTTTTAAACAAATAATCGACGTGTCACACTGAAATGAAAAATACAAAATTATTTAAAATGATAAGTTCAATGTTTATATGAATTGAAAACCAAAATTCAAAGGAAGGGGAGGTGACAAGATGATGAGGTAAAAATAATTTCCATCTTCTTGCATGATTGCAAAACATGGAAAAATTCTGCAAAAATGAACAGGAAACTTCAAGTGTGCCTCCCATCGATATTAAAAGTTTTCTCTTGTTGTCTGATTTTTAACTCCATTAGGGCAAAGAAATACAGTCAATTCTAAAAATGCCTGGTTTTATTTCTTCTACTGTTCTATCATTCAATAACAATTAATTTTGACTCTCAGTTTCTTTGAAAATAATAGATGAAAACCAAATACAATATCTTCAAGTTTGATATCCAAACGGATTTCGGTTCCCTTTGCAATTCTCAAAAAAACTTAAGTAAATAACTACTTGCTACTTTATTCGCCAGTCGTTTGGGCTAGAATTGCACATTAACAATATAGTCGCAACCGTCTACTTATGGAAGAATTTCTTTATTCGAGAAATACTAGTGATCTGTAAAGCTAAGAACTTAAAACCTGAACATTTATTTGAAGAACACTTTTTAGAATTTTCAATGTAGAAATTATTTTCCATTGAAATTCCATTTTAATTTTTGACTTAAATTACTAACCCTTTGTATGTTATTAAAAATATTACTCTTGGTTCTTCAAAATAAATTTAAAATAAATTATCTTCAAATTGTAGCATTCCATTTACACACCAATAAGATTGGTTTGGTAAATTATTTATTTGGCAGTACCAAACCAACAAGGTCTTTTATAGTGTTTATTATTGAATATTTTTCTATAAATAGTTAAGCTCTAGTATATGGTATGAGTATATCACTACGTGTACTTAACCATAAATTTACATATTTGAATAGAAGTTAATAAGAGACTCATTTATAATAGAATAAAAAATTTATAAAAATTGTATGTATATATATATATATATATATTTGTTAGGCAAGCTGTTGATCCTAACAAAATATTTTATATAAAAAATGTTGGCTAGACAAATATTTCATAAAAAAAAATTTAAACTGTCTTTTACATTTCGCTTGTATTTTAATAGTATGATGGCATTTATAGATAATAATTTATTTTTTATAATAAACTTTTCTGCCTCGTATTGTATTATACTGACATCAGAACAAAACATCTCACAACTGGCTGATACGACTCTTTAATCGATGATATATAGAAGATTTAGAATACTTGAATAACATGATCGATGAACATATAGCAGAGCTTTTGGATTTCGAACACTAGTGTGTTATAAAATGTGTAAAGACAAAATTTATGATCATAAAAGAAAAAGATAGGCCCACATTGGTACAAAAACTTAAAATTCTGATAGAGCGAGTTTCAAGCTTGAAATATTTAGGTTATTTGCTTCGTAAAGATATAAGCTACAATAGGAGGATCAAATTCAGAATAGAGAAGATGAGAAGTACTATTTGCACATTCAAAAAGTTGTATGCGACACAGATATTAATATCAATCTTCGTTTGCTTGCCTTATCTTACATTAAAAATTTAGCGTAAATGAATTAAAAGTAGCATAGATGAATTAATTCAGCTTCCAGCATTGTAAAATCATCTCTACACTACTGTTAAAATTCTAAAACATTGTTCTAATAATACTAATGAATTAAATCATTAGAAACCAACAGTTAGAATGAACTGCAAATTCCAGAAAAGCTTAACGGATTTTCCAACTAATGAGATGAGTTTTCGTAATTCTTTCTTACTTTGGGTTGGTGTCTTAAATGATATATTATACACAAATTGTACATAATACATTGGCTACAAAATTATTAATAAAAATTCAAAGATAAGAACAAAATCAAAAAAATTTTACTAAGAACTGCAAAGTTGAATGAAAACAAAATTTACTCTGTCTCAATTATTAGAACGTATTTATAGTATGGTGGTTTGCTTTTTAAGATAATAAATATTACATTTAATGTCAGCAATTACAATAGTATTTAATGGTTTATTTAGTTTGAACTTACACATTGTCCGTTTTACTTGACATTAAGAACTACAGCTTTACTGAATCGGAACTATACTAACATTTTTATATTCATTTACTTTCAAAATTTAGTTTAATTTTTTTCTTTTTTGCATACGACCTGATAAAACACCCTGTATATAAAAACAAGTAGAAAAATTATTTAGAATCATAATAAAAATAAAAATTTACAAGGAGTGTATATGAATGTACTGGAAAACTATTATTCTTCTGACATTTTCTTTCTTCGTCTATTTCTCTTTTACTCATCATCTTTCACCTTTTCTTTTTCTTTTAGATAGAAAAATACGGATAAAGAAACTGAAATAAAAAGTGCATTCATTTTTTTATTTTTTGCGCTGTTATACTCTATTTTCTATTCTAGTTGAATGTGTGAGATGTGTTGTGCCGGCTATTATTGTTGCTCCTGTTGCTGTTGCTTTATTATTGCTACTGCAATATTTTAGTTACTATTCTACAATTTTGTGTTATCTAGATAATATGTATTTTATTTGATTTTTATTTTTACCGTTTTTATTTGCGGTTTTCTTGTTCTAACCAAACCACGAAGTGTAATTTCCTGGCAAACTTTTTACCGTTTGTTTACTTATGTTGTATAGTTTTTTGTTCTTTTTGTTATTATGTATATTATGCTTTTATATATTCTAATATTTTTTTCATTTGTTTTTGTTATATTATGTTGTTTTTTTTTGTTTTGTGCCTATAAATTGGCTTAAAGGTGAATTGAATAGATCTGATCACTGGCATTAGCAATCGTTAAAATTAAACAAATAGGAGAAAATCTTAATTTGTTTCATAGTTGATATTGTTTTTTTTTTGGTTTAGTAAGTAGTTATATTTTATATTGTAGTATATTTTCATTTTATTTATTTATATATCTTGTTTTTTGTTATTTTTTGATTTTTGACTTGTTTTTACTTGCATTTTTTGCATAATTTTGGTTCATTTTATTTCATTTTTGAATTAGTTTTGTTTTTCTTCTGTTTATTTATAAGTTTTCGCGGTTTTGGATGATTGGAATATTTTTGTTGACTGTTAGTTTATTATTTGATGATTTTCAATTTTATTACTGTTATTGTACCATTGGCAATCGAATGATATAATATTGTATAATATAGTATAATACTTACCTTCGTTTATATATTTTTTTTTGTTTTTTGTTTTGATTATTTGTGAATTGTTGTTTTTTGTCGGCTGAGGTCTGAAATTGAATGTCTATGTCATGTTATTTGGTTACAAAAATGCAGTATTTTATTTGTATTTTCTTTGATTCAAATAATGAAGAAATAGTTTTTTTTTATATAATAGTTTTGCAGATTTTATTAGAGAAATTAATTGGAAAATTGCATATAAGACTTATTTTAGTTTAGATTCTAGTCTTCAAAAATAATTTCGAACTTTACTTTTGTGTAATATTAAACAAAACGGATCAACAAAATAACTCCCCACCAAATTTTATACAAAAGTTGGACTTATTTCATTATGAAATAAATCCCAAATTGTGTGACTTATTTTATTTTTTTTTCCTGGGAGTTATTTCATTTTAACATTAGGTTTAATTTAATTTCTTTATGATTTGTTTCATAATGAAATAAATCTAAAAATGCGTTGAAATTATTTCATTTTCAATTAAATAGTGGAAGTTATTTCCTAAAAAGGTGGGAGTTATTTAACTTTCTCTAAAAAATATCAATTCTAATAATTTGTAATAAATTTTTTTGTACTACAAAAACTTATTACTGTTATAAAAACATAATTTAGATAAATATTCTGGAAAAGGGAGATATCATATTTTTTACATCCCACTCAAAAATCACTGGTAATTAATTTTTCGTAATGAAGTAATGTGAAACAAATTATTTTATTTCATTAATTAAATGAAATAAATGGGCCGTACCACCCGCGACTGTGAGACTCTCTACCTCATTATATTTTATTTTGTTCTTTTTTTTAGTATGCATACTTGGAAAAAATAGTTAATTTTTGCTTTTTTCGGAATTTTAACTTCCAATTCCGATTTAATTTTTTTTTTATGGAAGTTATTTCATAATGAAATAAAACCCATTGATGTTGGGAGTTATTTCATTTTTAAAATTGGGAATTGTTTCATAATGAAATAAATCCGAAAATATGTGGGAGTTTTCTTCATTGTTTTTAAATTCGGAATTATTTCAGAATGAAATACTACCAAAATATGGGTTATTTCATTTTCTTTTTGGGAATTATTTCATTTTATAGTGAGAGTTATTTCATTAGACGTTATTTCATTGGGAGTTATTTCGTGTTTGGAGTCATTTCGTAGAGCCAGACAAATGATTATTCAGTAGAATATTGTTCATTTTGATTTTATTTATTTTTTACTCTGTGTAACATTAAAATGGGTCAATATAATGTTGAGATGTATAGTTAAAGTTATTTGTCTTAAAAATTTGAAAATTAAATTTATACAACTAAAGTAAGTTCAAGTTTTTTATTTCGAAAACAATTCTTAAAGATTAGATGAGGTCTTGTAACAAAAGTTTTTCTGATGTTGTATCTGTTATATTATCGAACGATTTTATTATTTTAGGGATCATATTTGTGGCACTTTAATACTAAATATTATGTAACAAAATAGAACTGTGTTTCTTTCGTTTTATTCTTTATTTTCTCAACTTATAACTATTATTAATATCTATCTAATCTTAAAATAAGAATGTAAAATTATTATTCAATTAATTTTTTTATATAAATATTTACAAGAAAAAAAAACCTAGAATTCTATATTATTGCATTTTGCTTATATAAAATCAATCATTGGAGATGTGTTTAAATGATTGCTGGGATATTGCTTATAGAAAAATTACATGAATTTGAATTAAAATTCTGAACTAGAATAAATGAAACGGAAAGTAAATACGTAATTAAAAAAGGTTAAAAATAATTTTTTAACAAATAATTTATTATTATTTAAACACAATGCGTTTCATTTATTTTAGTACAGAATTTTTAAATTTAATTTAAAACAAAAATACTTAATTTGCTGATATTTAAATTCGATTCAAGTACATATTTATTAAGTACTATTTTTTATTTAAACAAAAACACTTTCATAAAAACTTTACTGTATAATATTTTGTACATATAATTTAAATTAGATAAAGGATGGCTAGATTATGTCTTTATAGTGTACAAGAAAATTTTTTTTAAAAAAACTAAATTCTAGTACAGTATAAAGCAATGCCTGTGATATGTGAATTAATATACATATATATATATACATAATATATGCAATAATTACAAAAATAAAGTACAAACGTTTTCTAAAATCAAATCTATGTGGATTGCAAAAGCTTTTCAAGAACTACAAACTCACTTTTTAGTACCATATAAGGCCTGCAAGGTCTTAAGGAAAAATTAAGCAATTTCAGGCAAGTGGTGCGACGTGTGCTGTATGAAATTTTTCAAATGAATTATGAATGTTAAATCGGAGCTGTGTGGATGGAAAAATTTCTTCAAAACTACATACTTATTTTTTACTACATAAGACCTTCAAAGCCTTAAAGAAAATATAAGGAATTTCCGATTTTCATTTATTAATGAAATCTCCTAACCTCTATTAAATTTGCAGTAAGTATTTTTTTTCAAATCCTTGCAGATCTGCCAAATTATAATCTTTTGACTTAATTATTAATTATGTAAGGAAAATTATAAAATTTAATTTTTTTAATTCTTTGTTGATTTGTAATTTTTCAACACGTTATATATTTCTTGAAAAACAATTAAAAATCAAAGCTTTACAGTTCAGTAAAATTGAAAAAATTTTTTTTTAAAGTATTTACAGTTTTTTTAAAATACTCATTACATTTTCATTTTTTATATAAACATCCTACTTTTATGTTAACTGAAAAATTTCCAAGAAAAATTACATTTTTTTGGTATATGTAAAAACTAATAAAAAACATTTAGTTATTTTGCTTAGCTTGAAAATTTCTCCGACAAAATGTTCTATTGGTAATATACTCCAGAAGTTTACCAAGAAGTTAAGTTTGAACTGAATTTTTACTCAAACAATTTATACTAAGACTTTCAATATTAATTCACAATTTATATCGGAATACAATTAAAGAAATGCATTAGAACAAAGTTCGGTTAAAGAAAGTACTGTGGTAAAATATTCTGAATTAAAACATGGTATATCGAGAGCATTCGGATGAGTAGACTATTAGATTTTTGACACATAGTACCTACCGATTTTATTTTTAATCGAGTATAAATATTTTGAAAATTATTTATAAAAAAAAAAAAATAATTGCTTTCGATAACTAAATTTAAAACAATTTTATTCTGTAATTAAATTAATAGAGCTTTAATTGGTAAATTTCTAATTTTAAATTTAGTACTATAAAAATATTACACTTCAATGTATGATGAGTATTATTGTAATTACATGTATTATTTGTGAAAGTTTAATTTGTGCTACATCTATGTACAAAATTAAATTTATAATTAGTACATTCAAGATTTTCTAGTATCATCATCACTTACATAATTTTGTTAACAAACAAAAATTATTTTTATTCATTATATTAATTAATTAATTAATTAAATAATTTTATTAATGATAAATTACTCTACAAAAGATTTGTCGTTTTTTTGTTTTGTTTATCTTATTTTATTAGTTCCTAATACTCCCTAGGAGTTTCTAGTATATTTCTTTCTATTTTTCTAATTATATTTTGCAATAGTTTTTTTTCTATTAAATTTAAAGCTACAACCAAAATACTTAATAGTAAATGAAATGAAATTAAATAATATCGTAAGTATGAAAAAGGTTATAGTAATATGTATCTGTTTTAACGAAACATTTTTTTCTCACGAACTTACCGAAAGAATACTGATAAATTTTCTAAAATAATATAACTTTTAACATTTAATATGACTGAAATTTAATGGCAATTTATTAACTGCATTTAAGCAGTTATTTCTATTATATATATTCAATTTAAAAAAAAAACTTAACGAAAGATATTTTTATGATTTCATAGATATAACGGATGAGGTATTTAAATTTACTTTATTGAAATATATATGAATTAATGTCGGAAGGGGAGATTTTTAAAATAATTTTGATTTTAATCTAAAAGCTTTAAATTTGTAAAAACGGGCCATTTATTATTAATGTAAGGCACTTAAATTTCGATATTTATTGATATTAAAGCCTATATTATCTCGTTTCGTTATATTTATTTATTTTGATTCTAGCTTTAAATCGACTAAAGATTCTTGAAAAGAAATGTTAAATACAAGATAAAACAGACTGCTGATTATCAAAATTATTTATTTATTAATTTTTTTTATGTTTTGTTACTCTAAGAGTTTTATTTTTTAAGGTTTTTTTTTAGTTTCTAGTAAAGTTTTTCGTTAAATTTTCTGTTGCCAGAATTGTTTGTGATATTTTTTTTTTATTACTAGAAATATTTATTATGTACTAAAATTAAATTTTATAATAACCTAATATTAAATACTATTAATAAGAATTATTTAAGATCACATAGAAGAATGCAGAAAATCATTTTACAATAAATATACAAATATATTCTTTCCAATGTAAAATGATTCGTTATTAACTCTTTGTTTGCGGAAGCGGATGGTGTATGTTGTCTAATTAACATTTATTATTCTGACTTTATGAATTTAATACATCATTCCTGGATGTACGGCTCCGCTACGTTGAAAAAATACATTCGGATTACTGCTTAATGTCGGTTCCAATGTGGTATATAGGTTAGCTTCATCGGGGCGTATGAATAAACCTATGAAATAAAAATATGAAAAAAAAAAATTGTATTGTTAGTTTTTAGTTGGAATTTTAATGAGTGCTTAAAATTAATTTAATGAAGAATAGAAAAGATGATGATTAAATGTGTGTTGCTTTAAATGTCATTTGATGAGTACTATAAATATAAGTTCATTTGTATATCAGTTTTATGTTTAAGTTAAATGTTGTTAGTTTTTGATGTATTGAATGTTGTTGCTTAGTTTCAATATCCAGTAGAGTTTGAATGTTGTTTGATAGGTTTTACTTCTCTATAATAATAAAAAAAAGGGAAGCTGTTACTACTAGAAGATTTCTAAGTGACTAAAACGGCGATAGGATATCATCTAAAGTACTGGGTAGGAAATAGTATTTATAACCCAAAATATAGCTGTAGTCTAATGATTTTCAAATATAAATATTATTCTTTTGAAAAACACCGACTAAATTTAATGCTAAAATATTAAAAATTCAGAAAATTGAATTGTCAAATATACATTGACGTAGAAAATGATACTAAAAAATATAGAGTGTTTTGACAACTCTACAATCACGTTTATATAAAGTGTCCAAATTCTCTATATGTATCTATTGTTTTATTTAAATATGCTACTACTTATGTAGCCATCTATTATTATACATTTCTAACCCCAATTAAATGTCAAAACGTTTTTATTTACAGTGCATTAAAAATTTAAATTAGTCACACTTTTTTTTTTTTTTTTTTTTTTTGTTTTTCAAAACCAGTTATATTTTTAAGTTTTACGTTCTAAGTTTCTTTGTTCAGTTCTTTGTACCAATATTTACAAGAAATTTACAAAAACAAAAACTAAATAAATAAATTAAAAACGAAAATAAAAAAATAAAAACAAAAAAAAATTATTAATAATAAAAGAATAAAAAAACAAAAATCGCAATAAAAAACAAAAATAAAAATTTAAGATTTTAAATTTAAAAAATTTAAATAAATCTTATATAAAACTTGAGAGAAACTTTTTTTTGGAAATTACAATAAAATACAAACCTTACCTGGATACCTCAGTGTTTGTGCTATTTGTGCTGGTGTTGAAGCTAATGAACTTCCAATTGCTTTTAATGGCGGCGGTAATGGCGATAACGGTGGGGGTGGAGGTTGTGGATAAAAACAAAATGGATGTGTCACATGTGCTGGGAAATAATGATACATACGGGTATAACTTGGTGGTGCTGCTGCAACAAGTGCTACACGATCTGTTTCATATTGCAATAATTTTTTTTTGTTTTTTTTTTTTTTTTTATATTTTTGTGATATTTTATTTGTTTAAAATGAATTGTGAAATATTTTACAAAATATAATTAAATTAAATAAATTTTTTTTTTTAATATTGTGAATTAAATGAAATTTTAATTTTATTGTGAATGATATTATTATTTTTTTAATGAATTAAAACAAATTTACAATGAACATGAAATATACATTTTTGTATATACGTTTTATATTTATTTCATGAACATTATTGTGAATTTTTTATTGTGAATTCACAATCAAATGTATACCCATCAAACAAAAATAAATAATTAATTATGTGCATAGAGATGAATGTGTGCATTTGTTATACCAAAAATTAAATGAATTGTGAATGAAAAAAAAACATTGTTAATTGTTAATGTTAATTAAAGGAATCAATAAATTAATATAATAATATGTAAATTTTATTTTAGAAAAGATGTAAAAATGTTGTAGAATAATTCAGGTAAAATAAGAACTCAAAAAAAAATATAGGAGGAAAAGAGATTTTTAAAAATTGGTAGTGATTCACACTGATGCAGACACTATTAACAGAAGCTCTATGGAATATGTCAAGGTCTATTACAATTCACATTTTATTTCTCATTCTATTCTCATAAATAATAAAATTATGCAAAAAACAAACCGTGCAAAAAATAGTGCAGAAAACAAACCGTTATTTTGTAGATACATGAGTATGCTCTTCTAAAAATTCTGTTTATCTTATTCAAAGTCGCAGAATAACTCAACATGCAAATCATCACCGACCCAAAAATATATGATATTTTTAAAACTACGATTCAAATTACGATGAAAATTATTCGTTTGTGATAAATTGACCGAAAAAGTAATTTCTTCGTACTACTTAGGAGTCCAATTCCGATATAGTAACTTAAATATACACGAAATAAATAAAGAAAATATAACTAATAAGGCGATGGCTATGTGATGTTTTTTGAACAAACAAATATAATCCAAAAAAAAAACTTTCGTAATACTCACTACGATTTATGCGGTAGAATATAGAGTGGACGCTTCACAAATCAACTAATTATTAAAATCTAATAAAACAAAATCACTAAGGTAAATTACTGAGAAAATAACTTCGCAACAAAAAACAATGTAAATATTTGAAATATGTACAATATCAACGATATTGTACGATGGACAAGGAGCAGAAAAACAGAATTGGAAGATGACATCAATTGAATTAAAGAAAAAATATTTACAAAATTTGGTGTATGCAAACCAACTAATTATTGAGCTACAAGAACGATTACTAAACAAAAATGGAAGTAAAGCTGAAACAAAAAATGACAGAAAATCTTTTAAAAAAGACGATTGAAGACAAAAACAAAATGTTTAGTTTTTTTGTTAGGGAAAATTCAAATTTCAAAAATATTAACTATTTTATAGAATTTATCAACTATTGATCTAAAGCAAATCATATCATTATCATTAATATTGTATGAAAATATGTTTAATGATTATCAAGTTTTAGTTAAAAATAATTACAATAAATTTCATATTAAAATCAGAATTTAAAATGATAAGAAATCTGATAAAAAAAAAAAAATTAAATAACAAACAAAGTCAACTGAAAGCAAAATAAAAGTCGAGGTCAATAAGTCGCGAAAGTACATAATCTGAATAAATTAATTATTTATTACATAAATTATATTTTTCTACAAAGAGTGTGATATATTTTAAAAATTAAATTATATTTTCCAAATTTTTTTTTCTTTAAATAAGATTGTCATCTTTTAGATTCTTATTTATACGATTTAGAAGCATCCTCTTAAATTTTTATTATGAAGTCAAAAGTAATTTTATGGTAATTAATATTATAAAACATTATTTAAGAACACTTAAAAAGTGAATGTCATTTAATTACTAATTTTAATTACATAACCCCACTTTTATTTTTACTTTTTGAATATACATTTTAGGTATTTTATTTAATAGAAGTAACTTTTCAGACTTCTAACTTATAAAAATTAAGAAAAAAAAATTGTGTTTTAAATTATGATAAAGAAGGTGACCACAATAATTGACATTTTAAAATTATTTCACCTTCATTAGTTACTTTTTGCTTTCAATAACGAAGAATTTTTTTTTTGTTTTTGATTTTTTTTTATTTTTCGGTTATGTCATTTAACAAACTCAAATGGTTAAATTAAGAAAACAAAGGTAGAATTCATAACTTTTTCACCTTTGCTTTGTTACTGGTTAGTGGTTATTACTATAATATTTTTTCTTATTTTTATAATTTTCTTCATTTTTGCTCTAAACTCTTTATATCTAACAACTATGGTTAGTTATGGTTAACATTCTTTACAAGGTAATAATTAAAATGAAACAAACTAACCAAAAGGTATGAAAAACAAAAAAAAAAGTTTAATAAAATCAAATCAACACAAAAGAATGGTGAACATTTAAAAAACAAAGTGTAAAAACAAACTGATCAAAGGCGAACACATTTTGATTAAAAAAAAAAAAATATTTAATGAGGTGATTAGGGCATAAAAAATTAAGTAACAAAAATTTTATTGCAAAAAATAAAACAAGAACACAAGAGCAAAAATGTCAGATTTCAGCATAACTTATTACTGAATCAGTAATAAACAATAAAATGTGATGGTGAATTCAGAACAATTTTGTTTACTAGGTTGAAGCAAAATTATTGTTGGCTTTGTCATTTTTTTTTGTTTATCAATGTTTATCATTATTAGGATGAATATTGTACTGATGCAATTGAATAATTACCGTACCATTGAATTTGTTTTGTTATAATAATTTATGAAATACTAATTACGTACTTTATTGCTCAATACTTTGAATATACCATGATGCAAGAGATATTCCCCAAATTGACGACACTTTGATGTCTGTCTCCTATATTTTATCAAAAACAAAATAATATTAGGATAAATATTTAGGATAGTTTTAATTTAATTTATTAATTTTTTTAAATACTAATATACAAATTGTATCTTGGTTGATTGTGGAACCAGCTGTAGTAGAAAAAGCTAGTATAAAAAAAAATAAATGAATTGGCTAATTGGACAATCAAATATTAAATGCATTATCAGTATAGAGTATGTATTTTCAAATCTAGGGTTGTATTAAACAACTTTATTTTTAACCTATTCAAACGTTCCTCAACATTCAAAAAGAAGGTATTATGAAATATTATTAATAATACGTTGTATGTTTGCAATATAAAAAATTGAAAATTATAAAAAATGAAAAAAACTTCACCACAAAATTCATCTTTTTCAATAATGTCAATATACAATTTTTAATTAGGTGTAAGCAAATTATGAAACTCGTATTGTTTTAAGGCTAACATTTTAAATCTCTCAAAAGCCTCTCTATCTAAAGTTATAGAGCAAAATGGGTATTAGGAATTATTCTAATATATATTAGCTATAATTTTAACAAAAGATGAACAATAAGTTTTTGGGTCTGCTATGAAATTTTCAAAACAAAATACTTACTTTGTTTTAAAATCTTCTTTTTAAAAATCTCCTTTTTTGAGATCCCTAAATTTGGCTTACGTAATTAAGAACGCTTAGAAAAATTGTTGGAGAGGTCCAGTGTCCCAGAATTAGAGGTGAAAAGCCCTTGAAAATTTAGTTTTTTTCAAACTTGCCCCACGTATAATTAAGACGGTTTAGAGACATTATTGGAGAGGTCCAGTATCCCATAAATTAGGTATATATTCTGAAAAAAGGCGATATCCTTTTTTCGTAGACTACAAGACACAAAAACATTTAATTCAATTTTATTTTCATTATAAAACAACTTCACAAATTTGCGTATAAGCATATATAAATATTCTGTAAAAGCCGAATAACCCTGATTTTGTAACCAAAAACAAAATCACTCCTAATTAGGAATCTTTCATATACATATATATATATATATATATATACAAGAATAGCAAAAAAATAGTTTTAAGTTGAATCTTTTTTGGTTTAGTTACATTGAATTATTTTTTGAATATGTTTAATTTTTTTGGCATATCCTAGTTGATGATGCTCTAAACGGAAATTCTTTTACGATCTTATAATTAGAAAATTGATCATAATCTATATTATATCATCAAAACAACATAACGATTAGTTTAATAAAATAATTTTTCTTATTTTTACATTGTCTCTATTTGATGTGCTTACCCATAGATATTTTCTACTTTGATGCGATTTACATCAGTTTTTGACTTTAATTGAGCAGGTGCTTTATAATTTAACTTAATTTGAATATAATACCAAATATTTGATTATTACAAATATATGTATATGAATATATAACGTTGTACGTTATATAAACATAATATCGTAGATCAAATGTCTACATGTCATATGTCTGGGATATTTTGTCGTAGCGGACAAGAAAAGCTTTTTGTATAAAAATTATAATGACAAGGATCAAGTAGAGAAATCAGGAGTAAGGTGATTCGATAATGTGAAAGTTGATATTCTGAAGTTAAGACTTAAATGAATGAAGATGATCTTGTGAAGATCGAGTTATCTAGAGAAAATTTATGAACTAGTCAAAATATGTCGACGAGCTGTAACAACATGAAGAAGAAGAAGAAGTAATACAAAAATGTTTCACTCTGAAACTTTAAAATTAATTGTTTATAATTACTTTATATTTAAAGCATTGATATGTGTCACTGACATTGAATTTCGATTTTGATAGTGATATAAAGACATGTGATTATCTGTGCGGTTCTAACAACGCCATAGTAGCCTGTGATTAGGCTTGCAATTATTCGGGTGATATAGTGAACTACAACTAAGCTTGTATTATTGTGGATTGAATATTTATTCAATGATATTTTTTTCACCGTACGTAATGGCCTTAAACTAAAAGTTTATTTCTTTTTGTGTTATTACCTTCCCGCTTTTTTATTATATAATTTGAAACCAGAGAAATTCCTTGTCTGTTATAATAAAAGGATCAAATTATATAAAATTATGTAAATATATTTTAAATTTTGATTTTTTTTTGTTTTTGTGATCCTAAGTCGACCAATTTTTTTTATATTTAAGGGTTTTATTTCGCGTGAATTTTATGGCGTGACTATTATTTATGACTTTTGATTCAAATTAATAGAGTGAATCTCTAAAGGTCAGAAAATTTTATTTTAACATAAAAAATTTATGTTCAAATTGATTTAAAGTATTATAACTTAAAAAGGTTATTATAGATATGAAGGTTATAGCCTAAAGATTTGAAAATTGAATTAAAATTACAGTGTCTGAAAAATTAATTTTTGGATGAGAAAACCTTGCATTAATTTTACCTATTATAGAAAATGTTAATATAGCTAGTACCATCTGTAGTTTGAAGGACAAAACTGTATTTTAGAATAAAAACAAAACTAACAGGGCATTCCAAAACATTAGAAGCCGTTAAAATGATGAATTGTGATGTATAATTTTACTCATGATATAATATATATTGAGATACATGATGTAATAGATCACCAAATATATTGGAGAATTCAATTTTAGAGGAAATAGAGCGATATAAGAATAACAGATAACTATTATCGTTATATCACTCTATAACAGTTTTTCTGTTATATGGTTATACCGTTATATCGAAAGAACTTAGTTGCAAAATAAAAATTATTTTTTTAGTCCTACATTGCTAAGTGCAAAATTTGATAGATCACACCAACAATTCTGTTTATCAAAAACAATTAAATTAATTGAACTAAATTTGTAGCTTTTGATGGGAGCATGAGTATTTGGTTATAACATATATAAAAAGTAATAGAGTGATAATGTACTTAATACCTAAAAACTGGTATTTAAAGACAGGATAGAATAGAAAAAATTCAAGGAACCAATCGCAGGTTAAACAAATCGATTACGAATAGAAAAAAATACGTTCTGTAGCGACTGAAAACACCCAAATATCTCGCAGCATTTTTCGAAAAGTTAAAAATATGGTTATTCCATATTTTTTTCTTGTTCAGCTGCATGACAACTATATTCAAGTTTTCAGTTCGCTGAACACGTACACCTCTGAATAAGAAGGTAGGATCAAATGTAGTAGTTTTATTAAAAATAAAACACAAAGAAAAAAATTAACATCACTCAGGATTTAATTGGGTAAATAAAAAGAAGATTAAAACAGATTTAAAGATTTTAAGTAAAGATTGGTGGAAAAGTCTAAATTTTACCGCAGTCATTTTCTCACATCTCTTCATAACCCTTAATTACGCTATCTCTGAATTCCAGTAATGAGTCTGAACGCATTTTACAAAATCGCTTTCCAGAATAAAATAGTATTTCGCTTGCTAACGCATTGCACCCACATAAAATATGTAGCTTCTTCTTCACCATATATAATCTACATATAATGCTCAGTTATTATATTTGCCTTAATTAACTTGCCTTGGACTTTATATGTTTGTTTCAATTTGCTTCAATTCAACAAAATACCCATTTCAATAACCATTTAACCAAAGTATATCCATAAAAAGAGTATGAACTCATGTATGTATTCATTTGTTTGCACACAAATTCATATGCAAATTTGATAAACATTGTCAGAAATAGACGATAATAAGAATTTTACGTGTAAGAAAAAGAAAAAATATAGTAAACAAAAGAGAGTAACAAAAAAAATTGGCTGAAATTAAATAAATAAAGTTTATAATTTTGAAAAAAATTTACGACAAAAATTTCGTTGAAATATTTAACAATATTATTTTCTAAATTGTATCAACTATGCATAAGAGTTTTAGGAGACCTAACTAAAACAGTGTTATCATATTCTTTAAATTCTGTGATTTGTAAATAGATGTTATCCTCAGTATTATTTTATAATCGTATACCAATATAATAAATATTTAGGTTTACTAATATAATTAATAAAAAATAATAATGTTTGTAACTCCAAATTATTACTGACAAAAATATTTATAATATTTTATATTATTGTAATGTCATTATAATTTAATATTTTTAATAGGTATATACGAAAATAATAATGTTTAAAACGAAAATATTAAAATAATAAAAGATCAGAATTAATCCTCATATAAGGGAACAAACTAAATTAGAACTAACATTTTTTGCCACTTTGCCTCATATAAATAATGGGAGGAAACGTAAACAAATCCAAAGGAGAATAATGAGAACGCAAAATTATTTTACAGTATAAAGCAAAAGGCAAACATCTATTTTGTACCTTTTCTCTCTCATAATAAATTTGGTATACGATAAGTAAATGTAAATTTTACCTCTTTTAACTAATGATATTTTGCTCGGTTTGATATTTCTTAAAAATTAAGTTGTCGTAAAATGGGATTGTATATTCTTGTTAATATAGATTATAGATATTCTTTGCATTCAACTAAGGTGAAATTTACATATGTGTGTGTACTAATAAAGGAATATGGATATTTGATAAAGTTAAAATTTGGTTTCTCTTTAAATTCACTATATTTATTGACATTTCTATGGTGTAAAGAAGCAAAAAAAAAAAAACAAAAAAGGAATACAAAATAAATGTGTGCAATACAAATCATTATATTTCAATCATTTTTTATTATTATTCAATTTCAATTATTATCATCATTTTCATTATATTTTTTTTGTGTTTTTAATTTGGTTTGTTTTATTATTTCTCTTTCTCTCACTAAGTATATGTAAATGTACGTACATGTGTCATATAGGGCTTGCATTTTTTACATACATAATCATATGGCTTAGTTTAATTGAAAATAAAATGCAAACATTATTTATGGAAGAAAACAAAATTTGAACCTATCAAGTATCAGTTATCTATCACTCAGTTACAAATTACGCTTCTCGCATGTAAAAAAAGTTCAATTTCGATTTATGTATGGATATATTATACTTTTATATGCCAACTTATGCTTAGGCAGCGTTTACACGTCGGACAAAATCGAATTTTATCGTAGATAAAGTCGGATGAGTGTTTACATTTCAGACTTTTTCTCAGATATAATCTACGATTTTACGTCAAATATTTTTTGTATTTAACAGGGTTTCTTTTTATAAAAAGCGTAATTTTTTATTGGTGAAAATTTTTTAATACGTAAATTAAAAAATTCAAAGGTATCTAATCAAAAATCTCCAAAATTTTTTTAAAAATATACATATTTTCATAAAATTTGTTACAGTAATATAAAATATAATTACACATTTGAAGTATGAGCAATAATAACCAAATTGCGTTAGAGTGAATTTTAGTGCCATTTGATTATATGTGTTGTTCTTTGAAAATATATTATTATATATAATATTTGCCCTCAATTTAAGCGTACTAAAACTACAAAAATAAACTTTAGAATCGCAGCTTGATATAATGTTTTCATAGCAAGTTATGATTGTAATTACGGAAAAAGCAAATTAGCCGAACTTTTTACCAAATCTCTTAATCTCATCTCAAGACTTCCTAGAATTTCGGCAAAACAATATATAGCTTTGTTGGATTATTTATTTTACTTATTATTATAATTAACCACTAATAAAATGAACTTCTTCTTTCTTTTATCAGAATATTCCTAAACAATATTTGAATTAGGATTTTGTAAACGAAGTTGCCAATATTCAATTTCTTTTCAAAGTTATAATAAACTAAAGATTTTATTTTTAGAATTTTTCCACTTGTATCTATAGATTCTATTATAAATTTATAAAATAATTGCACCTGGTGTTTATTTCTAGATGAAATAAAATTCATACTGTTTTAGTACAATTTTATCAACTGACATTTCAGGTTATTATTTAAAAAGAAGACACAAAAAAAAATTATCGTCCCTAATTCATTAAAAAACCAGTTAACAGATTTTAATTTTATACATTTGTTGACTTCCTATAACTAATAATAATTAAAACAAATAAGATTTTAAAATATTATTTTAAAATGAAATTAAAACAATTTTATCAAAAAAAAAAAAATCAAATATATCTACATATATATTTTTAATAATCTTCTCATATAAATTAATTGCACAATTTAGTATGTAAGTAGTTAAAAAAAATTATTTTGTTATATTTTGTTTTGGTTTTCAAAACCCAATTAACTTTAATTACAATTCAAATTAAAAACATATATGCACATCACAATTACAAATTTGAATTCCAAAAAAAAAAAAAAAATTATAAAAAAACAAAATTTACTTTCCAATTTTCCGCAGGTTTTTTATAATCAACAAAGGTAAAAAAGATTTCAATTTAAAACTCATTTCTTTACTTATCTTTTGCAAAGTAGCGGAACTTAAAAAAAAAAAAATATTTTTAATTCAAGTATTAAAGCTGTTAACCTAATAAGAGCTAATTGAAGTCCGTTACCAGTCATAAAAACAATCAAATCATTTAGGATTCATTAGGATTACCTACATTTTGTTTGCTTAAATCTTTATTGACATAATAATAATGAGTAAAAGTATCCATATAATTTTTTTAAACGTCAAAATGTCGAGTTTTTGTTTTTTTATATATATATCTCTCTCTCTTTTATTTTAAGAAAGTTATCATAAATACCTTCTGTGTATCATTATGGGTGTTTATGGAAAATTAACTGACCTTAAAATAAAATTGTTAATATTATTTGAATATAACTATTTTGAAAGACAATTATTCGCAACAAAGATAATATTTAAATGACATAAAAGAAAAATAATTTTAAATTAAATGAATTACACCATTTTCGGTTTTATCATTTTGAAAATGATTGTAAGTAAAATGAATATTACAACATAGTAATTTATAACTCTTATGAAAATTTTAAATTATATTTTTTTTTTTTTGGTATTTTTACTTGTATTTGTTTTTTTTTTTTTCCTTACTCCTCTTGGGAGTATACTTCCACTTGACATTTCTATCGTACTCGATTTCTAGCTACTAAATTTCCGAGGCAATCTCTAATTTTATTTTAAATCTGTTTATACTGTCTAAGTAGGGGATTGGCCTACTATAGAAGACCACTTTTGATAAATCTGCACCTACGTGGTAAGACGACGTCATATTTTCTGTAAGTTGTCGGTGCGATTTTATCCATCTTTGACGTTAAGATGCCTGACGTTACTATGTTTACTGGGTTCGTGGTAAGTCATGACACATACGTTTTGTCAGTTGTTGTTAATTGTGTAATTATTATTAGTGTTTGTCCAATATTTATTTATTGTGTTGTATGAGATATATGAGTATTGATATAGATATAGGTAATATTTTTAATTATAAAGTATTAATTATTAATTATTTTTTATTGATTATACATTTTATATATTATAATATTTTGCTATTTTTTTTTATATTTATGCCCCCTTACGGGAATCGAATCCGTTACTACCACTGGGTAATTTAAACACATTTCTGTGCTTCAACCTATTAGGCTACGGAAGGGATATATTTATATAAGGGATATATTGTACTTGTATACTGCAACCTAAAAGTATATTTTAATTAAAAACTATTTGTATTTCAATTTTTAAAAACTTGCTTAAAATAATTTTCGGAATATGTTGTTTATTTGATTAAATTAATTATGAAAATTAAAAATCATATGATGGAGTTGATTAAAAGTTCTTCATCGTAGCTAATACAATGCATTAAAGGTTCATAAAACACTGGATGACATATGATAGTGAAAATGTGATAGATTTTTGAAAGTAAGTAAATACAAATAATTTTAATTATTATTTAGAAAAACAGTACAGTAGATACAGTTACTAATGGAAAATATTTTTCTTTTAAATAGTTGCAACGAATACGTTTTACCACAAACTAAATAACTATATCTGTAATCTTCTTAAATATATATAATCTTCGTAAATCTTCGTTTTTCGATACAAATAAAATCTATTTTTACCGAAGCAAAAATTAGTTTCGGGGCTTTTGAAATATAGAGGCGTTGGATGATTTAAAAAAAAAAACAAAAAACTGATTTGATTTCGAGAAAAATAATACAAATCTGCAAAAATTGAGAAATATTAATAAATAAAATTAAAAACGCAAGTGAGTGATGAGTATGCATTATGTTTTTTATTTGCAGAACAGACTCGAAGCATTTTTTAATGTAAAATTGAAAAAAAGGAATTGTAGCTATAGTTTTCCAGTTTGCGGTTTTACGTACTGAATATTATGAATGCAGCTTTTGTTCACTTTTTAAAATATCGTTAGGTATTGTTTTGGTGAGTTATGATGTACTAAATGTTGAACTTTGTTTTTTTTTTATTAAATTCATATTTATTTACCTTATAACTTAACAATGTTACCTTATTTACAATGTAACTGTATATAAAAAATAAATGTTGACCTCATTAACGCAAGTCTAAGAAACCAATTAGGTGAAAATATGAAGTATGTAGATAAATTTTTAACGAATAATTGGTTCATCATTGTTTATTTTTTAGGTTTGACTTCAAATAACTACCTAGCAAATAGTTAGGATGTAAGGTTACATAAACGAGGCTTTAAAGTGTATATTCGACCAAAATATGACTGACTCATTTAATTCTTGCAAATTGATTAAATGTTGAATTTTTCTTTCAATAAATCAATGATCGCGGTGGCAGTTTGACAAGTAATATTGGCCTGCTGACCCCATATATCGTTCAAATCAATATTATATAGAGCGTTTTATTGCGTAAAAAAAACGACTTATTTTGAAAATCAACTTTTCTAAGTCGATCATAATAAATCGCGGTATTAGGTAAGCAAATCGATTTGAAAAAAAGATGCCGGTGTTGTTACAAAAAAATTAAAAATTTAGTTGTCAAATGATTTGAATTGAGAGATTTGTTTTATTAGTGTCAGTTTTCTAAAAAGTAATTAGTTGTCAAATGATTCGAATTGAGAGATTTGTTTTATTAGTGTCAGTTTTCTAAAAAGTATAAATTGTGTTTTAAATTATAAATTATTAAAAATTAGTGTGACTATTTTTCACTATTTTCTAAATAAAAACTTTTAGAACTTTATTAATTATTGTGTTTTTGTTATATTTTTATGATTTAATAATTTGTTACCTATAGATTTTAGATATTTATATACCTAAACTTTATGAATTGGTAGGTACATGTAAAAATGGTTTTTGCATGGCTGTATATTTTTGAAGAAGAATTATATTTTTTACGATCGATTTGGCAACTGTTGGGTTTATCTCCATAATGGAAACCATTTTCTCCAACTGCCTCTTACACCTGATTTTTGTTTTCTAAAAATAATAAATTATTAAAAAACTATTATTTTTATTATTTTATTATTATGTTTACTCTAGTTTTTAATAGATTTTCCATAATTATCACAATATTCACGAATTTACACTAAAAATAGATAACGCCATCAACAAAAAATTTAAAAGTCGCGTACAAAAATGGCTACGACTTTTAAATCGAAAAAAAAATTAATTGCAATCGACATTAACAATACAAACTAGACGACTTAAGTCAGCAAAAAAAAACATTCGCAATAAGGCCCATAATCTACAGTACCATTGATAATAACTACCATTGATAATAACTAGCCCTCTGTTTTTATTTAGAAAAATGCACGACAGTTCATCAATGCTCTATTTACATGAATCACTCCATAATATGTGAACATTTTTATCTTTGATGAAATTGATTGATGGTTAGTGGCAATTGAGCCAAAGATAAATCGACACAGCGACAATTGATGGTTATGGAACGTGAGCTTTCTTTATAAATTTAAATTATTTATAAACGGTTCCCATAATTAAAACCTTATATCTTAGTAATTAAAACTGCCAAAGAGTTATTGCTAAATAACAGGTAATTATATCAAATCAAAATCTATCAAACCTATTTAAAAAATTCTTTACGCTACGAAATTGAATAAAAAAATAAGGCTGTTTTTAATTCTTTCAATAGTAGAGAGTAAACTATGTTTTAAAAACAATTTATTCTTGCGAACAATCACAGTATCGACAATCACAGTATCGACAATCACAGTAGTGGCGACAGAATTTGTCCTGCTTTTTCATTTCAATTCATTATTATCTGCCCTGTCTTTACTTATAGTAATTCAAGTTTCACATTTGACAATTTGAATTTTTTTGTTATTGCGCTATTTTGCGTCTAAGAAAGCCGAAATTAAAATGTTGTCTCTGCTGGGATCTCTGATGTCTATTTCAGATCAAAGTGTTGCTTTGCAGTACATATTTCTCACGAGATTTTTACATACTTGGATATATCCATATGTAGTTTTTAATAACATATCCCTGATACTTATTTATGATATTTATTTATGAAACAAACCCCCGCAATGTGTGTATTTTGTGTAAGCTTTGATGAAAATTTAACGCAGAAGCTTTTTAAATAATACAAAAAATTAAAAGAAAGCATCGTGAAAATATATTAAATTTTCCCTTCCTCTTTTCATTACTATGAAATATCTGATTTTATTCAATTTCAGTAGTCAGAATCATAAAAAAAAGACTCGTGTTTATAGAATCAAAAACAAGGAATTACTTTATAATCTTATTTAAAAATCATTTTCACATGTATACCCACCCTTCTTTAATGTGTTTTTTTTGTTGTTTTTTACAAATGACACAGATCAGACAAGGTAAACAGGCTGACAGGAATTTTTGATGCAAATCTTTCAAATTGTTAAATTTTTTTTTTTTTTTGCTGGTATATTTTAGTTTCTATGGTAGGTAGCTACCAACCAATATTCATATTCTTCTCATTTAATTTTCTATCTCTTTTCTTTTCATATAAATTTTATATTTTTTTATCTTTTTTTTGTTTTAACTTTTTTTCTATCGTACAAAAATTTTCTGGTGAAGGTGAATTCTATTTATATTTTTTACTTCAATGCCAATATTTTTTATGTTTTTGTGGCATAAAAAAAAAAACAAAAAAAACTTAAAGAAAGTCAAAGTCAAAAATCCAAATCATCCGTCCAAGATCAATTTTTATTTTAAGTTGGCGAATGAATAGCCGTCATCATCATTGTCGTGAGCTTAAGTTTACCAATATCTGTTAACATGTTTGCATGTACATGTACGGATATATATGAGTATCCCTCCTTAAGAAGTTACTTTAAGGAAAATGCCTGAATTTAAAAAAAAATTCTTTCAAATGAAGGAAATTCTTTTTTTTTTTTAGATTTTGTTGTTTTTGTTGTTTTACAAACATGAGAACATTATGTTAGGTATGATACATGATATCTGCCAATAAAAATTGATCTTTTGATCCCTTGAAGCAGATTATTTCGCGAATTTCTTCTTCACAAAAACATTTTCAGCTCTTTAGTTTCTCGAAAATTAAACAAAAATATGTTTTTTTTTTGTTTTTATTTATGTATTTATTTTTTATTTTTAGTTTACTTCTTTTTACTAAAGAATTGATTTATGTACTGTTCTTGAATTCTATTATGTATATTGAGGAAGACTATGGGACTACAACTACATAAAATTTAAGTAATTGGTTAGACTAATAGCCAAAATAAAATAGTTGAAGGCTGAAGAATTTCTGTATTCTAACTAAATCATTAAAAAAGCAAAAAAAAAACACAGAAAGAAAGAAACAAAAAGAAAAGAATAAGATAAATCTTACACAGATGAAGAAGGAAAAAATTGATATTCCCGCGGCGGAATGACATAATAGATATTCTATCAATTGTTTTTAAACTTAAAAATGAAAAGTTAAAAATGGTTTTCAGTTGTTATTAAATAATGCATAATGCATACGGTAATTTTTAAATTTCTTTTAAATAATAGAAACTAATTAACCGTATATGAGTTGATGTGATTCTTATATCCTTGAGATTAACTGATTGTAAACTGAATAAAAAAGGTTAGATTTTTGTTGATTAAATTAAGTATTGTAAGATATGGAAAAATTTCATATTTTCATCTGGACAAAATCCGACGAAGAATTCAAAAGTCAACATGACATTGGGCCTTATTCTGAGAAGTGAATTTTGTGATGTGTAGCGAAAAAAATTAATTTCAGTGTTCTGAGAAGCGAAATAGCGCATCTTATCGCCACAGAAGCACTTTTATATTTTGCACAAAAAATACTCACTTATATAGCTGGCATAAAAAATGATAAGTTTATCACTAAAAAAATGTTTGTGAAGACTGCCATAAAAATTGTATGGGAGAATAATATAAAAATATCAAAATTAAAATTTTTGACAGCTTGAATATAAATTTAAAGGGGGTTCAATGTACAAGGTTGTCAGTTTTATTAAATATCATAACATTTGCTTCTCAGAATACCAAATTCTTTATGATGTGATGCTCAATCGATACGTAGCGAAAAAGTTATTCATTTCTCAGAATAAGCCCAAAATTACAACAGGCTCTGTTCCTGTAATGTTTATAGCCCAAAAACTAATTAATTAAGAATATTAGGTGAAGACTGAAGGATAATGTGATAAAGTTCCACTCGGAACTGTTTATGTCAGAAAATCCTCTGATCAGAAATTTAAATTAAGTTAAAAAAATTAGGCTAGTTTAGTGCGTAGGTAGGTTTTACTGTTTAAGTTAAGCGTTAAGTTTTACAAAACAAAAATTCAAAAAGATTTTTCATTTCCAATTTTCCTTTAAATTTATACAAGTAAACTCGAAAATTTCTAAATAAAAATAAAAAAATACAAATCAACTGTAGTAAAGATAATTATTATATATCGGTATCTAAGTAAATAGTTTCAAAAGAATTAATTGTACAATTTATGGAGCATAATAAATAAATAAATAAATAAATAAATAAATGATAACAATTTTTGAAATTCGATTAAGAAAATATTTTTGAGCACAGCAATAGCTTAAATAAAGGCTAAATAGCACTGTAAGTGAAGTCTTTGAGTGTTGATCATTTTAATTAGAAATTTTTAGGTAACACAATTCTTTTCGTTTAGATACCTACTTCTTTCTTTTATAAGATTACGTTTTTGAGGTATGTTAAATTTACGTAACCACACTATACGAAGTTTTAATGACAATTTTATAAGAAGTAAAAGCTCAATTCAAAATATGATAATTAAAATTTAAAGTAAAATTTACCTCAATGATATTGAGGTAAATAGTAAGGTGTCGGTTAAAGCGATAATTTAAATGGATGGGTGAATTTTTTTACAACCACTAGTAGGCACAACATTTTAGTAAAAAGTTATAGGAATGCTAAAAAATGTTTTAACAAACAAATACTGTTCAAAATTTAAACGTTTTACTGATGACAAAAAAATGCTCATCAATAAAATGATAAAATAGTTTTTTTAATAAATTTTGAACTTAAAGTAAATTTTCAATCGTTGTGTAAAATCGAAAACAAAAATACGCATCTATTTCAATGATCGTTATAACCGACACCGAAAGTTTCTTAAAAGTAAATATTTTCTGCCACTACACAGTAGTAAAACAAACTTCATATTTACTGAAAAATACTTTTGCTGTATACTTTTGCTTATAGTATAACCTAAACTAACATCTTCTTTAACTGAAGAAAGTAAGTCGTATTTCAACGAATGTTTTAATGTTAAAATTCCATTATTCCATTATTATTATGAGTACACATTTTCAAATTAAATTGAAGTCAAAACCTTCCAAAATAAAACTAATATACTAAGAGTTCTATATTTTGGCAGGAGTAGGCCACAAATAACTTAGAAAGGATTTACCAAAAAGAATGCAATTCCATGAAAAAACATTTAAGCCGAAAGCAAATTGTTTGTCTTGAACCGAACGAAATGAAGATACACTTTAGTTAGTTGATCGTTTATATTTATTCACAAAATTATAAGACCAGATAATGATGATATTGATTTGCTGTTTTCATGCTTACTTAATTTCATAGTTGAAAATAATTACATAGTTTTGGATAAGTTAAAATTTCAATAAATCGTAAACGATTTCAACCATTCACTAATCAATAAACCAAAGTCAATAAACAATTTAAAAAATTTCGCAGGAGATGATTTTTTAGATTTTAATATTTTTTTAACTAACTTTCAATCGCAAAAATCAATATCTACCTGTCAATATAGTAAGGAGGGACAATTTCCAATGTAATACATTTTTTACACTGGACATATCTGATGGGTAAAAAATTATATCAAAAAATAAACTCAAAAATGGATATAGAAACCACCCCACATTTTTAGTAAACGATCAATTTTGTTATCTTATTTGTATTACAAGGCATATGGAGCTTTTGATATGTCTCAAAGCACGTATTGATTCTGGTTTTATGTGTTCCAAAGCACTGTGCAATTTTTGGAAAATTAGAAACATCAATGAGTTAATTTTAAAAAAAAAAATAATTTTACCCTTCTTTTTTTAAAAAAAAAAAAATGTAATAACAAAATAAACAAGAAGACCTAGCTCTAATTCATTTACAGCCATTTTTTATATTAATTTGTACTTAAAATCTTATTTTTAATATTCGTCTTTTACACACTTTTTTACTTCGATTTATTTTACGTAATTTTTAGAACAGTTTTGTTAAAATGTTCGTCTTCTTTGGGCATATAAGAAAACATTTAAATAATGTCATTTCATTTTTTCTTTGATACTAACCCACCAAATTTAACCAGAGCTACTCGTGGTAGTCCCAGTAGAATAAAGATTATTATTTTGCGACGTATTCCTTGAAAGCAAATAGGCACTTTAATTTATAATTTAAAAAATCCGTTGCCATGAATTGCATAATTTTATAAAATGAAGAGTAAACCTGAACTGACTTTTTTAATTTTACTTTCTTTTTATAGTTTTTCTATTGTTTAATTTTTTTTTGCTGTAAGCTGTGGAACACTTAAATATGAAATGTTCTTTGACACAGTTGAATATGAAACTTTTCGCGTAGAATATTATATGAATTTTTTGTCCCAATTGCTTTCTATATGCTAATAAATATCACTACCGGTAAACAAACGAAAATGTCCTATATCAAACGAAATTGATCCATTTGCCAAATCAATAATGCATAAGGAAGAAGGTACCATAGGACAAAAAGCATTCAACTGATCTCTTAAATTATCTGCAAAATTTTGTAGACTGCATTAATAACTCAATTTGCAAAAAAAAAGTGTGCTGTGGGACATTTAGATTCTCACCCGGCAAAATGTTCAGTTCAACATCATTTTGCATGCAGTATCTACTTCGTCATTATTATTTCATACGGAATATAGTTACATATATATGGGCATATTGACACCAAATGTACGATCTTCGTAGAATCCGATTTCTTCATATTTACTTTCAAATTTATTTCAGAATACCCACTGATTTATTTGTTTAGATCATATTCTTTCGTAGCCGATTAAGTTATATTTTGATAATAATTTCATAATACATTATTTAATTTATAAATTAAATTTTAATTATCATCAGCTTAGCCAACTTAAAAACATTCCAAAATTTTTATTATTATAAACTCGTAATGAATATTGAAATTAAATTCCAATTTCAACGGTCACAAATTCATTATAAATAAATTTTTATTAACCAAAAAAGAAAAAAAAAATAAAAAAATACAAAAATAAAACAAAAAAACAAAAAAAACCTTAAAACTAAGTAATTTTTTAAAATTAAATTTTACTTAAATCATATGAATTCCTTTTATGTATCTAATATCACTTTTCATACCACTAAATACCTTTGAAACATATTTAATTTCATTGTCTACATTGTGTATATACATATAATATACATGCATATACATGTATCACGGTACGTTAAGACGTGCTCCTAACTACTAATAAAAATTTTAAAACAACTAAAAAACAAAAAGAAGAAAACGACGAAAAACACGCTGAAATATTCACCTATTTTAATCTTAACTGTTGTATCTGAAAATTTTTATTGGTAATGTTACTGTTACTGTTACCAACCAACCAAACAACTAAACAACCAACCAACCACCATCAATAGATACTCAGATAAAACGAATTAAGAAGTTTCTTATTTTTTTATTTTTTTTTTTTATTTTGATTTTTTTGAACTTCATTGCAACTTCTTGCCATTCAAGCTCATAATGATGCTGCGGTTTGAAGTTGAATGAAGTAGAAGATATAAAATATGTTATACCTACATATATATGTATACTGTATATAGAGTGTAAAGGAACGTCTATTTTACATTTATTTATTTATTTTTTTTTAAATAAAATTTGAAATACGATATTTTGAGGTATGTATAAAATATCTAACGATTTTAAATAAAACAAATGAGAAGAACGAGTTGAAAACAAGCGTTAACCGTTCTGTAATTAGAATTTTTCTTTTTGAATATTTGTTTTAGAATGACTTGTACATTAGAATTTTTAAAAGATATTGTTTTTGGTTAACGAATTTTATCATAACTATTTAAAATAACGACTTATAATGATTGCAATCAAGATGTATAACGGTAAAGTAAGGATCAGTAGCTGTATGTAGGTATCTCCAGTTGACGAAAACCTTAGTTTTTGGAATTAGATTAGTTAGTTTCTGATGTAATTCAATTGGTTTAATAATTACCATTTCTCGATTGAGCTAAGATGGACATAGGATTATTTGCTTTATATGAAAATTAAAGTATACCATATGCAAAAGTTAATTCTACTTATATACACGAGATTTAGGGCTGGGAAATAAACTTGTATTGTGTTTCAATTAACTCAAAGTTATACCGAAAAATAAATATTTTTCCTCGTCGTATGGCTTTTTCGGCTTTGTGGGCGGGATTTTTATTTCATTACCTGTAACTCCATATAATTTTTCCTACAATCTTTTGTTGAGTTAGGATACATGCAATTATCAAATTGTGAAATTTTAAATAAAATTAATACCTTAGTATAAGTATGAGTTCTGGTCCAGATGGTATCCCTAATTTAGTATTGAAGAGCTGTATTTATAGTTTGACTTATCCTCTTTACTTAATTTTCACCAGATCACTAAATGAAGGAATTTTCTTAGATGATTGGAGATTTTCAAACATTATTCCTATTATCAAATCAGGGTCTAAAATTGTCGTTGAAAGTTATAGACCATTGTCACAGATAAAATGTATTTTTTGATTAAAGAACACATATCTCCAAATCCGCATTGTTTTTTGGAGGGAAGATTTACATCCACTAGTTTAGCAGTTCACACAGTTTTCAATGCAATTGAAAAAGGTTATCAAGTAGATTCGATGTTCACTGATATTTCTAAAGCTTTTGACAAAGTAGACAATTCTTTACTACTCTCTAAACTTCAAGTTCTTGATATTTATGGTACCTTCCTTCTATGGATTCAATCTTATTTGATTGATCGTAAACTGTACGTTAAAATACAAAATAGCATTTTATACACCTTCGAGGCTATATCTGGTTTTCCACAAGGGGCTCATATGAGGCCACTATTATTTTTATTGTTTATGAACGATATTGACTTCGATATTAAGTCTTTGATCTTAGCATTTCCTTATATCAATCATACGATACTAAACTTTTTGCGGTTACTAAGTCGGATGAGGATTGCCATCTTCTGCAATAGGATCTCGACAAATTCTACTCTTGGTGTAACATTAATGGCCTTAGCATAAATATTAATAAGTTAATTTTTAGGAGACAAACTTCAATTGAATTTTATTATAATGTTAAAGGATCTATTATTGAACATGTCTATCAAACAAAAGACCTGGGTATCATTCTCAATAATAAACTAACTTTTATTGCTCACATATATCGCATTATTTCTAAAGCTTTTTCCATGTTAGGTTTCATAAAGCGAAACTCGCAGCAATTTTCCGATCCCTATACATTCAAAAATTTATATACTGCACTCGTTGGTCCACACCTCGAATTTGTTCAATTTGGATGGCTTATTATAATAGACATATTAAGAGAACAGAATCTGCTCAAAAGAATATGAGGTTTTGTCTACGTAATTTGAACTGGCAACCTTACATTACTGTATATCTATCTGTCAACTTATTAAGCTTTCTACTCTTGAGACTATAAGGGGAAATGCTGCTTCCGTGATGTTTTTCTATGATAATTTATATGGCAGAATAAAATGTCTATCTATTCTTCGTCTTTATAATAACTATGGTCAAGTGCTTGATTTCAGAAGCCAAAATTGTTTTGTATATCTTCATAATCATAGAACGAACTATGGTTTTCCGAACCTATATCAAACTCTCATCGCTTATTTAATATCAGTTTTTCACTAATTGACTTCAACTACAGTAGATTCGTTTTCAGGAGAAAAATCATCACATTTTTCATATCTTAAAATAATTCTTTTAATTTTAATTAATTATAATTTCATTCTAAAATTTTTTCTTCTCTATTATTATTTGAATGTACTACCATTTACCATTACAATTATTATTACTATTGATATTTATTAATTTTACTTATGAATTTTTCTTTTTTTTTACTTCTTTTCTTAACTTAATGTTATTTTTATTGAAATTTGTTAATGCATATTATTATTAATGTTTATTTATATTTGAAATTATTGTTTTATTTAAAGTTTTTGTTTTCTCTTTCTAATTTTATCTTATTTTAATTTTATAAGTAAGATCTGTATGGGACTACCCAGTTGATTGAAAGAAATAAATAATTAATGAAATGTACTTCTATTAAATCAATGACAATTAAATCAGTGTTTCCTAAGCATATTATCATTCATCTGCCTGGTCGTCGTGTTATATGTGATGTCGTCTCGTGTACCCATCCGTAAATAGTTGCGAATATCTTGCGAAATAAAAGCTTTAATACCACTTCTAAAATATTTCCATGACCAAAAAGAGGATGACCAAAAGAGGCAATAAATATCTACTTCTATACAGTTGATATTTTTATGTGGCTGAAAAACTGACTATGGAAATCCACTTCTAGTAAATTTTCTTCAATGTAAAACCATATTCTAACGAATGAATTTCTGCAATACAAATAAATATACTCAATATCCTTTAAATGTTCAAGAGAAATATTAATACGATTATTACTACTCCAAGCTGTTAATTTATGCATCGTTTGAAGCCTAATGTTTGGCTAGGGTTAAAAGAAATCAAAAAATAAAGGTACTAAAACTAATGTGGTAGATAAAGTACCAAATTACGAGTCAATCTCTTAATTCTGCAAGTACTTCAACTACCGGGTTGCGAAAGCGAGGTCTGCTGTGTTGATATTATTTTTTTTTTCTCTCAACCATTTTCGTTTTTTCGTTAAAAAATTAAGTTTAATTTTAAATTGCGACTTATCTTAATAGATGAAAAGTTGGAAAATAAATTAGAATTAGTTGCTAATGCTCAAATAAGAAATTCGATTGTAAATTAAGGGCTACTATAATCAGAGTAAACTGCAAATAGAAATAGAAAAGCTCAGAGCTACTTGGTTCAAACCGGATTCAAAGAGATTAAAAAATAAAACTAAATACGATAACTTAAGGTAGAATAAAGTTTACCGTTTCTAAATATAAGGACTGAACTTAAGAAACAGTATAAAAACAGTAACAAAATAATGCATTTAAGTTGAATTTTTATTATTTTTAAATTAACCACCACTGATCCAAATATCAGGTACTTCTCTAAAATCTGAGTGAGTATATTATGTTATTTTACTCGAATTTGAATAACCCTTTGACTAGGCCAATTCAAATATAATCAATAGTATATCTTATAAATTGTAAGATACTTGAATTTAATAATAACAATTCAACATTCAAATAATTTATTTCCAATTTTCAAAACATTTTCTACTACAACATTAACCATTCGTTTGGCTCGTGCTCACTCTTTTTACAGATTTTCTACAGTGATTAGATATATGATGTACAAAATCAATCATTAATTACCACCCATAACTTTATAGTTGAAAAAAAATAGAATAAAAAAAAAAATAAAAACATTGACTGAATTAGTTTTTATCATTTAAAAGAAAAATTTCTTTGTAAAAAAGGGCCCTTGGACATTTGCCTTTTAGGCTCAAATCACTGCTCACTCATTATTCAAAAAATCAATGAGTGAAAGTTTTCTTTCATACTTTATGAAATGATCTGACATTGTTGTATGTGATGTTGTTTCTCCTATAATCTTCACAAGCATTTTTTTATTTAAATATTCACCATAACTTATTAATTGTTTAATTCAACACAGGTCACTGTGGTTACAACAATGAAGTAAACATGATAGAAACAAAAAAAATATCAGTAGAGTATTGTTTTATTTTTTTTATTTTTTTTCTTTCGATTACATAAGAGGGCCGCGTCACAAAACAATTATTTACGCAGAATGTTATTTATTATGGTGATGATGTTGCGATTAAAGTAAATTTAAAGTTACACCAACAAATTAAAAAGAAAAAACAAAAAAAAAACCATAAACTAGGAAATTGAAATTTAAATAAATAAAATAGCAAAAAAATTCAAAAAGAAAAAAAAACAATAAATCAAATTAAAATCAAATAAAAGAATTTTCAAACCAAATCGAATTTCTGATGGATTTTTTTTTTGTTTATATTTTGCCACTGAATTTAGTAGAAAATTCAATTAACTTGTCATAATCATCATCCTGGTAAAGACCAAAACAAAAAAAATTGTTTGATTTTTAAATTTAAAGTGTTTGACCCTGACCTTAGCTTATTCTGTTGTTTATATAGCTGATGATGATGTTGATAATGATAATGATTATGATGATGATCTTGTCAATGATACTGGATTTTTATTATAAATCCGATAAAAAAAACTTTTTTTTTATGTTCATGTATAAGTGATAAGTTGGTTATTTTAATTAAAATTAACTAATTATAAAAAACAATGTAATCGAAATGATTTTCTCAGAGATCTAAGATGTTATCTATTAAAAATCAAATGAAAAATTTAAAGAGTGTATAATATAATAAAGAAGAGAAGAATGTAAATACTCTGCCTTTAATAGACAAAATGGATTATGCTCTCTCGCAGAATAGAAGGACTATGTTTTTAAGTTAAAATGGTCCGTTGAAAATATGAAATTAACTTTCGAGCGAATTAATTTTCGAATGCACAAAAGTGATACGAAAGAGAAAATGAATATTTTCAGAGCTATAACAAAAACTGAGCAAAAATCTTCCTTAAATTGGTCACATTTTTTATGTCAGAGTAAATAAAAACAGAGATATCAGAGTATATAAATTCTCCTATTTTGATTTTATCATTATGCTGATTGCTGAATAAACACAATACCATTACGCACAATGGTTGGTTTAAAAACAAATATGAAATGATATTTATTACTTGTGAAACTGGCAAAATCGTCGCAAATATCACCAAAAATAACAGATGCAGATTCCCTTTCAGAAAGAAGCCACTTTAAGTACACACTTCGTTTAACCTATTACTCCACAAATAGATAAGTGCACCTTCTAACACACAGATTCAATTGATTTGACTACAACTATCTGACCAATAGAGGATTATAAATGTTTTTTTCTTTAAATATTATTATAAAAAGAATTTTGAATGAATACGATGGTAGGGTTCATTACGGGATAGAGCATACTAGAAAAATTGATTATATGGCCCTTAAACGATATTTGAAGAGTCTGACAGAGAAGAAGAATGCTCTTCAGATACCTGCACCATTTTAATTTATAAAACAAACCTATTTGAGTCATAATACTTTCTAGATTTACTACAGCTTGCACCTATTCAAATTGAATCCTCCATCTCTTTGTAAAAACCTTGAAATGGTTTAAGGAGTAGAATTCGTATAGAAGGCTGATATAACTGAAAATGAATTACAAAGGAAAACATGATTGATTACAAATAAATAATTTTGCTGTAATCATACACTTTGGCATGAGCTGTCTTCAAAAGTTTAGATACTAACAGTAAAGAAAGCAAGTAAATTCTACGAAGGCAGAAAACATGTATCAGTTACTGGTAATGGCATGAATGAACAAAAAAACATATCATTTTTTACTAACGATATACAACTCGGTATGGCGTTCATAATGCCCTTAATTTCATGCTCTTAATTCAGTTATTACTACTACTATACATTACAATAATTTCAAATAGTGTATGCTGGTTATGTTAATTCCATTAACCTGATAAGTTATTATGTTTAACTTATAATCAAATATGTATGTAACATTAAAAAGATCAAAATAATAGTTTTTGATTTGAGTGTTCTTGAATTAATAATTGAACACGCTTACTACAACAACAACAAAAAAATAAAACACAACAAAAATTAAAAAGTTTATAATTTTTCTGATTATAAAAAGGGATAAAAAAAATATGACCATGAATTGATAAATAACTACGATTTTTAAAAAATTAAAAATTTTAAATCGAAACATGTCTTTGTAACTACAATCAGATTTTGATTGGTTTAAGTAATTAAATAGCATGACCTAATCAAAATTATTATACAGATATCATATGAATGAAGTGCGCTAAACATACAACTAAGTGTTAACATACCTTTTACATTATTTATATTAAGTATTTAATAATATTTTAATTTTTATTTATTTATTTTATTTAAGTAAAGTTACACGTGGTAAACACTATCCCATTGTGTGAGAGCAACATTTTTATAAACACCACGAAATAATAAAAAAAAACACTTTCTTATGTCAAAAATATCAAAAGAAAGAGTTTGTTTTGAATCGGTAAAGGAGGCAGTGCAGTGGAAAATATTGTGAAAAATAGTGCAAAAATAGTGCAGATTCGAACTGAAATAGAAAAAGTTACACGCATCAATAGGATCAGTACAAAAAAATAAATAGTGTAGCCTACTAAAATAATTATCATTGATAAACCAGGAGTCAACTAACCTATCGCTGAGCCTCGATATAAATAATTCAAAAACTTCAGTTAGCTGAGTTTCTTTATTTCCTATATATAAAAAGGTTAACCGGTGTAAATTAACAATGTAAAATCTTAAATAATAAAATTAACCAATTTCAGACTTCTTACAAAAATTAGTCAGTATACCAGGGTAATGTAGAAGGTGGCAAGCATTTTTTTTACACGTTGAACTAAATAACAACTCCTTATAATTGGAAAAACGAAATGGTAATAATATTAGATACATAATATGGGGAATAAAATAGATATATCAAGTCAAAAGCCTCATCTCATAATTTGTTTAATTTTCACGACGTCCTGAATCTCTGAAACTCGGAAAAGTCGGAATAAGTAATAAATACTATAACTACGGTATATTAGTGGTTAGCATAATTCAAATCTACAGATTTTATAATAATTTCAAAACTAGGTGTTGCAATCAATTGTCATTACGTGCAATCAATTGGCACTCTGGGTGGCGCAGTAGGTAGGCTTGCATTTCAACCAAAAAGTTCCAGGTTCGATTCTTGATGGTGCAAAAAAATGCTTTGTTGTTTTTTCGACCTGGTCTAGTACCCTTTGTCATTGGGATAAAACAAATGACAATAAATAATTATTGAGAGTATAATTTGGTAATAAATTAAATTAAATGAAACTATTCCATTTAAGAAGGCTTAGTTCCTACATTTAATGAGTTAACTTAGTAATTTGTTATTATTGTAGATATTGTAGTGTAAAATTGCAGTAAAAGATGATTATAGCTAAGCACTAAAAGATGATTATACCTAAGCGACTGTCAAGAGTGTAAAAAAAAAGTACTTATATATATGGTGTGTCTCTTCCACGTGTGCCATATTCTGATTACTGATAATAATTTAGTGGAAGCTATTTGTAGATAATCTACAGAGTTTTATTTCTTCGCAAGTTGTTTTCTTTTTATATTAAATTAAAGTAGCTGTAGTCGTTCTCAATGTCTACAGTTTATTGTTGCGCTAATACTAGATGTGATGTTGAAATTCAAACTTCGGACAAAAATTAGCAATTATGTTAATTAGAGATCAGTAATCAAAATCCAAAATAAGATACACAACATATGTGTTGACAATAATTGATCTTAAGACGAATTTTTATATATATGGTTTTACAAAATGCTTCACAGTTCGGTCCCATAGGTATATATTTGGATTTCAAGAAGGGCTTAAGAATTTTATTTTAAAGCGATATTATTAGGGAATTTCTAGCAATACAGTTGCCTAATAATTTACTTAACTTGAGATAATTCAATTACAATAAATTATTGTTATCAAATCCTGACTTGAATACAAATAAGAAAACTACATAAAATTATTTTTAAATAATTAAAATAATTTGTGATTACTTAACTTAACAAAGATAAAAAAAAAAAAAATTGTGAACAAATGTAGAGTAATTTTTCAATCTCTTTTTGATAATTCACAGCTTCCAAAATTTAACAATTAATTATTTTTGCTTATATTTTTTTTCTGTTTTTTTTTTTTTTTTTTTTTTGAAAGTTAAATCAGTAAATTGTCTATATGAAAAATGGGAGTTTGCATTAAAAATTACAATTTTTATTCATTTATTATTACAAATTATTGAGTAATGCAAAGATAGGTCTGAGCAATTAAATCTTACATAATTTAATTGAGTCCAAAATTTACTTAAGTTTTTGACTTTCTTAAATAATTTCATTATTTGAAATTATTTAATTTCACCTCACCCGCTCACTAATTATTTAATTTATTATTTAATTTTTGCTGAAAAACATATTTTTTAAGTAAAAGTGAACGAATTTTAATTAGAAAAAAATTATTTTTGGTTTTGTTTTTGTATTTAAATCCTCAGGGTTAAATATCTTAAAACAATAATGCTAAATCAAACTATAGAAATTTAGAGATTTTCATGCCATGATTTCTTTTTTTTGTTTTTTTTTTTAAATTAATTCATTATTTTGTGCTTTTTGTTTTTGTCTTACAATTTACGGATACAAGTCGACTGAGATTTAATTAGTTCCATACGTCATTTTGTGTATTTTTGAGTTGTGACTTTTTTTTAATGTAGTAGAGTGGTAGTAGTTTTTACGTTTACAGAAAATAATGCAAATTGAATTAAGCCGTTTAAGAAAAAAAGACTTCGGTGGTTAGATCAGGTTGAGCATATATTAAAAACATTATAAATTGACTGGGATTGTTTTTTTCTTAAATTCTAAAAATTATCTACGAAATTTGATTTTGAATTGCTACGCATCAACCTATCTAATATTTAACAAGTATCATATACAGTTTTGTAAATAGGTTTCGTATGAATTGGTTTGCTATTAATTGAAAATAAAACAAATTAATAATAGTTAATGATAGGTGGTTGACTAACTTAATAACGGTTTGTTCTTGAAAGAGTAAGTAAACAGTATTGTTTTTAAACTATTTTTATCTTTGTTGTAGTTTTATTAGTACAAAAGCTTACATTGCTAACAAAGAATTATTGCCTTGCCTGCATATATGTAAAGAAAAGAATATTGAATCGAAACTAAATTAATCAGAAGATATCGTATAAGGAACATTAAAGATCTGATTCTCTATCTATAACTGTAAAATTTGGCTCACAATATGTAATTTGAATAGTAGCATAACATTATGAAAAATGTCATAAACTATAGTTCTGGTTGTCTATATACAGAATTTACCAAAATAGCCAGTCTCTCACCTATGTAAACACCATAATTAAATTATTTATTAAAATGGTTTATAAAACAAAATTAAACTCCTCTGACAATATGTGAAGTAGTTTCACTTTTGCTTTTATTTTTATTTTTGCTTTATTGAGCATCTCATATGTAATATCTACAAAAAAATTAAGTGTAAATCAGTTCATATTAAAATTAATGAAGGTGAAAGAAGTGGCGTTTTATAAGAAAAAAAATATTAATTCATTGTTATTTTTTTACACAGGTAATTTACCGCTATTTCACCATAACGCACTTTGGGTGCTATTTAATACTATTTTTGAATTTAAATATTCATTTGTTGGAAACAAATAACATGAAGAAATCAGTTTAGACAGCTCGATCACAAAATTAAAATCAACTGACCAAAGATTATTATAACTGTTAAGATAAAAATAATAGTAAAATTAATTAATAATATGTAATCGAATTTCCATTTTTTTGAGGAAAAGGTTACTTTCTTGTTGTTACAAAATTTTCAAATTAAAATAGTTCACTCCTATATAATATTTAAGTTGCGAAACGTGCTTTTTTGATTACTTAAAAAGTATATTTCAGTTTAAAAATACCTGAAAACGTATAAAATCACTGCCACACATTTATGTATAATATAGTTATTAAGAACGGGTAAAACTCATTTCTTTTACTGGATGTTATATTTGTCGCGAATAGGCCATTTATGTCAACAAGAAGAGTACGGACCAAAACAAAAAATTTGAAATACAATAATCTTTGGAAGGATAAATGAAATATAAAATCGGAGCATATCGTAAAGGTTCTTAAAGGTACCGGAAAAAAATGCTAAGAATAGATATAAATTAAATTGGTCCGCATTGAGTTATTTATTTAAGAGTGTCAAGATTTGTTTATATCACTCAACATTTACTTTAAAAATTCAATTTATACTGAAGTCAAAAACATTCCTCCAGAAATTATATTTTCAATATTCATATATGTTTCGAAATTATCAATATATTCAGAACACTTCCACAATATGTCCTTGCAAAATGTCAAAATAAGGATAAAAATTTGGATGTGTAATCGCTCATTATTCTTTTCATCAATATATTGTCAATATATGAACAAGAAGATTAATGAAAAGAATGATGTGTAATAGGCACCTAAGTTTTAATGTATTGTTTATTGTTAGAAGACGAATTTTTATTATATAAATTTTTGGGTCTGGAGACTTGTATTCATTATTTTAAAAATATTACGTGTTAGTCAACGTGTGAAATTAATTAAGTTTTAATGACGGTATTAATTTACATGAAAAATTAATGAATTTGATTTGCAAAGAGTTGTTAAATTAATTATTTTATACGAATTCACCCTCACGGAATCAGAGACGTAACACCATAAAATAAATTTTGTATAATAAGTAAATGAAATAAAAATATAAAATTTTTAATTTTCATTTTAAAATAACTCATTAAAAAATTATATATAGCTATTTTAATAAATGTCATATTTTAAGAAAAATCTTTAGATCCAGTTAAATCCATTTTAATTTATTTAGTTCAATTCATTGCATCAAATTTCTACATAAAAACAAATATTTTTAAATTTTAATCATTCTATTCAAATATATTATATTACTTTATTGATTTTAATTTAAATTTTTAATTTATAATTTTTTTTTTTTAAATTAGCTATTCTTGTTTTGACACACAATCATTCCATTTCATACTTTTCTAAATATGTTGTTTTTGTAATTTTCTTATTGAATTGTAATAAAAATATTTGCTGATGGTGAAATGAAAAATATTCTACAAATCATATTATTGAAACGGTAATTTCAAAAGTTACTTAAAAAATAGAAAAAAAAAATACATCATTATAAAATGAGTTAATAGTTTACTTCATATTTCGTGAAGATTCGAAATTGAGGTTAACACAAAAATAAATCAAAAGCAAAAATAAAATTCTTAACACTTACAGAGTGTAACTTAAATATTTACAAGTAAAACTAGTTCACTTGCCTCAAAAATGCTATAGTATAGTGTAAATTGAGTTGTTGTACTACATATATATGAAAATGTGTGATGTTTATTTTGATTTATTATTTTGAATCTATAATTTTTTCACACTCTTATTGAAAAATTAACAGTATATTATTGTGCAGAATCATTTTTCTGTACCCAAGATTTGCATCATTCAATATACTAGTCGTACATAATATACCACAATATTGTGTACATGAATCAAATGGAGCAAAAAATTAATTAACATATATGTAGGTAAAAATTCAATTCAAATTGATGATCTCTTGGGGATTACTAATTCAAAAACAATTCAAGAAGTAAAGCTGTACATTACAGTAGTCAACAAATTATCTAAGAAATAGAAATTATTTTCTATTAAAATTTTCTAATGTACAGTTAATATCAAATATAAATGTCTACCTGTTACTTACAAATACATCGATATGGTGAAAATATCAGAGTAGACTACCGGAATTACAGGACAATTCGCAAACAAAAACTGTACTAATGTGAGGTTTCATTTCTCAAGACTGTAGAAACAGATTATAGTTACATTTACCATATCTAATGTGATTTGCATGTCATGAACATTAAATTGAACCAACATTGAACAAAATGCACTATAACTGCTCAAAGAGTTGAGGAAAATGTCTCCTTGCTCTTTCAATGATTTATTTCAATACGCTCGAAATACGACCAAGAAAAGTTTTAATTAGAATTTGAAAACACTAAGAAGAAGATTGCGTGGTTAAATCATCGATGAATATTCCAATGAAGATCTTGTGAATAACGTGTTCCTTAATGAAGGAATAGAATTCATATTAAAATTAAACCTAATTTATTAATTATGAAAAATATTAAACTGCTAGGCAGTCTCTTATCCTGAACTACAGGTGAAAGCTTCAAAATGATTACCACATTTTATTTATAAAAAGAACCATTCACTAAGTATAAGCGATTACTGAGAATAATTGTAAGCTTTATGCAAACATCCATATTTATTGTGAAATTCACACGGTAGTCAAAAAACAGATGAATTCCGTCTAGAATAAGCTTCCAGTTAGCTATGACCGGAAGCTGATAAATGAAAAACTTGGAAATTTTTTCAGCTTAACAGAAGGAAGGTAAGGGCGATAATCGGTATGCTGACAGGTTTAACAAGAATGGAATGCGACTGAAACTTCTGAATAATGATAAGTCAAGAGCATACTCTCTGCAACTGGAAGAACGGAAGGAAGGGTATATGTTTGACAGCCTGACAGAGATATCAAAAGTCCATTTTCAGGAAATCGACAAACTCGGCACAACTCGGGTCTGTTCAGAAACCCGAGTTCAGTTCGTATTCTAGTGTCGTGGTGGCAAAGGATTGCTGTAGCCACCCTCTTTTTACTTAACTAACTATTATGCTTCATTACAGAAGAGCAAAAAAAAAAAATAAAGTCTAAAAACGTCAACAGCACGAACATAATTTTCCATCACATTTCAGTAAAGGAATAGAAATATAGTTATTTGATCTAAACTTGGCTAATTTTGAAGAAAAACAATAGAAATATGTTGAGTTTTTCAACAATAGCATTGCTAAGCGGGAAACGTCACGTGTTAACTTTTTTTACGATCATCGAAAATTCAAATTGCTAACTTTACCCAAAAAAATAATTAAAAATCATATTTTGCACCCATCGTATACAAAAAATTATTAGCATTAAAAAAGTACTGTAAATAAAATTTGATTTGTATGTGTTCAGGTTGATGTTGAATATGGTATGGATTGATATGGTAAGATTAACGTGGCAAAATCACCAAGATTAAATTCACTATTATTTATGAATTGATTGAACTGACTGAATGATGCCAGGTTATTATACCACAGACATATGAATTGTGTAAAATAATGTTATTGCATCAATATTACAGATGCAAGATGTATCTATTAGGTTATTATGTAGTAAAAATACTACATTTAATAATGGTATAATTTAATGTGAGTAAATTTTCAATTCAATTTTTTCTGCTATATTCCACATTATTTATATTCATTTTTAATTTTTTGCACTCTAATTGAGGTTATTTTCTGACTTATGAGGTTTTTATGAATCAATAAATTTGATTTTTAAATTGAGTGGATTATTATTAGACAACATTTTAAAAACTTATAGAGATACATTTTTTTTTTTTTTTATTTCAGAAAAGTAATTGAGATTATAATTTGTGATGGTATAGTAATCATTATAGTGTATTAGATACATATAGAATCTTCAATTATAAGAATATCAAAACCATTTAATATTTCAAAATTATTTTCTAAATATTATTGTTATCATCAATTATTATATGATTTTTATGTACAAGTTTATTTGCTTCTAATACCAGGTCTAAATATCAAGGTATATAGATTAATAATTTTTAAGTAGATCTAATTACTTAATTGGAGTTCTAAAGGCAGATTAAAATTGACTATTAAACTGCTTTTGGTTTATTGACAAAAGTAGGTGGATGCATAATTACTGAGAATGAGAGAATAGAAGAGAAAAAAATTATAACTTTGTCTGAACATCACAATATGGGACAAGTTAAAAAACACGTTTAGAAAACCAAAGAGAATTCATAGACAATCTTCTTTATCGGATATTGTTATATGAACAAAATTCAGAAAATAAACCATTATTCAAAAATTATAACCAAAAGATGAGTTATATAAGAAAAACTTTTAAGAGAAACATTATCAAAATCTCTATTCACAATACGTTCCACTAAAAGTAATAAAAAATAAAACTCCCAATAAGTCAATACACCTATTTTAATTTAAAACATTACGAGTACAGTGTACGCATAAAGTACTGAGGACTTTTTAGTTGTAAAATATAGAATCCTAAATATAATCCTTCTTTTAAGTAATTTGTAAAAAATGGGTTGGTGAGCAAATCAACAAACCGAAATCCAGAAATAAAAACCCTAAAGCCAAAATCTATAAAATATATTCATAAATTTAAAATTCATAAAATTGTGGCAAGATTAATCGTAGTGATTTTGAATTTTTCCACACAATAAAGTGAAATAAATAAAAGCGATAACAAAAAAAGGATATCTAGTTTTTTGTGGATTTGTTTTTTTTAATTTGGGGACTAACCCGTAAAAAATGTATGAACAAAGAAGTATACATTTTTAAAAACTTCAACATAGATTGCAGTAAAAACTATTTAAAGACTAAGTATGTCTGGTTGCAAATTACGTGTGGTTGATTGAACCGCATACAAATTCTTGATGGGTAAGATTACGCAAAAGAAACAAATTTAGTCCACATACTTTAGCCCCCGACAAAATTTGTCGAAGTAATTTTAAAAATAATAATTTACTGCTATAGAGGGTCACACAAAAAGGTGCTATTTAATACCCGAGCTCATTTCAAATCAATTTCATAAAATCTACTAAGACGAAATATAAATTATCTTTCATTTTCAGTATAATTAATGAAGCAACGAAAAGAAAATGTACAAAACAAAAATTTTCTATTATGTTAATTATAAAATTTTTCATCCCCATCATCAATACCTGAATGTATATTCACTATGTAATTAATTTCTTTTACAATTTATACTAACTAAATTAATAAATCATTTCTGAAAGACATTTCAATGCACCGAATTGAAATAAATCAATGACAAACAACACTGTACTCATTATAAATAGGTTATCTTTTTCAAGACTACTCTTTTAAATTCAAAACATGTCAAAATATTCAAATTACAATTTCAAATTTTATTTAATGAGAAAAGTTGTGTTTTTTTTTTTTTAATTTGTAAACACGGAATTTCCTTTCGCATTAGCTCACAAAAAACGCTAATTTACTTTTATTTTCGTGAAAAATTTGTGCTCTCAATTGAATCTAGAATGTCTCGTAGAAATTGTAATACAGTTTTACTAACACATTTTCATATTTAAATTTTGAATTATATTTTATATTTTCCGATTCTCATAGTGAAGTTCATTAATTAATTAAATGAAAAATATATACATATATATATATATTCACACCTTATATGAATACAAGAGCATAAATTATTGTGCAGCATTTCTAATTTTTAGTTCCCAATATTAAAAATAACATAATTACCCGTATCATTTCACTATATCGTATATAATTATAAATGGTGTAAATAATATAATAATAATGTTATTGTCTGTGTTTTTCTTATGGTATAATTATAGTTGCGAGACAAGTGAAAGGAAAATTACTATCGTTGGTAATTGTTGCAATAGATTTGAAGAAAAATTTTTAAGGACGCAAAAATCAGAGAAAATAAAATAATTAATTATTTATTTTTATTATTAATTCCTGATTTAACATATAAAGTATTTTATTGTTGAATTGTATATATAATTATAATTATTATAAGTAGAATTAATTGAATCTTTTCTTTCTTTTTCTTTTTTACTTTTATATTCACTTTAAATTGTATTTTTCATTGTATTATTTTTCTAATGGAATCTCAAATTGGATGATTGGATGACGTATTCACTCGTATTTATATAATAATACAAATTATGTTCCTGAATGTTCCTGTATCCTGGCCTATTCTGGTCAGCTTTTCAGCTTACTGTATACAGAACAGGGCAAAGAATAAAGGTAAGATATTATATATTGATGTAGTTTATATTTATTGTATTGAAGAGATATCAATACAATACACACAACAAACTATAAAAAAAAGTAACATAAATAAGACAAGTCTTTCATCAATGATTATAATTTTGAAAATAAGAAAGAATAATTTGGGAGGAGGGATGATTTAAAAATGTTTTCAAAATGTAAAATGTATTGGTACATAATACCAAAAAACCTCGTATGTTTTTTTGATTCTATGCAGGAGTATACTTTAAGTAAACTTTAGTAGAAGTTTTAGAAGTCTTAGAACCGCCACCAGTCAGATGTTACCCTGTCAAGTAGTCGGTTCGGAGATTCATTCTAATCTATAATTATAATTGACAAGCATTTAGGGACCTGCGCAATAGACACTTTTTCATTTTATTTCGATTCTCCTACTCCTTAATGAACTTCTAATATAATATATAAGTTGTATATACAACAAAAATGCGCACACAGTTGAAAATTTTGTAACCATATGATTTTATTATTCAGCAAATACATTATGCATATATGAGATCTTATGAAAATAATAAACAAAAGCGAACAAATCAGTTATTATAATTTACATATGTACTTGCCAATAAATCTATGCACATATGCCAAAAAAAAACAAAAAAACAAATTCATCTAAAATAAAAAATATAAAAACAACAAAAAACAAATCACTTGAATTCTTCCTTTTCATCTTTTTAAGTAACTGTCTCTAAATTTTGGTTATTTGTAGTAATAATATAGTTTCTAATAAAATTATGTATTATGTATTATATATATATATATACCTCTTAAATGACAAATTTTTTTATTTTTAGTAATTTTATCCACTAAATGCCACTTACTATAGGGAATATATCGGAAAACGAAGCAGTATATGAGGGTCGTGTATTTATGTGTGCTAAATAAAACTTACTAACCACAAAACTTTTTATTAAACACATGCTAAAAATATGCTCTTGAATAATGCACTCCAAGTTCTTTTTGAGAATTTGTTATTTTGAAATAGAGTTCAAATTCAAGAATTTTTTGGTCAATAATTCTAGTTTCAGAAGCATAATTAAAGAAAACTTGAAGTATGATCGGAATTGCAGTAACAAAGTTTTAATTTCACAAATCCATTCATCTGGTGGGAGCCCTTAAGAGAGCTCTTAAGAGAATATTGATAGTATTCTTATAACTTTTAGGACGCTGCTTTTAATTTCTTGAATCCGGAACAGAATAATTAAATTCTGAATTGAAATGTTAGAGTTACTTTAAAAAATCAATGTTATTAATTCTATTGTAACGGTAAGTGAGTGCTTGTGATGGAAAAAGTGAGTGATTGAATAAACAGATTCGTGACATAATTATGAAAGTGAGTGTCTGAATAAAGTGAGTGACTGAAAAAAGTGAGTGACTGAATAAAGTGATTCGTGACACAATTATGTAAAAAAAATTATTTTTTCTGTTACTATTTTAAGTTAATTTATTCGATGATAATTTCACTTTAATAGAGGGTAAATCTCTTTGTAAAGTTGGGATGCAATACCAAATTCATGACTTAAATTGAAAAATATAGTGATGAAATTACCAATCACTTCTTCCATAGACAGGAATATCTTTAATTTAACCTCAAAATGGATTATAATTTATCACTTATTACTGTTGCACAACATTATTGTTAATTTATAATTATTAAGACAAAATTATAAATAAATTTCTTTTAAACCAGTAAATCAATTCAACTGAAAATTTTTAAAATCTTTAAAAAGTTCAACGCTAATGAATAAAGTTATTATTTCTATGATGCAAGAACACATTAACTGGAAATTATCAAATAAATTGTTTTAACCACAAAATGATATGAAAGATTTTTGAACTTTTGAACAACACTTAGAATCTTAGAATGAAATGTACAACAAAGCAAACTCTCCAACAATAGCACTTACCATGTCAGTATCTTCTAAATATAATAATAACTAATATTAATAATGACATTTCTTTGTTTTTCTTTAATATCTTCTTTTTTTTTTTTTTTAAATATTATTTAATTTCATGTGGGTAGAAATAATATTTATAATATTCTTCTTTTTACAATATTCTTTTCATTTACAACTTTTTCCGCTAAAGCTTGACTAATGATACGAAACTACGTATTTAGAAAAGACAAAATAAAATGAATACAGAAAAAAAGGTGATAATTTATATATTAGAAACCTACCATTATTGGTACTTTACTAATTTAAGTGATTCTAAATGTTATTTTTTATAAAATGTTTCTAAAGATTTATTTAACTAAAATTTAATAATATTATGAAGTACCTTTGATCAGGGATGGCATTTGGGTATTTACAAAAATGAACTTGTTAATCAGAGCCAGCAATCAAAGTATAATGCAATATTTTATATATCATAAATTGAAAATACGAGATAGAAATTTAACAATACATTACTTTACGGCTTAGAGCTAGTCAGGTCTTATATGGGGTATCAATCACTTTCAGAATATATAAAGAGACCTATGTGAAAAAAATAATCATCAAGATCAAATAAATTATGAAATATTAATAAATCTCAGATGGATAAAAGTTCGAAATAGAATTATATATACTAGTGTCATACTGCTAAATATTAATCTCATATACGTCTCCCTCCAAAATATCTAAATAATATGTCAACAATAACATGGAAGCAACTAATTTTTAATACTATTAGTAGTTAATACACTGCAACTAAGATATAAGTTTTTATATAAAATTACAGACTTCTTTTTAAACCGCAAGCTGTGTTTCAGCTTCCTAGAAACTTTTCGCCTTTTAAAAGTGAAAAAAAAATTATTAAAAAAAATGTCTTAAATTTTTTGCGAACATTTTGTTCTGTATAAACGATTCAAGATTAATTTTATTATCGGGTACAAGCTATGTTCGTAAGAATAGGAATGTATTTTGTAAACCGATTTTCATCTCTATATGGTAGACTTATTAGCCATCTGGATATTTTATCCTAAAATGACTTTCTATGAAAAAAAAAACACAAAATAAAAAGTCTTAAATCGACTCTGCCTATTAGAGTACTCATATTTTATTAATAACATTGAAATTACCTACAATACAAATTTACAACAATCTATAATGGAATGGATTGGTTATTCTTTAACAGATAAAAAATAATTGCAATTTATATTAAATAATAGTGTTGGTAAGTGTCTGTACTTAAAATAAAGAACTACCGTATTACTCCATCATAAATTAGTTAAAAATAATAATTTTCCACATAAAACAGAAAAAAATATTAGTTACAAATATGGTTTTAGTAAGAGATTTGGTTAACAAAAATTATTAACCACTATAACTAATTATAGTTAATTTGTAAAATCATTAAAAAAAGATAAATCTCAAGTGAAAAAATAAAAAAAAAAAAGTTAATTTAAAAATTAATGAAATAAATTCAATAAAATTTTACTGTTAAATTAAAATTTACAATAAAGTAAACATTTTTAATGTTATATTTTAGAGTTAACTGACTAATCCAAAAAAAAAAAAATATATTCCATTATCAATTTGAATTTAGAAATAAATTTTCCACGACTGATCAAATGCATCAGGTCATGTGCACATTGTAGAGAGATTTTTAATACAAAAATATAAACATGTAAAACGGGTCTCTTATATTTTATTGAGTTGTAATTTATAACACTACAAACATGTTGTAGTTTTTTAGGACATAATTTTATAAGCAAATTTTTACATGTTGAATATGTTTAAGGTTAAGTGCAACAAATGAGTAAACTTAAAATCACTTAAAAATATTATCTAATCTATTAAGTGATGTGTACTATACTTTCTGATAATTTGTATCAATTTCAATTAACCAGCAATAGAAATAAATGATGATCGGCCATGGTTAAAACAACTACATTGACAATAATTAATAAAAAAAAATACCAAGATCGACATTTTGTCAGAAACGACTCAAAGCTATACAATTTTTTAATTTCATAACAAAACCATTTTACCTTACTCACGCCTATTTATTAAGTTATTCAATATTATAGTTTTAAATAGTTATACATATATGTATAATTTTAAATAAATTTTGCAAACAACTCTAAATCATTTACATATTGCCATAACGGCATTGCCAAATAAATTTTCAATTACCGGCGTTGATCATTAACTTAAACAGAATTAAACGTTAGCAATATTATATTATAATAAATATAATTAATAATGTTATATTATTTGTCAATTTACAATTTTTGTAAGTCCACAAATACTTTTTTTCAGTACTGTGTGAACGTTAAATAAAATTAACGTAAAATTACAACAATTCAATGTCATCTGTGATGTAGCATTGTACATTAATTTCTATTACTTTCCTAAAATCTTATTAACCAGCAAATTTTCTTAAATACATATATTTCTTTATTTTCGGTGCCATTGAATTTTAAAAATTTATTAATAAAAAAATTTTTTAAATTTAATTAAATATTTCATTAAATATTATTTAAAGTTTGGAATTTAATAATAATAAAAAAAAAAATCGAAATAAAATGAAAGTATTCACAAGTTCATATGAAAGTTCGAGTTCAAAGATGTTAACCTTAACACGTCTTAAAAGAGTAAAAAATTAAAATTAATGAATGACTTTTAATTCACAGGGGTTATATTAATGTCAAATAAATGATATTAATCGAAAATTTGAAGAAGATATTTTCTGATTAACTTACACTATTTTAATTTAAGATTAAATGAAATTTCTTGAAAATTACAACATTTTTTATAACTTATCAGTTCCTAACTCAAACGCATTTAATTTTATTGAATAAAATATTATGAGGTGCAAATAGGTATTGGTTACAAAGAAAAACAAGAAGAAAACAAAAACTCAATTTAAATAAAATACGTTCTTAGAAGACAAAACATATTCCGTGACTTCCAAAATGGTGTGATACTGTAACATTTATAATGTAGCATCTTCCAAATTGTATATCATAACTTTGTATACTTTTCCAAAATGTTTAAAATATGTAGTGAAAACGTAAAACAAAAGCAGGGTATGTAGCGAAAAAATTTAGACTACATTTAGTGTGCATGTCATAGATAAATTTACCAGAAATAATTAAATTATATCTTAGCATACACATTTGCGGTGGAAAAATAAGTTTATTGTCAAATTGTAACAAAATATGTTTATTAAATATATTTTTCCGCCGAAAATTAGTGCTGCTCTATCAAGATCTGGCAATATTCATTTTCATATAACGAAAGAGAAACCAAAAGTAAGTATATCGAAAGATGAACAAAAAGTCAATTTTATTACATACAAATACAAAATTATAATTTAAACGTCAAAATGTATGTGTGTATTTATATTGTCAAAATGCTTAAGCTTTATTATATATTTTACTACAATGAAGTGGTTATAAAAGCTTTAAACGGCAGTAGAACTATTTTTAAAACTTTTTGTACTGCATTTTGGAAGTCATCCATTGCAAAACAAATTCAAGATTTGTTTAGAAAAATTAAATTGGAAACAACCTTTGACGCTGGAATCTTCCAAGTAACTGCAAAAAAATGTATTCGAATAATAAACAGAAAAAGCAATTATTCATTTATTTCCATGTTAAATTTCCACTTCCTATATATTAAAAATTTCATTTTACACAATTGATTATGCAATAAATAAATATTCTTCATTTTGTGATTTGAAATTAATATTCATAATAATCATAATATGTCATGTGATTAGCCTACTGTAACTAATTGCATTGATGAATCGTTTTTTATTATTATTATATTCCATCGGATAATGATAGATGATGGTAACCATTATTGTATTCCGGATTAAATACCAAAATAAACGTGAAAAATATTAAACAAGTGTAATCAGTAAATGTGTAAATTGTTAATTTAACAATGAAGGGGATTAAAAATCACTTTCTGAAATTGATGACACTAAGTATGAACATTTTATTTTATTTATTTATAAATTTATTTATATAGAGCTTATCACCGCACTAGGCTTTATCATGCCCTTAAGCATAAACATTTGATTTGACAAAATAATTAGAATAGAAGAATAAATTTAATTTTCAATTTAAAATTTATATTTTCAAAAGATTTTGTTTTTGTTATTTTTATTGTTTTTTTTTATTTTCTAATCTAGATCTTGTAAATGTTATCTTTTTTGGCTAACTAATAGTGTACGAACTTATAACAGCTAGTCATAAATGTAATTTATATCATAACTGAGTTTTAATCAGGTTGAGCGAACGAAATAATATATTTAAGCCAAAAAAATCTTTGCGTATCAGAATGGCCAGTCTTATGTCTTACTGGACGGATTACCGAGTAAAGGTAATAATGATGATTTAGTGTCAACAACACTATTTTCTTTTGTTTTATCGTCATAGATAAAATAAAATTCCTAATTTAATAGAAACCACTACCACATACTAATCATTTTCAATACTACAAGATTTAATAATCGTGTTTGATTCAACTTAATTTCAAATTGACTATTCAAAATTTATATGTACTTTCCCTTAACAATTTTTATTGTATTTCCTTTCAAAATGTCTAATTAAAATTTTATATGGATTCAAATAACATATTAAAAATCATTTCAAATGTTTAACTAAAAGATACAACATTTTTAAAAGAAAGATGTTGAAAGGTATGCATATATGTAACTCCGCAGGCAATCTTATACAATTTTTTAATTAATTAATTAAATTCCAAGATAGAAAAGAAAATACCAAATAAAATGAAGTTAATTTGAAACTTCCCTTCTGCAATATCTCATGAAATGAAATTAATTTTGTTTTGTTTTTGTTTGATATTTTTTTGTAATTTCTTATGGTTTAACAGTAAATAGATCACACGTGAAATTATATCAACTGAAAGTAAGATTTAATGGAGTCTTACAATTTTTAAATGAAAGTTAACTACTATTAAAGTTAAAAATGTCATATTATATTTTAAGACCAATAAAAAAATTATTTACAAATGAAATTTGAATATTTCATTATTTAAAATATAAAATAAAAATTAAAATAATATGAGAAAATATTTGAGAAAATCAAAAACTAATTTCAAAATTAAATTGTAAAGATAGTAAAAGAACAAATGCATTGAAAACACTAAGAGGAAACCTGTACGAACGATTATACAAGTCCGAAATAACTTTTTGTATCCAATTATTTCGGGTTTGTACAATCTTATTGTATATAGGATTTTCCAATAGTGATGATATGATTTTGAAGTGACGTTTCGGTCATTTGTAATATGTCATGATCTGTCATTTTTTTTTTCATTGAATTCAGTAATGCTTACAATTTCATCACAAACATCGTGAATTTGCTGATTTTGCCTTGGAACAACTTGAAAACGATAACCATTTTTGTTAGAAAATCATCTTCTCATCTTCTCACTGTCGATTCTGGTGCTAAGAAAATCCACAAATTATTCATGAAAAACCATCACATTTACCTAAATTGACAGTTTTATGTGATTTTTGGTCTAGTGGAATCATCAGTCCGTACTTCTTTCGAAATGAAGCTGGTAACACCGTTACTGTCAGTGGAGAGCGGTATAGATCGATGATAACGAACTTTTTATGGCCAAAATTAGAAGAAGTTGATCTTGACAATATTTGGTTCCAATGAGGCGGCGCTACGTGCAACATAGCAAGTGCAACGATTGAATTATTGCAAGAAAAGTTTGGAGATTCGATTATTTCAAGATATTGTGATATTGAGTGGCCTCCAAGAAGTTGTGATTTAACACCATTAGACTATTTCTTGTGGGGTTGTTTAAAGTCATTGATGTTTAGCAATAAACCAGACTCTCTTCAAGCTTTACAAGTCAATATTGATCGTGCTATTCATGACATACGACTAGATTTAGTGGAAAAAGTGCTCGAAAAGTGACTTCATCGAATTCCTTCCTGCAGAAGAAGTTGTGGAGGCCATTTAAATGACGTTTTATTCAGAACTTAATTGTATGATTGTACTTCACATGAAATAAATAATTTCCTTAACAATTAGTTTGCTTTTTTTTTTAAAGAAATCATATCACTCTTATTGAAAAATCCTTTATTTCAGTAGAATAAAAGTTGAAATATTTTTGTCATCATGCAGTGGATCGCACAGTAGGTAGAGCGCATATTTTTCAGTCAAAACGCTTCAGGTTCACAGAATGAAGCAAAGAAAGTTGCTTTGTGGGTTCTTCGATCTGGACCAGTACTTTATGTTATTGGGTTAAACTATATGACAAAATATAATTAGGATATAATCTGGTAACAACTTAAATAAAATGAAGCTATTCAATTTAATTTAATAAAACTTAGTTTCTGACAATAGTAATAATTTCACATTTAACGAGTTGATATGCTGATAAACCAGAAATTTGGTAAATCTTTATAATAAGAAATTTTACAAAATGAACGACGTGGGGAGTAAAAAAGAAAGAATAGCTGAATAGTAAATTACACCACAAAAATATTAAAATTTTAGGAAGTTCTTCTGGTGGTGAATACTTAAAACATTTAAAATAGTTACACCAAATAGTGACGGTTATTTCCGACTTGAGGGACAGCTATACTCTAAAATAAATTTCAATCTTTTTTAAACTTATAAGAAAAAGTACAAAAACGAAAACACAAACAAATATTAAAAACAAAACAGAAAAACAAAAATCAGATCATACTCTTCAAAAAATGATATAATAAATGTTAGTTCATTTGCTTCTGCTATTTAAAAAAAAATATACAGTAAGACACGGTTATAGTTATTTCCTAAATTTCAGTAATATTTGTGACTGTTACCGTTTTGTGACTATAGGCGTAGTCAAAAAAACAATGCATCTTTATAAATAAAATTCAACAAAATATCTTTCGTATAACAATTTGAAACTTTATTCATAAATAACAATTCTGCTACTATGTACTCATAAAATATACCTATTTGTAATAAAGAACAGAAAAATTCAATATATAAATCAGTTTTTCAATAAAATAATTCATTTTTGACTTACTTTTTTGTTTTATTGAAAAAATTGGCGTTATATTTTAATGTGGACTATGGACATTGATTGTATGAACTTATGAAATTTATTATTTTCTTTAAAAAAAATGTTGGCTATAACAGAATTGTGACTACAAACGTTTTTGGCTATAAACGAATTAAAATACATACAAAAATATTAAAAAAGATGATGACAGTAAAATTATTGTCTAAAGGCAAATTGCGCTTATAACCAGTAGTAACTATAACCGATTTTTACTTTAATTGATGTCAAATTGATAGAGATAATATTTCTTTTTCATGGTACATATTAAGATTAAAGAGACATCAGGATAAGCTAAAAATGTAAGCAATTCCAATACTATGAAAAAATACATTAATTTTTTACACTTTTATATTTTATTACATTTTTAAATCCTTTTTTTAAAGCTTTTATTTAATTTTTAAATCACTTTTTTAAAGCTTTTAATTCATTTTAATTTAAATTTACTTTAATATTTTACAAAAAAAAATCTTAATCAATAATACAGAAACATAACCACAATTTAAATTATGTAAAAAAACATATAGTTTTTTTTTCTGAGAATGAGAATTCATTAATCGATCTATCATTGATTTGTTATGTATGAAAGACAAAAAAGAGGTGGTTTTAGTGGGCTTAAATCCTTCACTACCATTGTTGGTTTGACTGAAACCACTTCAAGGATACCTATCATATAAATTGATATGAATCAATGATGATGTTGTTATGCAGGATTTTTTAAATAAAGTTACTACTGTGCAATTGCACAGGTGCCCACTGGTCTATACTTATAAAATAGAAAGTTGGTTTGTTTGTTTATTTGTTCACTATACACGCCCACAGTTTTAAAGATAGATTTTTGAAATTTGGAACAGTTATTCATGATCAAAAACGGAACCCGACGCGGTACTTTACAAAGCTATCAAAGCTTGGGTAGCTGCCATACAACTCCTAGCACCTACCAGGAATGTTTAAGAAACCAAAGGTACTACAGTCCTGAAAATTTACTCTTCTACTCTTTCAAAAATAAAGAAATACGACTGTCACCGATTTTCAAAATCAAATTTGGACTGGTTCGGGTTAGTGCAATACAACTCCTAGAACAACTTCTCAGGAATAGTTCAAAAACCAAAAGTAAAGGCATGAAAATTTACACTTAGATACTCTCTCACAAATAAATAAATACGACTGTTACCGATATCGAAAATTTGACCTCGGTCGGGTCGCGGCCATATAGCTTATTTTAGAAATATTAGAAAAACCCCGAAATATTGTTTCCAAAGAAATAATTTTCATGTAAGTATAGTTAAATTGTAGTATTGTTGGTTTTGTTATAGCAGTGAAAAAAATACATATTAGAATATTTTTGATAAACCAATTTGTTTCAATTCGATTCATAAATCAAACTTCATTGAAGCAAATTCTATACATTTTATGTTCGACCCGGACAACGTCGGGTAACTTTGTTAGTATATTACTAAAAAGAAAAGTAGTAAAATGTAGTAAAAGCTTACCGTATCGGTTATAAAGCACTACAAGGTAATAATACATAAGTTGTTGTCAAGATAATAGCTTATTCTAAGTAATCAAAGTAATTAAAAATAAAAACAAATATTATCCCTTTCGAAATTCAATTTTTTATTATTTTGATTGATTCTATTTTACTAATAACTAGTGGCCCCTGTTGGTAGTAATTATATTTCAAGTTGAAGTCAAATTTCAAGTTTTTAAAAAAACAATAATTTACGTACTGACATAGACTTCGCACGATATAGCAGAAACCACTCGTGTTTAATAAAAAGTTTTGTGGTTAGTAAGTTTTATTTAGGACACATAAATACACGTCCCTCATATACTGCTTCGTTTCCGATATATTCCCTATAGTAAGTGGCATTTAGTGGATAAAATTACTAAAAATAAAAAATTTTGTCATTAAAGATGAAAAGGTGTCTACTGCGCAGGACCTTAAATGCTTGTCAATTATAATTATAGATAGCTACTTTGACTCTATTATATAAAGATGAAATTGCCCGTCATATGATTTTTTTTTGTTTTTGTATTTTTTTTGTCTTTGTTTTTTTTTATATTTTTGTTTGTTTTTGTTTTTATTTTAATAAGAACTCACGAATAATGTATTTGGTGAATAATAAAACCATATGATTAAAAAATTTTCAACTGTGTGAGCATTATTGTTTTATATACAACTATTATATTAGAAGTTCAATAAGGATAATTATATATACTCTACTATATAAAAATAAATTTGCTCGTCATATGAACAATTCAACTGATTTTTTTTGTTTTTGCTTTTTTATATTTTTTATTTGAGATGAATTTGTTTCTTTGTTTTTTTTTGGCATATGTACATAAATTCATTTGCAAGTACATAATATAAAATATAATAACTGATTTGTTTACTTTTGTTTATTATTTTCATAATATCTCACTTATGCATAATGTATTTGCTGAATAATAAAATCATATGAAATGTTCAACTGTGTGCGCATTTTTGTTTTATATATAATCTTATATATTATGTATATTAGAAGTTCATTAAGGAGTAGGAGAATCGAAATAAAATGAAAAGGTGTCTACTGCGCAGGACCTTAAATGGTTGTCAATTATAATTATAGATAATAATCAAATAAATAGTAGATCTACTCCATTTTCCTTATAATAATTATAGCATAATTAACTGCGTACTAAATATATTACACTTTTAAAAATTTAGTTCAATAGCAAGTAATTTACTGACATAATAGGTTAAACAAAATATAAAATTAATTTTAATATGTTATGGGTAAATATACGCCCTATGCTCTACTGAGTGAGTTTTAGCACAATGATGATGATGATTTTGATATGTAAATTACTATAAAGGCTAAAAAATGTCAAACTAAGCACTTAATTATTATTTTGTATAACAAAATAATGATGTTTCAGTATAGTAACACTTTTTTAATATGTATTTTTTATGCATATTGCATTTACTTGCAGACTCAAATATTCAATATCGCTCAAATCTTCTCTTCATAAATAAAAATATTACTGTCACTGTCATATATGGATGGGATGTGATCTTAATTCTTAATAATAATAATAATGTTTAACTTTTAATTTAAGAATTAATATCAATTATGTTTTATTATACCGTATATTTAAAACAAGAATGGAAATGAAAGGATGATAGAAAATAAGAATGAATGGAGAGAATAATAATTGAATTATATAATAAATGGTTTATAATTTATATCATGTACTTAATGGAGAAGAAGATTGAAATGACATCATAAAATTAAATAAAATAAACTAGAGAGTGGTAATTACAAGACTCTATATAGCAACTTTGTTTAAAGTACTTGTTCAGATATTTTTTTTTTATATTATGTAGAAAAATAGTTATAAAAGTAAAGTTGGAAGACCTGTTCTATAAAGCATAAATTGTTGTAAAGATTTAAGACAATGGTACAAAAAAGAAGTATAACAAAAAATAAATGTATAATTCTAATTTTGAACTTCCTAGACCAAGATGTCAAGAATTGATTCATATATAATTATATAAAAAACAATAACAAAAAGAAGAAAAAAATATTATTCAAACGTTTAAGTAATTCCCATCATTATTGTTTATTTGCTTTCCTTTATTCCCTTCCCATCCAACTTAAATGCCTTTCTTTTAGAATTATATTCTTAAATTATATACACTGAGTCTGGACAGAAGAAGATAACCATAATTAATATTATTGAATAGTAATGTATATAATATACATACTTACTTATATTTTATAAGCAATATCAAGAATACCTAATTTAAATTTACTTTTTTTTTTTTTTGTAAAGCGAAAAAACTAAAATATTTGAAAACAAAGCGAATTTATTTATGTCAAAATAAATTCGTGATTTTCAATTTCTTTCAATTTTCATTTAAAATTGGTTCAATAAAAAGAAAATAAGATTTTCTCTTTACTCTTCTCTCCGAAATATATTTATATTTTCTTTTCTCTTGAATGTAAATATTTGTTGAAATTGAAAGAAATGTGAATTTTGTTTTCAATGTTGAAATTTTATTGTTGTTGTTTTGTGTAGTTACTTTTAAGCTAATTTTAAATTCAATTTTAAAATAATTTACTTTTTTCCATACAATTTATATTACGGATTGGATTTGGAGGTCATGATGAGTTTTGTTCAATTTTCAAGAAATGTATGTTCACTCAACCTGAAACTAGGAATTTTTGACTCGTGTGACATTTAGAATTTTTCATTTTAATTTTTAGTACTTATTTCAACTTTTTAAGAATTTAATTCTTATTTTAGTAGAACGATGTCTCTTAAATTAGGGTTTTTTATAGTAAAAACAAATTATAAATTATTGATAGTAAAATATATAAGTTTGAATTGAATGAATATCCAAATCAAAAAATCGTTTGTGTATTTTGAAAATGCCGATTAATCCAATATTTTAAATAGTTAACTATGGCATAACAGAATAGAAAAAACTGTTAAGGTAGAAAAAAAAACTGTGAGATTATGCACGACATGGATTGGGATGAATATAATTGAGCGTAGTGTCGGCTGTATTTAATACTGTCAGCTACTTAACATCATTCATTTAATATGTTTATCTGATGATACCAGATAAATGTCTATAATGAACTGTAACAGGCAAGCTGACTTGTTGTTGTACTATTATCAGATTATAGGCCCTTAATAGAATGTACTTGGTAATCTCTATTAGAAATCGGTGTGGACAATGTAACGAGTTAAATATTTTTTTTATCGTGCGTTAAACTATATAATAATGATCAAAATTGAGCTGAAAATTCAAAACTTGGTCTCTCGAGTGCTACTTGGCTCTTAAGTAAAATGTCAGCTTGAACATTTTTTTCTTTCTAAAATTTATATTGTTTAAATCAGTCATTTAAACTATTTTGTTTGATTATTTCCATGACTATGAGATGAACTACCAAACTACTTTTTTCGCAAAAAGTTGACCTACACAATCTTATACAATAAATTTTTTTCTTATTAATTTTTGATATTTGATCTAATTTAGATGTGTAAAACTTTATTATATATATATATATATATATTCTTTAAAAATCGTATAATTCTGATTTTGAAACCAACTCTAAAATCCCCTTTAATGCACAATTTTACATACACATATTTATATTTATATTTATATATATTCTGGAATATAGACGTTTTAATAACAAATAATGTTTATATAACAAATAAACTTATACTACACTTATTTATCAATTTATATTTTCTTTTTTCACTTTATTCACTATAAAATTAGAATTCGTATCAATTTTACTATATGGCTTTATATCGTAAAATTTTAGAAAACGATATGGTTTTTAATTCGCATTTTAATGGGAAATTAAGCTGTATATTATTCACGTCACCGAATAAAATACCAGCAATTCATGGATTAGATAGAAGTACACTTCCTTAAAGATTCTAACTTATACTACTACGAAGCATATGTTATTCTTTGTTTTGATTTAAAACAGAAAAAATGTATGGGTGTTACCTCGATACTATAGGAACTTAAATGTTGGCAAACATAATCAAGATCAGTTATAAAATTGTAAATAACTGTAACAAGAGTTTAACAGAATTAAGAACCCAATCAAGAACTTCTATAAAATAAATAGTAAATGTGTCAATTTTCTCTCCAGCAAAATTTAAATTTCAAAACAAAACTCCATAACTAACACGAAATTTACAATCTAAATTGGATAACTAGAATTTTTTTTTGAATAATTTTGATCTTCAAGTTTCCTAATTATCAAACATTATTTATGAACACAAAATTTTTTCTTTTTATTCAATATTAATTATATTTAGAGCAATTTTCAAAATATCACTCACAAAATATCACTACAACATAATAAATTTACAAAAACTAAAAAACAAAAGAGGAGTTAAAAATGTTTTGGTTTCTTATAGACTCACTTGTCTATACAACCATAATTGTTTCTGATAATTTTGTAGTTGAAGTCATTGAACGCATTGATTGAGTCGTTCTGTAAAAGAAAACTGTAATTTTGCAATAATTATTATAAAAACAGAAAATAAGAAACGTCATAATAAAAGAAAAACGAATTATTTCACAAATGATCTCCAGAATTGTCATATCGTTTATAATAAACTCACCTCTTTAAAAAAAATTAGAAAAACAACTTTCAGTTTCTATCGTTTCAAACTTAAATGTTATAATAAGTTTTCGTGACAGGCAATATTTCATTTCGGAATATATAATGAAAACTAACGTAATGATATCTAAATTTTTTGAGATGTATTTTCTGGGAGTATTACAATGATAGAGCAATTGATAGAGTATAACAATGATGTTACAATGGTGGCAATTCAAAATTTATGTTAATAGGATCCAGATTTCAATCATAGGCTTTCAAAATTTCAATAGGAGAACCAAATTTTAATATAAAATATTAAATACAGAATTATAAATTATAAAATTTCAAACTTGTCAACAAAAGACCAAATAAAAAAAATTTAAGCATTCAGCACTAATTAAAAAAAAAAAAAAAATATGTTGTTTTCTATATATTATTTTTGTTTACATATTTTTGTGGTCTTGAACATTGTTTTGATATTGAGGTGTATTATACCGAGTGTTCTAGAACATGCGTATCATCATGCGTTTTAAGAGTTGAAGTAGCTGTTATTTGAAAATTTAAAAAAGTACCTCTTCCCATTTGAAAATCTTGATTTAGGAAAATTTCCGCAAATTTGGAGCTTAAAAAACCCTTTTCTGGTACTTTCCACAAATTGAAAATATCACCAATCGATAGAGCATCCCCGATTTAGTTAATGAATTTTTTTTTAAATTTCAAAATAACGGCTCCTTCTCCTCTTAAAAAGCTGATGCGTATGCTCTGGGACACCTGGTATAAATGACATATCAAAATTATTTTGAAGAACTGAACTTTGATTTTATAACCAACTAAGCTATCCTAATTCAAACTCTCGCATATATACTAGCACATATTCTGAAAAAAGCTTATAACTCTTCAACTGTAAAATCCCACATACATATTCTGGAAAAGGGTATAAGCCGCATTTTGTGAATGTACAACTATAAATTGGTTAAGTTCATTTTGAAACAAATGTCACATTGAAAGATTTTAATTTGGACTGTATTTGAAATTTTGTAATTTCGAATTTTGGAATTATGATTTTGGGATCTTACGGATTTTGTAACTTTGAAATTTCATTACACTACCTTTAAACTGAGTTATTTAAATTTTATACCAGCTTCTGACTTCAGTAGAGCATATATCGAAAATATTTTTAGGGATAAACGTATTATTTCTACTTTGACCGTGAGTTATTATGTATATTAAATTTATTTTTATTTCTTATAATTTCAATCGAGTCGAACTATTTTATAATAACCGAAGGGAAAAAAGCTAAGTTTTCGTGGTAGTTATTATAACGATCATTTTGTCATCTTCTATTTGCAAAAGTTATTTCCTTCCTAAACAGCGGTAGCATTTGATACATAAACTCTTATTTTAAAACAACAGTCCTAATAAATATAAAAGAGATGTTTGTGATAGCAAGTGAAGTTTATTACACAGCTTCTTTTAAAGATATTCTTGCATACTTTATTTCTATTCTGTATCGCTTTTTTCTTACGCTGTAAGTCATTTTTTTTCTTTTGGAGCAAATTTTTCAAAATTATTCAAAAAAATATTAAAAGTTCCAACATTAAGTCACATTCAGCTTCATTTTTTTACAACAAGTTCAACCGAGTTCTGTCAATTCTGAGAGTCATGCATACTACATATAACTCATAGAAATAGTTCAACTAAAAAATTGCAATAGTTTTACAAAATCTTTAAAAAATATCATAAAATGTATTGCAATCATAACTTAAAAATCTTATAAAATTTTCAAATCGTTAAATTTAGAGTTGGTCATGCCAACTATTTTCTACGTATTATACATTTATATATATACCTAATGTTGTTTAGCCTTCAAAATTTGTTTGATTTATTTTACGCGGAAATGCAAACTTATGTACAAAACAATGTGGTAAATTTAATGGAATTGTACTTTAAAAAAACGAAAAAAAAGCGATAATAGTGAATAAAAAAAAACAGTTTTCCCTTTTTTTTCTACCTCTTTAAGTGGAAAAAATATTATTATGTTGTGTTTTTTTATAATTGTTGTTGTTGGTTGGTTGATTTGATTCTTTTATTGAATGGAAAGTTTAATTTTTGCGCTTTCAAAATGAGCAATTCAAATAAACGATAGCATTTATATATGAAAACAACAAATAGGAATTTAATAAAAACAAAACAAAATAAAAAGAAAAGAATTATTCGAGAGTGAAAATTATGAAAAGTTTTAATAAACACACTCGAAAATACAAGGTATACAAGCAATACCGTAGTAAATATGTGTATTGTAAACCTTTATTATACAAGACCTAGGTTATCAACAATATTTGTACTGAGAATGATCTTATAAAATTATACAGTTGCTTTCAAAATTATTCATTCAATTTCAGTTTTGAATAAGAACCCATATAGTTGCCAAAATAGAAGCTGTATTATAAATTTTTGTGATACAAATATGAAAAAAATCATTCTAAATCATAGCCCTATAGACAGAATGTTATAAGTATTATTGGAAAAAACATATAAACAATAAATTAGTTATGATGATTCTCGTTATCGTTGATTTTCGTTATGTTGATATTTATCACAGAGCCATGTATAGTATAGCTATCATAATACTTCTTAAAAATCATTTTAAAAAGTCACATAAACACTTTACCTCAATCAATGATTATTAATTATTTTTTTTATAGAAGAATTAATTTGATGTATTAAAAGTTTTGGATAAACATTTTTATTACTTTATAAAATATCGTGAAAATGAAAAAACCGAAAGGACTAAAGTTTGTCATAAATACAGAAGATTTTACTTCTTCTAATACAATACAGAAGATGAACCATGTGGAGAGTAAAAAAGCAAGAATAGTTGAATAGTAAATTACACTACAAAAATATTAAAATTTTAGCAAGTACTTGGTGGTGAATACTTAAAAATTTTTAAATAGTTCTATAACTTTTATTTATAACTATTTTAACTAATTTAAATACCATATAAACGACGATTATTTCCGAGTAGAACGACATTCTATACTCTAAAATAAATTGTAATCACAGACAATTTTTAAAAAGGCTTCATAAAAATTCATTCATTTTAAATACACACACAAAGCTATAGAAAAACGCAAACAAAAATTGAAAACAAAACAGAAAAACAAAAATCAGATAATACTCTTCAAAAATGATATAATAAATGTTCATTAATTTGCTTTTGCTATTTAAAAAAAAAATATACAGTAAGACACGGTTATAAATATTTCCTAGATGTCAGTAATATTTGTGACTGTAACCGTTTTGTGACTATAGGCGTAGTAAAAATGCATCTTTATAAATAAAATTCAATAAAATATCTTTCGTATAACAATCTTAAACTTTATTTTATTCATAAATAGTAATTCTGTTATGTACTCAAGAAATATATTTATCATCATTTTATAGCACTACCGCTCTGGGTGAGTTTTGGCCTTCATCACTATACTCCTCCAAAAAGGTCGATCTTCTGCCGCTTAACAAAATATGCATATTTCACAAAATATACATATTTGTAACAAGGAACAGAAAAAGACAATATATAAATCAGTTTTCTAATAAAATAATTCACTTTTGACTTATTTTTTTGTTTTATTGAAAAAATTGGCAATATATTTTAATGTGACTACAAACGGCATCGATTGTATGAACTTATAAAGTTTATTACTTCACTTCAAAAAATTTGTTGACTATAACAAAATATTGTGACTACAAACATTTTTTACTATAAACGAATTAAAACAAATACAAAAATATTAAAAAAGATGATGACAGTAAAATTGTTGACTAAAAGCGAATTGTGCCTATAAGCATTAGTCACTATAATCGATTTTTACTGTAATTGATGTCGAATTGATAGAGATAAGATTTATTTTTCATGGTGAATACTAAGATTAAAAAGATATAAGGATAGGCTAATAACAGAAAAAAGTTAAGCAATTCCAATACTATGACAAAATACTAAAAATAAAAAAATACTTTCATTTTTTACATTTTTATATTTTATTTCATTTTTAAATCAATTTTTTAAAGCTTTTAATCAATTCTAATTTAAATTTACTTTAATATTTTACAAAAAATTTTTTAATTAATAGTACAGAAACTTAGTCACAATTTTAATTATGTAACAATTTTTTTTTCTGAGATTAGGAACTCATTAGTCGTCTATCATGTTATGTATGAAAAAAAGAATGGTTTTAGTGGGCTTAAGACCCTCACTACCATTGTTGGTTTGCGCGCGCGTGTCTGAAACCACTTGGTGTCCTTCGACAATTTCTACCTACATGCAGAAAAAAAATAAAGTTTAATAAAAATTGATATGAATCAATTATGATCTTGTTATCCAGGATCTTTCAAATAAAGTTACTACTGTACAATTGCACAGTGGCCCACTAGTATTAATTATATTAATTATTCCATGCCGTTATGGCATAATGATACCCACATATCCTTTCCATAATTGTTATTTACTATTATGTTTTATAGAATATCCGATTTTATATATTTAATCTCGTTATATAAGAGATTTTTTCGAATTTAAATATGTATTTGCCAAAATTGATTTCGTTCCTACTCAAAAAAATTTTTTTGTTTCAAATTTTGAACTATCAGTTTTTATCTAAATAATTAGCTGAAATCCTTTATATAATTGTTATTCTTTACCCAAACGATATTTGAGCTCAGTGCGAGCGTAGAAGTCAGTTCCAAAATGACTGTACTATTTCACTTGAAAACTATTGTTAACCAATTTCCCTAATAATATTTACTTTTTTTTAAGGAAACATTCCAAAGACATAGCTAATCTGCAGATATATCTACAGATTTAAGACTGTTACTAAAACTTACTCGTGAAATAGGTAATGATTGAGACCATATTTAATTAACTGACTAACATTCACAATCATCTTTAAATAGTTAGTATATTCATATTCATCTACAAATTTTACTCATACTTGACATAATTTTAATTTTAATAATAAATGACTCGCATCAGTATTATTAAAAAATTTTTAGTATACAAATAATTTGATCAATAACTGTATTTACTGTATTTTGATTTATACGTGTGTACATACATATATAAATGAAAATGAAAATTTTAATTAATAGAGCGCGCTTCAAGTGAACACTATAGTATGAAAATAATAACAAGAAAAAGGAGGAGGCGATCACTTTTAATAATAATAAATAAATAAAACAAAATAACAATAAAAAAAATTTAAAGTGAAAATCGATGACCTTATTCAAGATCATTTAAAGGTAATTCATTATTACCCTCTTCTTGTTCGTCTTCTTCATACATAATCGTCATGAAGAGAGAAGAGAGGAGTATTTTTTCTTTTTTACTGTTATTTTTTTTTTAGTTTTTGTTTTTCTTTAATGGAGTTAATAGTATAGGACAGGTGTTAAAAGATCAATATAAGGTCAATGATTAATAATTATTATTGTTTTTCTTTATTTTAATTGTTATTGTTATTGTAATAGTTATATGATTCTGGAATAAATTCAAGCAAGCTAGATAAGGAAGGAAGATTATTTTATTAATTGGAAATTTTCATTATATTCATTTGTGTTATTTTTTAAATTACAGAAACATCAATTAAAGTTTTTATAGTTTTGTTGTTCTAATATATAACAAAAAATAGAATCTTATATTTATGAACCTAAACTCCACTTATGTATATTAAAGCAAGTTCATATATCTGACAAAAAAGTCCTTTTGTGATAAATGAAAATGTAAAGGATAGTTTCGATAGAGATGGAATATGGCACTGCAGCACAATTCAGTTACGTTTTTCTCTACGTCAAATTTAAAATGCAAATGTGAATGTTATACTTGTAGAAGAACATAAGCGTTTTGTTTAAACGTTGTATATCCCTTAGTCTTTTTTGCAAAATAAATCTTATTAATATTGTTATACATCTGTGAGACGTCCCATATTTTAGACTTCGAAAATTAAAAGGTCTTAAAATGTTTATGCAAAATTAATTAATTTTTTTATTTTATTTTTTATCATTGTATTTTATTTTTTCTTAAAAACTTATCACATTTAACTACTAAGTTAAATAATACAACAAATTTGACAAAACAGAAGATCAAAAATATCTCCGTAAATAAAACAAAGAGTAACAAAAATCAATCATTCTCTTCATAGACACTTTCTTAAAACTATAATTAATTAAAAAAAAAATTGAAAAACCAATTTAGAACTTAACTTTTTTTAAATTTTGATATCGGATCAAATTGTAGAATTTTCACATATAAAATTGCAACATTGTAAGTACATTGGGTATTGGGTGATTACAGTTGCCATAGATATTCGATTTCGATCGATCAAAAACCTTTAGTATATATTGCTGCACGTCTTGGAGACGTAAATTAAAATTTCTCTACATAATAACAGCCAGAGAAAACAATTTCATTGCAGATGAATACTTTTCAATAATAAAGTATGCACTAATTTGAAAGTACTGAAAAATTTATATCCATACTTAATGAGAATAGCAAGAAAGACTGAGAATAAAAGATTGAGTAAGTCTGTGTAAGTCTGTAACGGATATATATAGGTCAAATATTACTCATTAATTCATTAGTATGCCTAGCCACTGGTTAAGGGTGTTTTTGAGTATATTTTGAATAATTTCTTCCTTGAAAATCTTTCTTTTTAAATCTATGTCAGCTATGTTTGTTTACCATTCATTATGAACTTTACAAAATAATTAATAAAATAAATTAAAATCATGCATTCAACCAATAATTCTAAATATTTCAATATCATGTACATAATATCCAAAGGTACATACGAGCAAAAAATTAATTTGAAAGACAAGATTAAGTTGACGAGTATTTGACAAAAGGTATAGATAGACATAAAAAAAAGAATATGATTGACTAATGAAACAAAATAGTTATTTAGACAACAACAACATTTTAAATGACATTCACAAGACATCACAAAACTTGGATATGTTTAGATATGAATTAATAATGTTTAACAATTTCTTTTACCAAAATGATTAACAATGTTATTTTGATATATTTCGGTAACTCCAAATTATCAAATTTAATTTTTCAATTATGTCATGCTTAGGTTTGTTCCATCGATTAGTTTTAGCTATATTTATAAAATTATTTGTTATGGTTAGTTCTATGAAATTATTAAAAATTATAATTTTAGAATTATAACTATTGGAAAATATTAAACGTAAGGTCTTAATTAATTTAAGTTTAAAAAGAAAAATGTCGACAATCATCGTAAATTACTGATGATGATGCAATGATAGCATCGAAATGTGTGCATTATATATATATAATAAAAAGTTTTTTAAAAATAAATAAATAAAAAGTAAAGTCAAAATAAGGTGTTTTATTAAATAAAATTAATGAAAGAAATTTTATTTTCTTTTTAACCTTAAATTAAAAAAGTTAGTTCTATAGTTGCTTTTATTTTATTTGAGTAATAATTTAATTTTTGTAATATTTGTAATAAAATTAAATAATTATTAATTGATTAATTTTGTAAACTTTTGAATTGAACATGCAATTTCTCAAATAAGCTCTTACTAGAATTAGCCAGCCTTTCGATATTCGAGGAAGTTTAGTAAAAAATAGTATTCAATTTCATTATTTTTCTTTTATTTCAATTTATACTTGATACTATGGTACATTTTTTATTGACTTAGCTTAGACAGCAATAGCTCATAATATGTAATAATTTATTTTTGAAAAAAAAAAAAATTTAATTTAAATTTAATTCTGGCAATGAATGAGTTGTGGCAATTTGATAAATTAAAATTTTTGTATGTTAAAATAATTTATACATGACGTGAAATTTTACATTGATAATTAAAAAACTTCCGGAAAAAATATTTAGTTTCGTTTTGTAACTTTTTCCGTAATTACAATCATAACTTGCTATGAAAACATTATATCAAGCTGCGATTCTAAAGTTTATTTTTGTAGTTTTAGTACGCTTAAATTGAAGGCAAATATTTCTAAAAAAAAATTTTTTTTCCTTATTTTATTTTTTTTTGTAGAAGAAATCTATCACAACCACATTATATACCCTACGTACAGTCTTTAAAAAAAAATCTGGGAAGCTAATATCCTTCTCGCTTAATTCAGAGCGTAGTTTTATTTTTGAAGAATTAAAGGTTTTCAAAAATAAAATCTAAAACTAAAACTTTAATTTATTTAAATTTTTGTAAGTCAAGTTTGTTTTGCAGAAAAACATAATTTTTGTGATATTCTAATCACACCATACAGGGTTTACAAAAATTAGCATGAATATCAAATAAAAGTTTTATGGAAAAAGTTTAACTCAAAACAGTAGTAATTAAGGAATAGCGAAAACTTCGACAATAGTTACAAAAAACCTAATGACATATTGAAAATAAGGAGCGACATGAATATTATTAATTGATTGATAGTAAAAGTTTACAAAATAACCTTAAAACAATATCATTGTCAAAAATAGATTACAAAATTAAAATAATAAAATTCCATATATACATACATATATTTATTAAAATTTACATAATCTACATACATCTAAGTCTTTATGTACAAACAAAACCTATCAACATAAGTTGAATGTCATTTAATACATAATACAAAATACCTGTCAAAACAATTAATAGACATTAAATGATCATTTAAAAATGTTATGAAATATTATGAATTCCAAAATTCAATAATCAATTATCTCCCAATCAGTATTAAAAAGTCATTAGTACAATATTTTGAAATAATATTTCTAGTTTTTGAATGTGATTTCCGACAAAATACAACCAAAGAAAAAAAAACGATTTTTAATTTTGCTAAATTTTTTTTTTTCAATAAAACTTTAATTTTTATCTTTTGTTTTCATTAATATTATTAAAAATAATAAAAAAAAAAAAAATTCAATACTTAAGTAATTATATTTTCAATCGGTTGCAAATAACTATATAGGTATTCTTCAATATTTTGTAAACAAACGTATTAAACTGAATAAACTTTTTATACTTTATTTTGAAATTGCTTTTAAAGATATTCACACTGAAGCATATGTATATGTACGTGTACATAATGTACGTGTTGCTAAGAATTTAAATTACAAATCATATTTTATGACTGAGCAATTGTAATATTTTGTTGTCTGCATGTAAAATCATTGTAGAGTCAAAAAAAAAAGATATAAATCTAAGACTTTCTTCCTGATTCATCATTCATAATTCATCATTCATCATTCATCATTGTTAATTATAATTGTATTCTTAATTTATACTTATACCTTAAAGATTATCTCGATATTATGATTTCGACCTTCATCTCATTATTGTTTTAAATTTTTAAACAACAGCAAAAAAATATTCTTATTATTCATGAGAAATAGAACTTGTTACTCATTTATTCAGGAAATTATTTATTACACAATTTAGTTACTTTAGCAAAATGGTTAAATAGGCGAGATAATACCATTTAAGTAACTACAAATAACTTGTTGTTGAACTACAAGTGCTTTGAAGGTAATTGGAGCAAGTTACTTGTAGTTCAGTGTAACAAGCTACATCTAGTTACATATACGGTTTTTAGTAATATGTAATAAAATATAGTAAAGTGCTTAAAGAGATTACAATTTTAATAGAAAAGTAGGATTTTCGAATATCTATAATAATGTTTACCTCTATAATTGAATAATTAAATAAGCCCTATAGAAAATAACAAACCAACTTTATAGCGACAAAATTGTTTAGTATCTACATCAATTCAATATTCAGAATGACTGCAAAACACACAAAGACAATTATAACTAATTGTGAATATGTGATTGGAATCGATATTTAGTTCAATGAAATTTGTGGCAAAGGCAAAATTATTCATCATGTTTCTTTATTTCAATCAAGGGTGACTACTACAGAATTTAAAAATTATTACCTCTAGAATAAGTAATTTGTAAGAAAATAGTATCAGTGTAGAATAGTATGGTGTTAATGATAATTTTGAATTGGAAATTGTTACATTGCTCTTACTGATATTAATACCTAATAAATACTAATAAATACTAATTTCCCACTTAAAATTAATGAAACAGAAATATTTTGCAAGAAAAGGCGCCCACATAATGTCGTTTTTATGCTGCTAAATACATTTTTGGTTGGTTTTTGTTTAAAAAATATCCAATATTAGTACTTTGACATTTTGCAATATTAAGGTGCCTATTACACATCATTCTTTTCATCAATCTTTTTATCCATATTTTGACATTTTGCAAGGACATATTTTTGAAATATTCTGAATATATTAATAATTTCTAAACATATTGAATTGTTTCGAAACAGCTTAAATTGAATTTTTAAAGTAAATTTTGTATATAAAAAACAACAAATTATTTTGTTTGCACATTGGAATAACTAATATAATATCAATTGTTTTTTTACAATAATTCCTATAATTATTAAAATTAATATAAAAATTGTTCTTTTTAGAATTACATTTTAAATTAACATTATAACCTTATCTGAACATTCCCAAAAATCCATTTTTTACCTTAGCTGATTTTGACAGCAATATTGATGAAAATTTTGACAGAAATATTGATGGGAATAGATAATAGAACCACCATCAATCATTTCTCATCAATCAATGGTCAATATATTGACAATATATTGACAATGGATTGGCCATTGATTGATGTGTAATAGGGGCCTAAGTTATACTGTTTAGTTGAGTATGTATTTTTATTTTGTATATTAATTGTAATATTTTTTTTTCTTTTTGCTTTTTCACTATCCAAGTTTTCCCAAATAGTCTACTTCTTTGACATAATAACTTTTCGATGGTCTCTTATGAAATTTGGTGCTGTTTAATCTTTAAACTTCTGAAATTTTCGTAATGCAATAATAAATACTGATCGTTTATAGCCATGACCAATATTACCTTTTCCAACATTAACGTTGTTGGTACATTAAAGAACACGGGTACAAAGTGCTGTTGTATATGTCAAAACTTATTACATATGTATTCAGTTCACAAAGAAATCATTCATGAGTAAATAAGTAATAGAACTGTACTAACTCAATTTTAATTAACATTTATTATAGTAAAAATTAACAATGTATGTTCTCTACTGTAAGAAGATGACGTGTTTCCATAGTACAATGATTACCTTGATTAACCTTCCGAAATAGAATATTATAATTAGAAATTTTACAAAGTCTTCATTTTAAAGATTATCATAAGAATATTGTGGTGTTACCATCAGTAAAGTTTTGTGGTGCAATGACAATTTGAAATTGAGTAAGTTCATAATAATAATAACAACAACAACAACAACAAAACAAAAAAAAAGTAATAATTTTTTTCAAAAAATTTAATTTCTGTTTTTATTATTTTACTTTACTTATACAATTTTGTTATTTCTTTTAAATAACTTTTCTGCTATTTTGTGCAATCATTAAGTCGCGCCAACCCACCTACCAGAAATCATAAACCATAAAATATTGTTCCAGCATTTTAATAAACATGATAGGAAAAAAAATAACATAGTAATACGCGAGCAGTTAAATAGTAGTAAGTAGTTTAGTTGTTAGTTATTATTATTGTTGTTGTTATTGTTTGTAATGTTGTTACAAGTAGCTAATAATAAATCCTGTATGATTTTACTTTACGATAGTATGACAAGAGAGGTATTGAGGAAAAAATAATATTGTAAATACGGTAGGGACGTATGTTACCGTTGATATACAAAAATATTATTATGTAGATTTTTTTATTTTTTTAACATTCATATTATATTGTTTGTAATGTTAAAACAGTAGAATAGTATTTTAGATTATTATAACTCATTTATGATAGCTATTATTTTGTATGTATATATATATGTAATATGTACATTCCTGTATTTACACTGTGTAGTTACACTAGAACAATAATTGTAAACTAGGTTTTCTTGAGTTTTTGTTCAGTTTTTATTTTTTTCATTTTAAATATTTTTTCAAGTTTTCAATATTTTCTTCTAGAATTTTTTGGATTACATTTTTTTTTTGTTTTTTTACAATTATATTTTTATTCATATTGGAACCGTTAGAAATAGAAAAATATGTATCAAACCGATTTTCTAGGTAAGGATATTAAAAACATAGATAAATAGAATATTGAAAAGAACAAAATTTCAAATTTATTTACAGAGTGTTTTGAAATTATTTAATTGGAAATTTTATGTTCTGTATTTGACGAACGTTTTAATGTAGACAGACAATTTTATAAAATTTGTTGAGAGTATAGTTTGTTAATAACTTCAATAAAATTGAAGTTCATTATTTAACGACATGAACGAACTTAAGTAGTAAAAATCAATATTCGATCAAATACAAGACTTCTCATGGATTACACCATCGAATCACTTAATTTTACTAACTAGTGTTACACAAATTAAAGCAATACAAAAAAAAACATTGAAGTTCCAGAAACCATTTTCGGACATTTTAATATAAAGAACTGAACGAGATTAAAAATTGGGACCAATATTGTGTAGTAGTTAAGTTATGACATTTAAATAGCTAGTCAGAAGTTCCCGGTTTCAAATCAAGCTAAGGGTATAGTTTGTTGGATATTTAAAGTTATTTTTCTAATTATTTATAAACATATAATAAGTTTTTTAATAGTTTTTAGTTAACTTAAAATAAAATGAAATTAATTATAATTAAGAAGATCTAATTCTCACGATATATGTGAAACCTACATATTCTAACTAATAATAATCATTATTTTCTGCATTTAATCATTTCATATACGTTTTACACAAAAAATTATCAGTACTGTATATATAATACATATAAAAAAATGTTAGCTATCTACTGACATTACTAGAAAAAACTTACTTCAGGAATTCATTCATATAGCCACAAACTAGGCTTTTGATATTGATAGCTAATAAGAATATAATAAATTTTGCCTTGTCGAATTTTATGACAACTTTATTATATAGTATTTATGTTATACTATATGTCATTAAATTATTTATTGATTTTTGAATGAAAACCGGTGTATATTTGAAATTTCTGATACTTCTAAATAATTTCGACACTTATTTCAAAGTTCCACCATTTGGAGCTAATAATGAGCAATTACATAGCAAACATTCCCATATTGCTCAAACAATTTCAAAAATTAAGCAAAAAAAATATAATGTATATTGTTCACATAATCAACATATCAATTAATGTAATTTTTCATGATCGCTCTGTAAGAATATTTGCAGCTGCAAAAAGCACAATCAAATTCAAATTAAGTAATTAAATTATAGATTAGAATCTAATGGAATTAATATAATATAATATATTTAACTTTTTTTTTTCCTGTTTGTTTCAGTTCAAATTTTAATCCGCCATAATAAAATTATTTAATGCCCGATAGTGTGTTATAATTAAAAGACAGGATCATAATTTTAAATTCTGTCTAGAACTAGTTCCTTATTTAAGTAAGAAATCAAATAAAATCACAGCGAAATAAAAAATAAAATTAAAAAAAAAAACTTATTTTACCACAATGGGGCAACAACTGGGAATTAAATAAAAATAAATAAAAATTAGAGAAAAAAATGCTATTTATAAAATTGTGTCATATTTAAATTTCCAGAAGTTGGTGACGTGAAACTTAAGAATTGTATCAATGACAGAAAATTTAATTAATGGATAATAAAGTTAATAAATTGTTGTGGTCTCCTTGTTTAAATAAAAAAATTAAAAATTTTAAATTTTGTAATTAAGTTTTTAATGCAGACTTCGATAAAATATAAAAGGAACTTTGATAAAATCTTAGAATTTGTTAGAAATCAAGCTTTACCAAAGATAGAATAATAATACAAGTAATGTAGTATAAATAATGGTTACCTTTAAAACAGAAATACAGGAAATGTAATTTAGTGAATTAAGTTAAATGAAAAAAAATTTTTTATGCAAAACTAGGACCTACAAATTTATATTGGACAACATTTTCCAACAAATCATGGCTCTGAAATAATGTTTCTAAAAATTTTTAATTTGTATGTACATATTATTCACATTTACTCACCGTTTGCTAAATTATACTTTCAACGAGTCTAGCTCGAAAAAAAAAGTAAAGTATTTTGCTAAAACACAGCATAGGTATTAATAATCAAAATAACACATTTCATAGTATTAAGTAGAATGCAATTACGTTACGAATATTTGTGTAATCAGTCAAAATGACATCATTAAATTTAAATAATTATTATTTAAAAAACAAGACAGAATATATAGCTTACACATCGTCATTGTTGGTGAAATTTTTCAACTTGAAGATAATTAATTTATATTCGCAGGTATAGAATTAATTCAATAAGAGGTAAAATTAATAATGTAATGCTGACCGCAAATTCGGGAAGAATTAATAGAAGAGCCAAATAATTACCAACTATATAAAACTAGGGGCCCCTGTTGAGTAATTATATTTCAAGTTGAAGTCAAATTTAAAGTTTTTAAAGAAACAGTAATTTACGTATTGACATAGACTTCGCACGATATAGCAGAAACCACTCATGTTTAATAAAAAGTTTTGTGGTTAGTAAGTTTTATTTAGGACATATAAATACACGTGCCTCATATACTGCTTCGTTTCCGATATATTCCCTATAGTAAGTGGCATTTAGTGGATAAAATTATTAAAAATAAAAAATGTTGCCATTAAAGAGGTATGTATATACCTACATAATACATAATTTTAATAAAAACTATATTATTACTACAAATAACCAAAATTTAGAAACAGTTACTTAAAAAGATAAAAATGAAGAATTCAAGTGATCTGTTTTTTTGTTGTTTTTATATTTTTAATTTTAGATGAATTTGTTTGGTTTTTTTCTTTTTATTTGACATATGTACAATGTACATTATAATAACTTATTTGTTTGTTTCTGTTTTTTATTTTGATAAGAACTCACTATACATAATGTATTTGCTGAATAATAAAATCATATGAGGAAAAAATTTTCAACTGTGTGCGCATTATTGTTTTATATACAACTTATTTATTATATTAGAAGTTCATTAAGGAGAAGCGAAATAAAGTGAAAAGGTGTCTACTGCACAGATCCTTAAATACTTGTCAATTATAATTATAGATTTAGCGAAATATATACTCAATCAATATACCAAATATAAGATAATAAATAAACGAACTCATTTACCAAATCAAAGCATCACTGAAATCAAATACAGTCAAATATTGTTATATCTAAGTTTAGCGAGCTCTAAGGAAGTTTTGAGAACATTAATCGTTTGAGTGATGATTTGATATTTTGATTTTTTTCACTACTTTTTAAAATATTGAAACAATTGATTGGTAGAAGACGAAGAAATAATAAAATAAGTTCACATACTCATTTAAAGTTTAAATACCTCGAAAAAAAACCTATATAATGACAGGAAATTAATAAAATGAATTTTTATTTTCCTAATTCAGGAAATATTTTTTTCTTTTTTAACTCCCAATGGTACCCTGACCATTTTACTGTTATACAATACCTAATTATTATGCGTTTTTGTATTTTTTAGTTCCACTTAATAACTTTGATAGAATAAAAACAAAACAATATTTTTTTTTTTAGTGATTTGATTACTCACAACGCAGAATATCCCGAATATATCGTTAATTAAATTTCAAATAACTTCAATTAATTGAAATTAATGATCGTTAAGGTGTTAGAAAATTACATTCCACATTAATTTTATTATATTTTCTTTTTCTTATTCCAGAATAATATTAGAAAAATAAAAATCTTTAAAATATAGCAAATTACATTGAAAAAATCTTCTGTTACAAAAAATAAGATTTACGATGTTTTTATATTTTTGTTGTAATTTATATTCTTCAATTTACACCTTCTAATAGGGTGCTTCATAGATATTGTTTTATGAATCGTAACTAGGCTTATAATAATTTTCACAGATTTATAAATTCAGTTGAGTTATTCAAAAATAAAAATTATTTTCGATATAGACTTAAGTCTCTTAAACAACAAAGTAATTTTTATATCTGCTAAACCAAAGGCTAAAGAGGTTGATGCAATAATCGTTAAAATTTAATTTACTTTTTTTTAATTACTTCTATCAAAATAAAGATAAAGACACGAACATTTTAGAACATAATATAAATCATATATTATAATAGAGTTAGTTGTCAACATTTCACCTCAAAATTATTCAATCTATTCACCAAAAATGAGAGAAAATAATTCACCACACCACGACCCACCTACACCAATACACCATCCTATTTATACAAATTTCAAGAGAGTGCATTGTACATAGGTTGCCGTAGCATATGACTTTTATTTTCATCCTTAAATGTAGGTAGGTACTTAGGTATAGACAATGTAATGTGTATCGTAGTAAGTTGTGAACAAAATAATTATTGTTTTTTGTTTTTCTTATACCTATTCATTGTTGGTGAAAAATAGCAGTATATTTAAATACAAAAAACATTAAATTTGTCTTTAAATCGAATTATAATTAATAAATAGGGTCTCTAGTCTCTAGTTTGGAATTTATATTAGAATTTTTCGCAAAAATTTTACCTTATGCGTCATTAAAAAAATGGCGACGGAAAAAGTCACGCGAAATGATGTTAAAGTAATAGACACCATAACTCAACAGATAACAGTTTCAAAATTAGACAGCTAAAAAAAAATTTCTACAAGCTACAAAATTACACCTACAAGCTACACCTACGAAATTGAAATATTTTTTTTAATTTTATACCTTGTAGCTGTCAAACCAAATATTTTACAAATGTCAAATGTTTTTTTTGTTTGTTTATTTTGCATTTTCGTTTGATTTCTCTTTATTTCTAACTATTAGTTAGTTAACCAACAATTTTCAAATTTATAATCTTTTTTAGCATAATTGTGCTCGATCAGTCGATCATAGCTTTATTTTAAATTTTGTATATATTGCCTGTAGTGTACTTGTCTTTAAAACTTCAAATGCACTGTTATTCACCACTATAGTACTCATATTAATTAACTAGAAACTAGACTATTTATCCCATTCTCTTGGCAATTGCAAGAAATAAATTATCAGACTATAGTGTTGAACTTAATTTTTTGTAAATTATCATTTTCTTGAAATTGTTATCACTTAAATGCCACATTAAAATTAAAACATAACAAATATCAGCTAATAACGCTTCCATATACCATACATTAAATACTAAAATTTATGTTGATTGGTAATTTATATTAGGAAATTATTACAATATAATATTAAAAAAAAATTCCTTAAATATTAATTCCTCAACATTTCCATGAATATGTATGGTTTTATAAAACAACCACTTTATTAGATAATCACATATATATGTACATATTAATAATTTTACCTATTTAAATGAAATTAAATCATCCAACCAACTTAACCAGTTCAACCAACCAACTAACCAACCAAATAACTGGCCATTGAAATTCAACCTAAATTTATACAAAAAACAAAAAAAAATCAAATCAAAACAATAAACAAAAACAAACTCGACCGCAATTAAATCATGTACATGAATGCAAGCGAACTGCAATCATGATGATGATTCCTTTCGTTCATTCAATTCGTTCATAACCATAATATTAAAGACGATGTGATAATCGTATATTCGTAGTCATTTTTTTCTAAAAATAGTAATAATAAAACTAAAAAAAAATAATAATAAAAAGAAGCTCACAATCAATGATCTACCAGTGAATTCATACATAAAGAAGTGTTTTTTTTTGTTGTTTTTTGGTGCTATAAAACACGGAAACTAACATGCAAAAACTATATACAACAACAATAAATAAATAAATCACAAAATAGAAAAAAAAAAACAAAACAAAAAAACATAGTAGGTAATCAAAGTGTAATTAAAACTCTTTTGAAAACAAAAATCCCCATAAAAATGTATGTCAAAAATAATAGTTGAGATAGAAAAAAAAATAACAACAAATAACAACAAACGTTATTTCTATAACCTATAAGTTTAACGATAGAGAACGAACGGTCAATGATAAAATAAAAAAAAATAATAAAAACTAAAACAAAAAAAAAGTGAATATAAAATCAAAAAAAAATAGAAGAATCTGAAGTGTGCGCGAGCGCTTGCTGTATAAACGGCCAATAATGAAATTATATTATTAGTAAAAAAAGAAATGAGAATAAGTTCATGCAGTATATTATATAGTCATATGTAAAATATGAATATATGTAATGCATCAATTTACATGTATAAAAATAAATAACAATAAAAACTTTATTTACGGAAAAAAAAAATATTATAAATTTAAATTAACATTTATTATTCCATTATTATTATTATTATTAATTCTTATTATATGTTTACACGTGCACACGGCAGGACAATCAATTTTGTATATTTAGTATGTACAATAACAAATAGATTAATAGACCAAGAAGTACAATAGGGATGATTTAACTATTCGTATTCGTATTTTGATTGATAAACCGCAATAATGCAATCATTATCCTTATCACTTCAGTTAACTGTTGCAAAATTCCTATCTTCACATCCTAATATACAACAACCCATAATATTTGTGATCCATAAAACGACAATGGTTTTTAAAATTCTTTGCGCATACTTAATATGAACAACTTGTTATTATAAAGAAAGAGGCGAATATTTAACGAATTCATTTATTAATTTTGTTTTATTGAAACTAATACATGTTTATTTATTTCTAAATTAATTAAAAACATAAAAAAAAATTATAATATAAATTTAGGTCTAATACAGAAATTAAATTAATGAGCTTAGTTTAAACTTTTTTGTAATTAATGAATAATCAACACTGTATCGTCAGCTCTTTACAAAATTTTCTAGATTTTAATTACAAAGAATTAAAACAATTTTAATGTGTCAGAATCATCAGAGTTATGTAATCATTAGATTTGTAATAATAAAAAAAAAATTAAATAAAAATTGGTTTATTACATATTTTTAATTCAATAAACATCAAAACTAAAATATTTTCAAATATATAATAAAGAATTTTTTAATTAAGATGACATGAATTTAGGTTAGAAGACTATAAATATTTTGATTAAACTACAATTAGAAATCATTTCATCACATTAATTTAATTGAAAAAGAATGATGTAGTTACGAAATAAAATTAAAATGTTATTTTCTTACTATGTAATAAATAATATTTACTATTTAAAAAAAAAATGCAGTGATGCAATAATGTAAACATTCAGTATAGGAGATTTTTATAGGTCCTATATTAGTGTTTGGGCACTTTAAATTACAACACTGAAATTAAGCCCAATTCTCTTAACAACACATTAAGAATTCATCTTTTAAGTTTCTTTCAACATTATAATATTCTACCTTAACTAAACTATCTACAACTATTTTTATATTTTTAAATAGATTCAAATTAATAGCAAAACATTGAAAATAATATTACTTAATCTAAGAGTTAATTAAAATTTTAACTTGAAAAATAATTAAATTAAAATCTCAGGTTATTAAATTAAGAATAAAAAAATAAATAAATAAAATAATAAACTACTTTAATAATTTTTAAAGTATTAAATTCAGTTAGGTTTTCTCAACACACAATTAAATTAGGTCATAGTTCTGTAATAAATCTTGAAAATTCGTATAGAATTTTAACAATTACAAGAAAAATTTAAAATTTCTTGATGAATTTCGTTTGGGTGCGAGATCTGGCAGAATAAAATTCCGAATTTTTTTTTATAAATTTCGTTTTTCAAATTCTTGTCTGCCAAAATCTCGTACCTTCAAATCTCGAGTCTCATCAAAATCTTGCGATTTTCATAAAGAGTATTTTTATTTTTAAATTTGAAACAAAAGAAAATACTGGATTTCGAAAGAATTTAGTAAATCTTTTTTTTTTTATATTCCTATATAACTTACAATTCATCATAGAAAATATCGTGGAATACGAATTTTAAAACTTGATATTTTGAAACACGAGATTTTGAGCCAGAAGATTTATAAAAACTCATGATATTATGACACGAATTTTTATAGCGCTCCCAATGAATTATGCCTGCGTAATCTGACTGAAAGCATCTGAAAGATAAAAAAAAATCCTAAATCTTAATTCTTTAACATTAATTAAGTGCCAAATAATGCTTAGACTTAAACTGCAAACTAAAAATTTTACAATTATTTCAATCCCAATAGAATTTGTAATAAAATTTAAAATCAGGTTAAAGTCTTAGATTATTAGAAATTCTAAAGATATAAATCGCACAAAAAAAATTGTTTTTATAAAGAATTATCGAAATTAAAAAAGGAATTTCCCAATTCATAAAAAATAAAAACAAAAAAATTTTCTAATTAAATTTATAAAGTCTTTCTGTGTATGGTGGAAATTTATAATTCAATTCAACTTGAAGAATAAGAAAAAATTACTTGACAATGGTTATAATACGAAAAATGTTCGCACAACATTGACCGGTGGTAAGTTATTCTGAACAATCTAAATTAAAGTTTATTTAAAATAATTTTTTTTCTCAAATAGCTATGTAAGTTTAAATGGAATCTTAATAGTTAGTTATTGTTTTTACATCAGTGGTTCATTTGCATTGAATTGAATTGAAAATAACAACTAGCACTTAGTAACCGCATCCTTATGGAATAGTACTTCCATCAATTTTAATTTAAATAATTTTTATTATCAGTGTGGTTGTAGTATCTTGGGTTGTGAAGAATTAAATCGGTTATATTAGGCTTAGTCGTGATCAAATTTATTCATCTCTTTTAAGTGAAATCTAATTCTAGAATTAATTATATTGGTTCCACATCTTAGGCAATTATGTTGAGGAATGGAAAAGGGTACAAATGATAACCCCTTAATACACAAATGGTCCAAGGCTAATTACGGAAATTTGTAAATAGGCACAAAGCCATTTCATTAATGATTATTCTTTATTCTATTTTTGTTTTGCATTAACAAATTAATTTATTTTGTTTTTCAATTCTAAATTTTCAAAGATAAAAATTTTAACCTTGAAATCCCTTAAACAGCAAAACACAGGCTATAGACATTTATTTATTAACAGGATATTGTTAATTGCTAATTTTCTAAGCCAAACGTACCAACCGATATTAAAAATTCCGAACTACTATTTGGTTACGTATAAGAGAAAAATGAAGAAAAATATAGCTATTAAATGTTATCTTTCGGAGAGTTAAGTATATGACAATAAGACAGCAGTAACAACAACAATAACAAGAATTGAATTAAATTTATTATTTTATCAAATGTGAATATTGATGTGCCTAGAATAACATAACAGCTATGCTTATCTTGACATTAACGTTCCTATAGAATTACTTATTGAAGAAATACATACAAATAGAGAGAGTTATTCAATAATGTAACACTTGTTTTCGCGATGAAAGGATTAGTGGAAAATGTAAATTAACATTAAGTAATTTAGGTAAAACTTTCATCAATCAATTTTTTCTAAAAGATTTTTGACTACTATTATGTCTATGACTGAGACTGACTGACTCTTCTTCTTTAAAAATATAATTCTTTAACATGGGTATTTCAAATCTGTGTTAATTTTTCGTTCCGGAATGTAGTTCAAAATTTAATATCCGATTTGATGCTGCGATTTGTAGTTTTAGCAATGTTTGCTTTCTCCACATTCATTTTCTTACAATTTTACGTATATGGAATTTCTTGCTGAAAATACAATAATAACAAAAAAAAATTATTACTGTTCACAGCCAGAAAATTTTTACATATTATTTTATACACCTATTGATAAATACTTGGGGGGTTTGGAATTAAATCTATCAGAAAGATTCTTTGCATAACAATCATAAAATAGAAAGTATTGATTTAACTCAACACTTATGGCTTAGGGGTTTGTGAGGCAAGTAAGCGTTTGATAGGCTGACAGAGATCTTAAAGGATGTTCGTAATGGCTATTGGTTTGCTTGAAAAGTAGATAATGATTATCCACTTCAATGAAGGGGATTTCAAGTCGTAGCGGCGATGGATTGATGTGGCTGAAGTCCCTTTATAATAGCTAACTAACTACACAAGACTTGAATGTTAAAATTTTTGTTATTTTGTTGTATTTAATATATATATATATATATATTTTAATGCACAGTCAAATTATGATACAATCTCATTTAAACACAAATATTTTATATGCTTTAATATTAACATATATTTAAATTAACCTAGTCCTATCGGTTGTTTCAATTACACAAACCACTAAATCTGTCTTTTAATTTAACATTCTCTCTTACCACTCTCTTTTAACTTTGTTAGCATTACCAAATTATTCATCAATCATAAAAGTGTTTCTTCTTTCAGATTAACATTTAAATTAAAATTTATTGAAGCAGATAACTGTTGCTTTACATTATCTTTTTATTGTGAAGCTAGGATTGGATTTTTTTTTTACCTAGGAATTTTGACATTCTTTCGTATTTTATCGCTTCATTTCGTATTTTATCGGTTCATCCGTATTTTATGGGTTCAGATAGTTACATTTATGCATTCATTATATTTTTGTGGTTTCATAATGCTTTGGCCTGATTTTTTCCCATCGAATAACAAAACTACACGCTGGGTGGCGCAATAGGCAGAGCGCTTGCCTTTCCCAGGTCCCAGGTTCGATTACCGGCAAAGGCAAAAAATGTTTTCTGGATTTTTCGACCTTGTTCAGTACTCTTTATCATTGGGATAAAATAAATGATAAATAGTTGAGAGCTTTGGTTATCGCTAATAATAAAATGGAACTATATGCTATTATGAAAGCGAAGTACTCTACAGTAAATATAGTTTTCCACATTTAAACTAGTAAATATACCACAAAAAAAAACAAAAAAAAAAATTCTACAGAACAGGTATTGTATGTGATATGTTTCACTTATATCCTCATTCCGAAAATAATTCTTTTAGATTTATTTGGTGAGTGATCTCTGTGTGATTTGACTCGGTAGTTTCTATCTATTTATGATGTATAAAATAGTAGTTATTGTTTTTTTTAAAGTAAAATTTAATAGAAATGAAAAAATGATTGACCTAAGAAAACAGGATATAATCAAAGAAACTTAAAACAATATTAAATTGTTCTCATACTTTAAACTAACTCGAATATATTGCCCTACTCGATACATTGCTGATGGTATAAGAAGTGATTTTAAAATTTATCGAAAAATTATTTTAATTACCATGAGAACATTTTTGTTTTAAGTATATGTTAATATGCACATAGATTAACTTGCTTTTGTACTATTCATGTCAATACAAATTTTCATAATAAAATTGATTAAATTAGAGGGAAGAAATTAGAGGAGATGCCAGTATTCAGTGTAAGCATGAAGAGATAAATGAATTATTATTCTAATTCATGAACTCTTATAGTCTTACACATTTGGTTTTCCATTTTTTTTTAGTTTTTTTTTTGTAATTGGTATCACAATCATCTTTACTAATTATTTTCAATGTCTGAATAAATTTTGCAATACTACGTACCTATATAGAAAAAAATGTTCATGTAAAAAAATCACGCACATTTTTTGACATAATTTACATTTCCTTTGAGTTCTTTTCATATAAATTTTAAATAATTCCTGAGGTGATCATCTCATTATTTTAAATCCAGATCGTAAATGTTCTTACTTCGTAACAATTATTATGAGTAGCTTCTAGCCATTAAATTTAAAGAAGAAGAAAAAAAAATTAAAATAAAAAACAATGTGTTAATGCACTGCAGACGTGAGATAATTTTTTAAAGAAAAAACTAATAGACTAAGCGACGACAATGAAAACATGGTTCATTGGTATTTAATCTTTTATTACTTTAAATTTTATTTTTATATTCTGAATGGTTCTGATTTACTAACAACTATCAATACGAACCAACAATTCTCTTTTAGGCTATTTTCTTTCCCTATGTTGTTCAACCAATGAAACTTTATATGAGAATTTGCTAATCTAATGCTAATTACTAAATTATACAATCGTATTAAAAAACAGACAGCAGGCTTCCAACCAAGGTTAAATGCATGCAAAGATAGACAAAGTAATATGCTCTTAGAAAATGACAACATTATGAATAGATGGTATGAATGGGTCAGCAGATTACAATACATACAGCAGAGCCATTAACTAAGAAGTAATACAAGCAAAGTATAATTAAAGAATAAAAGAGCTCCTGAAGAAGATAAGCTAACAGCTGAGCTTCTAAAAAAAGGTGATGAATTTCTGCACAGAAAGATACATAGCTTACTATATACAATATGGGTGCAAGAAAATATTACGGAAAAGTGGAAGGTTGGGCTAATCTGTCCAATTCACAAAAAAGGAGACAATTTGACATGCAGCAACTACAGGGGTATAACGTTACTAAGCTGTGGTTACAAAATATTATCCAATGTTGAAGAAATACTGGAAGAGTACCAATGCGAATTCCGAAGCCAAAGATCAACAATTCACCAGATATTCGTCATAAAACAAGGCATATGGAGAAATATGATATACACGACATAGATCTTAACATGTTTTCAAAGATTTCAAGAAAGCATTTGACAGCATAAGCAGAGACATAATTTTAACAGCTCTTAGAAATTTGGGAATATCGCAGAAGTTGTCAAACCTAGTCAAAATGACAATGCATGAATCAAAAGCTAAAATTGGAATACAAAACCAAATAACCCGTGAATTTAAAATAGAAACAGGAGTACGACAAGGAGATGCCTTATCTGCATTATTATTCGACTAATATCTAGAAAGGCCAAAATGACGACATATAAAACACATAGTGACGTAGGGTACGAGGGTACCTAGGTACGTAGGGTACGAGGTATGGACTGCGAACGTGGCCGAGGAGAATAGCCTGCGCATATTTGGAAGAAAAATTTTCCGAAAAATACTCGGTCCAAAAATATTACACAATGGAGAATATGTAATCAGAAGCAACAACGAGCTCAATAGCATGATCGAAATGAGGACATTGTACGGGCTGCAAAGGCCCAAGGAATTGAGATGGGTTGACCACGTAAGTTGAATGAACAAAAGTCGAAAATAAGGAGTGGTGTTGCATAAAAAACCCGATAGTAATCATGGTAGAGGAAGACCAAGAAGCAAATGGGCAGAAAATTTGAAAAACGATTTTCAAACCCTACAAAACCCTAATTGGAGACAAGCGGCATAAGATCGACCTTTTTGGAGGAGCATAGTAATGAAAGTCAAAGCTCGTCAAGAGCTGTAACACTATAAGATAATGATGATAGGATAAGATAATGAATGTTAATTACTAGTGTAAGTGAAAAGGTATGCCTACATAAACAGAAATGATCAAGAGACTCGAAAAAATTAAACAAACTCCTTTTGTAGATCTTTCATCTGATTTATAATTGAACAAATTTTCCAACTTAAATATTTTCTAAAAATTATAAAATTACATTTGGATCAATGTAAGTTTTGTAATCAACCATATACCCTGTGAATGGGTTAAGACACTCTACAAAAGTCGTTTTATAAAAAACAATTCCCTCAAAAGATTTTTTCTAAAAAAAATTACAATTTGCAAAAGAACAAAAAACTAGCCTTTTCAAAATGGATATTTGAGGAAAAATTTTATTTTGTAATTGCTACTTTACAAAATGTTTTAAGATTTCCTCCAATTAAACAAGTAACAGCCCCCAATTAATAACATTTTTCTCTAAACATATTTAAACTTGCTTGCTATCCTGTTATCTATAAAAACAGAATGTCTATAAATTGTGTTAGGAATTCGAAGTGCAGCAGCTTCTGACAACAACAAATTTGTTTTAATACATATAATAGGTTCTTTTTGCGTTAGGAAAAACAAGATTTAAAAAAATTGTGTTATGATTTGAAGGCATCATCTCTACATTTCTCCACCAGCAGTAAAACAGATTTATTTAAACATTTTTTTTTATTTTAATTTTTTGCATTATGCAGAAACTTTAATCACTTATTTTTTTGGTATAGAATTTTTGACTCTGCAAGGAGTAATTTAGATATGGAAGAATATCTTAATTTTCTCACTTCTCTTAAAGAGTTAAACAAAATGTAGTCGAAACTGAATATGGCTCTATTACCAATTCTGATTTATTGGAAACGAATCAGTGTATGAGGGAGGTGTATTTATGTGTCCAAAATAAGACTTACTAACCTCAAAATTTTTTATTAAACTTGAGTGGCTTGTGCTTTATCGTGAGAAGTCTATGTCAGTACATAAATTACTGCTTTTTTCAAAACTTTAAATTTGGCTTCAACTTGAATTATAGTTACTCAACAGGGTCCCTAGTATTTTTATATTATAGAACTACCATTTTAATATTTCATTATAATATTTTGTTAATTGTTCATTATAATATTTGGACTTATTGAAATAAATGCGACGTTAAGGACTGGTCGAATATAGTTATTTCTCTAAAAACCACAGCTCAAATCTTAAATTCTAAAAAACATATTAAATGACTTGACTTGAATTGCGCAAAATTAAATTTAGATTTTAAGGAAAACTAAAAAGACTGCAGTTAAAAAATGAAATTCAAACTAATATCATTTTCCGTTCATCTTGAGTTATCATTTATTTTCCGAGTATTGATAAAGATTTAAATTTATAAAATTCTGATTATATTGACATGTTTAAAAAAAAAAAAACATTGTATAATTTTTAAAAAAGTAACGGAAATTTGTTTTATTCGTCATCATAACCGAATTTTATCTCAATTCTCTCAGAAAACACCACTTAACTTTAAAAAGATCGTTACAAATCTCAATAAATGCTCTAATTTGAAACACACTTATTTAAATAAAATTTATTAGAAGTTCTTATAAATTTAATTATTATATACATAGTTAATTATTATATACAATTTCAACATAATTTACATTCAAAATATAGTTGGACTTGATAAACTTGAATACATAACAGGGTTTTTAACGATAATAATATTTTGAAAATTCAAATCAAGTCTAGTAGGACAAAATTTAAGTAACAAAAGGCAAAAATATTTTTTTTTGTTTTGATTTTATTATTATTCTGGTTGAATAATTTTAGTGCTATCGAAATTAATAATTGCAATATAAGGAAACTAGGTTTAGTCAATTTAACACAATCACGCACCTGAATTTAAACGGGATTTTCTTATGAAAGGAAAAACAAAAAATAAAAAAAAAATAAAAAAATAATCAATTGAATTGAGCACCTGAATGAAATTTAATTTTCCTTTCACATCTACTATAAGTATAACATACCCATATATATATATATATATACATATTTATATATATATATATATATATACCCATATATATATATATATATATACACAATTAGTTAGTTTTTCTTACATAATACGATACCGTAAATACGAGATATGGAAAATAATAATAAGGAAAAATTGATTTTTTTTAACTGGTAAATAAAAAGAGTGTTATAAAAGTGAATGAATACAAATTATGGAAATCTTTTGGGAATTAATTTCATTCGAAATGAGCAATGAGACTCATTAGAGACAAAAAAATATAAATCTAAATCAATAAACTACTTAATTATATTATTTTTGATATTTATTTCTTGATATTAAGTCTACAAGCCAAAAACAATGTTTTGGTCTCAAATGGAAAATTCAACAGAAAGTAGAATTTTAGCAATAGAGAGTTTAATTTTTTATATTTTTCTGAAATAAACAAATATCTCCTGTTTCTATCCAACAACTACAATACACATAAAATTAAATATAAAATGTATACCTTAAATATTAGATAATTTTATGGGAAAAGTAAATATCTAACTTTTAATATTCAGCTACATGTAAAAATAAAGTCTATACTAAATCGAAACAGTTCAATATAAAAACATGAGTTTTTCAAGTTTCTAATCAATCGAAGATACAGGAACAGAAAATTTGTCATGCATCCAAGTTGTTAAATAGTGGTTAAAATTTTGCACCGTAATATCAAAGTCGTTGTTGCGAAACATAATACGAACTAATTTTTCATTTAGTAATAGATCAATAGTACATATTTAAATCAATAATTATTGAGAAATTTGTGATTAATTCCAAAAAAAAGAAATTCAATATTGCCAAAAAAAATTAAACAATTGTATATTTTAACATCAACATTTCAATATTTAAAAGACATTATAAATTCAGAATATACATTTCAGTGAATAAATTCAATTTCATGTAGTTATAGATTTAAAATTAACTTTGAAATGTATTTCAGAATTGTTAAAATTGAAATTTAGTAATTTGAAATTTTATAATTGTGATTCTGAAATTTTGGGTTTTATTACGTTTTTATTCCTGTCAAATATTATTTGAATTAGGTTTTTTTTTCAGTATCAAATATTATTGCGATAGTTTGCAAGCTATCTTTACCTTAACTGACCGATAATATTCCACCAAAAACCTTTAAAAGTTTATTACTTGGAGTTTGGTACATAAAATTAATATTAATTCACACCAAATATAAATATTAAATCTAGAAAAAAAACATAATATCAAAATTTTTCTGAAATATTCCATTCGGCTATTATAAATACGTAAATCAAATAAGAAAAAATTGTAGATAAATTAAAGCACAAAACAATTAAATAAAAATTTTATATATTAAATTAATTTACTAACTTTTTTAACACTCACTGTATACGAAAAATGATTTTATTATATTGTTGAAATATTGAAATGTTGATGAAATTCTAGATTTTAAATAAATAATTTATTTTAATTGTTTAAAAACGAATTAAATCGAGTTCGAAAATCAAATGAAAAATCGAATTACTTAATTTATAAAATAAATACAAATATAGGTAAAGATAACAGGGTCGGATTAATAAATTTCAAGCTAAAAATAAACTTTCTTAAATTGTATTAATTAAAATTATTTACGATTGTAGAACTTAACATTAATTACAAAGGAAGATGATAAATAGGTTATAACAAATTTTAAAATAGTGATTGATATCATTAACATTTGTGGACAGGAAAAAAAATGAATGTTCTGAAATAAATAAGTCTTAATAAACCGTTTTTTAAATATGGTATACAAATGAATTAATAAAATAAAGTTACAGAACAAATGACTTATATTATCGACCTGCGAAATAACAAGATTACAAACACCAGTATACTAAAATGCTAATCATATTAAAAATTACTAATGAATACACTTATTAGGTACAGGTAATCCGTGAAAATTGCTAAATTAAAAAATAGCAACGCTCACATAAGTACTAATCAACAACTTTGCTATAAAATCTAAATATTGTACAATATGCCAAACAATGTACGGTGTGAAAATATGCCTAGCATCTAAGCTTCCAAAGCGAATGATTTTCCAAACCAAAACAAAAATAAATTCTTCTTCACGGTTTACGCTATTGAAATAAATATATATAGTTATGATTCATGTGTAAGTTAACATTTAAAAATATAGAATATATAACTAAATATAGAAATATTTTTGATGTTCAGTAATACATTTAGAATCTAACTAAGAAAATTTGTATTTGCAATTTTTTCTCTCAGATTTTTCAGCGTTTTTACGAAATAATTTAGATACAGTTTTTTTTAATTAGGTAAACATAGATAACACCAATTATATTGGAAATATTAAAAATAAAACACTTAAACGAAATAATAAAATATTATAGATATAAATAGTTATCTAACCTGAATCTTACTCTCTTTAAATGGCAGATAAAATACACTGTACATTCAAATAAATTGAGAATAATTTGCTAACTTTTCAAGGAATAGGATTTCAAATTAGTTAGAATAAATTGTCCTTTGCAGTCTTTTCAACTTTTGTATTTGTTCAAGAAATATGTTTGGAAAAATTTATTTTGGCAGCTCTTACTACGTCTCCATCATTTTTTTACTCTCTACAGTAACTTAAGTAGAATCACCTTTTCGTGTTTAATTTACGGTACTGCAATTTTACATAGTCAATCTACAATATTTCGAGTATTTATTTAACAAATTACTGGCTTATCAATTCATTAAATGTGGAACACTACTGCTTTTGTCAGAAACTAAGCCTTCTTAAATAGAATAGTTTCATTTTTATTTAATTTGTTACCAGATTATACTTTCAATTATTTTTGTCATTTATTATATCCCAAAGACAAAGGGTACTTGGACCAGACCGAAAAACCCATAAAGCATTTTTTTTTTTTTGCTTAATCGGGAATCGTACCTGGGACCTTTTGGTTGAAAGGCAGGCGCTCTACCTACTGCGTCACTCAGCGTGTTTAAGAATATTACAGTAGAAGAAGAATATTTATATTAACTTTAGTTTGCATAATTGTCTAAGCTATAAATAAATAATATAAAACCATAATAATATATGTAATTAATTTTATTGGCTTTTATAAAAATTTAAGTATGTATTTATACCAAATTTGTCGTGATCTATAACTAGACTCATATTAAAGTAAATTTATCTCTTTACCTCTACCTCTAAATGAGACTAGCCACGAAAGTAAATAATAAATTTTTTATTTTAAATTCAAATCAAGTAACTCTTTTTATATTTTTTTATAATATTTAAAGGTTATACCATTTTGATGAATGTTATGATGAAGTAATAATAAAAAACAAAAATTAAAATTTGAAATAATTTCACTTTTTAATAATATCTTAATGCTCAGAAGTCAGACATATGTTTTGAATGGAAGGAATAAAAAATATACAAAAAGTATTGTACATAATATAATATAATATATATACATATAGGTACAAAAAGCTACATTAAATTTTTTACTTAAATCGTTTTTTTTTTTTTGTTTTCTTTCCATTATCTTTGAACTCACATGTTCAGTTTTTCATTTTTGTTATTACTATAGAGAAAGTTAAGTACACGTAAGACGTAAAAGGTATGAAATTTTATTGAAAGCATTATTGTTACTGATAATGATGCAAATTATGATAATGATTAATTATAAATAACGGTTTATTTATTTTAGAAAAAAAAAACTATAAAAAAGCGCATTCCTCCAAAACTCTTAAAACAATTCAATTAAAAAAAAAAATTTTTAATACTGATTTAATTTCTTGATTTTCTTGATCATATCAAAATCTTTAAAAACATAAAAATAAAATTTTTATTAGAAAAATAAAATGAAATGAAAATTAAAGTAAAGTGAAAAAAATGTCTGAATAATAAAAATAAAACAACTTGTTTGATTTTTGTTTTTGTATAAAATACTGACCTCCACCAGCAAGTGTAGCACCTGGTATATGTTTTGAGCTACTACTGTTATTGTTATTTAAATTTGTATTAATATTATTACTATTATTGCTATTATGTCCATTGCCAGTATTCGTTGTTGAATTTGGCATTGGACCCATAACACCATATTTGATTGGTTTAAAATGAAAAAATGATGGTGAATATCCCGAACCTGCTCTTGATAATGAACTAAATTGTTCTTCACGATCTTCAACATATAATCCTTCTTTTCCCATTGCAGCTAATTGACGTCCTTTTGGCATAAACATAACTAAAAATACAGTTGCAGATGTTGTAATTAAACCGAACGCTGTGCATGCATCTTTATGACGATCAGCAACAGCTAAACCACATAATGTCCAACCTAACCATATTGGAATTGAACCACCAATTGCTAAACCAATATAAGTTGCTTCACGATAATTATCACGTATGCCACGTGATTTAATTGCAAGTATTGCAACAAATACAATTAAAAAAAATATATATATTAATGAAAGTAGCAATTCAGTAAATTGTGTTTTACATAATGGTACTAAAGTTCCATGCAATCGATGTTGTACATCCGTTGCTGTTATTAACATTGAAAATTTATTTGTACCACCTAATTGTGCACCATATGGTACATTTAAACTATGAATTTCTGGTGGTTGTGTCATTAACCATTGTACACCAATTGCAACCTGTATTAATACAGCAAATAATAATAATAGACCTTGATATGGTGCTGGCAAATAAACGCCACCATTTAAACTAATTAAAAATACACATTTAACTAATAATGCTGCAAATACTAATGCATATGCAACACCAACACCAAATCGTATTGTTGCACATGATATGATTGATGGTGTTGCTGTTAATATTGCACCTAATCCAGAACATGCAAATAATCCTAATAGAAGCATTTGTCCTAAAAATAAATGCCGTCTAGATGGTGATGTACGCCATGCTTTAAATAATACAAATATTTCAAATGCAGCCATCATAATCATTGATAATGATGCCGTTACTAAAACTGGTATTACCCATGCTTCTCTTCTTAAACCCGTTAAATTAACTGTACTATATATTGTTGGTGGTGTTACTAAATTATTATTTAGTCCACCTCCAACACCTGAATATGATGTATTCAATGATGGTGGAGGTGTTCTTGGTGCTAATATTAATACGGGTCTTGGTGTTATCGGTTGACCAGATCTTGATGGTGAATGTAATTGTGATCTATGATTTCTATCATAAACTGATGATGATGAACCAGATGATCCAGATATTGATGATGATAATGATGGATTTGATGTTGGTACAATAAAAAATTCTGTTGACATTTCAATTAAACGATCTGCTTTTGATACATTCGATTGATTTGATTCATTATCAATACTGCTATAATCATTTAATTTTTGACTATTATTATCATTATTATTATTATTATTATTATTAGCAATCCTACTGTTAAATTCTTCCATTAACAGCTGCTGCTGTTGTTGATGATATTCTTCATTATGTGCATAATTTTGAGATTCTTGTTTTTTTTTATCATAATTCTGATAATATGGTTGTTGTTGTTGCTGCTGTTGCTGATGATGTTGATAATTATAATTATTTAACTGACGCGGTTCATGCAACACTGATATACCTAACTTTTGAGAATGTTGTCGTTGTTTAACCGGTATTGCAACATTATCACTACCATTATTATATATTAAAGATTCAGTAATAAAATTTTTTGAATCAATATCATCTTTTTTTAATGATAGTATATAATTATTTTTTAAATTTTGATTTTTTATATTATATTGATTATTATTGGTATCAGAAGTTGAACTATTTATATAATTATTAAATTGTAATTCACTATAATCATTATTATTATTATTATTATTATTATTCAATAAATCACTGTAATTTATTTTTATATTATTATTTTCTAAAAACTGATTATTATTTACACTATTAATATTATTAAAACTAATCAAATTAGACTGATTGTATATACTAGAACTAGATAATATTGAATTTAATATTCCTTGATTTTTTTGCTGTTGTTGCTGCTGCTGCTGTTGTTTCGATTTTAATGGTAATAAACGATCGCCAAATTTTAATTGATGATGGTTAACATTTAAATTGTCACTATTAATTTGTAATACTGTATCACCGTTACAATAATTTAAATTAAATAATATTATAAATAATAATATTTTTAATATATTAAAATTATTTTTTAATTTTGATTGAAAATTATTATTATATAAAAAATAATTTTTTTCATTAAAAATTGAATTAATTTTTTTGAAATAATTTACCGTTACATAATAGTTATTTTTATTATTATTTTTTTTATTATTATTATAATTATTTTTAAAATTAATTTTTCGAATTTTATTTGTCAGCTCAAATGCCGACCGTCTTGGCTGACGGGCCATACCTAACTGAATTTTTATAAAAATTCTTAAATTTCAATGGAACGCGCACAGGCGCACGTTATACACAACGATGCGGTTATAAATTTATTTTTTTAAAAAGAAAAATCCATACAAGAAGAAACAGTAAAAAAACAAAATAAAAAACAAAACCAAATAAAAAATCTTATGTTGTGTTGTGCAAGTATTAAATATCTTGTGAGTTGTGAGTGAATTGAATACCTGTGTTGTTTATAAAGTGCTGTAAGCAATGTACTGTTAAAACGAAAAACAAAAAACTCAGCGAAAAAATTATTTATTCAATAGAAAATGAAAATAGAACAACAAAAACTATAAAAATTCAACAGTTGACTAACAACAAAACAAAAAAGTGATACAAAAAAGAAAATTGAAAATATTTCTTTGAAATTGAACAGATTGAACTGTGCACACGAGGTGCAATCTATCCTACAAATATTCACAAAAACCATATAGATAGCCACATTAGAAAAGCTTTTAAATCTAATTTACCATGCCTAAAATATTTTTGAATTAATCAGTGACAAAACATAGAGAAAGAAAAATGAGAAACTTAGAAGAATACGATAAAGAGAATATTAAAAAAGATTAAGAAAAATTAAGAGAATTTGAAGTTGAAAATTGTATTGAAGAAAAAATCGTTTTAAAGAGATAAGTGATCGTACATACCTATACCTACAACTACCTATTCCTAAGGATCAAAGAGTATCGCTATAATAATGTACATAGAAAGTGACTAACTAAACTATAACTAAACGTCAACACTAACTTACTATAAGTATTAAGTAATGAAGTTAAATAATAATAATAACTCAATCAGTACAAGATTGATTTTTAAATACATTCATGTTTTTTATTTATAAATTTTTTTCTCTTAGTTTGTTTTAGATTGAAATTGAATTGAAAATTCATACAATAAAATATTATTGACGCTGATTGAATTGAATGAAACTTCTACAAGATGAGAAAATCTTGTTTTCTTAATTATTTATTATAATATCAGTGGAATGACTAAGAGAATTTATTAGATATAGGTCTTAGATATTCGAACAGTAAGTATGTTGCATGAAATATGTTGTAAGTATGTTGTAAGTATGTTGTATGAAGCAATTACAGAATACAAACGATTATAAAAAAGAAAACTAAATTTGTTTTCTAGTGAAAAGGAAATCGTTGAAATACTTAATTTGAAGCATCTAAAACGGTACTTGCAGCTAATTTAACGATAAATATACTGAAATATAAAATTAGTAAAAAATTATTCTCAATACCGAAACTATATTGAGTGTAGAATCAAAACTATATCACTTTTCTGTTCCCTCCAATTCTAACTACATCCCTGTGAAAAATAATTCTATCTAATAATATAATAATAATATGTATATAAAGTATTGACTAACCAAATATTTGCATCAATGTCATGTAATCATAAACGTAAATGATACAGAGGCTGTGAAATGTTTATAAAACAAAAAATACTATGTATGCTCAAATTACATGAATATATTTTTAAAAAAATCTATTGTTATTCCTAAGACATAACCACTATGATTTGGTAAATGTTAAACTAATTTAACATTTGAAGGATCAATTAAAATCCCAATTCAAATTATTGTTGAATAAAGAGAGAATTTTATTTATAGAGAAGCAAAGAATAGTATAGGCTATAATAATGGGTCCAAGATTGATTGAGATATGAATGTGCTTGTTCCTTGGTCAAGAATTCAATTTTGAATTCAAGAATTGGATTTTGCCTCTTTCTTGCTTAAAATTGTTAATATTGATTTAAATAATTTCATTAAGTAATACATTAATCCATTTTACAAAATAATATTATAATGAGTTTTTATATAATGGTTTTAATCCTAATGTTTAGGAAGCTTAGGACGATTTTTGAATGATAATTGTCGAATTTGAGAGTCTTAAGACTCAAGCAAACATCAAGCATATTCTCTGGCTTTGCTTGAAAATATTAAAAACTACTCTTACATAATAAACGATAGGTGGCACGAAAATCACTGAACAGAATAGAAAAAGTGATTTCAAGGAAATGAAGCATATTCTAGGAGTGACAACACATTCCTGATATGATGAGATTTCATGCTCCTTAAGTGAGTATAAGAAGGACAGCAATAAAGAACAAATTCAATAATAATTCAAATATAGAGAATCCTAGAAAAATATTTTCTATATCAGGTATTATAATTCAAATGAGCGTTGCTTAAGCCTTCTTCATCCCACATTTTTTTTTATTTCCACAATATCACATAATGATTTGGTAAAACACATGCTCTGCACTATATCGAGATACATTGTTAATTAACATATAAATATTTATTCAAAAATAACATATTAAATTTAATTAATTAAAATACCAACCATGCACCACTATGCACCAGAAAAGGTTAGCCTCACTTTCTTCTTAAATATTTTATAGCAACTAAAAATTTCGAAATTATTTCTAAACAAATTTTTAGCCTTAAAGAACTCAAAATAAACATTTTTTCTCAATTGTTAATTTTCAGTTGATGCTTGGCTGATGACGCTGTTTTCGCTGTTTCGTTTTTTTTATTTTCTTTTTTATTTCAATATGCGTTTTCAATTTTGAAAAGAAACAAAAACACATACTTAATCAAATATGTTGGCAAAAACTAATACAAAAATAAAAAGCAAAAAACAAAAAAATAAAATATACTAATAACTTTTTTTTTGTGTTTTTCTCAGTTTTTTGACCCTTTGAATTCGAACCACCATAAAAGGTTCATTTTAACCTGTTGAAGGTAAAATTAAAGTTAAACTTCTATGCTCATAAACCATTTTCGCATCTTTATTATTTGGTGTATTTTGCTTCTTTTTTTTTATTTGCTGAATTATAAGTTTTTAATTGTGTTTCCCTCTTGTGATGAAAAACTGAATGAATGTGTCATTCATTGCCATAACTTGTCATTGACTTAAACATTCAAGGACGACTCGTTTTTTTTAATATAATATTTTGTTGGTAATATGGTCGTTTGTTGTTGCTGTCATTTATGATTTCAAGGTAACAAACACACACATACAAACATACGCATATAAAAAGTAAATAATATATTATGTATATACAATATAGAAATGTATGAAAATTTTTGGTCCTAAATCATTTCAGTTCATATTTTAAGATCTATGCACATCATTGTGTGATTTACGAAGAAAATGAGATAGTGTAGGATTTATGTGTATCCGCTTCAACGCATCAATGGTAATTATACTTTTGCAAACAAAAATAAAAAATAAAAAACAAAAAACTGCTTTTGATTCTTCTTCTACTCAACTGAGGGGAATAAGTTGAAGTTAGGAGTCAAAGTACATTATATGATAATCATTATAATAGTGTCGGGTGATGAAGTAAAAATTTAATATTCTAAGTTATTAATTTAATGATTGTATATACATACATGTGTACAGTCATATTTTTTTTTTTTGTTTTTTTGTTTTTTTTTTTGTAAAAGATAATTACATTAGCGGCATTTTTAATACTACAGTATTACACCAAGACATAATTTAGAATCTATTTAATATTTTAAGGTGCTACTGATTTAAGAGAACCATTATATTATATTATGCGCATTGTATATGTAATTTATATAAAAAACAAAATATAAAAATTTTAAGTGGGGAATTAAAATGAAATACTGATTAATTTGGTTCTATTAATGACTTCTAATGATATGCAATTCTACAGCGAATGATAGTCATTGAAAAATTATTACCGAACAATAAAATACTAATTCCAATAACAATAGAAATTAATTTTCATAACCCTAATTATTGACAAGTGAGGAACTTATTAACCATAACAGAATTACTAGAATTAGTTAGTAAGCTACAATAACAGCTATGCACCATTATAGCTGGCTATCCGCCATAGCACATCACAGCCAATAATTGTTAAGGATAGATATACTTATAGAAAGGTTCTGTCATAGATATACCTATAGAAAGGGTCTCTAACAAAATATTTAAAATTTATTTTATATAGCCGAAAGCTAGATACTATAGGACTAACATTAGTTTTTTAAGAGGAATGTAAATTAATTCTCTGTTTTTCTTCTTAAATAAATAAATAAATAAAATAAATTTATTTTATGGGAAAGCAACAAAAAATATTTAGTCAAACATATAGACAGAATTATAAACTTAAAAATATAGTATAAAATGAAAAAGTATAGCAATAAAGGTAGGTGGATAGAAGTGGCGAGCTAAATCGGAACGCTTACACAAGTAGCCATTGTGAAACTCGATTCTTCGCGCGGATCTTACTATAGGAATAAAATAACCATTTTTAAATAATTAGGTATATTCAAAATTAACATCAATAAATACAAATTAATCACCCAAGACCAATATAAATGGGGCAAATGGCTTTACTATAGCTTAAATCCATTGAAACTTTGATGATCTCTGTTTCAAATTAATTCAAATTTCTCCTTTTGTTCTGTTGTAATGGGCAACGTTGGATTGTACGTGTTGATTCCTGCTTCTAAGTCTACAATAAGTCTTTCGACATTAGTTTCATTTGGTATCGCGTAATTAAGTCCGTTGTTAAGTAGCACCATTTGATCTTCGGTCAAGGTCTGAGAGGACTGATTCACCACAAAATTTCCAATTGGCTGCACGTGAACTTTAGGTTTTGTGTCAACCTGTTGTTTTTCCTTAAGTAAGTTGAATTTCCTTTCAAGCAGTTTTCTCTTTCTTTCGCTCTCGCATTCTTCTGCCACTTTCACATTGATAAGGAACAAGGGGAATTCTCTAGGATATTGTTGTGCTAGTTTGAGATGAAGATAGTATGCTTCTAGAGTTTTACGATCAAGTTTAGCTCTAAGTGAAGCGATACTATTGCTAATTATTTCATTCTCAATTTTTTTCTTTATTTTGATATTAATCGATGTACGAATTTTTATTTGATGACTCTTAGGTGTTAGGTTAGAGTTTTTGCATCTGCTTAAAAATGTGATGTCTTTGCTAAGCGATGCAATTGCTTTCCTCAAAGCGATGAACTTATTTGGCTCTGATGTTGGCTTGGTTGCCATATTTAGTTTTTATAAAAACTTGTTTTCCAGCGTTAGAGTAAAATTTTCCCTCACTAACCTACTCACTGATCAACAACCCATAAGAAGAGTAGCATTGGAGTTTAGCAAGATTTCTCTCCCACTCAGAACGAAATTAAGAAAACACGGGTTAGATATCGTATATAGCAGTAGAACTAACCAACTCAAGTCTGTTCTAGGTTCAACTAAAGACCCAATCGAACAAATGGAAAAATCAGGTGTATATAAGGTAACTTGCAGTCATTGCAACAAAGTTTATATTGGGCAAACTAGGAGAAACATGCAAACACGACTCAATGAACCCCTGAAAGAAGCAGAACTGGCTAAAAAGAAGAACTCAACAGAGTTCCGGTCCAAAGTAGCAGAACACATCATCCAGGAGAATCATAGCATTTCGAAAGAAGACATTGTAATGATAAATTACATTAGAGATTCTAGGAAACTAGATTCAGCTGAAAGCATCGAAATTTACAAAACTAAAAATGACTCACTCCTAAATAAAGACCAAGGCAATGGATATTCTTCTTTATTTAAATTTTTAGTGAAATACAATAAAACAAATAACACCACCCCTACCTGTCACCCTAACGTCGGAAAAATTATTTTAAATACCAATAATAAAAAAATAAATAAAAATATTTTTATTCAACCCCCTACCTGTGCTAATTCATTGGATAATAAACAACCATGCGGCTGCGAGAAACATAAAATTGTTACCTGTACGAATAAAATAAATAAGACAATTTTAGATTTCTTTCCTCAGTCGAGTACAAAACACTGAAGAAGTCTGCAAGTAATAGACGAAATACGCGTATCTGTATGATAAGCATATCAGTAAAATTAAAAGGAAAATATTCGACTATTTTCACTGTTATACCAAAATTTTACTCTAACGCTGGAAAACAAGTTTTTATAAAAAACTTAGTCAAACATATAGACAGAATTATAAACTTAAAAATATAGTATAAAATGAAAAAGTATAACAATAAAGGTAGGTGGGTAGAAGTGGCGAGCTAAATCGGAACGCTTACACAAGTAGCCATTGTGAAACTCGATTCTTCGCGCGGATCTTACTATAGGAATAAAATAACCATATTTAAATAATTAGGTATATTCAAAATTAACATCAATAAATACAAATTAATCACCCAAGACCAATATAAATGGGGTAAATGGCTTTACTATAGCTTAAATCCATTGAAACTTTGATGATCTCTGTTTCAAATTAATTTAATTAAAATGGAACAAGTGCCAACACCAAGTAGATATCTATAAAATAGAGAAAGTGCTCCAACAATACGACAATGACCAAGTGGTATAAGGGAGGAGGTCACATTTATGTCGCCTATAAGACGAATGGCGCGGTTTTGAACTTTGTCCAAAACATTTAAAGCAATTTTTGGTGCACCTATCCATAAATGTTAGTTATACTCCAGCTTGGGTCGTATATATGCTTTATAGATTTTTAAGAGGTCTCGAGTGCCAAAATAAGCTTTGCAGCGACTTAAAAAGCCCAAAAATTTGCGGCGCTTTTCGCAAGATCGAAAATAAGCTCATTCCAGTGCATATTTTGATTCACTCGCACCCCGAGAATGTCTTTGAGTCGCTGAATAACTTCATTTTGAAACTGGAAAATTGGTTCGAATGCTGTTAACTTGTTACTAACAAGACAGCTTTGAGTTTTTGAGTTGACTGCTGAAGCTGTAACATTAGTTGTTTTGAGAAAATCATATGATGCTACTAGAGTGCTGTCATCAGCTAAACTATGGATTGGATTGAAAGTTAATTTGAGAAGGTCATTAATGAAAATGAAAAATAGGGTGGGTGAAAGGACGGAGCCTTGTGGAACACCAGCATTGATTTGAAGTTGGTTGGAAAAAGTACCGTCAACTGAAACTATGATAGATCGATTTAAGAGAAAGCTTTTAATCCATTTAGAAAAGATTGGATCGAGGCCTACAGTATTGCATTTTGCTATAAGAGCAGAATGCCAGACTCGATAAAGGGCCTTAGATATATCCAGAGCTACAACAACAACTGCACCAGATTAATGAAGACCGGTGGAACGCTGAGCTCGAAAGCCGTATTGACTATCATGAATACCTCTAATATCAAGATATTTCTTCAACTTTTGAATGACTAAATTTTCATCGTTTTGGAAATAATGAAAGCAATAGCTATGGGCCTATAGTTTGAAGGATTGCTTTTGTCACCTTTTTTAGGAATAGGATAAACTTGGGCAACTTTCCAATACTACGGATAAGTTCCTGAAGAAAAGGACAAATAGAATAAGTTGCGCAGAGGTTTAGAAATGGCGGAGGCAAGTATACCATCGGGACCGGTAGATTTTTTTATATCGAGATTCTTCAAGACTTTTACTACAATTCTTGTTCTGAAGTAAATCCTTGCGAGTGAAGAATTTACAACAGGGATTGGTGGAGGATTTGGGGCTGTATTAGGGGTTGTGGAATTGACTGCAAATAATTTTGCAAAAAGAATAGCTTTTCCAATAGAATCTGATATAATAGTACTATTATCAATCATAGGTGGAAATGAAGATTGGCAAAAATTTTGCCCAACGTTTTTAGCAAATGTCCAGAAGGACCTGCTGTTGTTAGGGAGGTTAAAGATTTCTCGTCTCAACCTTTGGTTGTGCAGGAATCTTTTGCTGATTGATAATTTTTTTACATTTATTCCTAACCACTTTATAACTCTCATACGTGTTGACGCTTTATTATTCTTGTATTTTTTATAAGCTTCTTCTTTGGATTTCAGAGTTTTGCTGCAGAGGTCATTAAACCAACCTGAGGGATTTCGTGTATTTGGAATGAAGGTTTTCATTCCTAATAGAATCCTTTTGGTAATCATCTCTGCAGCAAAGTCGAAATATTATTGTTTTCAAATCGGAAATATCGATGTTGAAAATCTTACTTGAAAGTCTATTATTATTTTCTTTTCGCACAGATGTCTTCTTAATATTCGAAGAAAGTAGAATTGTAATAAGAGTGTCACAAACAAATTTTTGCCAAGCTTAAAGGATACAAATCAGCTCCTTAGAGCTTTAACTATTAAAATAACAGATGATTTTTTTTTTTTAATTTTTTTTTCTTACTACTCTTGGGAACATAGGGCTTCCACTTGGCATTTCCATCGTACTCAAAAAAGCTAGCTGAGGTTCTTCTGTTACTATGGGCATCATTTCTATTTCCAAAGCAATGTCTAATCTATTTATACTGCCTAACTAGGATATTTGCCTACTGTAGAAGACCACTTTGATAACTCTATTTGCACCTAAGCGGTATGAAGAAGTCATAATCCCGCGTGATGTTGTTGCGATTTTTTCCATCCCTGACGTTAAGATGCCTGATACCTTATACTATGATACCTTATGCTATGTTATATGGTACGTTTTTTGCCAGATGTTATTGTCAATAATTGTGTAATTATTATTAGAGATTGTCAGTATTCAGATATTGTATTATGTATTGATTATTGTGTTGTATGAGATATAACACTTCATTGTTTGATTAATATATAATAACTATTCTATGGACAAGAAATTTTTAATATATGTAAAAAAAATATTAATAATATATAAAGTGATATTCAAAATAAAAAAAAATTTAAAAGAGAATAAAATAATAACAAAAAAAAATAAAAATTTACATATTTTATATATTAAACTATTAACAGATTTAAGTAAGTGATGATTATAATATAATTAAAAGAAAGACGGAAAGAAAAAAAGAAACTTATAAAATTGTATTCAAGAATAAAATTAAAGATTAAAATATCAATTAAGAACTTATAAATATAATATTAATAATTATAAAATAACGAAAAAAGAAAAGTGTTTTACAAAACTAAGGGAAAAAGATATTATATACTAAATTTTTTTTTTTTAATTCATTTATTAGTAAGTAAGACCTTAAATCTATTTACCTTCAAATTACATAAAATAAAATTAATTTAACATGATTAGGCAATATTAAAAAATTTATAAACAATAATTTGCCAAAATAATTCATAAAAAATTTAAACTACAAAATTTAATAATTAGAAAATTCAAAATACAAAATCAAAATATAATAAGATAAAAATTTATGAATATTCAATAGGCAACATACAAATTTCATAATTCGTTATCTATAACTAATATATAAAAATGAAATTTTTTGTCTGTCTTTATGTTATTTATAGACTGGAAAACTACAAAATCCATTTGGATGAAATTTTCAGAGTATATTACTGGAATAGAGTGGTAGGTTATAGGCCTACCCGCTTTTTAAAATTCCGACGTATTCGAGCAGCTGCCATACGTGTTGCAGAAGTCTTACAAAAGTGTTACAGAGCCGAAAATTTGTACTTAGGTACTGCTGGAAAAATAAAAAAATACGTCTTTCACCGTTTCTCAAAATTTTAAGTGGTTCGGGCAGCTGCCATACAACTCCCAGCATCTTTCACAAATATACTAAGACCCAAAAGTGTTACAGAGCTGGAAATTTCTACTTAGGTACTGCCTCAAAAATAAAAAAATACGTCTGTCACCGTTTCTCAAAATTTTGAGTGGTTTGGGCAGCTGCCATACAACTCCCAATACCAATTACAAATATAATAAGCAAACATATCTTTTACCGTATTATTATTTAAATTCGTTTAAAAAAGTTTGTTGTTTTTTCAAGAAATTATTGTATATATATATACCTACATTTGGTGAAACGGAAGTCGATTGTTTTTATTATTTAGATATTGTTTTGTAGAAAACGGATGCAAAGTTCGAACAGGTAGACGTACATATTTACGTTAGAAGACAATCGGCATGTGAGTCACATATTTATACCTAAATTGCAATATTAATGTAACAAAATATAAATGAATGTAACACGATAATTAATCATCTGCCACACAAATAATATTTTTCCAATTATTATTTGAATTCTTATAATTTTAAAGTTAAAGTTATATATAATAAGAAATAACTAATATCAATTTATACTTAAAATAAAATAAAGTAAACATTTTTTTTTTTTAAATATTTGCCTTCAATTTAAGCGTACTAAAACTACAAAAATAAAATTTAGAATTGTAGCTTGATATAACGTTTTCAAAGCAAGTGATGATTGTAAATATAAAAAAAGCAAATTAGCCGAAATTCTATGAAGTTTTGGTATGATTTTATTAAGAGATTTGTTAAAAATTTCGGCTAATTTGATTTTTCCGTAAAGGGACTTTGGGCCAGCAACGCTGACCGGGTACAGCTAGTACTTTATAAAAGTTTAAAATTAAGCAAACAATAAAATTTAAAAACAATCTGTGCAAAAAGCATGTGCAGTAGCAAGTGTAGTTATAAAAAAAAATGTTACCAAAATAAAATATAGAACACTGATAACGAATAAACACCGAAAATAAGAGATTAAAAACCTATTAAAAATAACCAACAATAAAAATTAATTAAGAAAAAATTAAATACAAAAATTTACGTAACTATGCGTACTAAGTCATTCCCTTGATCATGAGTGCCCTTCATAAGGCTGAATTTGAGTTGGAACGCTATTGGAAGAAAATTAAAAATAAATCAAAGCTATTTGAAGCACTTCGTCTAAGTAGGCTGGTTACTACTGTTTTCGTTTCAAAAATTGTATATAGGGCTTTTCTGATATTCGCATCTAACCAAAATCAATAAATAATTCTTTTCTAACCTAAATCATTAGGTAAATTTCATCCTTACGTTAGGTTTTTAATTAAAATTTATAAAAACAATTTTACATCTTTCTATAAAATAGTTTTGGGAATGCTCTGTAACCTACCAAATACAGTTATTTAATTAATTAAAAAAAAAAATTAATTATAACCTAAATCTTATTTCTAATTTCTAATTGAATTGTAAATTACATAAGAAAATTATATCATTGATTTTTAATTGACTTGTCTTTTTGGCTTTCATCCTCTAAACTTAAAGTAAATCTAAAAGGAATTCATTTACAAAATTGAAACCTGTTAATTTTGTTAACTTTTAAAATAATCTCTACAACAGTGTTGTAATAAAATCGTATATAATTTATCTTTATTCTATACAAGAGCTATTAAATTAAATTCTCTAATACCATATTTTGACTTATTTTAATTTAATTAATACCATAAAAATAATACACCAGAGTGGAATCAAAAAATTAAAATAATACGTTATAATAGAATATAGAAAATAAATTTATATTCAAGTTCACGATTTCCATGATTTTTAAGAAAAATAAAAATAATAAAAAAAAAAATAAAAAAAAATACTAAAAGACGGAAAACTTATTGCCGGAAAATTGTTTTTCTTTTTTAAAAACATGTTTTATTTTTTTTTTATTTTTTACCTACATTTTAATTGAAGAATTAAATCACAATTGCAATAATGCCCTAAATTCTGGTCACAATTCTGGTACCTATAAATTACATTTTGAGAATATCAACAACAACAACAACAATATGAAATAAAGCATTCAGAACCAATCATGAATTTTTGAAAATTGAATCAGTTCCAATTTCGTAAATTCAAAAAAAAAAAACAATTTTTTTTTATTATTACTATTTTTTTCTTTATATTTTAGTTCCCATAAGTTGAATACAGATTAAGGTTTAGGTCTTGCGCGAATTTATTTTCTGATAAAATCCCTATGATAAGAGACTATGAATAGAAAACACAACGTGAATGCATTATCAGACACGGCTTCGACATAAGTATATAATATTGGAAAAAAGAAACAGAAAAAAAATAAAAAACCAAGTAAAAAATTCTATGAAACAACCTAATAGAAAAACACATCTTTTGGAATAAAAATCTTTTCGATCAGTGAAATTCGTGTACATGTATATAAAATTCATATGGGTTTTATATAATATCTAATATTATGTACTATACAATTTTTGTTTTAAAATTCAATTCGAAAGTGGAATTTAAAAATATTTCTGAAAAATTGTACACAGTTTAAATTTAAAAAAAAAATCTATTTAGCTGCAAGCTATATTTCAAATCATAGTTGTTGTTTTTTTTTGTCTTGCTTTTAAATTTGAAATGGAAAATATCAAATAGAAATTTTAATATGTAGGATATTTATATTTTAACTATAAGATATTTACTTTAATTTTGTAAAATCAGGAATTTTTGATTGATAATTAAATTTCACATCGTATACTCAAATCAGATTATATTGTATTTTAAATATTGGTAGGTACCAAATTTTCTATATCACCTCGGCCATTACTGCTATTTGTATTAATGTATGAACACGTTGCTAGATTAAAAAATGTATATGTATAAGAAATAAATAGAAAACATCTAGCTTGATCTAGATCTAATTATCTCAGCACTATCACTGTTCCTTAGAAATTTTTGAAAAGATTTTAAAAGAATTGGGAACCCCTATCAAGGATGAAGTAGTTTTCTATTTGCCAAACTTCACCTAACATTATTTTGCATTATTTTTTCTATATTTATTTTATTTTGTTTATTTATTTATTAAAATAATGTCAGAAGAGTTAGCAAGTAAGCTTATGTAGATTGTAGAGTGCTTTTAATATACAGTTATATATGTAAATTGAAATAACCATGAAGTTAATACATACCATCCAGTGATTTACCAAAATTGTACAGATTTTTGTTAATATATAGTTGCCATCAGTAATGAAAGTTTATTTTGTAACTTTCAGTCTTCTTTTTATTATATTTGCAATAACTTTTTTTCTTTGAGTACGTTAACAAATAATTTTTTGATTTATTTTGTTTTTCAAATGATGCCTTGTTTGTGTTTCAAGCAAGTCTTTTATAAACATTCTTATTTTAGATAATAGTAAAACGTAGAGGGAGTTATCTTATATTTCTTTTTTTACGTTAAAAAAATTAGGTTGTCGCCAACTTTTTGGAAAAATTTAATTTAGAGGTCAGAATATTGTATGAAAAATAGTATAAATTGCAAAATGTCAAATGAAAGTCGATTGTAAAAACAAAATAAGTATTAAGTTCCAGGTTTTATATTTCTGTTTAATCAATGATATGTTTTACTCTAGCTAAAGCTGAACACTGGCAAAGAAAGGTTGCTGTTTGTAGATATAATTTAAGTTTGTAAAATTTATGTTAATGCTCAATTTTTCAATCTTTTGAATATAATTGATAGACCATAAAATTTTGCACTGGAAATAGAATCTAAGGTCATACAAAATTATACCCTTTTATAAATAGAAAATCTAAACTCTCTACCGAAAACAAATTAATAATAATAAAAGTAATTTTCCAACCCATAATATTATATGCCTCACCTGTTTGGTATGACTGTGATAGAACACATATTAAAAAAGTTCAAATCTGCCAAAACAATATATTAAAAATTATTTTAAATAAACCGTTCTATTTTTCAACTAGAAAACTACATTATATAGCAAACATCAAAGTTATACAAGATAAAATAGAGGACATTACAGATAAATTTAGAGAAAAGCTCGTGCATTCCGAAAACCCGTTAAATAAAAATATATCTTTGTAACAATGGTTGCTAACAAATAGATTAAGTAGGTTAAGTAGATTAAGTTATCATTAGGTTATTAGTAGTACTTAGTATAAGATATAAAAAAAAAAAACAAATCATCATCAATGAGGTTTTAATTCTCAGTTCCTCAAGATAAATGCAATATATTACATGTAAAAAAAAACAACAACAATCAAAGAAAATTTATAATTCAGAAGAAAAGTTTAAGGCATTAAACTAAACTATGAAAAATTATATTATAGGCCTTTAGAACAAGGTATTATATAGAATGTAAATAAACGAATAAATAAAATAAAAAAAAAAAGATCACCCACGAAAGTCATAAGCCAAATAACAATGAACCTAGTTGTGAAGCTGTGTTAATAAATTAACATAAGCCTCCGATATGGAACCGAGCTATGATGTTACTTCAGCAACATAAAATTTATTACTAGTGATCGTGAATACACACGATGGTATGCATACAGTATGTCGATTTTCACAAATATCTTAGTATCCTATTGTCTATGAGGATTTAAAGAGATTTAAAAAATTTACAAACTGCTGGATAATCAAGATCAAGTGAGAAGAATGAGACTAGTCTGTAGATAGATTAACCAAAAACCTTTTAATTAAAGCAAGAGTAAAACGATAAGAGATGTTAAATCTTATGCCAACCCTTTTTCAACTTGTATGCAGTAGATATTTTTAAAAATACAATATTTATATATTTATTTTTATATTGTCTTAATTTTTCTATTTATTACTTAAAAATAGAGCTTTATTTAAACTGTTATAGGCAATCCTTTTCATCTACAATATTTATATTTAGTCAGCAATTAAGCTACAATGAGTTATATTTTGTTTAATTTTTATTTTGAGTAAAATACAATATAATTCTCTGAAATGAATATCAAAGTAAAAGCTACTTATGTCCCCCTTAGCCCGGTACACATTTCTAACAGACAATTTGAATGATTTCCTGTTTTTAAATCTTGATCTGGAAATCAACTTCAATTTGAAAGAAAGAAATTTCTAATCATAAGTAGATACAGAAAACCATATGCAGCCAATGGCAGTTAACGTCAAAAATCTTCTAATGAAACGCATATTCAACAACTTCAAACATCATAGGTATTTACTAAATAAATATTGGACCTCTAAACAAAATCTAAAGTATTGTATTCGTAATTGTGAAAAGTGCAATTTAGAACATATTTAATGGGAGCTTTGTTACGGAGATTAAAATTTAGATTTTTGTTTGTATTCTATAAACTATTATATGTGTGGTCTGTATTAAAATAAAATTTTGAATCCTTTAAAACAAGCTCGGTTCCTTCATCTTGGTTCTTTCATCGGATATTTCATCCTATAGATAGAATACATAAAGTGAATTTTTTGTAAATATAAAACGTAAAATTGTGTATTTGGATGTAAAAATCAAAAGTTGAATAGAAATTTATTGAAAATAGATGTCATGGTTACGCAAATTCAGAAAATTGATATAGTAATCAAATATGAGACACACTATAATGCAGTGAAGAAGAACAAAACAAGGCTTCAAATTTTATAAATAGATTCATTAAAAATATGATGTTAGACTGATTAAAATGTGAAGGCTGAAAGAATGTGAGACTGATTAAAAATGTGATAGGACTAGTTGTTAAAGTATGCTGCAAGATAAATCGATGATTGATTCAACATTGCAAATATTACTACAATTTGAGAATTGCAGGACACTTTATATAGAAGAGCGAGTATTTATAATACACGTAGCAATAAATCACAATGAAGCCAGAAGAATTTAAGATCAGTTTATAACAGAATAATGAATTCTAATGACCATTTAAATAATATCAGTAAATATATGCACTAAAAAGAAAGAGAGAAAGAAAGAAAGCAAAAATAAATGCATTACAAACATTATAACTTTTTAGGAATGAACCATATTTGATTAGATTTGGAAAAAGCTAAAATTAAAATTAAATAAAAAAAGAAATTAATTATAATGGAAATAAAAGCAACCAATATTAATTATGTGCCACGTTCCAATTTTATTGTATTACGAATACATCTTAAAATATATAAAATTGATACATATAATAATATATACTGTATATATACCTACATATATAAATATACATTCATTCAAACGTTTGTCACTTGAACTCTCAAGTCATAAGAGACGAATTAATTAAATTGGAAGAAAATAATAATAAAATAAAAAATAGTAAAAACAAGAACAACAACAATTATCAGAAAATTTATTTGTAACATCTACATTGGAATTTTCAAATGAATATTAAAGGTACAAATATCGGGTCAAAGTAGGTAAGAAAATAAAAATAAAAACAAAAACAAAAAAATTAATAATAAATACTTCATGACTGATTATTATTGTTTTTTATTTTTATTTCGCCCTTAAGCTGCTTTGTTTTCTTTAATTTTTTTTTTATTTTACCTTTTTTCATGGCTTATAGAAGTAATTTTAGTTCCTGTTATGATTTCTAATAAGAAAAACTCTTTGGACACATTTTGTTTTTGTTTTTGTTGTTATTTGTTATCTGTTTGTACTCTTAATTTTGAATTTTTGTTTAATGTTTGTTGCAGTCACATAGAGTTAATAAAAAATAAAATAAAAATAAAAATTCAGGTAACTATATTATTATCTATTTAGGTGGTTTATAAACATACATATCTATCTAGTTAAGATGCAAGAATAAAAAAAAATAATAAAAAATACCCTACATGACAATTTCACTTAATCAAGGTGCGGCCAATAAAAATAGTTTTTTATATCATGGGAGATATTTATATGAAGAGATTTTATGTAAGAGAAGTCTCTCTCATATTTTATGATGAACTTTTTTTTTTATTTATTTGGTTAAATTGGGTGCAATTAATTTTGTTCATACTAGAGGCCTCCGTTGAGTAATTATAATTCAAGCTTAAGCCCAATTTAAAGTTTTTAAAAGAACAGTATAATTTACGTACTGACATAGACTTCTCACGATAAAGTAGAAACCACTCATGTTTTCATAAAAATTTGGAGGTTAGTAAGTTTTATTTAGGAAACAAACTGTTTCGTTTCGAAATAATATTACCTATGGTAAGTGGCATTTAATGGATAAAATTACTAAAAATAAAATATTTTTGTAATTAAAGAGGTGTATACCTATAAAACAATATGATTACTACAAATGGACCAAAATATAATAAACAGTTATTTGAGACAGTTACTTAAAAACATTGATAGAATAAATTTCCGTTAATTATATAAGTGTACAAATAATAAGATGACAAATAATAAGATTGAATGACACAAAATGGATATGTGAAAAACTCCCAATTTTGACGATTTTTTGGAAATGAAAGAAAAACAAATTTAAATTTTTAATTCAAAAAACCAATGATGAGGTTTGCTGGTCAAGAGTCATATTTTCCATATTCTTATATTTTTGGTTGATTTTACCACACCATCAGAATGTGTCTATATACGTATAAATATAGCTGTTAGAAAAATCGAACACTGGCTGCTATTTGACATTTTTTTTGTTACGAATAATATTTTCATATTTTCTCATAATTTTTATTTATTTATTGCTAAATTTTTTCAATCCAGAACAATTTTTTTTAATCGTAGCTACTATATTTTAAATGTTTAAAATAAGGTTTCTAACATTTGTAATATAAAAATGATATGAAATGATTTGTAAGAAAAAATATCATAATTTTGTATAATACAAATTTAAAATAAAGTCTATAACATAATAATTTATTATAGTAATATAAAATCCATGTAAGAAAATATATTAACTACAAAATATCTTTTGTAATTAAAAATTGTAATTATTTACCTTAAATAATCCAGGTAAATAAATAAACTTAAATAAAAAAAATATGAAAAAATTGAGAATATTAGAATTTTGCAGGAAATAATCAATTTGATGTTTGGGTCGAGAATCTTTCAATAGACGAACTGATGGTGCCTTATTGTGATCGTCACTCTTGTAAAATGTATATTAGAAATAAAAAAAATCCGTTTCGCTTATAACATATGTTGCCTATGTTCTTCTGATGGATACTTGTTCTCATGCATACCATATGCTGGCTCAAGCGACAACTATAATAAGCAAATTAGTTTAGATGCCGCTATTGTCATTCGATTATTTAAAAATATTCAACATCCAAATCACAAACACAAAAAAATTATTTTGATAACTTTTTCACATCATACTATTTGACTGCTTGCTTGGTGAAAAACGTTTCCGTACCACTGGAATAGTACGAAGACTATTTTTTTTTTTTTTGCAAATAACTATGTAATTTTTAATACAAACCGAAGATGAGACATAACTTATATAATTCCGAATAAAATAGACCAATCGTAGACCAATTTAAATTTATTTCAACAAGCATACAAAGTATTGTACGACTACTTAAGTTGAATTAAATTTTAAAAAATGCTGTTAAATAATATATTAAAAACTAGAAAAACCCCCGGGTTCATACCCGGCTGAGCAAAAGAAAGAAATTTTTCTGTGAAACGTCGCAATAAAATGATTTTTAATACAATTATACATTTGACACGTTGAAAGTATCTGACAACAATATATAGAATATAGTAATATTAATTACAAACCACAAAAATATAAAAAAATTTCAAAATTTTAAGTTAATATTAATTTTAAAATAAAATATCAAAACTATCAGATAAAATTAAACTTTTTTTGTAAGATTTAATTTGTTTTTATTATTTTTTTATTTCTCGAGGGAAATTATGCATACCTCCTCCTCCTGGTATGCCTCCTGGTATGCAAAATTATCAGTTACAGTGTCGTTGTCAGTAGCTTTCCCCTGTCTTGGTGCTGCTAGAATTTTAATTTTTAGAGCAATGGATTGTGTAGAGCTGACCATGGGTGAAGGTAGGTTGAGGGAGATAAATTCCAACTCTCTGAAATGTTTGACCTTGTGATTTATTGAATGATATTGCATATGCAAGACTTACTGGAAATTGATGTATAATAAATTCTTATACAATAAATTTCATTCTATATCTGATTTTTTTTAATTTTATAAATAAAAGAGTGAATTTTATAAAGATTAACCTAAAAATTTGAGCAATTTTTATTTTTTTGTGGTTTGGTATTAATATTATTATTTTATACATTGTTTTCAGATAATTTAAACATGTCAAATGTTCAAAATTTTCTTGACTTGACTATTCAGGTGCTCAAATTAAAAAAAAATATGCCTACAAAATTTTTGCACAAAAAGATTCGGAACAAAACAGATCAATTTAGAACTATTTTAAGCAATCTACTCAAACGATCAGAGCACTTTTGGGCAAAAAAGTTAAATTAACGGAAACTATTGAACACAACAAATTGTTTACTCTAGGTCGTTCTAGATCGTTCTTGAACAGTTTATTTAATAAACCTAATATTTTACTGAAATATTAACAATTTAGCGAATGAATATATTTCATTTTTTTATTGAGGTACCTTAAATTTTAGTTTTCTATTTGCCGGCAGATGGATTTTTATGTAGATTTTAATAAATATTATATTTTTGTTCTTATAAAAAAAATAATTGTCCCAAAATAATTGTTTTCAAAAGATTCAATCATTCCATTTTCGAGGTACTTCAAATTATTTCGAAATAATTTTAAATTGAAAAAGGAATACAACTAATGAAATCATATAGATATACCTCAGATTTACTATACGAATTGTTTAATGGAAAATCAGCTTCATTATGAATTGTATCCATTATTTCAATTTATCCTTGGTAGGTAAATACCATATTTAATTTTTGAATTGATTCTACTTAGAAAACAACCGTATAAGTAAATAATAATTTATTTAAAAAAAAAAGAATTTTGTAGGTATGTTAAAATGTCTTACATGGGGTGAAATTTTAAATTGAAATTTCTAATTAAAAAATATATAATTTTGCTTAGTCTCCTTTTAAATATCTATCATTTTAAAAAATAATAATGAACATCGATTGTTAGATGGTTCAGATTTTAACCGTACTTTTTCAATCTATAAACTATTCATATTCATATAGAACTATCTGAAACAGGTTCCTGAATAAACCTAATATTTTACTATTTTTCTTGTATGAACTTTAAATTTTAGTTTGATTAGTGGCCTATGTATTGATATAATTTTGCTCTTTGTTGAAATAATTGGGAAGAGAGTAATCATTAAAAATTATTTTTTTTTTATTAAAAAAATATTGTTATATATATATAATGTAATATAATATATTAAAAATTATTATATAATACATAATAATAAAAAAAAAAATTTGAATTAATAGAGAATCGAACTCACAACAATTTGGGATATTAAAATCTATATTAATTATATTACCCTACTAATTAATTATTTTTCTTACTAAAAGTGCAAGAAACCAAATGCGATAAATAAAAAAAAAATAAAAAGAAATTGACTCAAAAAAGAATCGACAAAAAAAATTGATTGAATGAAAAAAAAACGAAGCACACGAAAAATGTGCCTCCAAAATCGTGCTCTTGTGTATTATAATATAGATAAAATAAAAATTGATTTTGATCACCACGGCTTGCATCATCGCCTATTGATTGAATAAAAAAAACAAACGAAGGACACGAAAATCCACGAAAGTGTGCCTTCAAAATCGTGCTCTTGTGTATTATAATATAGATACCTAACATAGATTTAAGCTCTTTGACAACAATAATTCATTTGAATACCCAACCCGTTCAAAATTTTCCAATTCATCACGCGTGTTAGGTGAAAGATTGCAAATAGAAGTCTTTCACCATAACTTCTGCACGGCTAATATGGGGAGAATTGTATTTAGTAATAACCGACATATGTTTAACCTGCCTCAATGACGGGATTCAATAATTGAAGTGTTAATAGGCCTAACCAATACTGATAATGGTCTTAAATGATAGATAATGCAGAAGCCAGTCTTCTCTATATCATATTATGATTATTAGAAAAAAGGCTATTGTATGTAATTGTGTATTCCAAATATCTGTGTAAAAGCAGTTCATCCCATAGACTTCGAATTATGACAAAAAAAAAATATCATATTATGAAAAAAATTTTTATTTTAACACTAGATTCTATGAACTGCTTCCAGAACTTACATATTAGCTTGTAAATTTTCATTATCAAATACACTTCTCAACAAATTAATAATCCGCAAAATCACCATTAACATCAAATTCCATTCTATATTTGATTTAAAAGAAAACTCAAAGTTGTTCGTTAATAGATCTAACAGAACGTCAAAATTATTTGAATTTAAACGATTTCAATAAAAAAAAAAATATTAAATATTAACATTAAATTTTACAATAGACTAATTCCACTATAAAAGGATTCAAAATATGTATAAAATATATTTCACTGTATTCTATTAATAGAAAATACAAAATTCCTTTTTCTATCTATATTTTATGGTAATATGTATTTATATATTCAAAGAATTCCATACCATCCAAATATATATATTTTTTTTCACTTTTCGAACAAAAATTAATATTCTACTGACAGGTAATACAGATGGGTAAAAAACAAAAAACAAAACAAACACAATAAGCAAAAAAACAATGTAAGTTTATTGAATATTTTTAATTTATGTTGACGTCTCCTTGAGCTTTACTCTCCTCTCATTTCAATGTTCTATTCTATTCTATTAAACTTTTTATTGTGTTTGTTTCTTTTTCTTTTAACCCAATGTAACAAATCAAATTTATGTTTTCTAATTTACCATTTTACATTTTGAATATTTAGAATGATAAATGAAAAAACACAAAAAAAAAAAATTAAAAAAATGCAATGAAATACCTTGAAGCAAATTACAAATCTTAATTATAATTTGCGCGCTAATTGTTTTTATCTCCTAATCTATTTTGCCATTTAGCCTAATCAATCATATCATATACAGCGGTTTAGGATTTTTTTTTTTTTTTTGTTTTTATTTAAATTCATATCCTTATACTATTACTACAATTTCGCATCTTTTTTACTTTTCATTTTGAATCTACTCTATTTTGAGTACAGTTGCATCATACGCAAAAATACAGTGAATGCCAAAACATTTAAGCTACTTAATGTATTAAAATATTAGTGTCTCATTAACTGAATAAAATATTTTATGGCGGGCGGGGGCTCATATTGTAATACTTTTCTACATCTGGTTTTCCATTTTTTCATAATTGTTATATTTAATCTGTAAATTGAAGAAAGTACGGAACAAATATCTGCACGATTTCACAACCGACTTTGATTATTATTCATTTAAACGATTGATATTTAAAAGGATACGTTCGTTACGTTACGTTACTAAATATATTTTGAAAATATTTTAGATTTCAATTACAAATTTTAATTTCAAATTCCACCCCATGTATAAGAATATACATATACATCTTAATGTACAGAGATTTTAATGGGAGCCGGTTCTTTTAAAAAAAAGGTCAAAAAAAAAAAATCGAATAGAAAAAACTGTTGAAAAAAATAATGTTGAAAACCGGTTCTTTAAGAAAAAAAAAATGTCAAACTTCAATGTTAAAAAAAATGTTCGACATTTTTGTTAAAGTAGTATTGTAGAGCTAATTACACAAATCAGCTTTTATCATTAACGAAATATGTACATAAACAATGTAATAAATTCAATAATGTATAGCAGGGGCTTGGAGTGACAACCCCTACTATTATAAGTGCTTTTTTGTGTAAATGTATATGTAATAAATATAATTAGAAGGAATTAAAGAGTAGTATTTAAAATTAGACAATCAAAATATTACAGGGTATTCCCTTTTTCCAGAATATTTTTGCAAGTGTATATGCAAGATCTTGAACTATGCGAGACTTTGCGAGTTGGATTCAAAATTAGGGTATTCTCTTTTTCCAGAAAATGTATATAATATGCGAAATATTAATTATGCTTTTTCCAGAATATATACCTAATTTCTGGGATACTAGACGTCTTCAATAAAATCGTCTTGATTACATGTGGCAAGTTTGAAAAAAAATAATTCTCAAGGCCTTTTACATCAAATTCTAGGACTTGGACCTCTTTGATAATTTCTCTATGCGTTGTCCATTACGTTAGCCAAGTTTGAAAACAAAATGTTGAAAGTTTGGATTTTGACCCATTTGGGTTTAAATTTTAAAAGTTTGAATTTTGATGCTTTTGAATTTTGAAAGTTTGTATTTTAAAATTTGGCTTTTCACGCGAATCTAGAAATTTTAAAATTTCTGTCAGCAATAACGGAAAGTCGCTTCATATAATATCTGAAAATTTTATGAAATATTTTTGAAATTTGCAGTGTCAGCATTGTGGTTAGGGTCGTATAAAAGTAGACAAATAAAATTAAAATCAAAATTATATTGAATCTACATACGAGGGTATTTTTATTAATTAAAATTTTTTTTTCCGACATTTTTGCATTCAACAAATTGACCTACACCCGATTTTAATTTATCAAAATGCCCCAACCCATCAATGTACCAATTTTTCTCGCCAAAATTAAATTTAAATTTAATCTTTTTTTCTCAAATAAATAATTACATATGTGGTTGTTGTCTAAGATAAACCAATAAAAAGAAATTATAGAGTGGCAAAAATAAATGGAAATGATGGAAAATTCATTGCAGATATTGTAGTATAAACTTGCAGTACCGTACTAAATTAAGCACAAAAAGGTGAATGTACCGTAAAGAAGTTACTGTCAAGAGCATACAAAAAAAAAAATAAGTACGATTTTTTATCAAAATTCATCGAATTTTGCAAGTTTAACAACACTTAGTGTTTGATGTGTTGATTGCACAATTTTCTCCCATGGTCAGATACATCATCATAATTTTTCGTTGCAAATCTTATTACGCTAAATTTAGTTACCCAATGATTAATAAAGTTTGTTCTAATTAACAGGATCCACCAGTTGAGCCAGTCGAAGAAGAAAAATCGATTAAAGAAGAGATGTTCGCTAAAAGAACAACCCAGTGTTCTTAACACAGCCCGAAATTTTGTTTACTTGCTGATTATCGTTATTTAAATTAATTATTTAAGGAATGAGAATTTTTATTTTATATCTTATCAATAACCTCTATTTCTAATTTACAGTTTGATTTTTCTTTAAGTTTTTTATCTAAAAAATATCTCAAAAAAAATGTATGTATACAAATAGTTTTTAAATATAATGTAGACTAGGATATTTAAAATCTAGAAAAAGCATGATTTGACTAAACTAAAAGTAAACTTAAATGGACAACAGGTTTGATCTAGAAATTGTTGAATTTTAATTGTTGAATATAAAAAATACATGACTTCTATTGGCTAATACTTCAGAACTGAAAATTAAAAAGAGAATAATGATGATGATGATGATGATATTGATAAAAATAATCAACACACGTTTACGTTTACAACATTTAGTTAGTGTCAGTCAGCCAGTCAATTTAAATGTTTTCGCTTGAAATAATTTTAGACCAAGGATGTTCTCTCTTTTTATTTTTGTTTTTTTTTTTTTTTAATTTTATAAACTACGATCCACAAAAATCATCATGATGTCGTAGTAATGTATAATAGTGTTCATACTCATCGTCATCATAACTTTTGTAATCATCATCATCATCGCAGTCATTCGTGAAGAACAACGTGTGAATTGGAGCTGAAGGTTACTAAATGTGGCATTTTAATTGATTTTACACCCAAGGGGAGTTAGTTCAAAACTGTCTTGTTCTTAAAGATGAATTGCGCAAAAAACCTAAAAAGAAAAAAAACTTTAAAACATAAATAAATATCTTTTATTGTTTTTGTTGTTTTGCTTTTTCTTTATTTTTGCATTTTTTATTGTTGTTATTTTGGTAAATGGGTTGGCGTAATTAAATTCTTTTCTAAAGAGAGAACAGAAATAAAAATAGATGACGTCGATGTCACGTGTATTTTTAAAGGAATTTTATTTTTTTTTTTTTTGTAAAATAATCAACCATTGAAATGTAAAACAATATCAAAAAAAATAACAAAAAAAAGAGTAAAAACAGGATGATGCCCCTGGCTAGACTTTTTACACTATCAATCAACAAAGTTGTAGAATTCAATTTTTAATGTATACCCAACAATCATGATTGGTATCTAGTATAATAATTTGAATAAAGCATCCTATATTGAAAACCTGATAAGTTATCAGTTCGAACAGTGTTGTTCAATATTGATCTTGTATACAATTTTGGTTCACTTTATCAACATCGATACATTCCAGTTTGTTTGCTCCTTATTAAGATTAGAGAAGGGGACTAAGCTATTTAATATATTCAAGAAAATATTGCGATGCATCTCATTTATCAAAAAAGTAAACAAAACATAATTTGTATTTTTTTATACAAGTAGAGTATGTGGATACAGATCTAAGATCTAGTACAATTTACTCTACACATTTGTGATACCTTCAAAATAGTGAAATTTTCATTGAAATTTGAGTTTTCTGTTCTAAAAAAAATAATTAAAAAAGTAAACAAATATGCTGTTTTTTGATTTTAGACTTGCATATCTACAATAATAGCACTACTAATTTTCTAATTTATGTGCTACCTTAGTTAGTTCGGTCAATTTCATAACCTACAACACGATAAGTAAGCTTTACCTTGACTAATGAAAAAAAAAATTCGAAAATAAAAATTTTCCGTTTGTCATGTTTCATTCTTTTAGTATTTCGTCAGAAGTACAAACGACTCCAATAATAAAGAAATTCTTCATCAATTATTATTATTTAAGCGAAAAGCAGAACCATACATGACTACTGCAATATTTAGTCTGTACTAAAAAATCAACTTACTGGTAACCACATAATGCACATTATATTTGTTTTATAAATTTGAAGACATGATTACAATTCAAAAATTTTAAAATGTTATGCCGTTCTACATGTCGTACTCATTATGTTGTGTAACTACGAATGTAATTCTGAGTCGAATACCGACCGCTTAGCTCATGATTATTTAATTGAATTATACTGTCACTATTTATAAAATAATAACATTTTATAAATGTTTTTAAGAATATAATTTGGTAATAACTTGAGTAAATGGAACTATGCTATTTAAGTTAACTAAGCTAAACTAGCCGACAGAAATTGTATTTATCTATATTTTTAATTAGTTGTATACCAGACAATTAAAAAATAAATAAGTTAATAAATAATTAACGCAGACGACTTTATATAGCAAAAATTGGGGTGCCGAATTTAGTGTTAAATCATTGTCCTGTATTCCCATCCGTGGATCATAGGGCGTGACATTAGGTGGTGAATAAAGCTTAGGTCATATTGTTTTATATTCTTGCAAATAACTTAGATAGAATTACTTTTTACACCAAGTTTATTGAGCAAAAATGTAATTCTACCTAAGAAACATTGCAAACATTATAATCCAAAAACCCGAATCTATATTGTGGGTAATTTTTTTTTTTTTAAATCACTCAAAACCACTCATTTGTATGAATTACTCTATGGTGGATTCCGGTTCATTCTCTGAGTTTCCACTTTGGATTTCCAAATTACCCAGTGGTATAAAATATGTATATTATGAACATAGGCGGTTAACTGAAAAGACTAATAATTATTCGATTAGAGTATAGTAAAATATGCCAAAATACAGATTAACGTTAACAAAATAGATATATCCACTCCAGTCCAGCATAGCTTTCAGAATTAAATAAAATTGTCTACCTTTTACATTAATAATATTGCAGCCTTTTCAAACACTATCAGACCATTTAAAAAAACTGCAGCTAAGTGTTAAGAAATGCGAGGATGATTTATAGTAGATTTGGAATTATGACACAACGAAATCCTATTAAAATTTGGACTTACAAACTATCGGATAAAAATCAAAAAGAGATAGTAAATACAGTGAGCTAAATAAAATATGTGGTTAAAAAAAAGTCGAGAAAAATAGACAAAACTTTATAAAATTTTTGTATATTGAAAACCACTGATGCAGAAAATATCAATAATTAAAGAATTTTCTCTTTTAATAGCAATGCGACGTGTTTTATAGTCTTTTATAATTTTCTCAAGGATTTCAAAAATTGTAATTCTTATGTTTAATTACAAAAAATTACATTTAAAATATTTTCTTCAAAAAATAAAACAAAACTTAAAAAAATTAACTGTAAGAAAAACAGAAGGAACTCATCAATGTTTGTCATAAAATTCAAGGTTTCACCTGATTGATGTTTAAAGATACTTGATGTGTTTAAATTTCATTCGATGGGTACTTTGTATATACATATATATATACATATTTATTTTAAATTTTGATATATTACTGAAGATGCTGTAGTTTTATTTTTATACAAATTGTTGAATGCAAAAACATGTTCTTAACAATCAAACTAACCGTTGAAGGATTGATCAAAGGAGAAGAATTAAATTAAAATGTACTTAAAATTGAACTAATTTACTAAATAAACGCGGGATGGATGACAATGTTATTAGATTTATCAGCATAACTAAAATACTTTAATATTAACACTGAAAACCTAGAACTATTTAGTTATATTCACTATTGATTTGATACAAGTTAAGGCAAACAAATATTTTTTATTTAAAAACTATTTTTGTTTTCACAACATATTTCATTTTCTTTTAAAAATACAGTTATAGAACTAACAACATTTAATTATTATTTTTTTTAAAAACAAATTATGCTTTACTTTTTATAAACAAATAAACAGTTTTTTGTGACGATAACTGAAATGACAGTAGTTTTCTTGATCAATAAAATAATTCGTAGACAATATAAGTTCATCTAATCAGTTATACCTTGAAAACCTGGGCATATAACTGAATGATTCCCTATTATTGATTTACATATGTTTTTTTTTTCAAATTTCAAAGCGGTCACTCTAATACAGTGAGTCCAAATGATAGATTTGTTATGTTTATCGCGTTGATCTAGAAGCCGACATTGACTATTTCTCAATTTTTATTGGAATTCTATATAGAATTATATATGTATTCAGAAAATATACTCTTCCCTAAATCACCCTAATAAAGTTTCTTCAAGCTTTTCAGTAGTTCGTTTATAGGCTACAATATGTTTTCTTTTCTTTTTCAAACAACATGTCACATTTATAAATAAAAATAATTAGTGTCTTTCAATTTTAAAATCCTATTACCAGGTCCTTGTTTTCACTTGTTGTTTTTTTTATATAATTAAAATAAGATGCTGAATATCCAATCTTTCGTTTATATTACATTTGCTATTAGCGGCATGCGGAGTAAACTAGAACACCTGGAACAACTTGCCAAATATGTTGGACTAGAAATGAACCTGAAAAAAACCAAAGCTTTGAGAATAAATAATACCACCACGGAACACCTAAGGTTGAAAGAAGAGCAAATCGAATTTGTGAACAATTTCTGCTACTTGTGATGTATAAAAGCAACTAGTGGTGGGGCTCAAGAAGATGTAGAAAATAAATTAAAGAAAGTAAGAGCAGCATTTAGAAGATTGCAACCGATATGGAGGAACAGCCAAATATCCAGTGCAACTAAACTTAGAATATTCCGGTCTTGTGTAAAATCAATCCTTGAACCAATCCGGCAATGAAACTTGGTTATTAACATCAAAAATTATCAACCAGAAGTTAAAAGTATTCATTAATAAATGTCTAAGGATAATATTCCGAATATTCTGGTCAAACACAATAAGCAGCAAGGACATCTGGATACTAACCGGCGAAGAACCCATAGCGGAACAAATTAGAAGAAGAAAATGGAGATGGATAGGCCACACTTTCAGAAAGCCATCAAACATAATCGCGCGAATGAGCTTCGAATGGAACCCACAAGGCACAAGAAGATTCGGTCGCCCAACGATGGAAATGTCAAGTTGAAGCCCTATACTCCCAAGAGGAGTAAGGAAAAAAAAAACATTTCCTACTAAAGCATTTCCAAGCAGTTGAAGTATAACAACAAGTAAATTAAAACTACCCCAACTACAGGTGAAGAGATTGAAAATTTTCAATCGATAGGGACAAACTGGAGCTCCAAAAACTGGATATACTGGAGATACAAAAATATCCATTGCTGTTATTGTGAAATTCTGATTTGATAAATTACAAACACAAATTTTCTACTCATCGAATTAACAAATTAAATTTCACGATAAATTTTCAAGAAACTATGATTCCTTCGTTTTGGCACAAAAATCTTTTCAATATGAAATTTTTGTTTTATGTTAAATTTTAATTAGAAATTTAGTAAGCAAGTAACCTAACAATTTGTTCTCAATTTGTTGAAAGTTTACTATGCAGAATTTTAAGAAATAAAAAATTATTCTATTGATTTTGTTATAAAATAGAGAGTTCTTGGATCAAATAAAATTGTTCCAAAAACAGCAATAATATCAAATATTAAAAATTTCTGTAAAGATTAATTCTGTGCAATTGCACAGGGGCACCAGTAGTTTAATGAAAATAGCATTAAAAAAAATCCGATTAACGAATAAAAAAATTAAACCTCTTAGTTTAGCTCAGACTTAATGTTAAAAATCCATTGGTTCATTGTTCTCGATGTTTTAAATAAAATAAGCATATTCAGAGTAATTCCCTGATATAATTTTAACCCAAAAGAGTACTATTCATGGTAAAAAAATTTTATATTCCAATTTCGACTCCTCCCGCTCCACCAATTATTGGTTCTAATACAAAAAATAAATAATTATTTTAAATAAAAAATTATAAATCTTAAAATTCGTGAACTTTTTATTATTTGCGATGCTAAAAGAGAAATAAAAATAAATACTAAATCATTTTATTTTAATAATTTTTATTAAAAAAAAACTTTCAATTCTTTTCAATTTCAAACCTAGAAATTAATTTCCTTTAAGGACAAGTTTTATATTGTTATAAGATTAATTTTTGTTTGATGATAGTATTGCTAATCTGAACCTCTCAGCTGCAATATTAAACTATTCGAATGGGAAGTGAATTAAAAAATAAATTGTTTGTCTAGGCATTTATTTAAGTTTTATTTTTATTTTATTTTGTACTTTATTATTACTTTTAATAAATGACCGATGGTGCCCATTGAAAAGATAACCACAAAAATAAAAATAAAAAATATTAAAAAAATTGTGTGTTGGTTCTGTTTATTTATTGTAAAAGAATAAAATAATAAAAAATGAAATATTTTTTATTTATGTACAAGTGGGGTTCGATATTTCGTAAATAGTAAAAAAATGGTAAGCCATAGGTTATAAATTATTTCACATTTCTTTACCGCACATGAGCATGTTTTCGATATATCTAAAATAGTTATTCGATAGTATATTTCGATATATATAAAATAGTTTCGATATATCTTCAGATCAAACGGAGAACTGTCTGTAATTGCACGATTTATTGGTAACATACACATAATTACTTATTGTTGTGAAAAACTGAACATTAGTATGTATACATAATTCTGAAGAGACTCTTATTGTTGCCTTAGATATTTCATAAGTTTTTTCATAATAGGTTTTGTACTGTCTACAAGTATTTGCTTTTGAATGGTTTTCTTTCCTACGACGAATTGCCATCTGAAAAATTGCATATTATTCCAAAATGATGATATTCCACGAATATCCATTCTTTCACCCATTCTCTTCTTAATTTTTATAAATAATTTACTATAAATAACGGTTAATACAAATCACACTTTTACAGCAGGCAATACTCTGATTGCTTTTTTCACCGCAAATTTAACACTACAACTACCGAAGTTACTAATATAAAGCAAACAACAGATAGCAAAATTTATCCTACCCTGTTCTATCCCACCGAAGTAGTGCATAATCACCAACAACAATTATACCTAAAGTGTTTTAACGAAAATATTTAGATATATACACACACAGTGGCGTAGTTGATAGAGTGCATGTCTTTCAACAGAAAGGTGCCTGGTTCGATTCCCGATAAAAGCAAATGCTTTATAGATTTTTCGATTTGGTCTAGTACCGTTTGTTATTGGGATAACTGCAAACTAATAGACTTAAATGTAGACTTAAATGTAACTACGCGATTATAACTTTTTTTGCTTAACGACAACTTACAACAGCGGAGGCAAGTACTTTTAAAAGAGGAAAATGTTTGGGTCGGAAGTAATAGTTTATTTCATATAACCGCTTAATTTAATAATAACTACTTTTAAAAAAACAAAGTCGTTAATTGAGGAAGTAAGAATCTTTCGCTGCAACTGCAACTTAATCTGGAGTAGAATATAATTCTTTTTTCTAATATCTATTCTGACATAGTTAAGATTGGTAGATTTGTATAACAATGAATAAATATATTATGGCGAAGATTTGCTAAATGGAAATTATCATTCAGTTATTGGCTGAATAACTTTTAGATTTTACTCCTAATTAATTATCTTCCATCTGCTTTCGACCTTTCGGCGTTTTTTGCTCTCTCATCCACATGGCGTAACTCTAACTACCGACAACTACGTGTTGAAATTATCTGTTGATATATCTATTAATATATATGAATACCGATACTATAAATAACCCTTTTAACAACATGTTTTACTGAACACGTGACATCTTCTTCTAACCAGTAAAATATTTTGATTCACAACATTTTAGTCAAGTATATCGAGACTTACCTGTATTTAAATATTCAATTGTTATAATATAAAAGTTTAAGTTGGTGGTGGTGGTGGTGGTGATAGGTATTGTAAAAAATTTAAATATAACTAAAAGGAATAGAAATGAAAATAATAATAATAAAAATAGTGTTATTGAGATTTGTGATAATATTATTGCAACTTAAGGTGATGCAATTTTGGGGCGGATAATGTTCTCCTATATATAGAAGACTTCTCTTTTATTTTTCTTCTTACTATGATTTTCATTTCGATGATAATAAGTTTTAGATTGGCTTTTGGGTTTGAATTCAAATTGTATAATACTAGCTAGTATACTCTAATCCAACCTTTTATACAAATATCCATTTTATGTTTTTTTTTTTTTTTTTTTTTTTTGTTAGGTAATACCAGTCCTAGATTGTTATTTACCAACTTAGCTAGGGTATTTTAGAATGAAAATAAATATCTGCTGATTGTTATATTATCCTTTGATTGATTTTCATGTCGGATGTTGAAACACAGATAAACATTACCAAGAAAGAGGATTATTGTTTTAAAGTGTACACAAAAACAACAATCACAATATTATACTTAACTGCATTCGAGTTTCGATATAAAAAAAAACAATAATAACAACAATAATAAAAGAAAAGTACAAAAGCAAAACAAAAACAGTGATAAATGTTCTGAAATTGAGGTGGACAAGTTAGATTTTGTTGGAGGATTACAAAAAAAAACTATAACAACAACAACAAAAAAGGGCAAAGAAACACACAGAATCTATTTTTTTTTTTATTCTTGATTTTTTTTTGTATACTAGTGATTCCGTAATGTAAGTTTCATTTGATTGTATGTATATAGTTCTATTTTTTTTTAATGTAACTAAAATTACAACAACAACAATTTAATATTATGTATTTTGCAAGTTTAAACAATTTTTTTATGGTATTTATTTAGAAAACGATTATGTACCTGTTTTTTTTCTATTTTGTTAAATAGAAAATGCCCGTTACTTACCTGGTTATTATAAATTAATGAAAATTTTCTTATAATTTCTAAAAAAATTTGATTGAAAGATGTACTGAAATACCCAAAGACTATTTTAGTAAATGGTATTTAATATAGGATAATTAATTTATAAAAGGACAATCCTATGTCCAATAGTGATGTTACAACACTCTTGTTGTAACAAATTATTTTTGTGGTGTTTTGTAATTAGCATCTAGTTTTAAAAATGTTTATTTAGCGTGACTACGATTAAATTAATACAATTAGTGAACAAACGCTACATAGTTGTGTTCAGGGTTCATAGGGATACTATATTTCTAAAGTTCTTTGTTTTTATCATAATATCGCAGTAAGTATTGTTGTTTTTGCATATTTTGAATTTGTTCAATTTGTTATTACTTTACTTCGAAAATTTCAAATAGCACAGACTTTTCTTTTGGTTGACATTATTTTGTTCAATTTGTAATTATTATTTTGATTATTTTCAAAAATTTTTAATTCAGTCGAGTGAAAAACAATTAAATTAATAATATTCAATATCCAAACTGAAAGATAATTTTTGTTTTTCTTTTTTGTTATATGGTGCATACACTCATGAGTGCACAAATCGATGAGTTCTTAAATAAAGTTCTTATGGGTGGATTTATAAATACATGAGTACATAACAAAATATTTATGATGCAAAGTAGATACCGGTACATGGTACATGGTGCATGGTGCATGGTACATGGTGCATTTGCAAAATTCAACATTTTACCTCATTTTACCATCCCGCATTTGATCTTCTTTGCATTTAACTTTGTAATTAGCTATAGCTTATTATAATTATTAATATTGTTTATAAACCTTGTTATTCTCTACCTATAGTATCGTTTGCACCTCTTAGCTGCTCATTGAAACAATACAATTGAAAAGGAATCGTACGTATCACATTGTTAAATTTCATTAAATTTTTCCTTTCTTAATGTTTAGATCTCTTAACATAACAAATGTTAAATGGGATTCATCGTTTAAATAAAATTAAGGGTTTAGTCAAAACTAGATTAGTGTATTCCAGCATGTTATTAGGTAATTATTATTATTTATTAACTGAATACAAAAATTAATTAATTGACAGATTTAATAATAGTTTTAAAAGCTAATCACGAACATCAGTATACTATGATTATGAAATGAAAACCTATTAATTAAAAAAAGAAAGTAAATAATAAACAATAAAAGAGTGAAGAAATGAAACAGAGAGTATAAAATTAATTAGAATAGTTTTAAAAAATTTCGCTTTTTACCCAATTCACTGGAACGAATATTTCATCACTATTAACCCAAACACTATTCAATTTTTAGTTATGAAAAAAATATAAAACTAAAAATATTTTTTTTCTCCTAATTAATTTAGATAATTAAAAATTACATGCATTCATTAATAAAGGTGAGTTTCAATTGCAATATAATTTTCAATGTATTCACCTAGCATTACTATATGCGATATAATAACGCTGTTTACATTTTCTAATAATTGAAATCATACAAATGCGATAAAAATATTTATTTAGAAAATAATGTAAAAAAAATTGAAATTATTTAAATAATTTTGATTTGGATGCATGATTTACAATATTTACACGAAATATTATTAAAAATGCATGAAATTTTACGATTTTGAAAATATTTTGAAAGAAAACAAATTAACAAAGCAATGAACTTTAGAATAAATAATAAACTATAAGTTGTTTTATGCCATTCAAAGAAGTATAAATTACTAACAAAAATGTAGGTAACAATACCACAAAAATCTTGTTGATATGTAAAAAGCTTGAAAATAAGTATGATAATCTATTCAAACCTTTTTTCTTCATTTTAACCTAGTTGGTGAAGCTAGATACTAAGACAATAAACAAAATAATATAAGGTCCCATAATCCTCGAATAGAGTTATTAAAATATCCCCACTGCTTAGAAATATTTCTTTCTTTCTGACAATCTTTAAAATCACATCTTGACAAATTTAGTTCTTACTCCGTTTAGAGTATATTTATCAATCATTATCGTCATTACCCTCGTCTAAAAGTAAACCATAATTTCGATAATTTTTAACCCTTATTGCTGTGTGGAATAACATGAGTAGGGTATAGACTCAATCCAACGTTACTGGTGTTTCAGTTGTTCCATACAATACTTACTGCTTGCTTTACCGCCTTTATTCGAAGTTTCGGATCGCTATGCATCCAACCATTCACGGATGCTGCAAAAATTATAAGTGCTAAAAATTTCTTACAAGTGGGTAAATTGGCATTTAACAAAATATGCAAGTGGTAAAGAAAAGGTAAATTAAAAATGGTATAAAAGTGGGCTCGGTAGCCGAGCGGTAAAGCACCCGAGTAACGACCGAAGGAGCACGGGTTCAAACCAAGAAAACGGGTGAAAACTGAGAAAAAGGTGAAAATTACTGAAAATATAATATTCAATACAACCACATCGGTTCAAATATAATTTAATAATTAATAAAGATATAATATAACTAATAACAAAAATAATATAAATATATAATATACAAAAATATATATACCAAATAATTAATATAATTTAATAAAAAGGCCCACATTTCGAAAGGGAAAAGGACCTATAAAGTTGAGCTACAGATTTATCTGTAGGATGGATCAACTGTCAAAATGAATAAATAAACAAATAAATTGGTATAAAGCTGTATGGAAGCAAATATCCAATCTCATTTTGTACTTTAATTTAAAATAGTTTATTAGTCTAATATTTCTATTCTAATTAACGTCGCACCACGTATCTAGGTCACCTCAGGATCAAATTCAATTGATTGAAATTGATAACACATTAAATTTAAATCATGTGCTTGATATATCCTTGATTCTACTAATTCTCCGCAATCTATTGCTGATCTTTTTAAAATATTTTTCTCTAGTTCTTACTCGGAGAATCTCTTTGAAGTTGACAATACTAAATTCGATCACGTCGCAACCTTATCTGAATTACCCAATTTTTCGATTGATTTTTCTGTTCCAAAAATAAAGGAATATTTGAACAAATTAAATAATGAACTTTCCCTGGACCAGACAAACTACCAGGATTAATTTTAAAAAATTGTTCTGATTCTCTTTCCTTACCATTACCGTTATTATTTAACCGTTCATTCACTTCAGGTATTTTTCCAGAATATTGGAAAAATTCATTTATCCGACCAATTCATAAGAAAGATGCTAAAAATAATGTCTCAAATTATCGTCCAATTGCGAAGATCTCATGTATTCCCAAACTATTTGAACTGATAGTATTTGATTCAATATATGATTTGCTCTAGTTCTTTAGCAGTTATAGCCATCACAAATTTATTAAAAAAAGATCTACTGTAACTAATTTAGTTGAATCCTGTTCAAGCTTTTTGAATACTATGGAAGCTGGTTCTCAAACTGATGTTATTTATACTGACCTAAGTAAGGCTTTTGACTTATTACCTCATAGCGTTATTTTTCTAAAGCTAAAAAAACTAGGGTTCCCTGAAACCTTCTTAAAATGGATCAAATCGTTTTTGTCTAAGAGAACTTATAGTGTGATATTTAGATCAAATATATCTGACTCTTTTTGCTCCACCTCAGGTGAACCACAAGGCAGCCATCTAGGTCCATTACTATTCATTATTTCTATTAATGATGTAACTAAAATCATCAAGTATAGTAATATTGTTATATATGCCGATGATATGAAAATTTATAAAAAAATTTCCTCATCTGATGATTCCACCTTGCTTCAGGAAGATCTAGACTCTTTTTTAGTTGGTGTAGCTCCAACAACCTACTCCTAAACATTGACAAATGTGCTCTAATTTCCTATTCCCGTAGTTACTCCCCCTTATTAGTCAACTATACTTTTGATGCTAAACTTATTAAAAGAGTTTCCCACTTTAAAGATTTAGGTATCCTTTTCGATAATAAACTTTCATTTAAACCACACTTTAATATCATAATCAACAAGGCAAATTCTATGTTAGGGTTCATAAAGAGATGGTCTAAAGAGTTTAACGATCCATATACAATTAAATCATTATTTACAACGCTCGTTCGCCCTCACCTTGAATACCCTAGTCCCGTCTGGTCCCCTTACTACTTCACTCATATCAACAGAATAGAGTCAATTCAAAAAAAATTTCTTAGATTTTCCTTACGTAATCCTTCTTGGTCCAACCCAATAATCCTGCGAAAACCAAGATCGCCTCAAACTACTTCAATTAAATACTTTGCACTCGAGAAGAGTTGTTGCGGATATTTTATTTATAATTCAACTATTGATTGGCGAAATTGATTCCCAAACTATAAAAGGCATAATCAATAAACAGATTAATGTTAGTACGCGATTTCGTTCAGAAAATGTTTTTAACTTTCCTTTTCACAGAACAAATTGTGGTAAATTTGAACCCATAAATAGAATGTTAATGGCCACATAAATATAAAAACATAAAAATAGTATAGACTTTTCTTTTAGTAAAGCCAGGTTAAATAAAATCCTATTCCAAATCCTTCCCTAATCCTACTAATCCTATTTGTATATGTAATCACTAATTCCTTTATTTACTTAATTGGTTTCTATGAATTTATTGTTTTTCCTCACACTATTTCTTTTTTTTTAATCGAATTTAATTTCATTGAGTTATTTGTTCATCATTTGTTTTTTTTTTTTTTTTTGGTTTATATTAATTTATTTCTAAGTTCATATAGTAATTGTTATCAATTCTTATAATTTCATTTTTATTGTAATTTTTTTTTTTTTTCCTGTTACTCCTCGTGGGAGCATAGGGCATCAACTTGCCTCCTCCATTGTTCTCTGTTGTACGCAATGGTCTTTATCTCCTCCCAAGTTCGTCCATATCTTGTTATCTCAGTCTGTTCGACCTCATGTGTTGTTGGGTCTTCCTCGCCTTCTGCTCCCTTGGGGATTCCATTCTAGGGCCATTCTTGTTATACTATTTGATGGTTTTCTTAGAGTGTGTCCTATCCCTCTCCATTTTCTGCGCTTAATTTGATGCATTATCGGTTCTTCACCTGTTATCTGCCATAAGTCCTTATTGCTGATGGTGTTGGCCAGAATATTCCGCATATTCTTCTTTGGCAATTGTTCGCAAATACTTGAAGTTTTTGACTGATGTTATTTGTCGTCATCCAAGTTTCACTGCCATACATAAGTGTTGACGTTACACATGCTTTGAATATTCTAATCTTTGTTTTTATAGTTATTTGGCCATTCTTCCATATTGGACTTAGTTCACCGAACGCAGCTCTGGCCTTACGTAGTCTGTTGTTGATATCTGCTTCTGTACCTCCGTTTGTTGTTAGAATGTTACCTAGGTAAGAGAAGCTTTCCACATATTCGACTGTTTGACCTTCTATGGTTATGGTGTTTGTGTTGGTGTTATTTATCCTCATGGCCTTGGTTTTGTCTATGTTAATTTCTAGCCCGACACTGCGCGCTGCTTGCTGAAGTAGGTCTGCTTTATGTTGAATGTCGCAGAATCTATGCGCTAGCAGACATATATCATCCGCATAGTCAAGGTCCTCAAGTGTCCTTGAGAGATTCCACCTTATACCTCTTCCGGAAGAACCCGTTTCTTTCATTATCTCATCTATTACAAGCGTGAATAGAAGTGGTGACAGTGGACATCCTTGCCTTACTCCAGAATTTGTGGTGAATGTGTCGCTTATTTGTCCGCAGTGGAGAATTGCTAATTTTGCATCTTCATACAAAGCTTCTGACAATCTTATTAATTTTTCGGGAATTCTTTTTCTTCTTAATGCATTCCATATCGCAATACGTTGAACCGTGTCGAAAGCCTTCTTGAAATCGATGAACAAGAGATATAGCGGAGAGCGCAATTCTACAGATTGTTCTATGATCAGCCGTAGTGTGTTGGTGTGATCTGTGCAACTCCTTTCTGGACGAAATCCTGCCTGTTCGTCCCTTCTATTTTGTTCAATTTTAGGCTGTATTCTCCGATTCAGTATGGTTGCTAAAACTTTATATATGATGTTCAGCAGTGTTATACCTCTCCAATTATTACAGCTTTTTAGGTCTCCTTTTTTGGGAAGTTTTACAATCAGGCCCTTTTTCCAGGATTTCGGTAGTCTTTCTTCCTCCCAGGCTTTCGTGATGTGAGGTTCTAATAATTCAGCGGCTAATTCCGCATCTGCTTGTAGCAATTCTGATGGAAGTTCATCTATACTTGCAGCCCTGTTCCGTTTTAGCGTTATTATACCCTCTTTAATCTCTTGTAAGTTTGGTGGTTCAGTGTGGATATTCAGTTCTGGACTACTCGGACTACTTCGGAATCTATTTATTGTGATGTTGTTGATGTTGCTTGTTTCCTGAAAGTATTCTTTCCATCTCTGGCGTTGGTCATCCGTATTAGAGAGTGGGATACCGTTCCGGTCTCTGATTGATTGGATTTTCGTGTGTCTGCGGTTAGTGATTTTACCTATGTAATTATAATTTAAAAATTAAAGTTTAATTGAAAATCTAAATAAAAAAAAAGGAAAAATCAATTACAAATTAAATTAAAATATATTATTAATTTAAATTGTTAATTAAACTACAATATTGTAAACCGTTTGAATGGTGAATAAATAAATAAATTGCATTTGTTGTGCAGTTTTACTATTAAACATATAGCAGTACAATTCACAATACTAAAAATATCATAATTCTAAAAGTGCTGAATGCCAGTACTCAAATCTGTTTTTAGAAAAACGAATCACCACCAGAATAAAACAAGGCCACTTATGAAGCTCTTTACTCTTCAACCTGATTATGGATTATAAAATAACAATCATCGCAGAGGCAGTTTGATAAAAGAAAATTAAAATCGTATCACACTAAAATAATATCATCTTTTTAAATAATATTGAATAATTTGCTAAAACGAAGAGAGTTTTAAAAAACTACCATAGATTGCTTTATTATACACATAGCAGAATCCAAAAACACAATCAGGGAATTCATAAGATGTAAATTACTTGTTAATAATAAAATATTAAGCCAAATAATGAAATTTATATACCTTTTATAATTGAAATACCTGCTAATCAATATCATATGCACAAAAAACCGAATTTGATGAGCAATCGATAAAATTTTCTGTATATCAGAATTGTCTTAATATTTTGAACAATAAAGTTATGAAAGTTATGGTTTCTACAAATAAAAAATATAAAGCTTTATAAAATATGAATCGAGAAGTTCCAAAATTAGTTCTCGAACTACTTCCAAGGTAATTAGTTACAGAACTAATGAACAAACCATTAGAAGTTGTTGTATATTTTGTCTATTAAGAACTAGTTCCGTTCACGACTACATTTTGTGTAAAAATAATGCTGAAGGCCAAATAATGCAAATTCAAATTATCTAGTTGAATAAGAATTTTATTGTGCGAAGTGATATTTTTTTTTGCGGCGGTTAAATTAATAGATATAAAAATATTTGTATAAAAATTAAATTACAAAAAATTTTCAAAGTATTTCAAGGTAAGTAAAACTTTATTTAATATTTAAATAAAATAATTATAATTCAAAAAATACAAAAAATACAAAAATTTATCTATTTTGTTTTATTGTTTTTTTTTTAAGTGCTTTCTCTTCCTACAAAAAAAAAATTAAATTGTAAAAAAAATTTAACTTACCTATTTCTATATTTTTTTTTTATTGGAGTCATATTTAGAAGTTCATGGAATCTGTTTATTTTTTTTTTTTGATATTTTAACACCAAATCAAATGTATTTTATTTAATTTTAGACATAATTAGAAGATAAAATAAAATGATTGTTAGCATGATGACCACAAATAGATTCTGTCTGCAAAAGTTAATCAAACAAGACAGGATCGAAAACTTGCAATGTTTTCCAATCGCATCAGAAAGCTATATTTATGTGAATTAGAAAACTTAATTCAAGAAGAAAATATGCAACAATATGTAATAAAAATAAATAAAAATTTTTTTTTTCTTAAGAATGAATTGTTTTTTTTTTCTATAGCCAGTTTACCCGTAATGAGTTTGATAACTAGTTCCATTTCAACACTTTTCACTAGTTCAGTAACTAATTCTCAGTAATGAGTGCAGTAACTAGTTCACAATAATTAGTTTCATAACTAGTTCCTGTTCAGTAGTCAGTTCTTAGTAATGCAGAAGGAAGTTACTGCTTGACTCGTAGGACATCGTGTGCAAATTATAATGCTGGATTTACATTAAGATGGCCTAAAGTGTAATGTGTTAACTGATTACCGGTAAAAGATGCCCATCAGTTAGAAATCGATTATCAAACAATGAAATCAGGCAAACGTGCAGTATTGTACTGAAAAAAAAAATTTAAAAAGAGGCTATGAGACTATACTCATAATTCTCTGATAGATTATTAAAGAATATCTATTCTATACTATTTTATATATGATGAAATATCACAAAAAAAAAGTCAACCAGTAGTAGAATCACTGAAATGCTAAAAAGACAGTTGGGATTCTATATATTACAAAATGTTTCATATCGCAATAAATAGGCTTAAATATATTGCAAAATGAAGAAGAATTATCAACTCGTTTGTTTTTAGAATATTATGGAAAGTATCTACAAGTATAATGGTTTTTTCAATAATATATTCGCCCCCAATTTAATATTACCGGATGACTGTAAAATAAATTCTTTAATATTATTATCTTATTACCACAATATAGTTTATCTGTTGACAGTCTCGCCTAGGAATCATAATTTTGAAGGGTTTTTGTTTTTAAAAAAAATATTTCTATCCTTTTTTCGATTTTACAATAAATTCAGATCATTATCTGCGAAGTAAGTACAAGTTTTTGGAAACCACCTCCGCATAAATTTTTATGTAAAAAAAAAAGAAAAAGAAAATAATATATTTTCATATTAAATTTAATTTTTTTATAATTTTAATAGTTTGGTGGTAAAAACCATGAATATATCAGAATTTTGTATTTTAATTTTTTCTTTTTTTTCTTTTTTTTTTCCTTGAAAGAATCTTCAAGATATTAATCTACCAATTTTTGGCTTTCTTTTTGTTTTTTTCTTTAAAAGAATTTTTATTATTTATTTGGGTATATGTATGTATAAATGTTATCAAATTGAACTTCAAAGTTTATTCGATTCATTGCTCATGTATGCATGTTTCCTATCACGCCTTAAATGCAATTTCAATTTTTTTAATATTGCGTACATTTTTTTTGGTACAGGTTTTATGCATAATGTATCCAACATAATTGCATTTTCGGTTATTGAACCTCTAAAATATTGAAAATCGAAAAAAAGATATTAAAAGGGAAAATTTTGTACCTTAAAATTAATTTCATAATAATATTTTGTTTTTGTTTTTTTAAATTAAAATTGAAAATTGTTTATGAATTCAAAACTTAAGAATTCAGAATTTACTTTCGTTTCGAATTTATTCTGTTGAAAACGTGCTGCTATGAGAGTGTGAAACATATTATGTACTACAATTATTTGTAAAACGTACGTACACCTACCTATTTGTTTGTGTCAAAAAACTGACGGTTGAAATGTTCTTAACAAAAGTACTTTAAATAGTGAAATTTATGATCTCGATAGTTGGGTGAAGTAAAAAAAAAAACAAGAAACATAGCTGATATAGCGGACAACGTAATAGCCAACATTTTAATACAATCGAAGTATGGAAAAGTTTATTATTTTTTGCAATTTCAATCGTTTTTCATTACTTTCCAGTAATCTTTTCCAACTTCTATTTCCTCAAAGAAAATTAGGTTAGGGAAGAAATTTACAATAAGATTAATATTTTTATTATCCCTTCCGTGGCCTAATCGGTTGGAGTACAAAAATGTGTTTCAATTACGATATGGTAGTCACGGGTTCGACTCCCGTGGGTGGCATAATATATAACTAAAAAAAAAAAAAAAATAGCAAAATATTATATATAAAATTTATAACCAATAAAAAATAATAAATAATTAATACTTTATACTTTATAACTAAAAATATTACCTACATCAATACTCATATATCTCATACAACACAACAAAAATAACACAATAAATAAATATTGGACAAAGATTAATAATAATTACACAGTTGTAAATAACTGACAAAAAGTATGTGAAATGACGTATCCATGACAAAACATAGTAACGTCAGGCATCTTAACGTCAAAGATGGATAAAATTGCAGCGACAACTTACAGAAAATATGACGTCGTCTTACCACGTAGGGGCAGATAGAGTTATAAAAGTGGCCATCTACAGTCTTAGACAATCCCCTACTTAGACAATATAAACAGATGAAAAATTAAATTAGACATTGCCTCGGAAATTGAGCAGCTAGAAATCTAGTACGATGGAAATGTCACATCCCTATGCTCACAAGAGGAGTAAGGAAAAAAAAATATTTCCATTAGAATTGGTTTGATTCGTTGTGGCTTTCTTTCTATAAATATGCATGATGTTTCGGAAATAATCAACAATAATACAAAACTAATTTGGAAATGACACGAACAAACAAAATTTTCTATAAAATGACGACTATCCAGACCTACAAATGAAAACCATAAAGGAGGAAAGCAGAAAGACAAGCTGCAAACACCAAAAAAGATTATAATCTCACCCTAGCTTTAGAAAAAGCTTAACAAAAGACTGTTGGTTTCAGATGGTGTTAGTCGAATTAAGCGTTCCCAACAAATATTAGTGATCACATCAAATTACGAAAGACAGCGCAATACAATGGAGTATAACTATAGGGTTTCTCATTCGGTAGCCATCTTAAAAACAGACATCCTAACTATTAAATATCTCCATTAAAGACAAGTTGTACAGTTTCATAGAGAAATAAAAAAATAAAACAAATAAAAAAATAAAAAAAAATTGCGATTCTTGTTTCTCTTGAAATTAAAAGTCCCTTAAGATTTTTGTTAATTATAAAATTAAATGGATTCTCTTTTCATTTCTAATCACTCAATCGCTGTACGTATATTTTAAATCATATCAAGAATTACTCAACTTTTCATCAGTATCTTATTTCAAACTCGTTGTGATCTAAACTTAATAGTTTATATATTTAGCTATAAATATAACATAACTCTATTCACTTCAATCCTCATCTCAGCAGCAATGATGTAAACGAGAGTGACACTTAACGAAAACATTATAATATGAACCTAATTTTGTGTAAAGTCTTCACAAAACAGAATAGTGGAATAAAATTATGTTGGTCCTAGTATTGAGTTGAAACGAGATAACCTTCTACAAACAAACAATAACAAAAAATGGATCGCCCGAGTCGTTACACAAAAAAAAAAAAATACAACTAAGTGATAATTGTCTCTTCAAAATCTATACCTAAGTGCAACATTTTGCCTTCTTGAATTTCAATTATTTTTTTGTCTCATATATTTTAAATTTTCAAAAATTCTATAACTTAACCCACCCAATTTTACCATGCAAGTATAGCCTTTCTTTTTTTCACTCGCAGTACTGTTGAGGATTGCCTCCTTTAATGTCTGTGCAAAAGAAATATAACAGTCATATCTGATTACCTCCAAGATGTAGTATAAAAAATTAAATAGATGCTCATATAAAAACTACAGATAAACGTGGTATATACATATAAAAATAATAATCGGCCGATATTACAACACGTCAACAAGATGAAAATTGCAAAAGAAATAAGGGACATAAAATAATTATATGGCGACGACAGAAATGTTTCCATTCATTTTACCATATCAGCAAAGTGTCTTACAGGAATCCTACAGGAATATCCCGAAAAAATAATATGAAATCTGAACCCAAGATTAAAATGAAACGAATAGTTAATCAAATACAAATACACAAAAATAAAACATTTCTATTCATTGTGCAGTTCTTTTGGAAATACAAATTCTTTATAATATAACTTAACTAAATCAATCCTTTGATTCACAAAAAATGAAATGGCATAAAAAAGTTAACTACAACATATTTAATCAAACTGCATTATAAGAGAAAAAATTTCATGGTTCTAAAATATTGAGTTATTAATATCAACGATTATGCATCGCCTTTTTCCCTTCACCACGATACAACATCCGATGTCCACAACAAATTCTTCCGTTTGTATGTAATGCTATCAAATATACACCCCTGATATCACTTATACCCTGGACGGACTTATCAAAGCAATGATGAATGCTACTTTTTTTCTATCCCCTGCCAAATATTCTATAACTATGATATCTCGACTATCTTATATTTTGGCTTCCGACCAACATTAATTTGTACTTTGTATTTCTTATTATGGTATACCATGTTTAATAATTTGAAATCAGAGTACGGCTAATTAACATTTTTAATAAAGTGAACTTAGCAGTCACCAAATAACGTGAATTGATCTTTACTCTTGACTCTTTAAGTTGGCTACCAAATAACAAAAAAAATTATTTTAGTTATTTTTCAGACCACATGAGATTAATAACATCCCATTGTAAATAACTTATTTTAAAAATTATTTATTTTTTTTTTGTTTTTTGCTTTGATTGTTTTTGTTATTGCGGTATTAATAATAAATGATGTAACAAAAGTAGTTGAAATATATGTGGTTGAGCCCAAAAACCCTAAAATTAAATTTCCTTTCGTTTAAATTCTGCTTTGGTAAATTTTTATTATGTTTTTGTTTTATGTTTTTTTTAATATGAAGAAGAAAAGAATTGACGAAATTTTTTAATTCTCTTCCGATTTGAATCTTGTCACGTTCCTGCGTTGCATAAAAAATATTTTATTTTGGTTAGTTGCGCACATTATAAATTGCATTTTTTGTTCAATTTTTTTTTTTATTATTATTATTTAATTCCATTGACCGTGGAGTTAGAATTAATTTTTTTGGTTTAATGTGCTAAGAATGTATTGGAGAAAAAAATTCCTTTTTTTTTTGGCATGATTAATGATCCGAAAAAATAAAATGCATTCATTACATGGTTTTACCCATTTATTAGATCTCATTTGCTTGTTTTGAAACAAGTCCAAATTATGAATCTTTTTTTAAAAGCGGACATGTTGTATTTGATTTTATGGAGAATATAACAGAATAATTTTTTTTGTATATCTCTGGACATCTTCTTTTAGACTTTATGTCTGTTATTAGTGTTTGTTTTCTTCATAACATTACAATTTAAAATATCTACAAGTCTTATTCCTTTGCAATTTTTGTATAGAATTTAAAATGTAATTTTTAAAACACTGAAAACAGAAGATTATTCAATGGTAAAAGAATGTAATTAAAAGTAAGTTTAAGCCGAAACTGATTTTCTACAAATCTACGTCTACGTTTTGTTTCTAGATTCCTTAAAAGAATAAAATGGAACTGCACAACTTTGTATATTGGGAGATATTTATTTATTTATTTGTTTACACTATTTAGCTCAAACAGTTTACAATTTAGTATTACATTTCATATTACATTTCATATTAATTAAAAATACAATTAAATTTGCTTAGTATACATTCAAAAATAACAAAATTCAAAATACAAAAATAGTAATATTATTTTTTTTAATATAAATTAAAAGTTAACAAAATATTCAATTAATTTTATATAATTGTCGTCTTAAAGTATCTTCAGATACTGAAAAATTTATACTATTCTTATATTTATTACTAATTACCTCCGTTTGGAATCCCGCTTCCATATTGACTAAAAAAGTTGATGTCGATTCTACAAGGTTGGTCACTGTAAACTTCCTTTTCCGAAAACCGTGTTGATGTGTCGTTAAAAAGTTAGTACAATGATTGTAAATAGAATCAAAAATCATCAACTCAAAAACTTTAGGAATAGTGGAAAGTTTGGAAATAGGTTTATAATTGCTTATCTCATTTTTTGCATTTTTTTATGTGTAAGTTTAATAAAAGCTTTTTTCCAGATAGATGGAAACAGGCCACAGGTATTAAATATGATAGAAATTGGAGCAGCCAAGGCATCTGAGCATTTCTTTAGAACTAATTCAGGGACGTCATCAAGTCCAGGAAATATATTGTTCCCCAGGTTATTCAGATATTTCTTCACAAGACTATCATCAATAATAAGATCTCTAAAAGTAGTTTTTGGATAGGCATCCACGTGGGAGAACTTTGTTTCATCAGCCATGAAAACTGTTTTAGAGTAAAAAGCGGAGAAAAATTCACAAAAGAATTGAGAAATGGTTTTCGCGTTATTACTTTGTTTTCCATTAATTGAATTTCATGAAAACTGGGTACTCATCGCTTTTCCTTTTTGAGTTAATAAATTTCCAGAAGGCATTAGGATTGTTAATGAGTGCCAAAGAAATGTTGTGAACATAGTTATGATAGATTTAGTTGAATGAATGGTAATCTGTTAGATTCCTGTTTTTCATGTATCTCTGCCATGCATTGGTTTTTTTATTTCTGAATTTCCTAATATTTTTAGTGAACCAAGGCAGGCTTGAATTAGGATCTTTAATACTAATAATTGGAATATAGAGTTGAAATGCCTCAAACATTAAATCGTAAAACTTTTTAGTCATATCTTCAATTTCATTATTTCCAAATAAATAAATGAAATAATAATTAATAAACAAGTTATTGATATCATTAAAATTAACCCTATTAAAGTCAAAATGAAAACTGTGTACTTCCTCGGGATCAGGAGGAGCATTAGTACATAGAGAGAAACATATAGGAGGATGATAAGAATCAATTTTGACTAGTGACACACTAAGCTCAGCTAGTATAATAACATTAAAATTTCACAACATTAAAGCCAAATGTAGTTTAGTTTATTTTCTAAGTTAGAGAATAAGCACCGTAGCGGCTTGCGTAAAATTCTGTTAAGGTTAATATATGTTAAAAGTTTGAGAAATAATATTAGTGAAACTAACTCAAAAATTTGTTCACTTTGCCTTTAAAAATTTTCAAATTACATCTTTAAGAAACAAATAATTACCATCTTAAATAACAAATTATATTTTTTTTTCTATAGATAACCGGAACTTTACTCAAAAGGGGCTTTTGTACCTTCATACCATTGGTTTATATAGAAAGAACCGATGGTTATAAGCAATGTTATGCATATCTAAATTTGTTAAGATCAAACACATTTAACTTTTCCCTTCCAAGATCCTTGTGCTAATCTAACCAGTCTTTGTGCTAATCTCTGTATTTCTACCATGTAGAGCCATTTGTACACTCTCCCGTTCTTTTATGGAATTGACTAAGACGGGAATGTAATGATTTAAACCAATTTTTATTAAAAGCTTACATAATTTATCAGACAAGTCGTGTGTTTTTGTAATTCGTCAAGACAGCTTAGAGCCAGTATTGAACACACCCATCCATATGCGAATTGCACTTCACTTTTGGGAATAAACTTTAAAAATATTTAATAGATTTTTCAATGAAAAGTTCGTTGTATATATGTAGATATACTTAGAAAATTTGACCATTTAGTGGCATCTTTTTTTAGTCAAAACTTAGGTTGTGAACCCTTTAGTACTTGTATACCGTTGACTATATTCGAAAAAGAAAAGGATAGTTAAAGGAAAGGAAAAAAAGGAAGAAGAAAACTTTTGTGAGAAAGAGCGAACAATATTGCTTCTATTCGTCTTAAACATCTGCAAATCATATAAATAAATAATCCTTCTCTCATTGGGAATGCGATTCAACAATCAAGATGGTTCTAAATATAAAAGACTTTTTATAACCGACTTTAAACCATCTTGAAATTTCCACTGTGAAACCAGTTGATGCCTATCTTTTTATTTGAATGGAATTGCTTGATCAGAGGAAGAAATGATTTAAATTCCTCGGAACAAGTGTAACACCAAGTAGAAATCTATAAAATAGAATAAGTGTTCCAACAATACGAGATTGACCAAGTGGTATAAGGAATAAGGTCTTTGTCCAAAACACTTAAAGCAGTTTTTGCCACACCTGCCCATAAATATGAGTTATACCAGAGCTTGCGTCGTATATATGCTTTATAGATTTTTAAAAGAGCTCGCGATGAAAAATAAGCTTTGCAGTGGCACAAAAAGCCTAAACATTTGGCGATTTTTGCGCCATCAATTTTTACGTGCTCATTCCAGTGCATATTCTGATTCAATCGCATCCCGCGAATGTTCAGGTCTTTAAGTCGCTGAATATCGTTATTTTGAAACCGTAGAGTTAGTTTGAATGCTGTTAGCTTATTACTAACAAAACAGCTACCTCGGCAAGGGCTAATTTACTCTAGTCGACAATTTTGGCTAAATCGTGATTAAATGCGCTGGCCATTATTGTTCTTTTTGAGGAATTGACTGTAGAAGCTGTTGCATTAGTTTTTTTTTTTAAATTATATAATGCTACTCGTATTCTGTTGAATTTTTGTCAATATCGAAAATATGGTTATTCCATACATGGTCATATTTTAGTTTATTCGCATTTTGTAAAAATATTAATATTTTCCAATCATAAAAAATTCTTATTTTGAAATCAAAAGGTAGAATTAAATAATATTGAGCCGATCATAGTTCTTCCAGCTTTTACTGAGACAGCTCCAGCATTATATCTTTTAAAAAAAAATAGTACTATACTACAAAAGTACTGTCATTGGCAAAACTATAGATTGAATTAAACCTTATTTGGAAAAGGTTATTCAAAATTAGAAATAAAGTTGGCATAAAAGGAATGTAACCTTTGCAATACTAGAATTTTTTTCTTCCCAGCTCATCATATGAAAATTTCAATTGGCTTGAACAGTGCTATAGCATGAGATTTTAGTATGTAGCACAACATGCTAAATCCGATCAAAAGCCTTTGATATATTACTATGTTTAGAAAACCAAGTCATGAGATATCCTGTTAAGCTGTGGGATTAAAATCCATATCCATCATCGTTATAATAATAACTCGGTTATTAAAATATTTATATATTAATTTTTGATGATCAAAAGTTCCACTGTTTTGAATTGAATTGAAGTAATAACTATACAGATTTTATAACAGGTTCAATAACTAAACTCTCATTGAAATCTATTTTCAACTATCATTTTAATCTTATTTAGATCTTTCCAATTTTAATTAACCATTCATTTAAAAATTTATAGTTTAGATTTATTTTTAAATCTATAAAATATAAAACAGAGTAATCATTACAGTGATCATGTTAATCTAATGATTGAGATAAATATTAAAAATAAATAAAAAGGGACGATACAGTTTTTTATTGTTTATTTTACTTCTGAATTCTGATTAGTGTCGTTAATTACGTCTGAGATAAATTCTCATTAAATATTTTAATATCATACAAAATTCGTCCCATCCTTTTGTTCTCCTCATTTCACTTTTTCTACATAAATAATAATATGTAAGTATAAATAAATCCTTGCTCGAAGCAAATATAATTACAGTTTTTAATTTGAAGAATGACTGACATTTCAAGTTTTTTGTTTTAAAGATTTTCTATAAAATTTCATGTACATTTTACTAATTTTATGTCTGTAATTTAAACTGTTTAGTGCCACAATTTTTATTTTCCAATTTTTTTTTTTATATTATCAAAAATAGAAATAAAATTGCAACAGCGAAAAAAAAATAAAATAAAACATTCTAAATTGTAAGCTTTTTCAAATCAACAACAAAATTATAAGAATTTTAATTTCTCATTTTATATACTTTTGAGACCCTTAAACAATACAACAAAAACAAAAAAAAAAAAAACTGATGGCTCACGATGAATTTCTAGATATATAGGTAGAAATCTAAAGGATTGAAAAATTCTATTTTAAAAATTGAAATTATTCTACGGTTAGTATTTTTGATGTCTTTAAGAGAATAGCAAAAATAAAAAATTAGTAATAAAATGAGAAAAGACAGTAACAAGACAGTAAGAATAATTGAATCCTTAAGGTAAATACCTAGTATACACTAATTAGTAAAAATATAGATCTACTAGCTGGTTAGAGAATATCTCAAAAATATGATCAATACTTGGCAATCTTTTGCAAGTTTATATTTGTCTCTCTATGAAGGTGAACATTTTTAAAAAGATGCCCAAATGAGTGTGAGAGTCTTACTTACTTAAGGCACCTACAAGATGTATTCTTTAATTTACAATAATATTCGAATATTTTCCTTTCAATCTTCACCCACAAGAAACTTTTATTTCTATAGAACATTACCTTAATTTTAATCGATTTCGTTTGATTTACAATTTTACATGGGACCTTTTGTCACTAACTTATCTGCTGCAAAATGTAATCAAAAATTCTAATTAGCCAAAATTCATTCGAGAAAAATTGAAAAAAAAGTAAAAAAAACTATAAAGTAACATGGTCGAAATGACTCGAAAAATTTGACATACAATATTTTTTTTATATATATATTTCAATATTTTTATTTTTTCAGTATTTTCATAATCTAATCTATATAAATCTACATATATAAAAATAAGTTGTCCTATTTTCGTCATCTTATAACTCGAGAATTACTCAATCGATTTACAAACCAATACATGCGTTGGAACGATTTCTACTTTCACTGATGGTTTTAAAAATAATTTTTATCGAAAAATGTCTACGCATATGCGTTTTACGCCATACATTTGTGATGGTTTTACTCATTTATATTTTTCTTATGAGAAATACATTTTATCGGTATCGGTACTTATTTATTTATTTATTTATTAATTTGTGCATATCCATAACACGATAAGTCTTTACAATTGTATACAAAGTATATGAATAGAATAGTTACTAACATTTAAATATAAAAGTAAAAAAGAAAAAGAAAGAAAAGTTTCAATTAATTCTACTTCTAATAACTGCATTCAAAATAAATTAATTATATCAATTTAAATTCAATTTAACGTAAGAAAAAATACAACACAAAGGCTCTGCTTACGCACAACATTTAACTAATTTAATTTTTGTTTGTTTATTGGCATTGACATTTTTTAATCAATGATTTGTATTCATTCAGTTAATAAAAAAAAACAAATAAAAACAATTTCTCATGTTAACAGAGTAAAATTATTCAGCAATGCCGCAACGAAGGCGTTAACAAAATGGCCGACGGACACGCAACAGCTGTCAAATACATTTAAATAGATCTAATCAGAATGCAGAAGAGCGATTAGAAAGTAATGAACTAGCAAGGCAACGAATGGCACGATCATGGTCAAATCGTAATCAAGAACAACGAGAAGAAAAAATTTAAAGTGTGAGTGTTAGTAACAGAAGAAATCGCGAACGTAACACTCAACGTGACAATCAAAACAAGCAACAACGGAACAGAGACGTAGCCATTCAATTGGAAATTTGCATCGTGCAGGTTTTAATTATGTTCATAGTATTGATTACTCTTCGCTTCCATCCTGTATCTTCGCACAGTCAACTATATATGTTGAATGTTCACGTATTGGAGAGCCGTCCTCTACACTCAGGGAAAAACATACTATTAAATGTTTAATAGTACAGTTATTAATTCAATAGGACAAGTATCAATAGTGTTTTACTATAAAAATAATAGTTTTCTGTTTAAAACAATATGTTTTCTAGTTTTGATTTAATAAGATGCATACTATTATTATATTAATAGTAGACCGCATTTATATAATTAGAAATACTATAAATTTAAAACTGTTCTACTCATTGAATTTATTATAATATACTATTCTTCAATTATAACTTCAATGTTAAAAAATAATTAATTTTTAATAACATTGCCAGAATTAATTTAATGGTATTATTAACCACATGTACTATTAAATATTGTACGCATACCATTGTTTTTATGGTTTTAAACTATAATACAGTCACTGTGTCCTGTATTTACCGCGTTTTTTTTAATAACGACACATATATTTAATAGTATATACTATAAAATCAACAACTCGGAAATCATTCAAAAAACGCGGTAAAAATAACCTATAAAGGACTCAGTAATGTAATATTTGTTCAAAAGTAAAAAGCTGTTTAAAAAAATAATATCACCGAACTTGATTTGCTTGCATTGAAGGAGTAAAAAAAGTTAAAAGATTAAATAAATATATTAAAAAATTAAAGTAGTAAAAGGAAATTTAAAAATAAAGATAAGAATAAATTAGAAATAATTGAAATAAAAGAATAAGTAGAAATTTAAAAACAGAAATAAACTTTAATGGTGCTTAAGTTAAATGTTATAATATAGTTTAAAAAAAATCTAATTTCGATAAAAAATGTTTACTAAATTAAAGTTACAAGTTAATAAACTAAATACCATATTTGAGTGGACATTAAAAATAAAAATAAATATAAACGATATTCAAATAATAGTGCTTAACCATTATAATTAAATAGTGATAAACAATTTTTGCTAAATCAACTATAATAAAGAACTAATATTTCATTTAAACAAAAACATTGAATTGTCCGAATCTAAGTGTATCAGAAAATAATATTTTGAGGATAAATTTATAGGAAAAGTTTCTATTTAACAAAGTGGGATATTCAAAAAGTTTCACTTTAACAAAATCGAAGAAATAGTTTTACACAAAACTAGGCCTTATATTTTATACAAACAGTGTAAAATAATAATAATTATTTTAACGAACACAAACAGTGTAAGTGCATAATAATTATTTTAACGAGCAATTTCCAAACCTGTGTTGTAATTGTTATAAATAATTAATCTTAAGATTATTTTTGTTAAATTATTATCTTTTTGTTAAATCTAATTTTAATATATTTATATGTTTAATATTAGTTAGTTATTAATGTAATTAGTGTAAATTAGTGATTTTGATACATTTAAGCTATATTTCTATTTTTATGATAAAGTACAAACAAGTATGTTAAAAAGTACAAGTAAAATAAATAATGTTTATGGAATAAAATGATTTAAAAAATAATAAATATTTATTTTGGACTGCTTTAACCTTACGTAACAAGTATAGGTACTGAAAAAATAGAATTTACTTCATTAAATTAATATGAAATATAAAACTATAAAAGTAATTATATGTATTTAATATTAATTTAATGTGATGCTCCTATTATAAAAAAAAGTACACCACTTCGACAATGCTATTAAAATGATAGTATGCATACTATTAAATTTATTAAATTAATATTATTAAAACTATTATTATAATAGGATACACTATTAAATTATAATGTGATGGACTATAATATTTACAGGACAATACTGTTAAAATAATGGTGCGTTTCAACTATTGATTTAATAAGATTAAAATTGTTATTTTAAAACTGTATATCCCATTGACGAATTTTAATAGATTTTTAAATCTAATTGAATTAATAGGAAAATTAAATCTAATTGAATTAATAGGAAATAATTTTAATTTTATAGGATTTTCCCTGAGTGTATATTCGATTTTTTGTGAAAATGGCAATATTAAAAATGTCGTTTACCACCAAGCACTACAATCATTTTTTTTTTGTTTTTGATGTTCCTGGAAAATGAAATAGAACTGTAAATACAATTTATCGTCAAATGACAATACTGTAAACGAACATCGACCAAATTCACTTGAAAAAAGTTGGAGTGAGAAATTAAAGTCGATTCAAAATTGTTAATAAAAATATTTAAAATTCAGTCGATAAAGTTTGAAGTAAGAAACTGAGAGTCATTTCACAAACAATGGGGTATGAGACAGAATTGTTATAATTCGAAAACAATTTTGATCAAAGTCAATGTTTACTGAAAATTGTAACACTAATTAATAATGAGAATGATGATGATATATTTATTAATATAGAAGACAATAATAAATTAATTATATATTCTGTACGTTATTTCTCTAAATGGGTATTCAAATAATTTTGGGACAAACTGTTATACGTATTATAAAGAATTTAAGTTTTGATTGAATGCCTTTAAACAAAATACAAAAAACAAAAACAAAACGATAAAAAAAATTGCTTCTTTCAATGACGCCTGAAGTGGTATGTGATATCGAATTTTTAAACAAAAACATTCATATATCGTTTACCAATTACTAAACCAATGCCAAGGTGATTTGATGGATTGTAAAACGGTTTTTGATGAATTGAATAGTTTTCAATCCATTATATGATTTAAATTGGATCTTTGTAATGTAAAATGTCAATAAAAAATGAAAAAATGTTTAGTTTTCATCTTTGTGATAATAAAAAAACAAAAAAAAAAAAAAATTGTGATGGGGTATCTTCTGTCCTCAATTTTCATTCCAATGCAATTTTAATTTTTTATTTTTTTTATATTACACATATTGAAGAAGATAATAAATAATAAGAGTAAAATATGAAGTAGATTTCACCTATTATTAAAGGAGTAGGATAAGAAATATATGCAATTTTTGTAAGTTATAATTAAAGGTAGCCTCGGATTTTATTTAACCAGTATTCTAAATTTAATTTCTGCGCGTTAATTTTTGTTTTTGTTTAAAAGTAAATTATTTTTAATTTTTATTTTGTAATTTATTCAATTTTTTTCTTTTGTTTTGTTAAATGATTGTAAATGACTTAAGATAAATAATTATATTGAGATAAATTACTTGAAAAAAACTGTAGAAGTAGCTTTTTAAGTTCAGCCTGATCTATATTAGATAAGTACCGAAGTTGAAGGGACTATTGCAGTTACTTTTGGAAAACCCACCCTCATACTAGTAGCGCAGTAACCCTGTACAATTAAGAAAGTAAAACAGACCACCAATTTTGCTTCCCACAATAATTCCTAGATTGCTAGGGAAGTTTTATAACCTAAATTTGTGAATGTAACTATAATTAAGGCTGGACATCCGAAAATGAAGTGTTTTTGCATCGTCTTGTTTATTACAGCTCCAACAAACAGCTGAGAGTCGAACAAAATTTCCAGTTTGGTAGCGTGCTTGCTTTCGGCTACATGAACTAGAATATTTTTACATTATTTATTCATTTATTCACCATTTAGTTCAAACATTTTACAATATGGTAGTTTAATTAACAATTTAAATTTACAATAAACTAATTTTCATTTAGTTTTTAATTTGTTGTTCCTCTTTTTTCTTTAGATTTTCAATTAAATTTTAATTTTTAAATTACAATTACAATAAAAAGCAAATTATTGGAATTGATGACAATCATTATTACCTTAGAAATAAATTAATATAAAAAAAAAAAATGATGAACAGCTTAATCAATGAAATTAAATTCGATTAAAAAAAATAAAAACAGTGACGAAAAACAATAAATTCATCGAAACCAATTAAGTATAATTAGTGAAATAGTGACTACATATATAAATATATATAAATAGGAGTAGTAGGATTAAGGAAGGATTTGGAATAAGATTTTCTTTAACCTGGCTTTACTAAAAGAAAAGTCTATACTATCTTCATGTTGGTTAACTGCCATTAAAATTCTATTTATGGGTTCAAATTTACCATAATTTGTTCGGTGAAAAGGAAGGTTAAAATCATTTTCTGAACGAAATTGCGTACTAATATTAATCTTCTTATTGATTATGCTTTTTGTATTTTGGGAATCAATTTCACCAGTGAATAGCTGAATTATAAATAAAATATCCGCAGCAACCTCGAGTGCAAAGTATTTAATTGAAGTAGTTTGAGGCGATCTTGGTAAGACAGCAGGATTATTGCAAATCCAAGAATTTTTTTTTGAATTGACTCTATTCATGAGTGTAGTAGTAAGGGGGACCAGACGGAACTAGCGTATTCAAGGTGAGGACGAACGAGTGTTGTAAATAATGATTTGATTGTATGTGGGTCGTTAAATTCTTTAGACCATCTCTTTATGAACCCTAACATTGAATTTGCCTTGTTAATTATGCTATTAAAGTGTGGATGAATTGAAAGTTTATCATCGAATAGGATACCTAGATGTTTAAAGTGGGAAACTCTTTAGATAAGTTTTGCATCAAAAGTATAGTTGACTACTAAGTGGGAGAAACTACGGGAATAAGAAATTAGAGTACATTTGTCAATGTTTAGCAGTAGGTTTTTGGAGCTACACCAACCAAAAAAAAAGAGTCTAGATCTTCCTGAAGCAAGGTGGAGTCATCAGATGAGGAAAGTTTTCATACCATCGGCATATATAACAATATTACTATACATACTTGATGATTTTAGTTACATCATTAATAGAAATAATGAATAGTAATGGACCTAGATGGCTGCCTTGTGGTTCACCTGAGGTGGCGCAAAAAGAGTCAATTATATTTAATACAGGCAGTTATGATCTTTACTATATGTTATTTGAAAATGTTGCTATCAGTTACTCTTCCGTTAATATAATATCAAATGAGTTGACCCAGATGAAGAAAATTAATATGATGAACACCACCATGGCTGCGGTAGTGGTATCAAATTAAGAAAAGTACCGGATAAAGAATAAATTCCAGGATCCTTTATGTAACATCACTCCTACTTTAATATCTCTTAATGATAAGTATTCATTCTCCTCCCGCGAACTGATTTGACTAGTAAAATTAAAGTATTTCAAGTAGATAATCTTTACGTAGTGACCGCTATGATTGAGTCTAGTTATCCCTGCGATGTTAGACATAAAAACTCTGAAATAGAAAACATTAAAAATTAAAACCAGCAATCGTTATGAAACTAAAGGAAGAAATGTATTCTGTTATTATTATGTTTCAAATTTCAAACACTTTTCTTCAGATTTGCTCTATTGATATTTTCGCTATATATTACTCTATTTTACACTTGTTATTTCACAAATCAATAGAACTATTCAAAATAGGTTCAATTAAATTCAAAACAAATACAGACACTAATGAAGTGAAGCTTTTACCAGCACTAACTCGATAAAAGCAATTTTGTATTATATGGTATAACCTTAAATCGAAATTATTGATTCACTCTATATGAGCTACTAAGCTAAGTTTATACTATTATGAATACATCATAAAAATGGAATGAAAAGTCAATAACAGACTTTTTTTTATTACAAATATAATAAAACAAGCATTCTAGTTGTTCTGTAGAATTTTATCTTTCCTCCAAATTTATAACTCCAACTACCCGTATTTGAATAATTTTAAAATAGAATATTATTCAAATTGGGTTATTTAAAAAGTTACACGATGCGCAACAAGACTTAACACCGACAAGTATAAAAACACTATTGAATTAATGAAAACTATTATAAGAAAATATGTGAATATGATCATTGCCAACCCAAGCAATTTTTTATTATTTATTATTGAAATAAGAATAACAAAAATAAGCTCTCTTAAAATTTAAATTTCTCTTTCTAAAGCCATTTTTTTTTTTACATCAGTTTTAATTCAGTCTTTGCTTTAATTATCAGTTGAATTGAAATTGACATTCAATTTACTTTCAATTTGCTGTATTCGTCTTCTATATTATTTTATTAAACTGAGAAGAGAGTTAAAAACATTTTTTTAAGAGAATTGTATTAAATTTATAAGAGAATTTGTTTTTAAAATTATATTTTATCAAGAATATTGAATAGCTTAGCATCATAAATATTTTGTTTAATTCTGTACAGGATTGATAATTAGAATTATGCAAGGCTCGTCAACATATTTTCAGATTATTAAAATTTTATTTTTATTTTACTTAGGTAGGTAATTGAATATTTTATTTAAACCACAATTATATGGGCGGAAGTATATGAGTCTTGCTCAAAAAAATTAGTTAAGTTTGGACAGAAGAAATTTATTTTTAAGCCACAATGACTGCAGTAACCACAAAATATTAATTTCCAAATTAAAATAAAATTTTAAACGTAATTTAATTTTTAAAAATATTTAAAAATAAATAAATAACACACAAATAACCGCCATTTTATTGCACTACAGGTTAGAAGGAAAACAAAATTATATAATTATGACATTTCTCATATATAGTTATTGTAAAAGTAATCAATAAGAACAAGAGGAGAACTTTAAAGGATGTTAGGAGTAAAATATTCTAATGGAAATATTTTTTGAAATATTTTTATGAATGAATAACAAAGCGTTAATGCGTTAATCCTATAATAGAACTTCTTGGTTCGTAGCGCCTATCAAGTATGTAATTTATTCAACTGATGAACATAGCGACATCATTCTTAAGCATATTTTCCTCGAAATCCAAATACTATCAAATCTATTACCCACTCTGAATTTTTTACCTAAATTTAATCCATTTCGCTTGCCCGCATTAAAATCGGAGGTTCATCGATTTGTGTTTTACAGGTTTCACCCATACAATCGTGATCATGAATGTTGCTTGCTATTCATTACCCTTTGTTTCACGATTGATTTTCTTCATCCACCAATCGAGAATTAAAATTCAGTTTTTCTAATTTGTATCACACTGAATTTATTATCTTTGTAAGTCATTTGAATGTTACCGATTAAGTGGCACACCATAACTAGCAATAACCCAAGAAAAGTCTTGATCTGAAACATAGTTTTCCATTTCTAAACTCGTCTCTACCACTTGCGATAATCGCCTGTAAATGATCATAGATATTATTTTGTTCGGATTAGATATAGTCATGTGATATCGCTCAAGTTTTAACAGACAGTAATATCTAATAATTGTCCCTCAATTAACTCACGAAAATTATCGGTAAACATTGTGGTGACTTATCCCTATTTGAATGCAATTGACTAAAAAATTTCTTTATTTGAAAATCCTTCGTATACTGTAGAACAAGATAATCATAATGATTAATACCGTTCAAAAATAGAAATAATGAAACTTAAAAAAAAAAAAACCCAAAACCACAAAAACTGCAATTTTAAATAAACATATACCCATCACTACAAAGTGTGGATCCAGCATTCTATTACACCTAATAAACAATAAAAATATATTCAAAAATTAAATAGTATAATAGAAAAACAATAATAATACTCGTATTAAGGTAAACTCAAAAGAAAGAAAAAAAAGTGATGAGCAAAATAACATTTTTATTACAGTGAGAGCACATAAGCATCAAAAAACTGTTAACAGACTTTGTGGAGTTTTTTAATTTTTTTTATTGCAGTTTTTTTTCTGATTCTCATTATTTTATTAAATAATAATTTTTATTACTACCGTCTAGCCAAAGATTTTCCAAGGTCTATGTTATTACGTTTGGCTGATAGTAACATTTAACTTAAATTTTATTTTTAGATTGTTAATCTTTTTTAATATTTTTGAAATTTGCGTAATTTTGCTTCCATATTATAATCCACAGTCATATCTACAGACGTATCTATCGTTTAATATAAATTTTAAGATTTATTTGCATAACATTAACACTATTGTTAAAGTGATTTAAATATTTTCCACCTGTATTCTTCTCTAATTCATTTTTGGTTTTTTACATTTTTGAGTATGTAAAAATTTGGATATTTGTGGTTCTCGATAGGTAAAAAATTACCAAAATTATAGTAATATTTGTAATATAGTGAAATTACGGCCTTTTATACTTAAAAAGGATTAGCAGTATGTAAAAGACTAAAACTTTGTATAATAAGTCTCTAGGGAAATCAAATAATTAAAAAGAAAAGTCCTTTAGACATATTTCGTTTCACATGAGCTTTGCTCCACTTTCGGAGTTGAATTTAAAAATCAAAAAATATTGTTTTTCTTATATAAATTGTTTCAGAATCCCATTAGTTTTTGAACGACAAAATATTTTAGGCTTATACGCTTATGATACTTCGTTTTGTCAATTATTCAATATATTTTATGAACCTGGGATGAAATTAACTTAATCACGATAAATTGAAATTACACAATTTGTACTCTTCGATATTTTCGTGATAGCACTTCTATATCTTATCCCGAACAAAAATTTAAAAATACGTCCTTATTTGCTATATGAAATAACTCCTAAATAAAAGAGCGGACTTACTTTTATATAATTTGGATCTTTTAAATTTTCCGTCGTTTCTCTTACCATTCATAGCCATGTACATTTTTTCCCACTCATTTGTCTTCTACAAATGTTTTACCTCACTGATGTAGGTTATCCAATATAGCTCATATGGGTTGGAGATAGGTTGATATCGTCAAAAAGTTGTTAGAGGTGCTTTTGTTAACTTGTTGTTAGGATTAACAGAAAGTTGTTAGAGGTAACACTACATGAAGGTAAAAAGAGAAAAATTGGGTAAGATAGGGTATTCGTACGTACCGAAATTGATATTTTACTGAAACAAATTTAACATTTTTGTAAAATAAATTGCCTCACACCGGTTTATACTCAATCATATGTGTTATGTCATTTCTGTTATTTCACCAAGCAGTTAACACACAATAAATTTTTCAGTATGTGTAGATCTTTAATATTCTATACTTGGCAATGACCAGTAAAGTAATTTGTTATTGTAATGAACTTATTTTCTTGCCATTTGCGCTTTGTTTTAAATGTACAAAGAGGATTTTCTCCTCCTGTTGACATCTCTTTGTTGTTTGGATTGTGCTCCAAGTGTAGTTTAAATATATTAGTTATATATTTTTAATCGTATTCTTTTTATATGATTTGTTCTTTTTGTGTTTTTTATTACATTTTGATAATTATTAATTTTTAAGTGATATAGAGTTATTTCACTGGGGATTAATTTAATAAACCACACTCATTTAATAAATAAAACCTATGATTTCAGGAAGTTTTATAATTTGATTAGATATGATGCAATTCAATTTAAATGATTTTAATTTAATCTTAACTTTTGTTTATGTACCTACATTGTATTTTTAACATATAAATTGGAATCAAAGGGTATATTTTTTTATTTATTTTTTTTTAAATAAAATAAAAAAAATAAATAAAACAAAACCAACCAGCCACTCTATACAATTGTTTAGATTTTTTAACCTTCTAAAAAGTCAAGGGTCTCAATAATATCTCGAATAAAACAAAAAAAAAAAAAAAAAAAAACAAAAAAACGAGTAGGTTAAGTAAATAAATATGTATGTACATATACTTATATGTACAGGTATATAGAGTTTCTTGAGTAGGTGGTTGAAGATAAAATAAATTTATTTAAAATTTTAATTAAATTATTTGTCAAACCAAAGTACCAAGCAAAGTGTCTGTATTGTTGGAAAGAAGTGTTGTGGTAAATAAATAAAACAATTTGACTTTGAATAGTAAGTTGAAGTTGTTCGTATAAGTACTGAATAATTTCACTTTCTTTGAAAAATCAATTATAGTGAATAGCCATTAAAAGAATTATTTTTTTTTTTATTTTAATTAGGACCTTAAGTTATTTATTATTATAATCAATCAGACGATTAAGTCTGTTTTAATGGAATGGAATAAATATATAATGAAATGGATATAATAAATTTTCATATAATAATGATGAGTAATCTTCATAATAATTTCTATTAGAACTTTTTCAGTTCTAATGAAATTTGAGCAAATTAGTAATCAAACAATGCCATAATAACATTGATTGACAAATAAACCCCTAGTTAATACAATAAGCACTCGGTATAAACTTGATCAAAAATACATTACAAAAATAAAACAAGAACTTCATGAATTTTAAAAAAAAATTACTATTAGACATGATATTATTTCTCCAACATTACTCAAGACTGATTTGGAAATCAATTTGGAGAAATGTCAACACAAATAGGAAATGCTTCTATTGAAAATTATTAACGATCACAGAATATGCATTTACGATTACGATTACATTTATTTTTTAATAAATAAATTGGAGCTTTGGAAGGGAGGAGTAAAGGGAGGAGTAGGTATATTTTACTATGAATGTGAACAATGAAGTCAAATTATAATATTTATATACCAATTTTTATATAACAAAATTAAAATATCATTCGTAGATATTATACATTCTTTCAAGTACACATTTTTTGATATTAGTATTGAACATATCGGCAATAATTATAGAAAACATATTTTAGTGGAGATATATGTTTTTTTCGATCAAAAATTAACTCCAACTTACTACCTTCATATTAATTATTTGAATTATGTTGCTGTCCCAATGGCCAGAACAACACACTTTCGCGTTGCTTTGTTAATAGGGCACCACGAATTTTTAATAGATTACTAATTCTCATCAAAGGTGACCGTAATCTCACCTCATTTCTTAGACAGTTGAAAATCTGATTATTTCATTCTGGTTTCGATCACTCACAAATTGAATCACTATTTGATGGTGGAAATTTATATTAAATAAGCGCTTTGTATATGTATAGTGATTAAATTTGGTTTTCTCTTCATGCTACAATTATATAATCTTTAGTTTTGCCTAAGCTTATTGTGTACTTGTACATTTTTTACTTCAATATTAAGCTTTTCATACATTTTTTATTTGTTAGTTCTTTTTTTCTTAACATTTTTTGATACATTGTTTACACTCTTATTAATTTTATTTTTAATTTTATTTTATTTATAGATTTTAGTACCCCGCTAAAACATTTCTATTATTATTTTTTTTTTCATTTATGTTTGTTTCATTCAACATGTATTCTTTTGAATATATTCGAATGATCCTAATTATTTTCTTATATGTATAAATAAAGTTTTGTTATTTTTACTAAATTATATCTTATTGAATTTTACACTACTTTTTGTTCCTATATTAATTATTCTAATAAACTATAATTATAGTTATATTTTTTTTACTTTCTGATTTTTATTCAGTTTTAATTCGATTTAGTTTGTATTCTTTGATATTTAAGAAAGTAAATGAATTCTAAATCTAATCTAAATCTATCTAAATGTCCTCCGATATTTATGGCGATTCTCCGATATTTATGACGACTCTCTCGATATTTCTCCCATTTATTATGATGGCCATTCTATCATTTTCAGTTTCTTTATCACATATGGAATTTTTGTATCTTCTAGTTATGCTAATGAAAACCTAATGAAATAGTTAATGAAAACCGTGCAAACAGATCCATCTTTTCATTTGCAACCGTTAATGTGTGTTTCATTTAATTTAGTATATAATACGTTACTATTGTTTTCTGACAGAAATGCTCGATTTTACATTTAGCAATTTTTCAAAAGGGCCCATTCAGAATCTTCTCTAACTTATTTAAAAATGTGCCCTGTCATTCCATTTTCCTTCTCACCATATTCCCCTTACCCAAATCTGAGATTGTTTTGTATAAAGGAATAGTGTTTAGTTGGTTATGTAAATGTATAATAGATTAGACAAGTCGTTGTAAAACGTGATGAAATTTTATAAATTTGTTAAAAATAACCAGCTATTTATAATACTCTTTAACTTCTTATGGATCTACAAGGATTAACAAATTTCACGATATAAAAACAACAACAACAACATTTATTAAAATAATCTAGTGAATATTCATTTTATTATTTGTTTTTCCGAAAAAATTTACTGTAAAATTCAATTCTAATTTCCAACCAAGAGTTCTGATAAATGACCAAAAAATATTTTATTATGATTTCCATTTAATATTTTGCTTTTTATTTTTTTATTATATTTTTTTAACAGTTTTTGCCTGCCGGGCATTAAAATAGAAATAAAAGTAAAATGAATTTCTATATACAATGCAAAAACTGAACTAAATCTTATAGCAATTTCAAGGTAATGTATATCGATCTATTAAATGATCTGCTCTTGAAATCAATATAAAAAAACAAAATGTGTTATTGGTAAGTTCTCCTTTCTTTACCATTCTTGTTTTGCACCCCATTCAACTGAGAATTCAATTTGATACGAGAATTCTATCATAGAAAATAATGTATAAAGGTTATATTATTGAACAATACCAGTTTATAGATCTCTTCAAAAAAAAACTGAAATGTATATAAAGAATTGGTTATTTACACTGATTGTTATATTATTTGGGATTTTTTGATTGATTCTTTCAATCGATTGTTGAAACTAGATAAGTTCTTTTTGTATTTATGTGCAGATTAGAGACTCGATTTCAAATAATGGGTATCGTGCTTTATTTATAATTATGTTGGAATTTTCTTTTTTTTTACATTTTCAATAAGAATTGGGACCTAGATTTGCTATAAAAAAGCAACAGAAAAAATAATTGATAAATGAAACAAATGGTAGGTAGTGGTAGTATTTAGTGATAGTATAGTGTTACAGAATAAAACTTTCTTTAAATAATTCCTGCTGTGGGATCTACAATTTAGTAAAATTGAAATTTTTTTCTGTTGTTTATAGGTTTTTGTTGTGGCAAAAATTTTATTGATTTTTTTATTATTAATTTTGGTTTATAGTGCTTGAATTTGACTCTTTACTATTATATATATTTACTTATATTATCAATCATGATTTTTATTAAACAATTCAAAACAAAAACAAAAGAAAATAAAAATAGTCCAAATTAATTAAAAAATTTTAGGTAGAAAATAATTAATTATAAATTTGATTATTTGAAATGATTTTTAGTAATAATATTTCCTAACCTATTAAATACCCTTCATGAAATTAAGCAAATTCCACTCAAAATTTTAATTTCGCTGAATTGATTTTTATCTAACTGACATTATTACACGATTGCAATTCTCGAAGGCCTGCTAGTAAATACATCAGCATTTATAATGGTCAAAATAAATTAATAAAATAAATGTGTGGCAAAAGTTAAGCTGCAAATCAATTAGGACGAAGACGATGAATAAAAATAATAAATAGTAAAGACAAAATAATTAGGCATCATAATTAGGGTAGATACATCATTGGTAAATGTTAGAAACTTCAATTATCCGGGAAATATAACATAAAGAAATAAGCGATGAAAAAAATAATAATTTTTATGAAATTAAATATGCCCAATAACAAAATAAAATACCATAGAAATTTAATTAAGACTAGAAAATATAAACGACTTGGCCACTTAGAAGATCAGCAGGAGAGACAATAACCTACAAACTACTTTATGTAGTATTATTGGTCCTTCTTTATGTAGTAATAATATCACAGAGATCGTCAACCATATTTCGACTAAGTAGAGAAAGAGATAAAAGAAGAAGAGAAATCATAGGTGTAATTAAGTGTTAATATAGTGTACAGAATCGAATATCTTCAAACTTCTTTGATTTTGTATGTTTCAACCATATGAGTCCTCTATTATGATTTGGCACACCCAAGTATCTGGCACAACTTTTATTCGTTATTTTCGTTACTCACTCTTTGACAGGTGGGCAGTCTTCCTGTTTTTGTTCCTCATTCTGGTTTGGTTTTACACAAGGTAAAATATTTTATAACAATTGTCATTTGAGCCTAAGTCACTGCTTCATATGGTTTATTTTTCTAATTTAACAATATTAATATAGCATAATATAGTATATAAGTGTATCGGTTAATGGGCTTAAAGAATATTTTAATATATTCCGCAATCGGGATACAGTTAGCCTAATAAATCAATTAATAAATTTCGAAACTCAAATTTTTTTTGTTCAAAACTGTTACCAACGAGAAACTATCTTATCATATATCTAAATCTTTCTGATCTGAAAAGGTGTAGATAAAAATGCAATCCAGTGATGTAACAGGTACGCATTTTAATCTTGTCAAAGATAAAATTCATCTCTTCTGATAGTTCATAGATGTTGCTAATGGCACCAGGTAGACTAGTAAGAGTAACTAAATTTTGTTATTCCAAAAAACTCTTACATGTCTTAAAGTAAATAACGGAAACAAACAAAAAATTCTAAAAACTATAATCAAATTTTATTTTAAATATACCTTACAAGCTATATTAGTTCCATAGTTTTAAATTACGATTTGAATATTTTCATTCATTTTTTTGCCATCTAATTTTACAGTATACAATCATAATTGTCTGCTGTGAAAAATATGAACACTTACCTTTCAATAATCTCCAACTTCTTTTGCTATTTACTATTTAAACATGTTCAAAAAATAAATTCATAAGAGTTTTCTTAAGATTTAAGTTTTGACTGTTTCTTTGGATTAAGGTTTAGTTATACTCATCTATTCTAAAAGCAAAACTAACAAACAACCAATTTTTTGCTCAAATATACAGTCTTATTTAAATTGTATTGTATCAAGTTGGGCACGTTTTCACAAATTATTATATTTATTCATAAGTAAATAATATACAATGTAAAATTTCATTTGGTCTCAGTTTCTAATCAAATTACGTTTTTTGATATTATTGCTTTTCCATTTAGATGACAGCATATATAACAAAGATTTGCAAACTTATTAAGAAATTGAAGTGGAAAGAATTCACTGAACTCATAATATTTAACCCTTATGTGAATGTGTAGAAAAAGTTAACCGTTGATGAAAAGATGAAATGAGTCCGTAAAGTAATTAAATTTTATACCTAAGAAATCTGTATACAGTTTTGCCAGCTTTTTTGATTCTGGACTAATTGTTTCACATTTGCTGATATTTCTTCTTTCCAACAAAAATTTGATTTACCCATACATCTTTTGTGTTAAAATATAGAATGAAAAACATTTTTTGTGTAAAATATTTTTAATAACCAATTATGATCCAAAAAAAAATTTTAATTATATAAATAGCTTATCCTAATACTACCTCTTCACCACAGTTGTAAATTGTTCACATTAAATTAAGCAAACATATAAAGTTCAGAAAAACAGTGTCCTTCATTAGAGAGATGTACGATGTTGAACATTAGAATATTTCGGATGAAATATTATAGAAAACAATATTTTTTTCTTCTTTTTCCTCTTGTTAAAAGATTAATGTCCTGGCCTGTAATTTTCTTGGATTTGCAGATTAAACGCATGGCTTTTGACAACTTGTCACAACAACAATAGGAATATTACATATTTTTTCTTATATCGCCTTATATATCTTAAAAATTTAATTTCATTTTGTCTTCATTTTCTATGGAAGATAGGAACCCTCGTTACCAAGCTAGGTACCACTTTGAACCCTCAATTGCTACAGCTGCAAAAACGAATATGAGACAGAAATTCTTGAACAATATTTCATTTGCAGCTAGAGTCAGACTCCGGACTTAAGGTGACGTTTTCCCTAACAATATAAAAACAAAATTGACGATCTGATAAACTTTCTGAATCGCACAGGGTTGCTTTAGTACTAAGTTTCTTGAAAGAATGATAATGGGAGAGTGCTCTTCTAAAACAACCAACCACAATAAATACTTCACACAAGTCATGGCATCTAAAAGGCAAAATTACGTGCTAATTGGTTTTTCCAGAAGCAACTACAGTCGTCACTATCTAACTGCCTATCTTAATTTTCATTTGATAACGAATTGGTCAGCTCCGTTCTTTAAGGTGTCAAGTACTTATAACACGATTTACACATGTTTTGTAGATTTTAATCTTGCTGACAGTAATTATTGTACACTCAACAATTTTATATTGTGTCACATAAGCCGCCAAGAACTCATGAAGCTTTATTAGTTTTTATTTTTATTTCAAAATATCCAGTATGAGGATTATTTCTGTGAGAAAATTATTTGACGAGTTATTTTTCGAATATCAATTTTCATTTGATTCTGGGTCCGACAAGCTATACCTCTGGACAAGTGGAAACTTAAACTCAATGAGCTAAAATCGGTACATGTAAATTTTTACAAATAGAAAATTAGAAAATCAACCATCGATAAATCTGAATGGGGTTAATATACCCTAAGAAAACAACGCTAAATACCTAGGAATGACATTAATTGTCAAACTTAGATGGAAAGAGCACGTCAAAAATATTAGCTTGATAATAAATATAGATAAATGTACCGGCTCTTAGCTCGAAATTCAAAATCACCTATACATAACAAGATATTTTTATATAACCAGATAGGTAATCAAACCAATATGGGTGTACGGCATACAAATATGGGGATGTGCCAAACGAGCACAGGTACTTTGTACACAAAAATTTAAAAATAAAGTCTTGCGCAACATGGTAAATGCACCTTGGAATGTTTGCAACAGTGACTTGCAGAGAGATCTAAAAATTCCTTGAAAATGAAATAAGGAGATAAACAGCAAAGCATTTAGCTCGTTTGGAGAGTGATGTTAACGTTGAGGTCACTCAACTGCTAGATAATCAAAATGATATCAGAAGGCTAAAAGAACCACTAGATTTAATACGATAGAATTTCGTAAACTTTTTCATAAACGCAAAAAAAAAAAATTTGAATTTAGATTTAGATTTTTAATTATTACCATGCATTTTGTTTTTCCTACTGATTCTACTGAATATGCTTCGGAGTCTCTGGCTATCACTGTCATTTTTTCAAATCAGAACAGTATGGTACACATGGCAAAAGATTATTATTTTGTATTCGGCTATTTTGAAGGTGGCGTTTTCTTTATAATTTTGTGGATTAAACCAATACTGAGAAAGTAGTTTAATCAGTTTTATTGAGTATGTTATGCAAGAACCCCTTATTTTAATGTTAAAGGTTAAATATATGCAAAATCTTTTATAACTTACAACGTGGTGAGTTCTTTTGAATATGGTTGAATTCTTTCGTTGAATATTTTTTTTTTTTTTTGATGAAATTCAAAAGAAACATTAATACTAAGATTCTTATTTTTATCTAAAAAAAAAAAAATTAAATATCATCGAAAATAATAAGAAAAATTAGCAGAAAAAAATAAAATAGAAAATTCGATATAGATAAATCGCTTTGGGTATGGTAATTGTTGTCAGTTTTAATTTCAATTTGATTGAATTCAAAAATTATTATGAAAGACGGTTGAATAAAGTTTATTATAAGATGAGAGCGAGGGTGAAAAATTGATTAATTATGGTGGAAAGAATTAAACCATATCGTCTTTTTTCGAACCTATACGTTACAATTGTTTTTTTTTATCCATTAAGAATTTTAGATAGAGAAATCTTTTTTTATCTTCACAAGAACTAAAAGTGTCTATTGATGGTGTATTTATAATACCAAAAAATAAATCCAACGAAAGAAAAAGATTAAAAATGTGTATTTGTTTAAAGAATCTTTTGAAATCCGCAAAGAAATTTTAAATATAAATATTAGGTATATTCGCATTATTAATATTAAGCGTACATCAATTGTATAATCATAAATAGATACATCTCAAACGATAAGTTGGAGTGTGAAGCACGTTAATAAATCAATCGAAGAGTTATTATTATGGTCATGAATTTTAATTCGAAGTAAAAATTATACATTTGCATTTTAAATGAGTTGTGGTTATTGTATTTTAAATGAGTTGTGGTTATTGTATTTTAATTTCAATAAGGATCAGAAGATTTTAATCTGAAAATGCCATGCTTTTTTTATTTTTTAATAATTTCTTATCTTGCTTTTATTATTGTGGAGTGACACATCAGAACATATTTATTTTTCGACAACTTGAATTTTCTAGAACACTATAACAAAAGAAAATATACAATTAGAAATAAAATATAAAATTAGATTCGTTAAGTCGAGGATCTTCAAGTTCTGTAAATAATAAAGTACCCTACTAATTCTCTTCCTATTTCATGCTTCACATATGATTTTTAGTAAATGAAAAAAAGTTGAACATAGCCACTGTTGGACATGCAAAAGAAACAGTTTTTCCCAATTTTTTGTATCGAACAGTTGCTACGAAGAAAACTATTTCCCCAACTCTGCTGAAATTTATAACATATTCTCATATTAGAATTTTTTTCTAAACGCTTCTGAAAGCGATAGAATACAATTTTTTTAAACACAAAACACGATGCGAATTCGCATTCAACAAGTTTGATTTTTTTTTTAATTTCATAACGAAATAAGACCCCAATGTAATAAATTAAATAAGTCCTAATAAACAAAATCCCAATTCAATACAAATTTTGAGGTCTTATTTCAATTTCGTTCGCTGCTAACACAAAATAATAAAATATCTGCAATCCTTCTGTCGATATTTTTTCGTATCCAAATTAAACAATTTCTTTGCTACACCGGTTTCATCCGCAAATCTTATATGACTTATTGTGATATAAATGTGATGTTATCTGAGTCAATTTAACTTAATTCATTATCCCGATACTGTTTTAAATGATTTGTTGATCAGTAAAATTGAACAGTTACAAAAGTCAATAATTTTAAATAAAACAAATTCAAAATAATAACAATTAATTAAAACTCTACACCACTACACAATTACAACCAAAAAATATATTTTACTCAATTCAACCAAAGCTAACTCTATTTAACCTAAAGCTGAACCTGTGAATTAAAATACCATAATACAAAAATTCTAAATATGTATTAATGTTCTGAACTCTACTCCTATTCTTTTAGTTTTCTTATTTTCTTTTCTATAGGTTCTATTAAATTTCTGAACTATCTACAAATTCATAAAACTAAATTATAAAATGCATCGACAACCATAATTGATATTTTAAAGGTTTCGCACATTCTTCGTAAAACCAAATCAACAAAAATAAAAAAAAATCTATCCCTAGGGCAATTTTAACATACATGCATACATACAAATGCTCTTTTATGTACTATGGTATTAGATATCGACTTATGCAATGTAAACTTAAACTTTTTATGAAACTAATGTGCTGATTTATATCTCTTGCATTGAAACTATATGGATTTAAATAAATAACTTTTTTCTGAAATATCTACATATAGGGTAACTCATTTGTTTGTTCGCTACGTTGTTTTTTAAATGACGTATCATTAATGCGCAATGATTATGTCATCCGACTACTAATCAGAGGGTTTTGAATTCGAATCCTTCTCAGACCATAGTTAAGCATCTAAAGAATTTCTCTCTATGATTTTAGTTAGCGCCTTTGAGTAGTTCATTTTTGAAAAAAAAAAACCCACCTTCTAGTTTTTTTATTTTCTATAAATTATGATTTGGAATTAATTATGGTTCTTTAGATAGTTTTCCATGAATTATTTTATTAGTCAATGTATTTAAAATTGTGAAAAATGTTTTTCGAGTTAATAATATTAATCAGGTATCATTTAAATAAAATTATTTAATCTAAGGATAATAATTCTTCTCTAAAATATTCACTATTAAAATTGATGGTGGAATATTTTTCATTACTCACAAAATAGAAAGACTTAAGGGAGAAACTTTAATTTTAAAGAATATTTTTAGGGCATTTTCATCCCTTGAATTGCGAATTAACAATAAAATAATTAATTGATTTTTTTCAAGTGCATTAACTCCTCTAACTCATGAAACTAAAACGAATAGCATATATGTTGAGCTTATAAGAAAAATGTGAAAAAAGCTTTTTATACAAAAAGTCTGCGACAAAACCAAAATGATGTATTAAAAACTATGAACGTAGTTCAATTCAATGCAATTCAATTTGATTCAATTTAATTTTTACATTTACATTTAAGTTTTATTACATTTACATACGAATTCAGACGTACTTCCGTCTACACAACTGAAATATTATATTATGGTTTTTGTTTTACAGTTTTGTTTAATTCACTAATATTTACGAGTTCATAAGGAAACTTTAAAAAAACCTTATATTTGATTTTATTTTTTATTAAAACTTATACCTAATTAGTAACTGACCTAGTTTAACTATTAATTAACTTACTTAAAACTATGAACATAGTCAGATAAAATATAAGCTATTTAGTAAGATAAAATATAAGCTATGACAGTGGAGTCCAAATTGGTGTCGTTGTTTGGTGTACATTGTAATGAATAAGTCATTTACTGTCTAGTCTAACACCAGATCTTAGCTATCTGAGTCGTTAAAATTTTATTTGAAATACAGTTTATACCATCGTGCAGAATTTTGCATTCTTCACTAGATCGCCTTATTCTGTAGGAAACCTCGGGTAATCTTATGTAGTCAAATATTTTTCCTATTGTCTTCTTTTCGTATTATTATTCTTATTCGTACTATTCTTCTATTTCTTCTTAGCTTTCACTTTTAATTCGTACTTTTTCAACCTCCAGATTTCATAAATAGACTGAATCTCAGTCTTGTGATGAAGGTGTAATAACCCAAATCGATTAAGAAATTTAATAAAATTGTGAAACATACCTATTTAATATTTATTTAATAAATTATAATTTTTTTAAAACTTTTTTCTTCATAATATTGCAGCTTACAAATAAGTTTAAATTCCACTGTTGATAACAATTACAATACAATTTTAGTTTTTTTCATTTTCCACGACCCTAAACTACTTAAAGTAATCTTTTGTGACAAATCATATTTACATTTGGTGCACTTATGCCAGTTGAATACTATACGAGGGAAATTTTTGTTTAAAAGCTCGATGTTCGTATAAGTCTACTGCTTCTAAATATATCAACAAGATTTTTCAACTGTCATATTTAATGACAAAAATTCGCTAAGGTTTTGATGCAAAAATTGCAAGAAAATCTAACGCTGCAGCTTTTCAGAACCATTATCGAAAAAGTAATAAGATATTACTATTAAATAACATGATTTTGAGTCGATCAGGACCAGATCTTTAGAATACTATAGTCAGAGCAGATCTGTATCTACATAATTCAACAATAAATTTGTAATATGTAGATTTCAATCTTGAAACAAAAAAAAAAAATAAAAATAATAAATATAAAAATATTATTAACCACCCTGTAACAATGATTAATTGAAAAACCACTGAAATCAGTATAGAAATATAATTTTATTAATGTGGAAATTCCCCATGTTTTAAAAAGAAAAAATTTTATCATCACACATAAATTTTATTACCTAGGTATCTCGTTAAATTTATGAAATTTATAAAATTTTTGAAATTAATAAAGACAAAAAGATGGAAAGTGTAATAAAATTTTCAAAATTTTCAATTTTATTTTCGGTTAGTAACGTTACTTACTATATTTTACCATGATACTATATAGATTCCTAGATCACATTTTCATAGAATCATAATAGATCTTAATAATAAATTAGTTCAAAGATCCGAGGTATGTGATGAGATAAGATAGAAAAATAATATTTAATGTTAGTAGAAAAATATTAGAATAAATTCAATAAAAAAATAGATTTTATATACATTTAATTGCCATATAATATCTATAGATATATTTTCACATTATTAAATTTAGAAAATTAATTATGCAAGCCTTTTTATACTATTAATTTTTAGATTTACTACAAAATATTAAATTTTTTTTTTTTATGATGAGATGAGATGATTGGAGAAATTATGGAGATGTTAATAATTATCTCATATATTCTATCAGAATTTTGTCTATTTTTTTTTTTTTTTAAATTATCGGAAGTTTTTTAGAATTTTTTAAAATTTTGTATAGGAATTTTTTTTTTTTTAAATGAATTATGAACCAAAAAAAAACTATCCCTTTGTATACAAACAAAGTTCGCAAGGAATATTCAAGTCAAGCACCATCTGAGCATTTTTATAATAGCGACAAAACAACCACTATTTTTTTTACACTCTTGACAGTAACTTAGGTAGAATCACCTTTTCGTGCTTAATTAAGTACGGTACTGCAATTTTACACAACATCTAATTTTTCGAGTATTTATTTAACAAATTACTAGCTTATCTACTCATTAAAGGTCAAAAGCTACTGCTATTGTCAGGAACTAAGCCTTCTTAAATAGAACAGTTTTCATTTTTATTTAATTTGTTACCAGATTATACTCCCAATTATTTTTTGTCATTTATTATATCCCAATGACAAAGGATACTAGACCAGGTCGAAAAACCAATAAAACATTTTTTTACTTCATCGGAAATTGAATCTTTCGGTTGAATATCTCTTAACTTTCCTGTCCTTTTCACTGCATTATAATTGGGGCTTTGATCTTAACCTTTGACTTAGGCGGTGAAGTTTTGTATTATATTTCTAGACGTGGTAGTAAATTTTACATCAACTTTTTATTCAATACTGAAAAATAATAATTTTATAACAACTAATACTTCAATAGTACTGAAAAATAAGAGTACAACCTAATTAGGGGTTGCTGACAATACCAACTTATGAGATAACAATGGCGAGTAATAATAAAAACAGTACAAAATTTACCACACCGTCCCGAGTTAAAGGGCAACGATCTTTAGGATCAACTCAAATTAGCTAAACTGATATCTATAGATAATTATAGATAGTTGAATTTTATTCCAGGAAATTTGTCAGATCTATGGTTCTTTTTGGGTAAGATAGCGATCTTATTGCTTATAGATATCTATAGATAATTATAGATAGTTGCAATAGTGGTCGAAAAATTTTTCTTCTAGCTTCTAGATATGTTTATTATTCATACATTATACATTTGATTTTTCAAACTACTTTAAAATCATTGAATCAAATTAGAAATATAACAAAATATATTTTATAGAAGCGTTTTGCTTAAATCCCAACAACACTTCTTCAATATAACCAATACAATATACAAGACTACTTTTTCATCTAATCTAATCAAAAATTAAACTAATTTATTTCTAGTAAGTATAATCAAACTATTATATAAAAATTGATTGCTAACCTAATAACAATCATCAAAAATAATTTTATAAAATATCTGACTTACATACCTACCTAAACCTATATAGAACTGTTACAAAAAAAAAAAATAAAAAATAATTTAAATCAAATTCAATCTTTCAATAGCTATGTATACTGATTATTCAAATACAAAGAGAATGAGGTGAACAACATAAACACAATAAATTTATATGACCGGCATCGCACCAGATTTAAAGAATATCACTTTTGCACCTACTTTTCAATTTATTAATAGTTTAGACATATCATTGACTGAGAGAACAAATAAATATGCCTATTTAGATTTGTAAAGTGGTGTTAATCGAAACGAAAAAAATAAAAATGCAACAACAAAACAAAAAACAGCATCAAATGCTAATGGAATATCAAAATATATCTTTTACAAAAAATTATTGAAAATTGAATACGTGGTAACCTCAGGGCTTTAATAAATATGTTTTTTTTTTTTATTTTATTTTATTTATTCAATTCTCCTCTATTTTCAGTACGGAACAAATAAAAACAGATCAAAGTTAAAATCAATAAAATAAATCTATTAAAGTTCATTTTCAATTTAATTTTATTAGCTACCTTAGACAGGCATAATCCTTGTGTATAGTGCTGTACAGTTAACTCATAAATTGATAAATTCTATTGTTGTTGTTTATGAGAAAAATTAATGATAAATTAAGTTTCTCAGTAATGTTCTATATTTAAATATTGATTAATCCCAAGTCATCGGTGCCTATTTAGTCAATGAATATAGTACGTATTTATTTTTGATGCTGAATCTTTAAACAAGATCACATCATCTATTGTTGCGTGCTGTTGAATCTGTTTTGTTTATTTTGGAATATCAGCTCCAAAAGATCAGATCAGCAACCAGTTGGTCATAATCTTTCTATGATATTATACTTATCAATTCTAACATATTTAAGTGGATTAAGCATTAAGGAGCTTTTATTCCAATTTTCAACATTTATATCTAATTGTGTATTAGTTTTCACATAGTTCACCAATCTAAGCATAAATATAATTGTCAATTATATGTATTGGAATCGTTTGAGACAAATTGGTATAAAGATAAACAATTGAGGAGGATTTGACTAGAGGTAGCTACAATCCCGTTACAACCGCCACAATCAATGATAGCACAACGCAATTTAAAATATTTTGATATTATTTTAATATATTTTTAAAATGTTTTTTTTTTGTTTTTCAAATATAGAAATCTACATAATAATAATTGAATATTACATTACATACCATAATTGAATTTGAATCTTACTTCGAAAATTTCTATTCGACTAAATCAATAAATTCCTTTAAAAATTTTGCATAAATAAATATAAATAAAAATACAAACCAAAAAAGGGATGTGAAGAACTTCAATATTTGCATTTCGCTTTCAACTTTCAAAATGAAATTTACCTTCACTTCTTCAGAAAATTATAATATTATTCATTCTGAAAAACTGAAATTAGAAATAAAACAAATAAGAAACTGCATTATTGGCGCCATAAGTCCCATTTTAAGGAATCATCAGTTTATTTAACTATTACATATACATATAATAATAATCAGTTGTAAGTTATAGATTACGGAATAGAGTACCTAATTGTGTACTGTGTATAGAAAGACTAAAATTTACCTAATAGATAGATTTATGCGTTGTCATTTCTATTTAGAAATACTCTTAGCATAAACCTAAACGCATTTTAAACATTTTATAGTACAATGAATTGATTTGAAGCGATACATTTTTAAGTCTGTCATGTTTTTTACGTTAGTAGAGTTTCTAAAAATCATTAAATTAAAATTTTTATATTAGATTTTTTTTTTAATTCTTATAATGACTTTGAATTTGTGGATTAGATCAATTTAAATTTGTACCAAATGAAATGTCAAATAGTTATAAAATTATGTGCATCCAATTTCATATTATACAAATAATACAAGTATATTTGTGCAACATTTTCTTCAATCTATTCATTCAATTTGGAATGAACATAGAATTTTTAATTAATAAATTTTTAACAAATTTAAAAGCCAAAAGAACGACTTTTACTTAACTTTAATAAAACAAATCATTCTGTTTCATATTGATCAGTACAAGTCAAGCAATAAGCCTAGCTTTTAATGAATTTGAAAGCCAAAAAATGACGCTTGTTTAACTTTGACGAGCCGGTTTCATATTGACCAGTACAGGTCCTTCCCAACAGGAAAACAACTCTTGGATGTATCCAAATTAGGAATTCTTTCAAATTCTTATTTTCTCCAGCTTCAACCCAGACAGAGATTCTTTATTAATTTATTAATTCGAGACAGAGATTCTTTAATTCTTTGTTTGAAATTGACGAGTTTTAACTAACTCCAAATTCTAGGTCCAGATTGTATTTATTGTAAAGTCATGCGGGAAATAAAAAAAATAAGTATCTGAACAAAAGCTCAAATTCGCTCTGAAATCGAGCTTAAGCAAATAATCCTCTAAAAACAAATAACAACGTTTTCTTACCTAACACTTTTGCTGTTTATAAACAGCAACAACATTAAAGTCACGGCCCTAAAATTGTTCATCTAAATGCTATGATATAATCTTTGCAACCGAGTTAAGCTATTTAACCTAACTGCGGTCTTAGAAGACGCAATTTTTTTAAACATTTTATGTATTGCATATGATCCTTTATGAGATTTTACAGCTTAGAATAGATAGAAGGGAATGATTTCACTTCTTTTATTTTTATATGATTTTTTTTTTTTATGATCTTTACAGTAACTTAGATAGTACTTAATTAATCATCTTTTCGTGCTTAATTAAGTACGGTACTGCAATTTTACACTACAATATCTACAATAATTTGAGTATTTATTTTAACAAATTACTGTCTTATCTACTCATTGAATGTGGAAAACTACTACTATTGTCAGGAACTAAGCCTTCTTAAATAAAATAGTTTCATTTTATTTAATTTGTTACCAGATTATATTATATACTCTCAATTATTTTTTCTCATTTATTATATCCCAATGACAAAGGGTACTAGACCAGCTCAAAAAACCAATGAAGCATTTTTTTGCTTCATCGGGAATCGAACCCAGGACCTTTCGGTTGAAAGGTAGGCGCTCTACCTACTGCGCCACCTAGCGTGTAATTAACTTTGAATTATTCATAATTATTCCGACTTCACTAATCATATTTTTCTTATTTGTTCTACAATACCTTCATCGATCTATAAAAAAAAAAACTTATTTCTTCTTATCTATGGTTATCCTCTTCTTGTCTGTTGGATATTTGCTTCGGATATGACTGATATTCTTGAAGTTTTTCATTGTCTTTGTCTTTGTCTCTTTTCTTCTTCTTAAACAACATTTACTTTTCATTCAAAACTTCTACTTACATTGTTATGTCCATCAACAATTTAAATTAAACGTCAATTTGTGATACGAAACTGTTTCTTACTTTCATTAACTTTTTAATATTCTGTATGTAAACAAATGCAATATCAAAATATAAAAAAAATATAAGTACCTACTTATCCACTCCTCAAATATTCTTTGCCTTTCATTCACTGCTCCCATCAACTTTATTACTAAAACATTTTTGTCATAAAAATTACTATCCTGATAATATTTTTAGTCACAACAAATTAATACGTAACCCATGCGTATTTAATCATTAACAATACATATATGAAAGAGCAGCGAGCGGCTTAATACTTTGACGTCAACAAAGAGAACAAAAACAAAAATAAAAATTTAACAAAAACAAAAATTAAAAAGTTGTAATAATTTTTGACAGAAATATTTTAAAATTCTTATCACATTTTAAGGAAATTACTTTTATTTGAAGTGTGCTTTTTGACACAACAACGTAACGATATGACTGTAATAATAAAAGACAAATTTTAACTTCTAACATCAGAAAAGAGAGAAACTCTAAGAAATTTTAAATTTCATTGTTGTAGCAGTGGTATGGTAACGGTTAACGCTTGTTTTAATTTCAGTTTTTCTCTCTTCTTAATTTTCTTAATTTTTTATGAGTGTTGTGTTGTTTTGTGTTGTGTAATGAATTTATTTACAAACCTTTATTAAAATAAATTTGGTTATCTGTTTTGTTTTATTTCAAACTAAAGGTTTATTAAATTTCGTAGAATTTCAATTTATTTTTTTATTTTTATTTAAAATAGTTGAATTTACCTTAATTAAAAGTTTAGATTTTTTTAATCATTTTTATGATGTCGCATTCACTTTTAAAAGATTTCACTTAATTTTTTGTTTGTTTGTTGTTGTTGTATTGTTTTTTTTTTATTTTTGAGATATCAAATTGTTTAATGGACAATCTAATGAAATGGTTTTTAAATTTTTCTTAAAGTACATCATATTATTGAGATTTCAAGCAAAAAAAAGGTAGTACACAATACACAAAACACACAGTTGGCAAAGTTCGGGAAAATGAAGTTATAGCTCAACAATAAATTAAACGTACTAGATTCAATATACCTTAATAGAAATTTGGATTTGTTACTAAATGTAGTAGCTTGTAGATGGTATGAAAACTGGTAATTAACTAAAAAATTTGTAGACGGTTCCTTTATCTTTTAGCTTTACCGATTCCTAACTTTCAGATTTATATTTTCTTTTATATCAGATTATTCTAATGTATTGATTGCTTTCTATCATTTGATCTGATATTTTACTATTGCTGGATTTTCTATTTATTTTGATTTAATTCTGGATATATACTAAAATCTGGATAGTAATTTTTCAAATACATATACACCTTTATTTAAAGCCAGTTCAGTGGTTACAAGAAAAAATCTTCATAATTTCATAAAATGTCGTCAAATGTCTTGTTTGCTGATTCAAACGGCCCATAGCATGCTTTTAACTTTATTAACCGCAGCCCTCAAATTATTTAGCTACCGAAATTCAATTTTAGAAATTTCATATAAGAACATGTATTACAATATCTTATTAGAAAAGATACAATATTTACAATTCAAAAAATCTTATATCAGAACAACTAGAGATCTAGATGCAGAGCCTGATGACAGCGATTAAAATTTAAATAAATTAAAAAATATATACATACATGCAAAACGCTGAATAAAAAATTTAAATTGAAAATTAAAATAACATTAAAGATAAATTATTACAAATCCCAAAGCTCACCCCATAATACTGTATAAAATCAAATAATAATGATAATGAATTTTTAAAGAGTTCCATCATAGTTGCATCGCTATTTTAAATCTATTTAATAATACATATTTAAAATAATCATTTAGTTTTTTTTTCGTATAATGTTTAGAGATAACAAGTATCTACCTTTAAAAATCTTTGGTTTAACTCATATCAAAATCTTTCCTCATCATTGCCAATGCAGGTTGTTTTTGCATATACAGTAAAATCAAGATAATTTCACATGTCACATTCTATAAGAAGATAATAAAATTAGGTTGTAATTTTTACTGAACTAACTGAAATAATTTATTTTCATTCAACCAATATTGATCATAACAAAACGAATTTTTCTTTTCTCAAATTATTTTATTATGCTAGAAATATATTTACTCAATGTTGATAGAGAAATGAGAGAAGAACCGATAAATATAGGAAATTAACTATAAAAACAATGCGAAATACAATATTGTATAAACGTTTAGAGTCAAATATGTTATAAGATAAAAATATTATAGTAAGTATCAGTGACGGGGCGTGGAATTTTCAACTAGGGAGGCACTATAAAAGGAAACATCAGTTTGTTTTAGCTTTCTTTTTCTATTAAAATTTTTGCTAATTTACAGTTAAAATTGTTCACATCTTACTTGTCAAAGTACTTTTAACTCTGTTTAGGCAGAAAAACGATCGCTCAACTGAAGTAGTTGTTATAGGAAGTGTTATTATCCAATTCACAAAGTTCGGAATATTCATCAAAATAATTTTTTAATTATGTTTCAATTAAAAATTTTAATATTTCGCAAATACTGTTTTTGTTATTGAAATTTTCATCAGAAAATATAAATTTAATTTAAGCTCTGACTTTAAGAAAACAATGTAAAAAAGTATGAATTTTCTATATTAATGTTGGAAAATACCTCGTATACGAATTATAAGATTTTATTGAAAAATGCTGATTACACCGTGTTATTGTTGTTGTTATTAGTAGATTAAGCATTGGTTTACCATCCTTAGCAATTAATAATTTTACTCAAAAGTTCTGGCAGATGATTTTTTCTTATGCTTTCAATAACACAATTACAATTATCTATTTTAATTATTTATAAAAAATAAAAGAAAAAAACTGTTTTAAATTTTTACACTTGTTAACAAATTAAATATTTCAAAACTACATAACACCAAATTATGGCTGAAAATAAACAATGTATATGTAGCATTCAGTAATAAAAAACTACATAATTACTTAAGAAACAAATACTCTTACTCTCTAAAAAAAAATAAACCCAAAACTACATACATTATTTATATAAATGTTAATTCACATTCAAGTCAACAACCACAATAATGCACAAAATTAATTCATTCATTGCTACTTTTTTGTTTGTAATTTCATTTTGTGTTGTGCGATATTTTGTTGTTGTTTCTCTAGATAATCTATTTTCTGTCAGATATTTTCTAATTATATCAGGTAGATTTGGAATGAATATCAGCCACTCATTAAATTTTTTTTTTTGTTTTTACATTTTATTTTGTTGTCACTTTCGCTTCATTTATTATTTCTTGTTGTTGCTAGGAAATTAAATCAAAACCGTGTGTTTGAGTGTATGTTAATAAGGAGAATGATATTTAATTTATCATTATTACTTTTATGCAATGTATAATTATTATAGCTGGATTGGTAAGAGAAGAATGATTTTTAAGAGGCATTATTTTAGAATATTTTAAATTTGTGGTTGTTGAATATCTCTTATTGTATGATTGAAAAGAATAATAGAAACTAATGATATTTATATAGGCATTATTTTCTAAGCGTACATAGTTAATAATTATCTACAAATAATATCTATCTACAAATTTAATTATAATTGTTGTCTTATAAATAAATTTGTATCCAAAATTTTTGTTATGGGACATGTTAAAAATTAATGTTTCGAAGCAAAATATTTACAAAGAGATGACGCTTTTATCACTATTTTTTCTGTTCGTTTAATGCTTCTTTCTTCTTATACCGCACTAAGCATACTGATTCGAGTTATCTCTGTAATCCATTATAGTTTTCGACATCATACTTTAGTTTAAGAAAATTTAGATGAGCAATAAGGTGTGCAGCATAATTATTAAACAAATTATAGAAAAATATATTATTAAATTATCGAAATACATAAATAAAACTATTTAAAATATGAAATTAATGTAGTGGATCGGATTATGCGATTTTAATTTCAACGCGAAAATTAATTTTTTGCAGAATTTCATCAATATTTCAATACAACCGTCAAAATCAATGACAATTTTTTTTTATATAAATTATACACGAAACGATTAGTCTTTTTAATGTGTAAATTTTTTTTTTTTTATGTTATAATATTTTATTATTAATTTATTTTTATTTACATTTTCCATAATTTCAACTACAAGAAGCAATTCGAATTTTATTGCAACCTAGAAGGTTTCATTTCGTTCATATCAAAAGAAAATTTTGAAAGTGAAACGGGAAGAATGTTATAAAAAGTTTTTAAATACCAACTAGGAGATAATCAACTCAAATTCACATTTAATTGCGTTCAAATTAAAAATTAATATTCTTAAAACTTACATAAAATTTTATCAAAAGTTAAATCCCATGCGCCCGCTCTATTATAATAATGAATTTCTCTTCAAGATTTAAATTCAATTGAATGCCTATGTTTGTACGAAACAGAAATCTACCGCAGATATACCGCAGAAATTTACCTTCATATTATTGCTGTCAGAGTATTGAAATAATCAAGATGGTGAAAATTAAAGTATTGGCAAAGAAATAAATAAATAAATTTTAATTATTATTTAATTTTAATCGAATAAAATTTCGTTCAGTTTTCTATATACCAAAATTTGTTGGAGAGGGGTTATTTCGGTCAGGGGTAATGAAATCTACCAAAATTTAAAATTTCCTGTAGATTTCCGTTTTAATTTTTTTTCTTGTATAATCTGTCAGTGTCAAAATAATCTCATTTATCATTTACTGGAGATATTTCCACAAAAATTGGGGATATTTTCAAAAAATTTGGGATATTATACTCTGATAAAGTATATTTTTAAATAATCGGGGATATTTTCGTTATACCGGCAGAACTTTTTTTTACAATTTTTTGAGTAAATGGGTTCGTTCAGTAGCATTAACCGGTAGATCTGGAATCCATTTTGGATCCATGTACCATATATTTGCCACTGAACGCAATTCACCACAAAAATTTACCGCAATACTAGCGCCATTACCGCAAAATATAATGAGTACTTTTAAAAATAAATTAAATTTTGAATGGAATAATATTTATTATCATGCATATAATTTATTTTTTATAACTCTTAATTTAAGTTTTATGTACATAAATCTTCCTTAAGAATTTAAATTTTCACACTAATTCAAAAAATAATGGCGATTTAAATTTAAAAACTTTCATAAAAAATATAAACATTTAATTTTTCTTACGGTAGATGTCACAACACTCAACATAAAAATTGTTGTTGTTGTTTTTACATATAAAAAGTCAGATCCATGAAATGTATCTAGAATTTTTTCAGATCCATTTTCATTAACCGCGATACATTAACCGGTACATTTACCACACCGTTCAGTAAACAGATCCATGGATTTGTGGATTTCAGATCCAATGGTTAATTTCACTGAACGCTACCAATGTATATAAAATAAAATTATTTTTTTCAACACATGGTTGATGTTTGAATTTTTGTTTTTTTGTGTATAAAATAAATTTGTCACATAGAAATTTAGAGAATCCTTTGCAGCGATTAATTTTTTTCTAACATAAAAATTCAATAAGCTATCTCTCTTTTTAGAATCAATAAAATTTTAAAGATTTTAAATATTGGTGAATTAAAATTCAATTTTAGTGTATGAAAAATAATAAAAATATATTGACACTGACAGATATTACAAGAAAAAAAAATTAAAACGTCAAAAATCTACAAGAAAATATAAATTTTATAATATAGATTTCCTTACCCCTTACCGAAATAACACCTCTACAACAAATTTTGGTACATTTCTACCACCTATTTACCCGCATAAACTTGCATAACATCACGTAACCACTTAATTATTAATAATTACTTTCCATCCTATAAATAATGTTTATATACAATGAATAATGCACTTATAATAAATTCAAGTTATGCTCTCCTATATATTCAAATGTTGAAATTAGATGTATTCTACTGTATTAAGAAAACATGTTTGTACATATTTAAATGATTCCGTAAGATTGCAAAAATTTAATTTAAAATTTGCATAAAATCAACTCAAAAAATTATCAGCAAAATTTATATTCATATAAATGTATATAAATAATACATAGATATAAATATACATACATACTGTTTATAGTATACAAGACCATTTGTTTTTTTTCGTTTTTTATTTGTTAATGTTTTTAATCAAATTTAAAGATAATCATATTGGATTCTGTTAAAATAAAAAGGAACCATATTGAAAACAAAAAGCAGGAAATGACATTGACATTGTCTTCTTTTATAATTCGTAACTATGTCTGTTGAATTGCATATAAAAACTATAGCTTACATAACTAATATTTTATTCATGAATATATTATTATAATCAAGGTAGCTTTTTGTATACCTGTACGCAACTTTACTACCTACCTAGAAAACCTAATAAATATTCTTTTAGGTTTTTAACCAAACAAAATGTATATATACAGTTTTCAATGCGGATAACTTTTGTAATAGTAAAAAAATATTTAAATTGAAGAAAAAAAAAACAAAAACTAAAGATATTTATCTAAATACATTTGTATAATTTGGTTTCTTCAACTGATTACAAACTGGAATTTACAAATAATAAAAAAAATTGAATAAAGGAAGAATCATTTATTTGCGTAATAATGTAGCCATTTTTGGTCATAGTAAGTTTTTTTTTCTCTTATTTTTATTATTATTGTTGTTGTTGCGTAGAATATTACTAAAAAAATAAATATTTGCATAGATTTTTATTTCAATATAGTACAACATTCACAAAACTTAAGTCATATGCTAAAAAGAAATATAATATATGTACCTACATTGAAAATGAAATCCTTTATTCCTTTAGTTTTCTTAAAATATCGGAAAAAAACAAATATAACAAAAAAAAAATAAAAAATTGAGATTATTTGCATAATTGTGAATAAAATTATTTTGTTGTTCTTCCATCATCATCATCATTATGTTGTGGATTTCAATTTAATTTGTGGTTACTATTAGAATATGATGAACTTTCAAATTTTTCTATACTTTAATCTCCATACTAATTTAATTTTTGATATGTGTTTATGTATTTTTATTTCATAAAAAATTGTTTCCTATTCTGGAAGACAAGCATTCATTTAGAACTTCTTCAAAGGAATATCATAAAAAAAAAAATTTTAAAATGACTAATCGGGCTTACTTTTTAGTTTCGTTCAGTTTCTAAGATTTCTCAGACACGGCTTAATTTAACTTAAATTAATGTAAATTAATTATAATAATATAAATAAAACAACCATCAAATATTATTATCTCTCAGAGGAGGTATATTGCATGACAAAATTCAGGTTTTCAAAATCTAAAATATTGAGTGATTAGATTCAGACAGGACACAAATTCAAAACAATAATTAATCCGTAATTTTCAAAATCTTAACTTTTGTTTAAAATGCAAATAAGAGAAGGGGACAAAATGCAGTCAGGAAATAGCAATACAACAACAAAAATGTATTCATAATTTTTTTTCAAAATCTTACCGTATACATTTTGCATTTTGTATTTTTTATTTTGCTGATGTCGAAAAAACAGTGTTTCAAAAAATTGGATTAAAGGTTTGGGTTTGGTTTGATAAATAAATATTAGTGTTTGCTTTTGGTTCGTCTAGATATTATTTAAATTTTTTGTTTGAATTTTATCCTTCTTAACATTGTATCAATTGAAATATCTGGAATCTATCTTTCTATTACTTCGTCACTAACCCATTACATACATTTCAGATATACAATACATTTTTTTTTATTGATTCAGTATTCTGTGTGAAATGAGCTCCAACAACTAAATATAATTTAGTTCATTATTCGTAATGGTTGATATCCATAAATAAACTGCTTAGGACGTTTCCGAACCTCTCGCACTTGCACTTGATACTCGCACTTGATTTGTTGTCAAAATTTTAGTGTAGTCTCAAGTACACTAGATATCGCAAAATTAAATTTATTAAATTTAGTGCGATTTGATAGGTTTAGTGCGAGTATGGAGTGCAAGTGCGAGAGGTTCGGAAACGCCCTTAATAAAGCAAACTTTTACGAAACCACCAATATTCAGTGAGGAGATGTTATGATTTAATTTATTCATCAATTATATATTGCTGTTCAACTATATACGTTTTGTTGACGTCTGTACAGTTGACTTAAAAGTATTGTATTGGTCTGTTGTTTTTGTCTTTTTTCTTGCTTTATGCTTATACGAAATCAAACTGTAATTAATCAGTTGGGTTCCGAATTTTTTAAATATTTTGTTCTATCAACTCGATGGTGTTCTTCAAATAAACGGTTTGCTACAACTGACCGGTGTGGCCTCGCTTCCTTTTGTTTTTTAACTATTTTAAATGTTCCTAATGACCATACTGTAATTAATTTTTTTGATTTTCTTATATGCAATTTCGGTCGGATTGAAGAACATAAGGTCAAACAGTCGAATATATAAGTAATAAATAGTCCAATTACGGTCGGATTTAAGAATAGACAGTCAAATAGTCGAATATTCCCGAATAAGTAGGAAAACTTCTCCAACCTAGGTAACATTCTAACAACGAACGGAGCTACAGAAGCAGATATCAACAACAGACTACGTAAGGCCAGAGCTGCGTTTGGTGAATTAAGTTCAATATGGAAGAATGACCAAATAACTAGAAAATCAAAGATTAGAATATTCAAAGCATGTGTAATGTCAACACTTATGTATGGCAGTGAAACTTGGCTGACGACAAATAGCATCAATCAAAAACTTCAAGTTGCACAAACGAACATTTGCCAAAAAAGAACATTAAGATTATTTTGGCCCTACACCATATCAGCAATAAGAACTTGGGGCAGCTAACAGGTGAAGAACTGATACTGCATCAAATTAAGTGTAGAAAATGGAAATAAATAGGGCAAACTCTAAGAAAACCATCAAATATTATAACCAGAATGGCCCTAGAATGGAATCCCCAAGGGAGCAGAAGGCGACGAAGACACAACAATACTTGGTGTTGAGCTGCGATTTCTGAGCTACAGCCCAACCTAAATAAGACCGTACGGCGTACAGCGTGTGTCAAAATTAGCTCATGATAATACATTTTATATGAAGGTGACCGAAATACGCAACGTCAACACCCTGTATATTGGAATTTTCAATTTTGACAAGCGTATGTTTTAATTTTTTTGTTTATTTACATTCAAGACATATACATATAGATGATTGTGATTTTGCCATTTGGAAGTGCTTATTTAATTTTTAGTAAGATTTGATATTTTTTTCAGCATTAATATCTTAATTGGATATATTTCTAATATAAATTAGATGTTGTTAGATGTTCAAAGTGTTCAGTTTATTTTTCTGTGAAAAGTGAAAACATGTGAAATTGACACGTTAAAATTGACAAACGCCGCGTTTGATTTCGGTGAGCCCCATTCGTTACAACGTAGGGCGCTTATACGTCGTACGTCATACGCTCTTATTTAGGTTAAGCAGCTAAAGAGATATGGACGAACTTGGGAGAAAATAAAAATCATTGCATACAGCAAAGAATAATGGAGGAGGCAGGTTGATGCTCTATGCTCGCACGAAGAGGAACAGCAAAAAAAACTATTCAATTTCGAAAAATTTTGTACTGATTACATTATATTTTTCCAGCTCTCGTATCTTAAGCTCATCCTTGTACGATGTTTACTTTTTGACTTGTAAAAATAAGTACAACTTCTAAATTGTCGAAACAATCTTTAGCGAAGTTGTTTAACAGAGAAAATCATATGGTTATAGGTAAAATCGCTATTGCTATAGACTGAACGAGTTGGTTAGAGTTTGTAAAGAAGAAAAAAGATAATTATGAGAAATGACATTGAAGCCTACTATAAAAACACCCCAGAATTACTCGACCTGGCTTATCGTTATCATCTTTCAATTTCTGCCGATCTCGGGTGACTTCTCTCAACTCAACTCATAACATTTTCCTGAATTTAAAATGCGTTTTGATTTTTCACTTTTTTTCATAGAAGTGTAGCAACATTATTAAATAATTAAAAAAAGGTTTTTAAAACACAGATGTACCGATGCTTTAAATATAAAATTGTGATTGACAATGAAACAGATAAAATATATTTTTATGCTTTATAATAATCATAAATTTAGTAAAAATATACAAAATGAGTACCGAAAAGAAGTAGAAAATCTTAAAGAAAATTTTTTTTTAATTTTTCTATATCTTGTTTTTTGCAGAACAATACAACATATTTTACAATCTAAATCGTATATAAGATAAATAGTAAAATGATTATCTTATACATAGATATATAACTTTTCTTAATAAAAATATAACATAATAAAGTACTTATTATTATCAAATTAGGATCAAACTCCATCTAGTACAAACAATAGAAGGTGTTTCACGATATCGTCACACAAAGGTTAAATATTTTGAAAAATTGTGATTATTAGGGTACAAGACAGTTATCGAATTACTTCCCCCATAATATTTATTATACTTTGTATTATATGGTAATACCGCATCAAAATTCTAAAATCAATTTTAATACTCTTACCGTTATCTAACCTCTTATAATAATATAATACATACTTATAATAAAAAATTATAAATGCGTTTTAACAGTAAAAAATATATATATCTATTTTTTTTTTAACAAAATAATAGGAAAAAAAATATTACGAATTTAAAAAAAAAAAAGAATTTCTTAATAAATTAAATATCGATTGAAGGTACTCGTTATTCTCTATTTGATGAAATGAAGTTAAATAAATCGCATATCATCATTCATGTACAAAAGTTAAAAAAGAAAAAAAAAAATTATAAGAAGAACGAATTTCAATTTTTTTTTTTTGTAGTATACATATGTATATGTTCACATTCAATATTAAGTATATTTGAAATAAAGTTCATTATTACTATGCGCTCCCATATTCTCTTTTTCCTATATCTTTCAGAAACAACCAAATCTCTTATTGTATACATAAATCTGTAATCCTCCTACCATCACTAAAAAAATATTCTTTCCAGAAAGAAAAAGAAATAAAATCAAAAATGAAAACAAAAGAAACAAGAATAGAAAAATTCGTCTCCTAAATACGATCTAAAGAAAGTTATTATTTCGTTCTGTTCTCAAAAAAAAAAAAAAAAAAAAAACAAAAAAAAACATATCACCTTTCTTTAAAGTAAAAATAGATTCATAATAAATTTTTCGAATATTAAAATCTAATAAAAGTTATTATTTACATTACTATGTCAAATGGTTTTTAAAGATTTTTAATTTTGTAGAAAAATACCATAAAAAAAAGTTAATTTAAAAATATTTTCATTTACAATTAAAACTCACAGACCTAAAATCATTTCATGTGTCGAGTCACTCTTGGTAAACAAATGCAGAATACTATTTGAAGAATCTTAATAGAATATCTAGAGAACATTTCCAGGATATTCTGATATATAGGCAAATGCAGTAGCGAATAGATTCGCCAGCGATGAGGGTGTAATCAACCTCTCATAAAACAATAAAGACAGTTTTTGCCAGTAGTCGAATATTTTCAATAAATATCATAGATTTGCAACAATTATACAAATATCGTTCGAAAGATAAAAAATAAGTGTTCCTTAAATATATACAGTTTCATCAGAATGCAGGTGAACTGTTACTAATATAAACATAGTAATGAAAACTAGGAAGTTGTTTCGGCTAAATAGAAGAAGATTAAGATGATGATTTGCCAATAACTGAAAAATGACTCAAACAAGGAAGTAAAATAGATTGAAAAGGCTGGCGTCTATGCTATGCCTATGACTACCACACCCTTTTAAACTAAATAACTTTTGTTTTATTCAAAATAGTTCCTAATTAACCTATATATTATTTTATTTGAGTTGGTAATAGGTTTATTTTGCACATCTCATCACTAACGTTTAAATCTAGAAACGTAAAAATAGAGTAAATAGAACTTTATTTTGTAAAATAAAATCATAATTTTGGAATGATCACCCGTATTATACGTCTCGTATTTGCATTTTGCACTTTTCTTCTAATCATACATAGCATTGGGAGTTTAACGTACCTTTTAAACAGTTTTCACTAATCAGAAATTTTAGTAGATGTGCTTAATAAATTGCTGAAAATATACGATTTGCAAATCCTGTGATTTCTTCCTCACTAGTAGCACGATATATAGTTCAATATTTTTTAGTTCAACTGTTTCTCGTTATGACTTGAGTATGGTGAGACAAGTTCTAAAAACTATTTGAGAGTAATTTTAAAGAAAAATTCATAGATTATTCAGGGGTGATAATATATTTCCATAAAGACATCGAAAAATAATTTCATAAAGTTGTAGTGTAATTGAAATTCGAAATATTTTACTCGACTCATTATTGAATCTATGATAATAATCTTAAAGTATAATATACTTGTATAATTTATTTTACAGTAATTTCTCGATATATTCAATTTCAGCTTATGCTCTGATTTTCACCAACAAATTTTTTGTATTTCTTATTTGAAAGTTTTATAATCTATTTTGGTTTTTTATTTCAAACTCTTAAATTATGACTTACCATTTCAGACAACAAAGGCTACCAACAATTTAATAAAATAACAGTTTTGTATTAAAGTTCGCTTATAGAAATATTAAAAATTGATGCAATTATGAAATATCAAATAAATTACTTTTTTACTAACTTTATAGCTATAGTAATATAATTTTTATCGCTAACTTATAATATTCGGATTTACGTATAAATTCGGATTTCATCAATATTAAATTTGATCCCGCTCAAGGAATAAATGTTGAATATATTTATCTTACATTTGCTGAGAGTTGATAATATAACTCAAATAAAATAGAACTGCGCTATTTAAGAATGCCTAGTGTCTGTAACAGTAGGTAGTATTTATCCACGTTTAATTAGTTATTAAAGTAATTTTAGTTGATAATTAGTACATAAAGGGGAAAATTTATTGTTTTTTTTGAAAATTTACTAATATTTATTAATTTTCTAGTATATTCTAATTTTTATATATACTATAATTTCCAATATTCTAATATATTTTAAATTTTCAGTTATTAAATACTTCAAAAACATTACACATTCCACTTTATGTAATAAAAATTGGCTATCTAAAAATTGATATTTACGATTAAGTGTAAAAGTGTACTAGATGTAGCGATCTACAATAATTTGTATAACGATTTCGTGGACGCAATATTATACTTTTGATATTGTGCTCGATGTATAATTGTGACAGTGGTTTGTTTACATATGAATTTAATTTATAACTATTATGACAATAAGTAAGAAACAACTTTTAATTTTTCACTTGTAACTATATTGATATAAAATAATTCAATTAAAATGTTGTTTTAATTTAAATTTTTGTTTTAAAAAATTACCGCTATCTTAATCTCAGACATTTTCCAAATAAATGTATTGACTTTACAAATGTGAAGTTTAAAAAGTAACTAAAGTACAATACTAAATCACAATTGGTTTGAGTTTTGTAAAAATCTACAAGTCTTGTAGAAAGTTTTTTCATATAAAAATTTTAGAATGGCAATACACTTCTACACCTTCAATCTACATCTATTCGTGAATACCCTCATAATATAGCAAATTTTTCAGTTACAATTTACATAATAATCAAATCGTTACATTACTGTTAAAGAATATTTCCTCTATACATTTAAATAGATATACATAGATACAACTCTTCATATACTATTTATAATATATACACCCAAATAAAATAAATAGAATAAAATCTTACTGTTATATTAATAGATAAATAGATCTATGTTTCTTTTGACCGTGTTATATGTACCTTACTTAAATTTAAAGTTCTCATGAATTCAATATCCATATGAATTTTTATATCTTTGATCTGAGAGCATTCATCATAATTTTTTTGTTATTTTTTTTTTCTTTTTGTTACTTATTAAGACTTTTCGATATGAGATTCTATTATTGAATATAATCTAGAAATGTAAGAAAACAAAAAAAAAAAAGAAAAGTCTCATTGCAAAAGGTCATATAATAAATATGTACATTTCTAAATTATTCATATATATAGTTTTTGAATTATCTATAGATATTTATATATATATATATATATAATATGTAATATACCTAAAAGAAAATTCCAAAGATTTTATTTAACAAAAACAAAAACCAAAAATTTTTAAATTTATTACAAAATTTTGTTAAGAAAAAAATCTTCAAAATTACAGTTATTATGCGGATATAATAAGTAACTATATTATCAATAACAGTTAAAATATCAATAAAAGTTAAATTAGGTATATATAATAATTTTTTTCGTTTTTGTTTTTATTTTTGTTGTTGTTATTTTTTTCTTTTTTCAATATCAAAATTGAATTTTGAATTTGAGAAATAATTACAAGAGAACTACAAAAATTAACATAAAAACCAATGCTGTATGAGATTAGCCGAGCTAGAATAATGCGATTTTCATTTCTAAGTATTTAAGGCAACTTTATAAATGTTTTTTAACACTAAAAGTTGATATAACATTAATTTTAACATTAATTTTAGACATTAGAACATTCTGATAAATCGTTAAATAAATCAATTGTGCAAACATTAACCATGGAAAATTAGTTCGAATATATGTTCGAATATAATAATTATTCTATTACAAAATATGCTAAACGATTTTCTACTTATGACAACTAGTCGTTAACAGTTTTGACAGGCTTCTATGTTCTTGTTAATAGCGATCTATGATCTATAAGCACAATTTACGAATTCATTTGAAGATCGAAACTTGTACTTAGAAATACCTTAATCACTTTAAGTATATCTTCTTGAATTCATAATATCCAATAGATATAAATTATTAGACTAATATATCTTATTATACCTTTCGACATCAAAATATTCATAATAACCAGATCTGATAACTCAAGATTTTCATGATATATGGATATGATATCAGATACTTTATCTCTGATATATGTTATAGGTAGAGCGAACGCCTGCCTTTCAACCGAAAGGTTCCAGGTTCGATTCTCGACGAAGGCAAAAAAATGCTTTCTGGATTTGTCCACCTGGTCCAGTACCCTTTTTCATTGGGATAAAATAAATGATAAATAGTTGAGAGTTTTGGTTATCACTAAAAATAAAATGGAACTATTCTTTTATGAAGGCGAAGTACTCTACAGTAGATGTATAGCTTTCCTCATTTAAATTAGTAGATATACAATAAAAAATTATAAAGCTATTTATTATATGTGATTGTGTATTCCAATCTCTGTGTAAGCGCAGTTAGAGAGTTCATCCCATAGGCTAGAAATTATATAAAAAAAAAAAAAAAATTCCGACAATTTGCTCCAGACCTTCTTTTGCCATTCAAAAACATTATTTGACTTAGTTTTTATAAAAACTTGTTTTCTAGCGTTAGACCATAATTTTTGTATAATTGTCGAATATAGTCGAACATTTTCCTTTTAATTTTACTAATATGCTTATCATACAGATACGCAATCTAGATAACGCGTAATAAATCATGTTTATGTATAAGTGCTGGTATTTTGAATTTCTGTTTTTTTAAAACCTTGCAGACGTTCCAAAAGGGTTTAGAAATTTTATTTAAAGTTGACAAAAAGTCGTTCCAGTTTACATAGTTAAATTCGAATATTTTTTTTCTGATCAAACAGTTGAAATAACTAAATAATATTTTATGACCAAGATATCTTGTTCTTTACCATCTCCGTCGTTCTGTATACCTTAATGAAATCAGATGTTGAATGTGATTAGGTAGTTTAGGTAACTCGTCTGTAAGTGCAATTGATTTTTGCGGAATTATTTTATGAATTGTATCTTGTAGGCTCTCATGAAAATATTCCTAAGCCTTTTTTTTTTTTACACTCTACAGCAACTTACGTAGAATCACCTTTTCGTACTTAATTAAGTACGGTACTGCAATTTTACACTACAATATCTTGCCTGGTATAGTCTTGCTGACCTGTTGAACATTTGAAATGTTAGTAAAGTTAAATTTTTTCAAAGATGTGCTTTACCGAATTTTCCCCAGGTAGTTTTTTTGTATAAAAATGTTTTCTGGTTTTCTCTAATTTTTGCAAATTGATTGATGTTAAATAATACCGGTAAATGATCAAAATTTAATTCGTTAACCGTGAACGGATCGGACAAACAATTCGGAATATTTGAAATAATTAGATTCAGTGTAGTAGGGGTTTGATCTAGCTGATGCAGGTACATAGGTTGGGGTTGACGGAAATAATAATGTATAGTTGACATAACTTTTGATTTAAAAATTTTTCCTACATGTTATTTTTTAAGCATATCCAAGATACATGCGTGCAATTGAAATCGCCCGCAATAATGTACTTACTATTAAGTTTATTGAACAAGTTTAAGTCGTGCTCAAAATTCCGTAATTTTTCTTTATTGCTGCTCTCTCCCTCAAAGTAAACGTCACTTATAAATATTTAAGATGACAGCATCTTAAGTAGTTAAGAGTTCAACTTAAAATAACGGTATTTTCATTTCTGAAAAGGGTAAATAAACATATATTAGAGAAGGTTGGGATAGTCTAAAAATAACCTTAAAACAAAATCTGAACTTTAAAGTTACAGCTTCAAATATTATAAAAGATATTTTTACCTGTTGTTTTATGATTTTATAATGAAATGTTTTTTTCATACACATTTAACTTCAATTTCATTTTTTAATCCTAGCTTAGGTTATTCAATTTTTTGTCATTGATTTATGCAGTTCATTTAAAATTCATAACATGATTAAAAATTATGTCCTTGAAGGCATTTTTTTAAACTTGAAAAAAAAAATATTTTTTCACATTTAATAAATCTATTTTGAATTTATTACAATTGTTGTAAATTGGTAAACCATGCCACACCATACTATTATATCATACAATTTAATATTATTTCTCACATTTTTAAAATATAAGGTGTTAATTTTCATCTTCTTCGATTTCTCATGTTCATTGGTAATTATGTGGTAGATTGTTTCCAGTTTTGCTAAACAAAAATAAAAAATAAAAATTTTTAGAACAATTTCTCTTCTCTTTCTCTATATTAACAGTCTGAAATTGGATATTGTTGAAGATATAGTAGTAGTAGATGTATTAATGATGCAAGAAAATATAGTTTGAGAACTTTCATATTATTATAACCACTTTATATTCGGAGAAGATAAATTCTTACAATTTTTGAATCAAATTATTTTTGAAATATATAAAGGTAATCTTGAAAATGATTTTTTGTAAAATTAAATTAATAATTAATCAGGTGGAATGAGAAGCTTGAACAATCATTTTAATTTTTCTACAATCATTCCTAATTGAAAATTAAAGATATTTTTTTGAGAAAATTATTTTCCAATTGCAAATATTTTTTCAGCTCAAGCTTTCTTACATGAATGCAATCAGACTTACATATATAGAGTAGAGACTTTATTTAAACACTTAGACTAGTGTTCTTAGACACCTGGTTATGGGTTAAGATTTTTTTTTATCCAAATGAAAAGGGTACTGGACCAGGTTGAAAAATCCAGAAAACATTTTTTGCCTTCGACTAGAATCAAACCTGGGACGTTTCGGTTGAAAAGTAGGCGCTCTACCTACTGCGCTACTCAGTGTGTTGATGGACTTCAGCTTGAATAATCATTACCGAATTTTAAACATACAAACAAATTTTAAGAGTCAACCTTGGAGACATTTAACGATATTACCAATTAATATTAAAATTCTATTTAATGTAACACTATGTATGAACAAACAAAATTTAAATAAAAATAAATTATTAAAAATTATGTTAATGAAAAATATGCAAGGCTGCACAAGAAAAACCAATTATCTATCTCAAATATAGCTATACGAAAGTAAGCATGGCATGAGCATTAGAAAAATATTTGTAAGCAGATACTTGAGATCAATACAAAAAATATTTGTCCCGCGTACAATAACAAAATATACTGAGCTGCATAACGGATTGGATCAAATAAATCAATGATAAAAATGAAAAATAAATGAGAAACTCGAATGGTAACCAAATTGTTCACAATACCTTTATTTTGGTTATCCATACCAAAAAACCAATTAGGTTCTATAAATAAGTCATATAATTGCAAAGTTCTCCCACAGCATGTTGAGAGCCTACACTACTAGATAAGATCCACAAAAAAGTAAAATCAGGAGTAGAACCTGCAATACCTTAAAAATCTGTATTACATACAAGAACCTAACCTCTTAAATCTCTTTAGATGAAACTGCACAAATTATTTTTTATCTTCTCTCATTAAGTGACATAAGGTAACTTAATTCCAAAACAAAAAGTCAAACTGATGTAGATGAAGTAATCACATCAATGGCTTACAGTGAATAAATTTGAAATTATAGTAATGATAACTGATCTCAACGTATTATTTTTAATCTTTGCATTTGACCATTAAGTCTTTATTGAACATAAATCCTCTTAGTTATAACACATAAGAGTTCAATATTACTTGGAGTCCCAATACTATATTGCAAATAAATAAATTAACTTTTCTTTAATAACTTAAATTGTTTTGCGAATATTACACCTAAACAAGAGGTCAAATTATCCTTGAAGCAGTTTTCTAAAATAATAAACAAAAAAAAAATTATTTTTAATTTGCTAAAATTTATTCTCAAGACTAGCAAAATTATAATTTATCAATAGGAAAAAAAAAATGAACCAAAGATACTATGTCTATAAATGATGTGACATCAAAGTATGTCCAGCGAATATTCAATAAATGGTTTCAAAGAAAAATAGCAAAATAAAGAAATTCAGCAAATTTCCTTTTCAACTCCCCCAAATACCCACACAATTTGAACTAAAAAAAGTTTTGTATGTTTATTTTTTTTTTTTTAAGATAAAATTACGACTCAGTCTATGAAAAAATAAATAACTATTACTTTGGTTTAATAGCCTCCATTAACCTTCTTGAAAATATTTCTATTAAGTGCCTCCTAAGTATGATGAATCACAATTTTAAAACACGCATTTTATTTCATAAATTTTGTAGTTATTTTATTACTTAAGAATGTTATTTAATATTTTCTTTATACATTCAGGCTACGATAATATATACGAAATTATTTTTATTTTATTTTCTATAGAACTAAACTATTATATCCTCAGAATTATTTAGGAGTAAATATATTAAACGAATACATAATATAGAAATAAAAAGATAGTTGGGTGAAGAGAGACAGTGACATATGAGCTTTTCAAGGATTATTTATCATAAAATGAGAAATTATTCAAAGCCTTAAGGTATTTTTTTTATCGATAAATTATTTAAATTCAAACAATAAAATTAGTAAAACAATTTCGTAAATCTATAATCTATCTATCTAGTGATGATATTGAATAATATTCCTAAGTAATTGGGTATCGAATTGAATTCGTTGCAGATTTTTGATTAATTTGTTAACCTTTAACGATTAACTTAATTTGAGCAATAATCTAAGGAACTAAAAAAATAAATAAAAATAAAAAAATTAAGGTGTTCCTAATATTATACAATTTTGATAGGTGTATTGTCTGACAAACAATCATACACTGACTGACTCGGGAAGCATAAAGTCGTCACAAACTTATAATTTTCAGTTAAAATAATCATTCGCGAACAAAACCGTTTAATTATTATGGCATCTAATACTAAATTAATTACATGGCGATCCTGCCATATCCAACTGATAATGAGAGATATTAAACTATTAACTACTATTCGACTCTAAATCAAAAAATTAAAATTCAGAAAAATTCAATGAATTTTTCATTAAAAATGTATTTCTTCCTTTCATGTTATCTTAAAACATAATTCATATACAAAATAAAATTCTATATCTACCTAGAACTATAGTAAAACAATAATAATAGAGATATACACTCTGGTCGAAGCTACAGGCTTAAGCCAAAATTTTGACATATACCATACCGGGTGTTCCAGAGCATGTGTATCAGCTTTTTAAGAGGGACAGGAGCCGTTATTTTAAAGTTTAAAAAAGTTTGTGACTGTAAGTTACCTTATATACACCTGATTTTTCCATTTGTTCGATTGGGTCTTTAGTTGAACCTAGAACAGACTTGAGTTGGTTAGTTCTACTGCTATATACGATATCTAACCCGTGTTTTCTTAATTTCGTTCTGAGTGGGAGAGAAATCTTGCTAAACTCCAATGCTACTCTTCTTATGGGTTGTTGATCAGTGAGTAGGTTAGTGAGGGAATTCCGTTGTAAACTTCTTTTCCGTTTACTAAGTAAGGCCGTGATGGTTTTTTCCGGATACCGTTTATTCTCGCAATTTCAAATATGTGCTTAGTTTCTTTTACTAAACCTTTTTGGGAGATGGGAAGTGTTAACATTCGATGGATCATGTGGTTGAACGATGACAAAAGTAAAACAGTACATGCAATTCAAAATATAATATGATACAATTAATCCTGTTAGGTAATATAAAATTAAGTTGTAATGTTGAAAGAAAGCAAATTTTATGTTTATACGAAACATCTAAAATTAAATAGGTACCTATAGTCAATGACAGAAAACAATACCGCCATTAAGTGTGTACACGTTCAGTTTTGAATGAAAAAATTTAAAGATCGCGAAAACTGAGAATTGTCATTTATGTCACAAGTGGAAGTGAAACTTAAACAATAATATAAACTACTTTTCAGAAAGTGCAGCATTTTTTATTTGTTTGGTTTGTTTTAAGAAAGAATACATATGTTTATATTATTAAATGCCTCAATTCAAATATAAAGTTCTAGTGTTGCTTCTCTTATACGGTTTTTTCTGTGTTTATGATTATGCTGTTTATTTTGACATTAAGATTAGAAACGTTGAATATGAAACTCGGAACGGTTGAAATCGAAAAACTGATGACAAGTTAAAAGCATTTTATTCCTTTCAAACAACAACAAATACATGGAATTCAGTGAAAACTGACAGTGTTCACTGATCGTCTAGACACCTCCATTATATGATGATTAATTTCGAGTGATTGCCAACATCCAATTATGGGTTTGCAGCAGAATAAATTGAAAAAAAATTATTCTTATTTTAATATTTCTGTATTTAGTGACAAAAATTTTAGTATAATCATTATCTAATTGTAGTATAAAAAGAGCTTTAATTAAGCTTAATGGAATCAACTATTATAGGTAGGTACAGAAAAACTGTCATAACTTCTTGAAATGATCTGACAGCCCGTTAAATTTCTAGATTTAGTTTGACAACCGTTAAATCACGTATCAAAGTTCCCAAAGTACTACACGTCTAAGTATTTGTATAGCTTGGGTCTCATCAATTTCAACTTTTATTTGAATTCCCTTCCAATTCACCTCCACCGTTATACAAATTCGAAATTCTTCCTTATAGTGTAATTTATTAACGATCATTTTTATTTTACCACGATTTACTTCTCATGGCTGATTTATCTAAAACAGAGGCTTTTGATATAAAACATAGATAGATGAATCCAAAATACGTAAGTAAAGTTTAAAGTATATCTACTTTCTGTGAAAATTATTGATTAGACACTTATTAATTTTATACAGGATCCCTTTACTTTATAATTTTTATTTTTTCACAATATTGCAATATAACTTTAGGTTTTTAGGCATCAAAATTGAACAAAAAAAAAACTTTTATATAAAATAATCAAAAATTTCAATAACAATAAATATTATAATTTTATTTGACATTCTTTAACACTTACTTGGTTTACCTTTCTCTCGTGTTCAAAATTCTTAATTTGATAAAATTTTAATTTTAAATCATTTCGCTATTGCAATATGTATATATATTTTTTATATACATATTTAAAAAATCCATTGTTCAACACTACACTACTACAAATGTCCAATTGATTTGCGCGGTATGTTATTTTTGATTTTTATGAGCGATAAATTACAATCACTTTAACTATATTACATTTTCGAATTCACTACAAAAATAAAAAAATAAAAAAAATAAATTATTATTTATATTCAGTTTTAGTACTTACTTACTTTTTTTTCTCTGATATCGAATTTTAGCATTTCTTTCTGATTCTCTTTAATATAAAATATATTTTGTTTCATTTCTTCTTTTTTTGTTGTTTAGTTTTTCTTTTATTTTAAGTAGCATACTCCATAAACTCATATTTGTTTTTACTCTTATATTTCAGTCATGATATGAAACTATTTGAACGTTTCCCCAGCAAATATACCCTGACCTAAGTTATACATGCATTACATACATATGTATTATACTACAAAACAATGTATATGAAAATGTATGTGTTATGTTGATTTAAATTCAAGGAGCATTTAATAATTCAAATATTTAACACCTCCTTCACATATGCTTCCTTTCAATTTAGTGGGTGACTTATGATCCATTGAAATGAAATGAATTGTGAATAAAACTATATTTTATTTTAAAATTGAATTGTACTTATGGATAAGTGTAGGTTTCAAAAAAATTAAAATATCGGAAACGTATTATCAGTTATAGCATATTAGCTGGTATAAGACCAAGGAGGGATGATAATTTTTCCACGAATTATCCTGATGACACTTTTCATCATGGCGATGATGTTTTTTATCTATATATGTGTTCATTAATTTCTAAATAAAAATTATTTAACCAAGAGTAAACATACAACATACAATTTTCCTAACCCTACTGAAAAATTTTATTTGGTATTATCTATGGATTTGTGTGATCGTTGATGAAAATGTTTTTTGTTGAATACTCTTATTTCTGTAAATACAGAAAATCCTCTCCACAAAATTCCTCTCCACGTAAGAGCTTATGAAATGTATACTAAAGCCGCGCTTCGATTTCTGCTGAGCATGTGTTCACACTTACGAAGTATCTATAAAACAGAGAAAGTGCTCCGACTACACGTCGATGTCCTAGAAAAGTTAGGGATGAAGTTATATTTGGGTCGCCAATTAGATAAATGGCGTGATTTTGAACGCGGTCAAGGTAGCCTTAAGCTGTAATGGAAGCGCCAGCCCAATCCCAAATATGTGAGTTATATTCCATCTTGGGCGTATAAATGATTTATAGATATTAAGGAGTTCCAAAGGTGAAACGACAGCTTTACATCTGCTTAGATAGCCTAAACACTTGGCAGCTCCTTTCGCGATATCAAAAATATGGTCATTCCAAATAATTTTTTGATTCACGCGCATGCCTAAAATATTTAGACTTGTAGCTTTACTGTGAAAGTATTTTGAACTTTTGAAGCTACTTTTTATGTATATAGTTGGTGCTTACTGCCTTTTATATTTTCCCTGAAATATAAACTTATTGCGTCAAAATATTTATAAAATGGTAAGTAAAACTGATTCAAATCCCAAAATAACAAGATTTTATCTTTTGGAGAAGAGTATTGAACTTTTATTTTGAAAAGCTGATTATCCTCTTTAACCACCTCGTACATGCTATATATATTTAAATTATAAATTTTACTATTACATAAATTACAGTTTCAGTTCTAATGAAATTTCAAAACTATATAGAGTATCGAATTAAACTTTTTTTAAATAATTGAAGTTTGTTTAAATAGATGTGATACGTTTATTAAGCAGGTAATGCAAAGTTAGGCTTGTTAAGATGCTATACAAAATATTTCAGATCCCACCATCAGCTGCGTGAAAATTTGAATCAATAATAAGTTGAGATACAACTTTTATTTTGCTCTCTTCGGTGGAGTTGAATTTACTTTTAATTTAATTTAATTAATAAACACATTTTTTTTATGCCAATTTCTATTTTTCTACATTTTATATTTAATTCAGTTATCTGAAATTTTAAAGAACTTTACAAACTTTGTAATAATCAACATACTTGTCGACGTACTTTGTAGAAATTGGTATTATGGCAACCACCGCTACGCTACAGAACACAATCTATAAGACTGAAACCTTTGAGTTATTTGCTCGAATAATGAAAATTGCATTACCATACAATCAAAATTATTAAAGTTAATTCCAAAATTGTGTTAATAGTTTTGCGATACAGTGTCATCAGCACAAATACGATTTTTGTAATATATTGAAAATGGTTGGTTGGCTTTCTCACAGTGTATACTATTTTCTTTATTCCTTTGTTTGTTTGTTTTTTTTTTTGTATATATATATTTTTTTTTGTAGTAAATTGAAGATTGTAATCTTGCGCGATCTTTTATCCCGTCAAATAAATAAATTGTCGTTTTAGATTTCAACAACAACAACAACAACAGAAGCAACAACCAATATTCAACTGAATAGTTTTAACTTGATATTTTTTATTATTGTTATTTTTTTAGTTACTTATTGCTTTCCAATAGGACCAAATTTTAATTTTAAATATATTAAAAGTACACCTGACATGTTTATGTTATTTGCACCTGGTACATATTTTGCATACAATATACGTGAATGCATATTTAAAATGTCTTTTTGGTGGTCGTTTGTTTGTCTACTTTAAATGTCACCACTTAATATTGATTTATTAAAGTTATAGTATTAACGTGTGATTCATTCTGTTGCAATCACTCCAAGTTAATTAATAATAAAAAGAGTTTAACTTATAAGGCTATTTGAAATATTGAAAAGATTTAAACGAAAATTTTAGAAAAATTTTATTAGTAAAGAATCAATTAATTAATTTAAAATATAGGAAGTATGTAACACCATTATTAAGTCTATTTTTTTTAGCGTAAGTTATTACGTATTTTTTTATGAAAAATAATCAAAAAAACTTTAATCAATTTATATAATCAACTACATAAATGTTGACGCATAGCATTTAGGGCAACTTTTACATATCAGGTTTTATTTGATAAAAATTACTTATTTATTTATTTATTTAAGGTAAATTAACCTCAAATAAAAAACATTGATTTTAAATATAGAAATTTAAAATTATAAACAAATAAAATAATAAATAAAAAATACAACGAATTCAAAAAAAAAATGCAAAAATACAATTAAGAAAAAGTTGAAAAAATTATAAATGTAGGTAGTTTATTATCTATTAATTGTTATTATCAATACTATTATTTATAACAATCAATAACAACAAAAATAATCAAACACAAAGTTCAACAAATGACAAGAGTCGATTTCGATTTAAAGGAAAAAATTAGTTTCCAGCATTTTGTGTTTCAAAAATGTTTGATGATAATAGCATAATATTCTATTTTTTTCATTAAACAAAGTCGGATGTCAAAATTTGTGGAACAACGTTTACAGGACAATCAAACTTTCAATAGTACAAACTAAATCTTGATGTCTAAACGTTACCTAATCGTTAGTACCTAATTTTAGCGGTTTTTTATTTGTAAATAAAAAACAATAGCTATATTAAGTTTACTTTATTTCTAATATTTTAGTGTTTTTTATTTAAAAAAAAAAAAAAACAGTATAGATAAATAATAAATGTACCTATGTAATATATGAATATATCCTTTATCTATTTATTGATATTTTGATATTGTAGTCTTTTTTATTTTAAAATAAAAAAAAACAGTAGTTTTTAATTTTTTGGTTGACCTAACTTATAAAAAAAAATAAACAGTAAGACGCCAGTTTCCCGTCCGAGCTGCCTTTGCAATGACCATCAACAAAGCGCAAGGTCAAACTATCAATAAGGTTGGTATTTTACTTGATGCACCAGAGTTTTCAGATGGACAACTATATGTCGGGTTTTCGCGCCCTACTGGGAATATAAATCATTTGAAAATTGTCACCGAAGAGAATAGAACTGTTAGAAATATAGTATGATTAAATATTTCAATCTATATCAATCCAATTATATAGTCTGTCTGCTAATCTACTAATTTAACTAAAGTATTACATATTACCAAAATATTGTTGATAGGGGAATTTTGGATTTTGATAATTTATAATGCAGTACAACCTAGAATGCTCTAATTTTAATTTTTCACTATATATAACGGTAGCAAAAAGTTACGTAGTAACGGGTATTTAACTAGTATTTATAATAATTCTTAAATAAACAGATTCGATAATTTTATAATAAAACTAATTAGAAATCACTATGATAGAGCGTTGAATACCTCAGAAAATGCTCTAATATACTCTACCATAATGAAGAATACATAAATTAAAGTATGCAAACGGGGTTCATAGCCCCCGAAAATTTCATATACCTAGATTCAAAAGGGTACATACAAAACCCAGAGCATGTCTCTCTATTATTTCATTATAATAAACGGGCCCACATTCAAAATTATTGAATATAATCCGAATAATATACAGGTGGATAATCATTTGAAACATTATATGTTTGTACAGGACAAGGATATGGTCAGTACAGGACAAACAAATTAAAAGAAATGACTGGTGGTTGGATAGTATAAATTGATATAAATAATGGAGAATTGTGTTATTTTTAGTTAGCTTAAGTTATAGGATTAAGGAATAGTATAAGTTAGATCAAGTTTTTATTAAAATAATATTTGGTTTCAAACACATTTTTTTTTCAAAAAAAATATAAACAAAAAAAATTACAATCATAGATTCGATTCAATAAATTAGAGTATGTGCGAAATTAGGTTTTCCTAAAAGTGTGAGTTTTGTTACATGTTCATCTTTTCATTTCCATTTTTGTTTTTTCGACTGTTCCATGGACGAAAAAAATTTTTAGTTAAAAATAATAATTTTCTACTTTTGCTTTAGTAAATACACCCACCTCAAAAGTGATTTTCTACGGAGAGATAACTTAGGTAGAATCACATTTTCGTGCCTAATGAACTACGGTACTGCAGTTTTACAAATTCTTGGCTTGTCTAGTCATTAAATGTGGAAAACTCCTGCTATTGTCAGGAAATATAAGACTTCTTAAATAGAATAGTTTTCATTTTTATTTATTTTGTTACCAGATTATACTCTCAATTATTTTTTGTCATTTATTATATTCCAATCACAAAGAGTATTATACCAGGTCGAAAAACCGATAGAGCATTTTTTTGCTTCATCGGTAATCGAACCTGGCGCTTTTCGGTTGAAAGGCAGGCGCTTTAATATCATAACTACTGTTGAAGTTTATTACTTTTTGGACGCATTTCTGAAAGACCGATAATTTACATCTAAGAGGAAATTTAGAAAGAGTTACACATTTTCTTTTTCCAACAGATATATTAATATTGGATCTTCCTGGTGTTCTAGTTGCTTTTGTATATTATTTTCGTTATTTATTAAAACGACGGCATAACTAATCACTTTTATTTCGGTACATTTATTTTAGATACATTTACTGAGTTTTAAATTTATTCAATATAATACAGTTTATTTATTTATTTCTTTATTTATATAAATTGTACATAAAACAATTAGTCGTTTTACTATACAATTATAATATTCAATTCAGTTTAATTTGGTTATGGATAAACAAAAAAAAAAAAACATTCAATTATCAATTATTTTACGCCTGATTTTTAAAATATTCTCTACAGAGCTGAACAAAATGTTTGTATCGACTGACACAACGAATATAGTTCAGCATCATATTCCACATAGTAGCAATTCGAAAAAAATAAGATAAATGTCTGTTTGTGACGTGGGATGACTAAATTTAAATCTCGAGTTGATCTACCAAACACTAGCTTATCATTTAAGTAGTCTGTCAATAAATTAAGCATAATTTTTTTTTGTAAAACAAAGATAACGAAACTTTAAAAAGCTATCGAATGTTAAGCTAAGTATTATTTTCGACACATCTCTAATACTCTCGTTTTTTTTTTTTTTTTTTTATTAGTTTTGTATAAAACTTTATATAATTAACATTAACAATAATTTAATAATACTAATTTGAGTAAATTCAATTCAATTACATTTTATAAGCAAAATAAAAACAAAATAACTTTAAAATTAATATTCTAAAAATTTACTATAACATACTTTGAAATAGTATTTTTGAATCGATTGATGTTCCTGATACACTTTATCTCATTCGGCAATGAGTTAAACTACTGCAATCCTTAATACAGTAATTGGTTTTGACCTGCTGTTCTGTTGAATCGTGCGACTCTAAATCTTTCTCCTCCTCTCAGATTATACGGCTGCATTCACTAACGAGCTGTAAGTTCCTTGTGAGATATTGTGGGAGTAAGTTGTTCTTCAACTTAAAAACAAAAATTAAAACCTTAAAATGTATTTTTTGATTTATGCTCATCCAATTTAGTGTTTGAAGCATAGATTCAATTCTTGATCCATTACTACATTTTAGCAAATTCCTTTGTTTTGCAGCTTTTGCATCCTGTTCAGGTGTTCTGATGACCCGGAAAACATGACTGTTATAATCAAAATGAGGTAAAATAATCGCATTATACACCATTTTCACTGTTGCAAAAGAAAGACTGCTTCGAATTCGACGTAGAAAGCCATTTTTTTTTTTAATTTTTCCGCATACTTAGTCTAAGTGTTCACACAAATTTAGTTTATTATCTATTATAACACCTAAATACTTAATACTCGTAACAGGTTCAATAATCTCATTATTAATATAAACAGCAAGAACAGTAGAGGCTGCAGATCTAATATTGATATGCACCAGTTATGTAAATTTTGCAGGTTTGTGTTTAGATTTCGAACTAAGTCTGCAAAATTTCTGCCACTAATATATACGAGACAATCATCGGCGAACATGACTATACGGCAAAATTTAAGAATATTCCCAATATCATTAATATATAGCAGGAACATTATATAACTCCCAACACTGATCCCTGTGGAACACCTAATTTAATATCTCTCTGACTAGATAAAACATTGTTAAATTTGGTAACCTGCTTTCTTCCTACTAAATATGTTTTAAACCAATTTAGTTCGTTGTTTTTGATCCCATATTGTTTGAGTTTTGACAGTAATAAATTTGTATCTAGTGTCTCAAATGCACGCTTTAGTTCTAAAAATACTGCTATGACGGAATCTCCTGCATCAGCCAGTTTTTTCCATTCAAAGGTCACCCAGTTTAATTTAGTTTGGCATGAATATCCTTTTCGAAAGCCTGACTGCTCCTTTGCGATAATATTGTTTGTTTCAACATATTTTAGTTGTTCATAGACAACCTTTTCCAACAGTTTCTCATGTAGAGACATCATATTGATTGGGCGCATATCTTCACATCGTTTAGAACTTTTAATTTTTGGTACTGGGATAATTACGGACTCTTTCCATTTCTCCGGGAAAATACCACTCTCCAATGATTTATTAATGATGTCCACTAAAATTGGCCCAAATATGTCGTATGATTCGTCCATTATTTTTTTATTAATCCCTCCGTCTATTCGTTACAAAACGTGTATGTGCATTAAATAGAATTTTTAGAGTATTGAACTCTCCTACACTCATACCAGAGGAAACAACATCGCAGTATAAGTGATTGTATTAGTTTTTTCTAAATCCGATCGTTTAGATAGAATGAAAATATCCATAATTTGCGTAAGAGTAGACCTTGTTGGAGATATGATTAATGTGATCTCGCCAAGTTAAAGTATTATTGAAGATTACCCCAAGATTTTTAGCTTTCTCAACATATTGAATAACTTCGTCATTCATTTTAATTTTAGGTAAATTTGATGTATTAAATTACACTTCACGAAAATTATTACACCTCGTGAAAATATGATCATTGCATGTGATTTTGATGCATTTAATCTTAGGCCATTATTTCTAGACCATTCTTTCTACAGTTGCATTTTAAACCCAATTAGAAATTTTATATTTGGATAGATATATCAAGTACTTTTATTTTCGTCCAATATTCAACGAATGATATAACTTAAGTGTTCATATTCAATCTGTTTTACAAAAAAAAAATATCATTTAGAAGAATCCTATAACTATAACCCTTTCAGATCTAAGTAAAAAATTTAATTTTCATTTCGATTGTTTTCAGACATCTAAAATTTAGTACGTTTAGTTAGTAATTTTTTTTTCTTCACAACTAAATTATACTCTTGCAAGTGCTATGAATTAATAGTGTTGGGTTTTAAATCGAAATATCAATTATTATTATGTAGTACAAAAGCATCTAACAATCGGTTGGATCTGAAAAAAAATTTTTTTTTAGTCATATCAAAAAAACATAGAATAATAACTTTATTTACTTCCTATCAATATTTCAATAACCTGTCTTAAGATGAAGATTAAATCAATTATTTACTTAACTTTTCTGCTGTAACAGTCTGGTGCCAGTACTGGTGATTTTATTAGTAATTATTTTAATATTTTAGAATAAGTTTGTAGCTATTCTAATTCCATCTCCATTAAAGAAAATTTTAATTAATAGTCAAACTCTGAATTAATAAATAATAAACATCTTGAATGTTAATTTGAGACATTACGGAACCTTTAACTTGGCATAAAAATAACATCAATGAAATTAATACCATTAATATGAATCTGAAATTCCATCATTCACATTTTTCTCAAATATTCATATTTTTTTTTTAAATCACCCCAGTTAAGAAAAAAAAATGCAATTTTCAGTTAAGAAAATGATATCAAATCACGTGCAGTTATTACCGCATAAAGTAAATTAAAAGCCCATAATGAAGGTAATTCTCTTTATTACTGACATTTTTATGGAATCTCTTTGGTTCTTTTATTTTTTTTTTTTTTTGTAATGTGTAGTATACCTACGATGTGTTGTATTCATATCAAATTGCAAATTGTAGATTTGTTATTGATAAAGATTAATGCATAATCATTTCTACACCAAGTTGTGATATTCAATTTAAACTACAGCCTCCTATTACCTCATCAGAATTTTTTTTTTTTTTTTTTTTGAAACAAAATAACTGCAAGATAAAAATTTTATTTGGTTTTGTTTATTGTTTTTATAAATTCTGCTTACATTCTACGGATAACGCGGTACTAAGTTAAATGTTAGCGGTTCAGGATTTCTTTAATTTTTTCAATTTTTTTTTTTTATTTTGAAGTGAGAAAAAATATTTTCTAAATATTATGAATAGAATTTTATAAGGAAATATTTTGAAAATAAAAAATGTAAAAAGGTGTTATGGAAATTAAATTTATTTTTATATATAATACATATATATATATATAATACGTTCTTAGTATTTTAAAATTTATTTATGTACTTAAGGCAAAGGAAAGATGAGACTGATAGCTTTAGTATGAAAAAATTAAAACTAAAGTAAAAAATTCTTCTTCGGGATTTGCCTATTTTCGTGAATAGTTTTAGTAGAACACAATTCTACATTCTAAATGAGTTCTGATCGTTTCTACAACAACGGGAATACCGTAAGATCCCGGAATTAAAAGTCCCTGAATCTGAAAAGTCCGAAAATTCGAAAATTCCGGAAATTAAAAGCCCGGAATTGAAAATCCCTGAATATAAAATCCCGAAATTGAAAATGCTGAAATTTGAACTTTCCGGAATTAAGTACAAAAAATCACGGAAATGATAAATTTTTTTTTTTTATTTATTAAAACTTTAAATTCGCAATTTTTAACTAGCCGAGTGCGTTCGCTTGCGAAAACAGAGTTTCAATAAATAGGTAGCTGGAGATTAGGAAGGCAGGGCCCAGCTTTAAAATACATTTTTTTTATATATATTTTTTAAAAAGAACCAAGATTTGATTGTATATTTTTAGAAATCCGTAATTTAAAGAAAAGAGATTTTCTTTACCACCTCACCTTACTACGCTACCTTTATATTTTACTTTTGCTTATTATTTCTGGATTTTATCGACCCCATTTCTACAACAATTTTTTACAAAATTAGTTTGTTGGCAAAGGGGTAGGAAACGTATGTTAAATATGTCCTTATTCTTCTGCGTGGCATATAGACCATTGAGCATAATTGAAATTGTATCAAATTTCAAATATATTGGATACCTTCTGTAAAATATTATATTGAAATAGTCTTAACTTTTTTTGCAAGTATGAAAAAGTTTTGAATAATAACAATCTCAAAATAAAACTGAAATTACATGATGACTAGGATATAGAACAGCACCAGACAGCTGATCAAAACGAAACAAAATGGTATCACGTTCAAGGATTTAATTCATACCATCACATAACAATGGGTGAATAGGATGCCAACAGCCAAAATCATAAAGCAGAAGATAAATTAAATTGAAGAAAAATTTATTTTATTAATTGTATCTTACAATTGTACATTAGACCTTCTCAAGCTATACCATATACACAAACTTTCTCAATTAAATATTTTTTTTTTTTTGCTATTTGAATTATTTTGTTATATTTTTATTTTTGTTTTTAATATTAAAAGAATACCGCGCGCACAATTTACTATACATTCTATCTATGGAAAACTATTTCAATTTCAAGAAAGAATCATACTCAACTGATATATTCTAGGGTGTATGAGAATAATTGAGATGTAAGTGAATACATAACTCTTTTGTTTTAACTCAATATAAAATTTATAAAACTATTATTGCTAAGCTATAGAAAACTTCTTTGGAGAGATTTTTTATTTTTGTTTGTTTTTGTTTTTATGTTTTTTTTTGTTCTTGGTGGTTCATTTTGGTGTAGGTTTTCACAACATTAGCACGTTTTTACAAATTACTTTTCCTGATTGTTAAGATCCATTTATAACTTATACCTATATACTATTAATATATATATATACTTAGATGTAGATTCATTTGAGTTTTCTAAGTAACAGCAAATCAATTACTCTTATATGGGTGTTGAATGGTATGATGTAGTAGATTTTCTGTAGGCTACACACATGACAAAGAAACAAAATCAAAAACAAATTTATTGTCTCGGTTTAGATTAATTCGGTTTGTCTCTTTTTGTTTTGTTCGAAATTAGTGTTAGTTTAAACAAAATAAAAAATTGTAATGGTGATGTATAAAGTTTTGTATACATTTTTTTTCTCTAGATAGTATAGAGTGCAGAATATAGATCAGTGGTAGAAAATCTTATATGCAAGAATAAGGCTGACATATTATGTACTCAAACTATTTAGTTTTTTTTTAAATAAAATCGATTAAAATTAAAAGTGGTAAATTTCTGTAGAATTTTAACGTCCTTAAGGTTAATTGGAGATATACAAAATGAATATTAAAAATTTTACTGAGAGATATCTAAACACATAAATCAAAATAAATTTCGTGATTTTCTCACTAGGTGACCGGAAATTTAAAAACTTGTCACCGTGCGTGTAAAAGTAACATACATAATATAAAAACTGTTTCTTCACCTTTTTTTCACCAAGTGAGTAAAAGTGAGATACAGAATGAGGCTAAATATATTAGGTGGTTTCACGGTTGCATTAAGCTCTTTGAACCCACCTTTATTGAAAAATAAATTTAACGTTACTTGTCTCCTCAGTTTGATTGATTCAAATCCAAAGTTAAACGAAGAATTTTCTAAACAAAAATAGGGCCAAAAAAATTATCTTTCAAATTCTGGCATTCAAAAAAGCACAACTTAGTTTTAACATGGTGTCTGTAAAAGTGACTTAAATAGCCTCTTTAATCTACTAATACATGGATAACTATCTTCTTAACAAAAGGTCATTCAATTCTGTACTTATCCGCTATGATTAACTGTACTAGTAAAATATAATAAATGAATGATACAGCCATGGCGTAAAAGTTGTAATAAAGAAAAAAACTGAACGAAAATAGGATTCCATTATATAAACAAAAAAATGAAAAATTAAGAGCGGCACGATAAATTAACGAATTCCTGGCTCCCCCTGATATAAATAAAACCATTTCTTGGACATACGAGTATCTAATTTAATAAAAATTATAGTAGGATTCTTTGATGAAATTCCTTGACAATTACACCTAAAAAAAAAATGTACAATGCACTAGTGTCAAAGATTTAACGTTTTTCCATGTTTTTGGTTAAATCATAAAAAATAGAGAAAAAAATTAAATGTAGTCCGAAGAATTCAAATTCATTTTGTTTTATTTTCTTTCTTTTTTTCGAATTTTATGTTGATTTTAGGTCTAAATAATTTATGTATAAAAAATTGATTAGGTAGTGGTAGGTATTGTGAGTCTTTTTAAAAATGCCATTGTTTTAAAAATTCCATTAATTCTGGAAGATTTATTCTGTTTGAAAAATTTCTCTTTTCTAAATTCAGTATGATTCTAATAAATTTTCTGGTTTTTTTTGTTTTATTTCGTTATTTTTATTTCAAACAAATCCTAAATTTGGAATTAAATAATTTAAAATAATTTCTTTTAAATCTTTACTAAATTACCTTTGAATACTAAATATTTAACAAGTGTTGCAGTGTTAAAATCTTAGAATATTACAAATATGGTAAAGAATTCAACAATGACGAACTGTGTAACATATAAGTCAAGTACTGATATAATAATTCTAAACATGAAATCACATTATTTTAAAAGTAAAACAAAGAATTTCTAAATCTAAGCTTTTTAGTTCAATTTGAAATTGAAAATAATTGGATGGATAGTGGCTAGAGAAGGAGAAAAAAAAACGAATAATTGAATAGGCATGTAATCTTTACAACTTTGGGATATAATATTCGAAATATGATTTAATGATTATGGCTTCTATTAATAAGAATTGTATGTTGGCCAGTAGTAACATTGGAACTATAGGATAAGCCCTCAACAAAAAAAACATAATTTAATATGAATTGTGAGAATTGCAGACGCATCAAAACTATTAAATAAAAAGATTTACAAGGTTAGAATAAAAACGAAAATACATTGAAAGTTTTGTAAATGAAACTGTAAAATGGGAAATATAAAGCCAGTATAAACGACATTTGTATTAAAAATTGTGAAATCAAATGTGGTTGTGTATTTGACAAAGGATTTTTCTTTAAGAACTTAAATACAATGAAAGTCTAACTGTTTTCCAACATAATGCCATTAAAGTTTTAAGAATAGTATTCAGACAAGCCAAAAAAAAACTACTACTTTCACTCGTATAAATAATACATCGGTATAACGAAAGTAAGGTCACATCAACTAATGTAATTCACATGAAAACGTTGACTCTCAAAAAAAATACTTTTGTAAACGTTCTCAAGATCTTAAGATTAATATCAAAAGCAAAATTAATATGAGCATTTAACCAGCAGAAAACCACTTAAAGCTTAATTTAATAATTTGATTTTATTTGTCATTTGTGGTTATTCCTCATTATAACTTCTATGGGTTAAAAATTAACAATGAATATTGGATTTCAACTTAAAAACAAATAAGTTATCAAACATTGGCTCTTATATTTTTTTAAACGTTCATTCTACTACAGTACTCTTTCTAATCAAATTAACGATGATGTTGATAAGAATTGAATTGCATAAGAATTAATATATGATGTCAACGTAGTAAAAAAATGTTAAACTTAGACAAGATTACAGTATCGGTAATGTTATGCCAATATTCTCTTTCTTAGAATATTTTTGAATCGAAACTTTGAATTTTACTGAAAAGGGCCATATTCGAGACATGTAATATAAATGAATTTGAAATTTTCAAATGAAGAGAATATACCACCCGAACTTGTTACCAAATGGAAGCTACATTCCAAAACTATTGAAATTATATACACTCCACAATATATAGTAAATAAATAATCCTAAAGTACACCGAGATCAAAAATATTTTTCTTTTTGACACCAATCAGAATCCAGCACCCGCGGATTCTAAATTGAAAAAAATCGATTTTTAACTGCGTTTGTTCTTCTAATAAGAAAGTTTCAATTATTTCTTGTTTTTTTTTTTTTATTTAGTATACACAAGGGAATATTTTTTTCTTCTTTAATTTTATTTAATCTGAAATAATAGGGATGGCTTGTCATACAACTTTCCGATTCATAATCCAATTCAAATTAACTACATAGATTTAAGACTGCAAAAAAAAAATTCTTCACGACTTTAATTTCATGATATTTTTATTGGTTACGCATTTTTCTTGTTATTTTCAATAACTCAAACCCAAAGCAAAAAAAAAGCACAGCTAAGGAAACAAGTCACATAATGGTACTAAAAAGCAGGAGGTACAATCAAATTGATTAATATAAACAAAAAGGGAATAAATATGCAGACAATGTTGCAGACTTCAATTGAAATTTTGTAAATATTAACAAGAATAAAAAAAAAACAATTGAAATCCTTTAAAATATCTTTACATCTCATCTAATATACATTACGATGATGATGATGATGATGGTGGTGATGATTATGATAATTACACTATTGTTATGATCAACAATGTAATCTTATAGGCTAAGTTCAAAAACTGAATATGCACTACATTTATTACATAAAAATATCATTTAAAATTTATTGATTGGTTAGCAACTTTTGTTTTATTAACCACCGTCAATTCATAAAAGGTACTTCTTGATAACTAAGCGTATCAGTTACAGGCTCTCTGAACTGTATTATAATTTTAAACTGATTGTAATTATTTATGAAAAACAAAAATTACAAAAATTACGTGCGGCTCAATGTTTTAATTTATAGGACACCGTATGAATTTTCAAATTCTTTATCATAGGCTTTATTCACTTTTATTCATTTCGTAATTAAATCATTGTTATTAGATGAGGCGGCCGCAATATTAATTAAAATAAAACTAACAGTTTTACTGTAAGCGATTTAATACGTCGAAATTATCATCAAAATGTTAGAGAGCTTCTGAAAACTTAAATTGTTATATAATTATTTATTTATTTATTTATTTAGTTTAGCTCAAACTTCATTACAATTATTATTATTATATTTTTTTTTTTTTTTTTTTTACAATACAACATAACACATTCAATTTACAAATTAAAATTATATCTAGCTTAGAACTAGTTAAATACATTGAAATAAATTGCACACATATTTTTTTAATTACTACATATTACTTATATAATTTAAGTTTTTGAGTCTGTTTCGAAAGTGTGAAGTCAATATAGTTTATGTGTTTATTACCAATTAGTAACATTCTATGAATTGGCTCATAATTGCCATAATTGGTTCTATGAAAACTTAATGTAAAGAAGTTTGTATTTCGTAGGCGATTATTTGAATTAATATTGATGTTATTTAAAATCTGAGGAGAAGCAATGTTTCCTTTAATAATTTCAGTAAGAAAAATAACATCCGCCACTTCTCGTCTTAATTTCAAAGTTTTCAAATGAATTAAGTTCAATCTATGCTCATATGGCGGTAAAATTAATGGATTTGACATTGGAAATTACGCAAAGCAAATCTTAAAACATTTTTTTGCACTGCTTCAATTCTGTTAATATGAACATCATAGAAAGGTGACCAAACTTGACTAGCATACTCCAAATTTGGTCTAACGAGACTAGAATACAAAGATTTGAGAACATAGGGATCGTTAAATTCCTTTGACCAACGTTTAACAAAACCTAGCATAGAATTAGCTTTATTGATAATATTACAAAAATGTGATTTAAAGTTAAGCTTTTCATCAAAGTAAACCCCTAAGTCTTTAATTGAGCTCGTTTTAGAAAGGCTCATACCATTTAACGAAAAAATTAAAACAAACTGGATTACGTCGACGTGTGTAACACATAAGTGCACATTTGTTCACATTCAAAAGAAGATTATTAGCTGTACACCATTTAAAGAAGTTATCTAAATCGCCTTGTAGGAGTAAAGCGTCTTCTAAAGAAGTAATTTTTTTAAAAATTTTCATGTCATCCGCGTAAATTTTCAGCTCACTATTAAGAATTACTGAACAAACATCATTAACCGAGATTATAAAAAAAGCGGTCCTAAATGACTGCCTTGTGGGACTCCTGAATTAGCATAAAAAGACTTAGAAGTATTTTTTCTAAATAAAATACTATAAGATCTATCCATTAGATATGATTTAACCCATTTCAGAAAGAATTCTGGGAAACCAAGTATCCTTAATTTTAAAAGTATTATTGCATGTGGTAAAACATCAAAGGCTTTACTATAATCGGTATAGATAACATCCGTTTGAAAACCTGCTTTCATATTTCTCGTAAACGTTGAAACTGACTCAACAAGATTAGTAACTGTGGATTTTTGATCCACAAATCCATGTTGGTTGTGAACTAAAAAAGATTTACAGTGATAATAAATGGAATCATACAATATTAACTCAAAAAGTTTAGGAATGGAGGAAAGTTTCGCGATTGGTCTATAATTAGTGATTTCATTTCTTATAATATAATTGTCATGTTTCACTTTAAGTTTCTTTGATCTAAATATTAACACATATTGATTTGCATTGGTAAATTATCTGAACACTGCTATTTATCTTTCACTTGATATATATGTTGGTGACGTAGTAGCGCGCGGTGTCATATACCACTTGCCTTTCAACCGAAATATTCAATGTTCGATTCCCGATTAAAACATAATGTTCCATTGGTTTTACCATATATTCTAGTACCCTTTGTCGTTTTGATAAAATAAATAAAAAATTACAAAATGTTTTCTATTTTAAAACAATCCATCTCTCGTATTAATGCTATCAGTTTGATAAACACCTCGGATATTATAGAGTACATTATGAATGCATTATCATAGGGTTCTTTTTTTCAGGGTCTACATATTGGATGATTAATTAAATCTAACCTTAAAAATTTTACTGAAATTTTGTGCAATTGGTAAATTGAATTGATTTTTGGTTAGTATGTATAGTATCTCTTCCCAATATTATAATCTCAGTTGCTTACTTTCCTTGATTGTTATTTCATGATAATTAATTTTTGCAGCTTCTGTAATTTGTTGAATTTAAAAAAAAAAAGTTTAATCTTGAAGTTGCGCCCCATTATTGTAATATCCATTCGGCAAATTTTATTTGGCATTCTTATTTTTTCTTTCAAACATTCTTAAAATATTCTCGGAAGAAGTTATCAAATACCGTTCTTCGCAACTAAAAACATCAGCCGTGAATGTGTATTGATATTTATATTTATTTTCGTATAATCAAAATAACATTTTTATTTGGTCTATGATCCTCTTTTTTGTACTAAAACACCAACAATACAACATAAATATTTAAAATTAACTCAGGTTTGCTCGAATAAGATTCTGTTTTTGAACTTATCCACTGAATTTTTTAACTCACTCATATAATAGGTAGCATGAAATAATTGAATTTTCAATTGGACAGTAACAGACTTTAAATGGTTTCAAATGCAAATAACAAGTGTTTTATAAATATTTAATTGTTTGCACAATATGCTTGAGGATCAATGTAACCGAAATTTCAATTTCAATTCTTTTCATTTTACTTATACATATATTGTATATACATACTAAGTATATATATGTTGATGCTATAATAGACTTCATGACAACGTCTTTTGATTATTGTTTTTATTATTTTTTTTTATATTTAAGAATAAACTTTAGAATATATATTTTTTTGCATGACTACAATTGATCCTTCAATCACAAGTAAGTTGAATGATTCGCTTAAACTATTTTAAATTAAAAAAAAAAGGGTTTCTTGAAGAGAGAAAAATAATTTATATTGCCAGAGGGTAGGTATTATATTTGAGACGAAATGTCTATAATGTGAATTATGTGGTGTTACTTTTGTACTCCTCAAAGATATACTTAGAATACATTAATAAAATTTCATTAGAATGATTCTAAATTATTGAAATTCAAGATTTATCATTATTCAATAATCATGTCGTGTCGCAAGATCGTAGTTCAAAGTTATAGAAATCGATTCAAATACAGCTAATATAAAAGAAAAAAACATGTCTTATTAAAATCACTTATACAGCTAGGAATGCAGCATTAAAATAAATAATATAACCTTAGAATGACTTCTTAAGAACACAATATTCAAATGATAACTAAAAATGAGAGTATTAAACTCTATTAAGTTTTCAAATGAACTCTCAAAAAAAATAAAAAGAACGGACTATGAAATATTTACGTACAAATATTGAGTCAATCAAATATTGAAATGTATCTGGTTTCTGTAACAGTCAAGTATTAAAATGTATTCTATAGATGATATTAAATATATCCCAAAAAACTTAGACATTGTATCCGAGATAAACGTTTACATAGTCAAAATAAATTTATTTTCAATATTAAAATTTTTTTCTATATAATTCAATATAGTCTATTGGATGAAATACCACATATGCTTTTACACAGAGATTTGGCATACACAATTACATACAATAGCATTTTCTTTAGAATTTTTAGAATATATCTGTCAATTAAAATGTATATTGTAGAGTAATTTCGCCCTCATCATAGAATAGATATATATTTTTTTTTAGTAATAACCAAAACTTTTAATTATTTCTTATCATTTATCCCATCAACGACAAAGGATACTGGCCTTTTATACCGGGTATATATTTGGGGAACACTTAAGATAGAATTTTGTTCCATATTCCGGATTTTTTGATTATAACAAATTTCAATAATTTGTTTTCTGCCACCTAGAGATTTCTATGGTGTAGAGATGAGAACATGCTGCCCTTCGTGTTTCACGAGGCAAATTATATCGGAGAAAATAATTGATCCCCAAGCATATTTGATAAACAATTAAATATTAACAAAACACTTATTAGTTTAAAAATCATTTTCCAAAATTTTCTGCAAAAAAAATTTCTTCTGGTTAATTCAATTCAATCTCATTCACTATAACTAAGTCCCCAAGACTTGGCTCAATAATTATAACTATTCTCAATTACATCTCTCCCCAATATTACCAAATATTATTGTAATGTCTCTCCCTTTAATCTTTTTTTTTTTTTTTTTTTTTTTTTGTAGTGGTAGCATAGGGCTTCGATAGTGAACCTCCATTCCTCTCTGTTGAGTACTACTTCCTTAATATCGTCCCAGGTATAATTGTTGACTGTTAATTCTTGATCGATTGTGCGTCTCCATGTGTTGTATGGTCTGCCGGGTCTCCTTTGTCCTTGTGGATTCCACTCTAGAGCTCTTCTTGCTATATTACTTTCTGATTTCCTTAGTGTATGACCTATCCATTTCCATTTTTTCCTATTTATCTGTCTGTTGATAGGTTCTTCTCCAGTTATCATCCATAAATCCTCGTTGCTAATTCTTGCCGGCCAGAATATTCTGCATATAATTCTCAAGCACTTGTTGATGAATACTTGTAGCTTCTGTTTGATTTTGACCGAAGTGAGCCATGTTTCACTGCCATATATTAATGTTGACTTAACACATGCTCTGAATATTGTTAGCTTTGTTGTTCTCGATATTTGGTTGGTCGGTCATATCTTCATTAGGCTCCCAAATGTTCTTCTTGCCTTATTTATACGGCTGTTGACATCTTCTGTTGCACCTCCTCTTGATGTTATAATGCTCCCCAGGTAGTTGAATTCTTCTACGTATTCTATCTGTTGTCCACTCACTGTTATTGGCTCACTATAACTATTGTTTGTCCTCATTGCTTTGGTTTTCTCGATATTTAATTCCAGTCCCGATTTCTTTGCTACTTCCTGTAATCTGTTGACTTTGTTCTGTAGGTCCCTTTGATTTTTTGATATGAGGCATACATCATCTGCGTAATCTAAGTCTTCTAAGTTTCCGAAGAGATCCCATTCTATTCCGTTTATTCCAGTGCAAACTTCTCTTAGAATGTCGTCTAGTATTGTGTTGAAGAGAAGTGGAGATAGTGGACATCCTTGTCTAACTCCTATATTGGTGTAGAATGGATCACTGATCTTACCTCTGTGTTGAACTGTTGTTTCTGCATCTTCATACATCGCTTTGATGATGTTGATGATTTTTTCAGGAACTCCCTTCTTTGTAAGTGTTCTCCATATTGCGCATCTCTTGACTGCGTCGAATGCTTTCTTAAAATCTATGAATAGTAGATATAGTGGGGCATTCCATTCTACTGATTGTTCAACTATGACCCGTAAAGTATTTGCCTGGTCTACACAGCTTCGGTTTGGTCTGAAACCTGCCTGCTCTTTCCGTAGTATTGGTTCTAGTACTTCTTCTAATCTTTTCTTTATAATAATTGCTATTATCTTATGAATAGTATTTAGAACCGTGATTCCTCTCCAGTTGCTGCAATTTGCCAAGTCTTCTTTCTTAGGTATCTTGACAATCATTCCTTTCTTCCATGATGGTGGTATATTCTCCTCTATCCATGCTTTCCTGATGTGGGGTTCAATTGTTTTTGCGAATAAGTCAGGGTCCAGTTTGGCTATTTCTGCTGGAATTCCATCTTCACCTGTTGCTTTGTTGTGCTTCAGCATATTGATTGTAGCTTTGATTTCTTCTATATTTGGAGCTTGAGTAGATATTGACAGTCCCTCAGTTGGGTAGATATTTGCATTGTCTCTGTTTCTTATGTCTGCTTCATTATTTGTACTTTCTTCGTTGCTCAGTTCTTGGAAATGTTCTCTCCATCTCTTTAATTGATCCTCTAAGTTTGTGATGAGCGCACCATTTTTATCTTTAAATGGTTTGTTTTGTTGTTCCGACTGGTTTGTTAAGTTCTTGATTATGCGATGCAATTCTCTCAGGTTATGTTGCTGTGCTGCTTTTTCTGCTTCTCCGGCTAAATTTTGTAGAAATTTCCTTTTATCTCTTCTTGCTGCTCTTTTTACTGTTTTCGCTATTTCTTCATATTCTCTTCTTGATGCCATCCTGTTGTTTATCATTTTCTTCATTTCACCTCTTCTTTTAATCAAGGCCCATGTGTTAGCGGTTATCCAGATTTTTCTTTGTGGTTGTGAAATTCCAAGATTTTGTTCGCTTGTTTGGTTGTAAATTTCCAGAATCTCTTCCCAAGTGTATTCTCTATTATTTCTAATATTTTCTCGTAACGCCGTAACTATGTCAGCTCTTACTTGCGGATTTTTTAAGTTGTTTATATTTATTTTCTTCTTTCTATTTCTTCTGCCTCTTCCTTGTTGGCTTAGTTTCATTCTGAAGTCCCCAGTTAGTAATTCATGATCGCTGTGTATATATGCTCCCCCTCTATTTCTCACATCTAACATTGATTGTTTCCACTTCTTGCTGATGCATATGTGATCTATCTGTTTTCTTGAGATCCCGTTTGGTGTTGTCCATGTGTATTTGTGGATATCTTTGTGTGGAAATAGACTCCCTCCGATTGCTAGGTCGAAAGTCTGACACAACTCTATCAATTTTTCCCCGTTGTTGTTTCTTTCTCTTCCTAAGCCGTGTTTGCCCATTATCTCCTCAAGTCCATTGTTGTTAGATCCTATTTTCGCATTCCAGTCACCCATTAATATTATGATATCTCCCCTATTTATGAGTGCTAGCGTTGTTTCTATTTGTTCGTAGAAGTCATCCTTAATATGGTCTTCAGCGACATCTGTTGGGGCATAGCATTGAATTATTGTTACATGTCTTGTCATATTTCGAAATCGCCCTATAACAATTCTATCCGAGACTGCCTTCCAAGAAACCAATGTTTGTCTCAATTTCTTTGATATTAGTATTCCGATATGTTCGATCTCAATTAATGATTTTCATTCGATTAATCTCGAATTTTCAATTAACAAATTTAATGATGGATTTTTTTTTTTTTTATAAATCGCCACCAACCAGGTTCGAACCGGGGTACCCTCGGTCATGGATCCTGTTACATAACCACTGCGCCACCGAGGGGATTTCTCCCTTTAATCTAACTTGTGAAATCTATAATTTATAGTGGAAGGTAAGTGAGAAAGAAATAGAAAATAAGCATAATATTATAAGATCGTATAATTTACTGGATCTTAAGTTCTCATTACGCAGAAAAATCAATACCAAAATTCTTGAATAGCGTTGCAACTGATGATATCAAACTTAGTTATTCAGAAGTAGTAAAATTACGAAAACTTGTAGAGCTAAAAATTCATAAGCATTTTTTAAGGCACACAAAACGATCGTCGCAACATAAAATAAGGAAAAACATACTTGAAAAATGAGGACTTATAAACTTGTATTTCTGAGTCAAGTAAGTCAAATTGAGATATTCTGAAGCGAACGACCATATAACCGTAAATGAAGAAAATTATTGAACATTAAAGAGTTATAAGCTTTTATTCCTGAGACAAGTTACTAACATTGAAATGATCTAAAATTTTGAAAGGCCATTTAGCCGTTAAAGATGGGAATGCCTTAACAGTATTTATATAGTCAAACAGTTTTTATCCTGAGCATATCAGTTGTAGTTGGCATACGTTGATCATGATATCGAACTTCTTTTAAAATAAAACACCTTAAAAGACCATATATCAACTTCTCTATAACGAAAATCAAATAATGCAAAGTAAATCAGAATACAAAACCCAGATTTGCAGATAATTGTACTGCTAATGATGAATTTTAGAAGAAGAATCATCAAAATTTATTTAAATAAATAAGAATTCAGACCCTTAAAATAAAGTTTATTTTTTTGTGGTTAAGTTACTTGCATGATCCTCCCACCTTTCATCAGTATCTTAAATAACTGATATTAAAATTCACTTTGCTTTAAAAAAAAAAATCATTTAGAATCCAATAAAGTCATAAAAATAACTCATTTTCTGTTTTTTTTTTTTTTTTTTTTGTTTTGTACATTTTAAATATTTTTTCTCGAATGGTTCAGATGGCTCGAACGGCTCAGTTCAATTCAATTTTTCTATTATTTAATATTTTTTATTAGTTTTTTCTTTTTCCATTTTCAGAACTTTTAAAATTTTGCATAAATATTATTATGCTCTTTGTTATTACTTTTTCTGTTATGGTTATTGTTGTTGTTGTTTTTGTTGTTATAGTAATAATCTAAAAAAAATTTTTTTTTTAAATTCTTTTTAAATCATAATACGTCATTGTAATTTCCTGTTTTTCATGTTAAAAAATATTAAAAAAAAAATCTTACTAGCATGGTGATTAGAGCCAAAAATGGACCTAATCCTGAATTATTTGAACCTAATGTAATGGTATGTTATTGTCGATGTTGAAAAATTACAAAAACAAAAACCATCACATTTTTTTTTAATATTGCATGCAGTAGTATTTAAAATGATGCATGAGTTGTATTCACAACAGTGGATCAGCAAAATGTCATAATCTTCTTAAAAAAAAAGTAAGTGAAGTGTGTCTGTGTTCGCAATGGAACAATTAAATATTACCATGATATATTCCAAGAAATTTAAATGCGGATACACATACAATCTACAAATTTTTATTTCATTTCGTACACAGAAAAGCAGAATTTTTATTTTAATAAAGTACTTTTCCAAATGATATTATATATGAAATCTGGTAAAAGTTGATATGGAAAAATAAACTGTTATTAAATGGGTAATAATTTAATAAATCAATCCATTCAGTGTATTAAATGTGGAAAAGTATTATTTAATCTATTTTTTACACATTGAGTAAACAACATCCTTAATCCAAATGATCAGAACTAAAGCTTTAGAACAAACTGTCTGACATTTACTAACTTTCTTTGTCTTCCCTTTGTTTGGTATCATTTATAAGTTTTTGTACGGGAATAAACTATATTTTGAAAATCTTAAATAATTCTCTCTAAGAAAATTATAGATAATTCTCTCTAAGAATCTATATAGATTTATTCAGGAGATATTATAGGTAAAAATCTAGTTTCTATTGCAGGAACCGCTATGGACCTTCGTGTATCTCAGTGTTGTGATATCGATAAATGACCATGGGTTTCATCACCACTTAAACTAAATTAACTAACTAAGTTTGCTACAAAATATTTACTTCAAATCAACAATAATGTATCACCAATGATAACAGTAGCAATATTGAAATAACTTTTAAAATTCATATGAAGCTTATCGTGTTTTTTTTTTTATTACATTTGGCTTTTATTTCAAATTTCCAAAATAATGTTATTTTATTAAGTAAAAATTTCAGAAAACTATTACAGTCAGGGCATAATCAATTAAAAAAAAATAAAAATAATAATTTGAAATGTAATGTTTTCGACTGCCTTGTGTATATGACGATAATATCATAATTAGGCGCTTCGCTGTGCATTTTGATAAATTTAATTTTGCTTCGTAACTTGCATACATTTTACATGATTTTTCATCACAGAACTAAACTATATTGATCGCCTGTATACTTACTTAGCACTGTTTATATATCGTGATATTGTAAATAACAGTAAATTTAATATTGATTTTCGAGTAATAGATTCTCGGTTAATAACAAATTTACATTAGAAACAAATCGCAACTGGCTTAGTGGAAAATAGCATTCATTGTTTCATTCTTCCACCACTATTATTTGGCCCTCTTCAAGCTTATATTGAAAACACATTGGAACGAGTAAGAATTAACGGTGTAACAATTTTATAATTCACGATATGCTGATGATACGGTTCACATAGCAAAACCCAAAAGAAGTTTTCAGCATTCTGTTGGATTATGTTATTTTATATTCGGTGGGAATTCTTGTGTTGTATTGTATTCTGAATTCGTTATGGGGCTTGTAAGAATCTTCAAAAGATTCCCCACAAATTCTTACCCACTAAACCACGCCCTTCCTATATTACGATCTAGTCCTACATGACTAATGATCAATTTTTTCTTTGCTTTATTTTATTTTTCAATGTAGACTACATCCAGCATCTAACTTTTCCTTTGGCGTATTCATCCATAACTTCATGAATTTATAATTATGGAAGACTTGTGAAAAACCTCGTTTCGTTGGCAGTCAACATAACGAAATTCTTCAGGCGAGCGGGTCAACCTCCAACCTCCAACCTCCAACCTCCAATTAAAAAAAAAAAAGCATAGTTATAAGCAAGACACTGATATCCAATATTCTGATTGATGAAATAAACCTTAAAAAAGTTGAGATAATAATATATTTGGGATGCCAATTAAATTAATATAATTAGACTTTTCAAAAGAGATTAAAGTTGAAATCGCAATGTCTAGAGCGCGTGTGCATAAAAATAAAAAAATCATTCTCACTGCACCTACGATCTGGATTAGAATCTACGAACCAGAGTTGTAGAATGCTTCATCATATTGAGGGTATTCATTAGACAACATTGTTATATGGGGTTGAGCTTAGATACACTGAGCAAAAAAATATACTTGGTTCAACTATAAAATTTAAGAACAATAATATGGTTGGAAAATATAGTTACATTAACCATATTACTTACATATTACTCGGTTTTATATAAAGCTAAAAAGTTTCTTGTAATGGTTAAATGAAATATAATATGGTTGCAACAACAATAATTTATAGTTCACACAACAATATTATTATATTCACAAACATAATTATGTTTGCAGCAACATTATTTATAATTGAAACAAAAATAGTTATGTTTGGAGTAAATATATTGTAGTTACTTTCTACAAGATGATATTTTGTTCTCAACTGTAATATTATTGTTGTAAATATGATTCACTAATATATTATGTTAAAAATAAATATAGTATGGTTGAATGAAAAATATTTATGTTTAAACAAAACATAATTTTTAGTAGGTTCAATAATAATATTATTCTCAAAAACTTAAATTATGGTTGCAGCAACAATATTTTTTATTGAAACAAAAATAAATATGATTGAAGTAAATATATTATATTTAAAATAAAAGTAATAGTTAAACAGTATAGTTAATTTCTAGAAGTTTATATTTTTCTGTCAATTATAATAAATAAATGTTTAATAAACATTACATTTGGTTAAATTGGTAGTTTCTACATCACACTTTTTAACATAACTTTTAAATTTATCATATTCAGCTGTTGATGACTGTAAAAAATAAAAAATAAGAACATAAGTATATTGTAAAAGTTAATATTACCTGCAAATTAGAAAGTACTTATATTATAGCACCTGACAAGAGATTCTACTAAAAGCCTCTTTTCGTAATATATTGCCATAAAAATAAGAAACTGTTTGATTGAACCGATTATTAAACAACCATAATTTAACTAACCTGTATACTTTCCTTTTCTTAGTTTTCCAATAGTTTGTCTTAATATTATAGTTACTATAATCATAATATGATTACTTCAACCATATGAGATGATTACTTCAGTCATAAGACAACTATAACATGATTGCTTCGATCATAATATGATTAGTATTACTACAAATATTTGTAAAACAACTATAATATTATTTTTTTAACCAAAATATGTTTGTTACAACAATTGAATTATGAGCTTTTTAACCATATTCTGATATCCACAACCTTAATATAATATCGCAACAAAAATATTTTGGTAAACAATATCATTTATAGTTGGCTTACATTTTTTTTAAATATAGTTGTAGCGACCATAATTTATTACAACGTAAGTATATATTTCGATTAACTATAATATTTTTAACACAAATATAATATGTTTCTATTAACCATGGTTATATTCCTCATTAAAATATCAAATGTATGTTTCAACAATATCTAACATAATAAGTTTAATGTATTAATATATAACCATAATATATTTCTCGCAACCATTGGATAAACATATTATTTCTCTTAGTGTAGAAAAGGTCCCTGAAAAATTGAACCTTTAGAATGAAGACTGCTAAAAATAATTTGAATGGAGATAGTAACTATGTTTAATGAAAAAGTATTGTTGCACATATTGAAAACCGTAAGCACTATCGAATTCAGAAAACTTTAATATTTCTGGCAGAAAGTTCGTCAACCATAGAAATATTAAATAATTAAAATTGTTTTCAACAGAAAAATTTAAAGAAAATGAAATCCTGGAAGAAGAATAATGTTGTTGATAAAGTGAAAATCTGCATATGTAATGATCTGTAAAAGATGCAAAATCTGCACGTATAATATCAGCAAATCATACAGCACGCGAAGAAGAAGAAGACTATTAGTTTACCTATATTCCTTATTGTCATGGACCATGGAACAAACTTCTTCATCGTCGTGATACTTGTTTTTTTTTGTTGGAATAAATTAAGAATCCACCTTTAAAATACTAAGCACTAAGAATTTTGTTTTATTACAATTATTGCAATTGATTTTGAATTATTTGTCGTACAAAATCAATTTTTGACTTAACGTTCATATAAAAAATATACATTTGGTCTGCGAATTAAGTTTAGCAACAACTATGCGCATATTCTAAGATGCAAAGATGAATATGTTTCTATTTTATTATTAAATCTCATCCCTGCTAAAATGATTATCGCATAAAGATTAACTATTTTAGAATATTTTAGATAAACAGGTATATATATATATATATATATAGTTATTTTAAAATTAATTGAAATTCAATTCTATTTTAACTTCATTCTGAGTGACTTATGTAGGAGTACAAGTTTTCAATGTCGATACACCACCATAAATATAAATACGAAGAGAAAGAAAAAAAAACTATAAACATGATAGTAAATATTAAATAAAAAGAAAATCATTGTACTATATTGAAATGAAATTAATATTATTTTTGGTGAATAGACCAAAAACAATTGACAGCTATCATAAATATAATTTAACCTCAATTCAAATTTATGCCAATTATTAGATATGAAAAACAAACAAAATCTAAGTATGTATTAATAACATTTTAATGTAGCAAATAACATTGATATCAACTAAATAATTTAGAAATTTTAAATTTGAATTTTATGACATGATAGTATATTTTTTTTCTTTTTGTTTTTTTTTCTGAATATGTCAAAGTTCATGTACATGTTCGTACATTAAAATGTTTATAAGAAAAACAAAAAAAACAATGAGTACATACTTTTCAAATTTCAAATTTTCAAATGATTACATTACCAATAAACGTCAATTTATTTTGGTACTATTTACTATTAATGTATTTTATTCACATACTTTCATACATTTTAGATAAGTTGAAGGTGAAGGTGGAAGAGAATTTTATTGAGATGAATTTTTATTATACATCAGTTTAAATCGTTAAAAAAAATTTAAAATTCTTTAACAACTTTTAAATGAGAATTACCTACATATTCTAATCATTTTAACCATAAATACTATAATAGTAAGAAAATAATAAATTTTTATGAGATAATTGCATTTAAAAAAAAAACATATAAAATAGCATTTAACAATTTCAATACGAATTTGATGTGAATCACGAGAAATTTCGTTTATTTTTTTTTTTTTTGTTTTTAGTTAAAGTTATTACAAAAGAAATAGTAAATCAATTTTTAAGTTAAGCCAATATACAGTGTTGCCTAGTGGAAGGGTTTTCTATTTAGATTTAGCAATAGTCTACATAAATTTTTAACACCTAGAGAAAATAAATTTTATGAAATCAAATTGGTGTTGCTAAGTTAAAAATATTTTAATCTAGCATTTAGCAATTTTTTGAATTACCACAAAGTAATCTATTAGAGAAATAAGAAATTTCGAGAGATAATTTAGCAACTTTTCTTTTAAAATTTGTATTTTCAACATATTTTAATGATTTGATTTTCGCACATTATTGCAATCTTACTATCAAATTATTATTTTTTAATAATTTGGCTTTAATTGGCATACATTTTGTTTTTTACATCTGGCAATGTAATACTTGTCAATTGTAAAATGCCATAGAGGCAAGAATGAGAAACATATTATAGATCTAAATAAATACCGGAAACAAATAGATATAGAAGTAAAAACATAAAAGTATTTGCAATTAATGGCGAAAAAAGAGAAATTACAGAAAAAAAATTTTATTACATACAATTTTAAGAAATGTTTATGAACAATTATTATTATCAAAAACAAAATGTACCGTTAAAAATATACAGTTAATTATAATGAAATACCATTATTAAAATTCAAATATTTGTTTAAGTATTTTATTTAATTGCACCAAAGGCAAAATGGAATAAAACATATTCCTATTTAATTTTTATTTTTAGTTTACTATACATAATATAAGCAAATTCGTTAATTATATGCATTAATTTTATATACATATAATATAATATAATTTTTTTGATTTTTATTTTTTTATTCCCTTTTGTTTCTTGACTTTAGGGTAAGTATTATAAAATCTGACAAAAATATAGATTGATATACAAATTTGAAGGTTGACATATAACGGTTCTTCTTCATTATACAAATTCATATAGAAAGAGCATACTAAAATTAAAAAAAGGTTGACTTCAAGATTGTATACATGCCGCAGTACTACAAAGTCAAATTTACAAAAAATTATATTTCATGTAGTACAATTCAACGACTTATTTGACAGACATTTTTAAAAAATTTTTTTGCTTCATCGCAAATCGAACCCGGGATCTTTCGGTTGTACTGAGAGACCGGTAATATAATGTTTTGGGATTATATCTACATGGTATTACTGCGTAGTCAACTGTAGTTATATCGGAGTCGTATATGCAATTTTGAGCTTCAGTCTAAATATTATAAGCTTATGGTTGATGTTTAGCATCACTAATAATTGAGATAAAATAAATCAATAGCATTTTCTTTCAGTACCCAGTTTTTTAAAGCTGGTACTATAATAATATTATATTACAATAAAATTGTTCTATGTGTTGATATAGTTTAGAACTATGTTCCTATTTTTAATTATAATTATTATTTCATATGATTATTCTGCAAAATTATGTTAACAATAACAACTTAGCTTTTATTTTAAGTTTTATTATTATTTTATACTGCAATCTTGTATCAATTATCATAACAATTTGTATTTGTCATTCTCTCTATAGCCAAATCGATGGTATAGCACTGCAAAAAATTTCTCGATCACTCTAAACACATTGTCTCTAAAATAAACGTCAAATTAAATGTCAAAATATTATTCTTCTTTGTGGATACCTATTTTGTGGATAAATTTTTAAAATATTTGAATTGCATATATTTCTTAAATATTTTTGTGAAAGTAAGATTTAATATAGACAATTTATGTAAGTATTTTTTTTAAGAAAAATGTTCTTCGTGCTTTAGGCTAAAAGCATCGTTTTTTCATGAGTAAATTTCCTATTAAAATTAAAAAAAAAAAACAGTCTTAAATTTATTTTTGACACACGAAGTGAAATTTATACTAATTTTTCTTTAATAATTAAAATTTTTCTACCTCGATCTTTTTTATTAATTGCTTTATTAATAAAAAAAACTCAACATAACTGTACCAAATTATACTGTATCAAAAATTTTTTGTATACATAATTTAACAACCCGTGTCGTGTAAATGAGTTGCGGATACTCTGTCAAATTAATTGATCATGAGACAATGTAAATCAATTTTTTTTTTGACATTTAAGATCATACGTCAACGTTTTGGCGACATTGTCGATACATTTACAATGTCACAGAAACTACAATACTGTATTTAATCTTTGAAAAGCAAAACATATTCTATGTAAGTTAATACACTAGAATAAAACAAAAAAGTTTCGTAAGTGGCTCAAAAATCTAACGAAGTGGCCTCAATGTGGAATCAGAAAAAGCTCTCTTCATGCATTAATGACATTAATTATGAAAAATTCCTAAATTTTCAAGAAAAAAGGATGACAATTTACCATAACATTGATCTCTCCCTCCAAGCCTTACCAAAAAACGTCGATGAAACCAAACATCATAAAAGACTACAAGTAACAATGCAATAATTTATCAACCTCTTCACAAGTCTCTTTTGAAATATTATTGAAAGCTCGCACCACAAGACTATTGAAAGTGATGACAGATTACTATAACTAAGCTTTGTTAACAAATAGGATTTGGATTTAAATTCGAAGTGAATTTTATGAATTCAGCCTTCAAATTCAAAATTTAACTGAGAAAAATGTTATATTTTACATTACTGATAAGTGTCAGTATCAACGTCTCTATGATTAAATAAAATAACTACAAATTCAATTCCAAATCCAAAAAAAATATGGATGGTTGTTGGAGGTTGTTGTTTTTGTATTTACATGTTATTATTCTAAATCTAATTTTAAACTCAAATTGTATTTGTAAAATAGAGCACAACAGTTATGTATTTATTTTTTGTTTTGTATTGCTAAAATAATGAGATATGTTTAGTAGTCCCTTGTGCAGAATTTTGACTAGGTTTTTTTTTTTTTTTTTTTTCTTTATTAATTCAAAATACGAATAAAATATTACAAATAATTTGAAAAAAATATTGCATAAAAAAAAAATAAATACATTCAGTATGATCTTAGCCTAAGCTGTGTGATCTTCAAAATATGAATGAAAATTACAAATATAAAAATTGAAAAATTAAAAATACGCTTCTTTACTAGTACTAAAATTATATAAGTTGAAAGTTAAGAATACGAACAACAAAAAGTAAAAACAAAAAAAAAGAAAAAAAATAAAATGAAATAAAATAAAATATTAAACCAAAAACTTACATCTAGAAATTCTAATTTACATAAAACTAAAAGTCTTCCCTCAATAATAAATGAAGAAAGAAGACAAAAACAAAAAAGAAAAAAAAAAAACAAAGGTTTGACTGGGTTAATAAGTTTTTTTCTGCAAAAATATGTTAATATCTTCGATACATCATTATCTGTAATAAAATTAAATTAAAAATTAGATTTAATTTAAAATATAAAAACACAACATAATTTATTCAACTGAATAAAATAGTGTTAGTATCCTTTAGAGAGCACATTTGAATTCTAATAAAACAAGAGTAATAAAAAATTTTCTTTGAAAATTTCTTAGCCCCCCGCAGCTAAAACAAGACATCAAAAATTTGCATAAATTTTAAAAATTGAATGTTTGTTTTTTTTTTTTATTTTTTAATGTTAATTTGTTTAGGTAGTGTCCTGGTGTTTTTTATTTGTTTCCATTATTATTTATTAATACTAGATAATATTGCACAACTCAAATGAAATTAAAAAAAATGTATCAAATAAAAAGAAAAATTAAAAAATGTTTTTTAAAAAATTTTATGGTGATTTTTTAACAATTCTGACAATTTTTAGTGTTTTTATTATTTTGATGCATACATAAATTTAATGCCGCTCCAATGGTCAATCAATTTTCATTAGTTTGTTTTATTGATTACATAGGCATATGTGTATTTAAAATTAAAGAAAGTAAATTAATATGGTATTTTATTCAATTATGTTCAATGGTTCAAAAATTGTTTAATATGTATCTGTTGTAATATGAGTACAAATAATCGGAGTATGGTATTATTATGTTTAAACTGTAAATTAAAAAAGGTATAATAAAAATATTTAAACTATTTCACAACCAATTTTTATTATTATTCTTTTAATTGATAGATATTTAAAAGGAAACGTAGCGAAATTAAATATCTTTTAAAAGTTTTTTAATTTTCAATTATTAGAAAATTCAATTTAAAATTTCACACTATATATAATTTATTTTAATAAACAACAATGTTAATTTATCAAATTGTCGCAAGTCATAATTTCAATTCAATCTTTTTTTTTTTCATAGAAATTATTACGTATCCGGTTGTTGTCTAAGTTAGTCATTAAAAAAATAAATTTAGTGCCAAGAATAAATTCAACTAATGAAAAACAATTCAAAATCAAATTTCGAGGAGCTGATTAATACTAGTCTAAATTAATTTGTAACCGAAAGCTGAAATTAAGGGAAACAAAAACATATTGTAATGTTGTATTGACGGAAACAGATGAATTCACAATATCCAAAAAACTGATATTTCCAGGTTTATATAAATTTCATTATATGGTTATGATATGTTACACAACACTTAATATCATTAAATGAACTTTAAAATGTATATCTTCCGAGTAATATGCATTGATGAAATTTTATTTTAAATAAATAAATATTTATTATTAAATAAATAAATAAATAATTCTTTCTCATATTATTGTAGTAAAGCTTACTCGAATTAGAACTATACGAAATACAAAAATTCTTTATCGTTAAAAACCTCTAAAAATAATACACTACCATCTTATGTAATTTTCACAAAAAATTCCAGTTGGAACACTTGGAAGTTTCTTAACTAAAAAAATATCATATTAACTCGCCTTTAACATTTAACTTTTAGTTTTTAAGTTAAAAATATTATCAATTTGACCTAGAACTAGAATTTTTTTTTATTGGCTACAAACAATCCCTCGATAGCATCAAAAGAAATAAATTAGAGTGAATATTGATTAATCCAAATAACCTATGGTAACTATATACTGGCAAAAATTATTTAATTTTTCAGCAAAATTTTTTTTTAAATAACAGTATTTTTTTAAATAATGATTATATATTATATAATCTAATAATGTCTGTAAAACTTTCCACCTCGGTGAAGAGAAGCAAAATGTAGAAACAGGAGCCCGGAAATTTAAATTTAAAGCTTTGAAAGCTAAAACAAGAACGATTAAGAAATAAAAAAATTTGAAAGCTCTAATTATTGTTCCCATCTTTCAAATAAATCATTTATAGAAAAACATATCCAAGTTCTAAACCCATATAGGAAAATTATGTACTTAATACAAGAATCAAATAGTAAAACATTATAAAATCAATTAAATATGAAGTTTTTTATAATTTGAAGTGTTTTATAAATATTTTACATTGGTTTGTGTCTTTGACCTTATAATGTTTCTAATTAAACAATGCACGACATTCTAAAGTCCAAATGAATTTCTGTTTTTGTAAATCTCCCTTTGCCAACCAAATTCACTAGATTCTCTAAAAAACTTTCTTATAGGAAAAACACTACAAGCAAGCTCTGTACGAACTACCTAGCTCTTTTTGAGATATGTTTGTATAAATAAATAAATAAATATTATTGCGTATATATCAAGGGCAATGTTGAATATTTCTTCAATTAGTGCTGAAATTAAAGTAACTACCATCTTCTTCATCCCTATACGATGCATTCGTTGTACGCAATAGAAAATTTTAAAGTTAGATAAAGTATTATACAGCGATGCCTCCACCGAAGTAACACCAAGGAGATTAGAGAACAAATTACCGTATACATAACAAAAATATTATCCTTATAAATTGAACGATATGGCAAAAAAATGAATTGTTTTAGGGAAATAGAAAACTTTTTATAAGTAGAATATTCAAATGAAGAGAAAAGAATTTTGAAGATATTTTTTTAGATCTAGACAAGCGAATGTTACACCGGAAATAGCTAGTAATGATAAATACCTATGAAAGATTAGTCGTAGAATAAGTTATAGTCTTGTTGTGTTGTAAAGGATTGACATTTTTTTTTTTTTTTTTTTTACGATCTTGACAGTAACTTAGGTGAATCACCTTTTTGCTCAATTAAGTACGGTACTGAAATTTTACACTATAATATCTACAATAATTCGAGTATTTTATTTTTAACAAATTACTGGCTTATCTACTCATTAAATGTGGAAAACTACTACTATTGTCAGGAACTAAGCCTTCTTAAATAGAATAGTTTCATTTTATTTAATTAGTTGATATCTCAATTATCTTTTTGTCATTTATTATATCCCAATGACAAAGGGTACTAGACCAGCTCGAAAAACCAATGAAGCATTTTTTTTTTTTGCTTCATCGGGAATCAAACCCGGGACCTTTCGGTTGAAAAGCATGCGCTCTACCTATTGGGCCACCCAGCGTATAATCTAATACCACTTACATCTTAGTGCTGTGACAGCAATGAATAACTTACACTGTCGGTGTTACTTCCTTTAAAATGAACTAACTAATAAATACTCCATAAAATCAACATTATTATAGAAGTGCATATTGTTAGTAAAATTTTATATGGAATACTTAGAAAGGTATAAAAAACGTTAAAGTTTTACCAGCATTTACAATACCTACATATATTGTAATTCTGTGGAGTTTTACAATATTTGCATTAATTTTTTTTCTTAATTCTTTTATAGCTTTCTATGTAAACTTGTCATTTAAATTTTAACGGTTCTAGTGTACCCTGTGATATCCACAGGGGACAATTTAAAATTTCCTGGTTCTGTTTGATATTTACTATGTTTTTATGTTCTTCATTTTATTGCATTTTTGGTTTGCTTGTTTTTGGTTTTTTTTTTTTTGTTATTTTGAATTTAGTATGCCTAAGTCTATGTACCTCAGTTAAGATGGATGGATTGGGTTTTGGATTCTTCAAAAAAATTCAATTAGTTTTGATCTAGTTTCTTTTAGTTATATTTTACAACTATAAAATTTCTCTCGTGTTTTATTGTGTGGTAAATTTTTTTTATTTTTATTTTTATTTTTTTCATTTTAAATTTTTTTTACAATATAAAATTCTGTAATTTTATGCAATTCTTTGTATGTAAAAATATTGAAATACGTTTTTATGATACCAAAATAATTGTTAAATTTCTACAAAAATAATGAAACCGAGAAATTAAATTTATGAAAAACATATTTGGTTTATTATTGTTGAATTATGGAAGTTCACGAATTTTAAATGACTGTTTTCTTAATGAAAATTCAAGGAAGTTCTTGGTAAAGTTAAGAAAAAAAACATAGTTTTTAAATTATATAATTATAAGATTAGAATTTTAAGAGAGCTTATGAGATCAAATTTATAAAGATAACCAAATATAAGAATCAAAAATTTTTAAATTATTAAAACATAATGCTATATGGCTATATATGTTCTGAGTATTTTAATTTATTTATTCAATTTCAATCAGGTCATCAAAGGTCGAAAGATATTTTCATAATGTTTTCATTATTGTTTTCGATGTTGCTGTTTTTTTAATTGATTATCATTTATATTCTTTTCCTTTTACCCTTCTCCTTTCCTAACTTTCCTTTCCTCCGCAATGGGTACAAAAGGCGTTCTGGCTATGAATAAAAAAAGAAATTTATCTCCATAGTAAACGAAGCTTCTTAACTCAGGATTAAAGTAAAAACTTATGAAAATTTGATATACTGACAGCTTACGAATAACTGTATTTATAAGGAGCTACTCAATGTAGTACAAAATATTAAGATGTGATTATAATCAAAATTGAAACTAATAATCGTGGCGAATTTACAGCTTTATAAAATTAAAAATCATTCTGAACACAGTCTAAATAAGTATAGAAAAGCTTGAAATCTCTTAAACCGTTGATGTAATGTTCATCTTGAAAGAACAATTGAATAATTATCGATATTTAAGAACAAATCGTATGTCTATAGTATGTAGTTCAACACTGGGAATAAATGTGCGTTGTGATGAATTTATGTTATTCCCTTTTCTGCGAGCAAAATAGTTGAGGGGTATTACAATACGAATTTGAGTTCGAGTACTATAATTTAATAATTTTTCTATTTATTTACATGCTTGTTTATTTATGTTATACTAAAATATTAACAAAAAAGTTTATGGAAAGTTAAAATAATATAACTCTGAGGTTTTGAAATTTTTATTCCCAACTCCGACGGTGAGTTATTCAGCTCTGGAATCATTTTTATTAAACAATATACTTACATATAATTTTATATTTTATACTGGACCTTAATATCACTGAATTAAAAAAAAATTCAATTATGATATATATTCCTCTTACTTACTTCTTAATGCATACAAACTTTGAAGATCCTGACCCTAATGCAACATACTATCCATCTAACAAAGAACTAAAATCTCTCGATGACGCGTTCCTATCCTTTAAAATTTTCAATGTTTTGTTACTAAAAGAGAAATAATAGTTTTTAATATATTAAAAAAAAATATTATCGATTCGATTTAATTCAAAATATTTTTTGTCATTAATAAAATCGATTTAATCGTGACTTAAACTTCAAAATAGTAAAATATAAACCACAAAAAATAACGCAATATTTTTTCCCAAATTGAAGTTTTAGTTTCGTCAAAAAACTAAATAAATTTAACAAAAACAGAAGGAAAAAAAAAATAAATACAAAACACAGAGTCGGAAATGTTGCAGTTGATTAAGGAATGTTAGAGTTAATATTTCCAGACTATATTGGTATCTTCAAATATTTTTTTTCCGGTTTTAAGTTTTGAAACATTAATTTAAACATTAAATCTTGATTGATACTGAAAATCATAAAAATGTGGATACAACTCGTAATTTAGTATTTCAAATTGTCACATATTTTGTGAAAAAGTCAATGTCAAGAAATTTATTTATTTATTTTATATTTATTTTTATTTTCTTTTTCTCAAATTGACGTATAGCCTCCATCTTCATCTCCAATGATTTCAAAAAACTAAAGTATAGAATCAAAAAACTAAAAATGAATGAATTTCGGGTCCTCCCAGGACTGTAACATATCCCATATGCTTTATTATGATCTTTGTAATGGTTAATTTAATCCATTTAAACTATAACTAGTCAATAATTGATTTCTGCTGCAATTGAAAACAAAAAACAATTTATGTTGTGTTACATTATGAATATATATATAATTTTCAATTTAAATATCCCAGCCAGTGAAAGATTGCAAATTTTCATCCAATTTCCAAAAAAAAAGTGGTAAAAGCGACCCATCCAATTACTGACCAATTGCCAATATTCCGATTCTTTCCAAAATAAAGGAAATCATAAAAAAAAAGGTATTGAGATGCCTAAGTAGTTCGCGTATTTTAAATGATCGTCAATACAGTTTTAGAAGCCAACGGTCTTCGGTCGATGATCTTTTATCTTCTCTCTGTGTTAAGTTTAACACCAGCGTTCATTGTACTGGGGAATCTGAGGTTGTAGCTCTCGATATCTCAACCTCCTTCAATCGAGTTTGAATTCTGCTCTTCTTAGACTAATGGTTATGGCAGCTTCTTCCGTACATGGATTTAGGACTTTTTCTCAAATCATAGTATACGTAGTTTTGGTCTTCTGAGCAAATGTCAGGCTATTGGCTTGGGCACCCTCTTCCGCATATAGATGGAGGAATTCTTCTCGAATCGTAGTGTACGTGTGTTATTGACAGTTTTATGTCCGTCAACTACGAAATAAAAGTTAGCGTTCCACAAGGATCTGCCTACTCATTTCTTTATTTTCACCAACGACTCTCTTTCATCAACCCTCAATCCAATCCTTGAATAAGCATATTTTTGATATAGCTATAAGAATGCTGTCAAGTTCTTGGATTTTCTTTCTCAATGTAAGACGTACTTTTCTCCAAGAGATCTGTCCAATATTTATAAAGCTTATATTCAACCTAAGATAGAGTACAATTCTCACATATAGGCTAGCGCACTCCAAGCTTCCCTAGATTACCTTGACAAAATCCAAAATGGCGCCCTACGTATAATTGGCGGCTCCATCGCCCAGATAACTCTTACTCCTCTTAACACTCATCGAAACGTTAGAGCTCTCTCTTTTATAGATATTTTGTTGGTAATGACACTTGTTCTATTGAAATAAAATCAATAATACCTCCCTTCAAAAAATTTCAACGCAACACTAGGGAGTCTTCAAGTGCCCATTTCTACACTGTGGAAATATATAGGTTGTCCAAAACTGGTTTCGAATGTGGAAGATGCTTCCTTCTCACGTCTTCCCCTCCGATAGCAATATGCCATTTTACAATTTGCAACTTTTTTCAAAAATAACCTTTTCAGGTTCGTCTCCAACTTACCCACCCACTTACCCACCAGTTCTCCTCTATCATCCTATTTCCCTCCTAATACTTTTTCTCCTTACCCACACCTACAATCATTTTGAATAAAGCAATCCTTTCCTTTCCAATCTAATCCAATCATTTTCTCTCCTAGGCTACCTAAGTGCAAAAAAAGAACTGTAAAAATTAATCTAATTCTCGTTGTACTGCCTTACAGTACATTCTATCTTAAATTTTTCATAAGTAATTTTAATTTTTTGATTCTAAAATTAAGAGAGTATTACTCGAAAGACTTCGATAACCGCACAATAACATTATATTAGCTATTAACATAATTAATAATATTATTTCATTTTTGGAAGTTGAGTTAATATTTTCGTAATTGATGGTAGCAGTACAGTACGAATATTATTTGTTTTTCTTCATAAACTCTACAATTTGAATTAGTGAAAATTTAATACTTCTAATAAAACTACTTATTTGTGATAATACCTTTTGTGATAATCCCTCAAAAATATATCTACATATAATAAAAACGGATTTTAAAAAAAATAATGTTTAAATTGTTTAAAAAAATATTTTGTTTATTAACCAATGAATTTTCTTCACTGAATACCTCTCTGACCTTTAACAAAAAAAAATGAACAAAAATACATATTTTCATATTTATCGATTTGATTATTGGGTGAGAATCGATTTATTTAACCTTCAGGTTAAGTCAAGTAAATACATAAAATTCAAAAGGGAAGAAAAAAGAACTTAACACTTTTATAAATTTAGAAATTAAAAATCAAAAAATTAAAATAAAAATTTAAAATAAAAATAACAACAAAATGAAATTTAAATTAAATAATAACCTGTTGGCAATAATTGTTAGGATCAAAATACAAACGAATAATACCAAAAAATAATCATACAAGAATATGAAAAAATGTTTACAGTTTTAGTTAATTTGTGATTATTTTTACAGTTCAGGATTTCAAAATTACCTGGAAGCAAAATTTAACTTCGCAGTCGACTTTTGTATTCAATTCAAATTAAATTTTGTAAATTTATTAAATAAGTTATGCTTCGTTTGTAAAATTGGTTCGAATTATGATGGCATCGTTTATTTTTATTATAGACATCAATCTTGAGATTTCAGATTACTATATATCGGTTAAACAAAGTATATTTACGTATATAATTAAATTTTACGCATCCAATTTAATGATTGCTAGAACAGACCTTAATTTTATAGTATTAAAATTGGGGGTTACATGAAATTATTTAGCTTTATAACAGATTAAAATAGAACTTAGGATATAAAATTAATCGAAATCTGGAACGAAAACATTTTTATTTTTCTTTGTGTTCTACAAACATCGTCAAACCGATTTTACAGTTTTAACGATTTACGTAGAGTATTTTCTACATTAGAGTAGAGAGCATAATAAAATTTGATATATGGTACAATGAACGCACTTCATTGATCTAGTAGAATACTAAATTTTATTTTCATTTTGTCATATAGTTAACACTACAGAAATTTATTATTGCGTCCATGGCCTTGGTCCATGGACACTCCTAACCATATCTGAAGTACTTCATGCTTTATTCAAACTTATATTTCTCCTTTTTTTTCTTCCATTTAGTATTTACAATCTGAATAGTTTACAATTCAATAACTTTATAATTATTACTAGCTTGAAGAGGACTAGTTCCTAATCCTATCATAACACTTCACTATTTATTATATATTATTTATTATTTATTATATTATTTATAATTATTTTATATTATTATTTATTATGCATTAGATTATACATTTTAATTTTTTTGGGCCTGGGTCCCTCATAAGATTGTTTGCCAGTATATTTGGATGTATTTCCAATTTACTTTTGTGCTTTCAGCAGTATTTTGATATTTGATCATTTAATGAAAGAACCTGCATATCGTTGTAGATTAAACTATTTGGCACGAGCCACCGACCACCATTCTAAGGGCTTTCTTCTGAAATCTTTGAATTAAATCAATGTTGGTTTTAGCTGCAACACCCTAGAGTTGAATTCCGTACGACCATATAGGTTTAAGAATAGCTTTGTACAGCAGCATCTTGTTTTCCAAAGACAATTCTGATCCTTTATCAATTAACAAATATAGGCTTCTCATTTTTTTGCCCAATTGTACGCGCTTACAAATTATGAGCTTTTTCCATGTTATACGCCTATCAAGATGAATCAAGAAAATATCTGACATAATACTCCTGAGGTATATCGTTTAAAGTTATTTGGCGGGGGCAGTTACTTTTCCTCAGTGTAAATATCACATTGATTGACTTGTTTTCATTGACTTTTATTTTCCAATTGTTCAGCTTGTATTTGACTGAGATTCCGTTGAAGAAGATTTGAGTCTCGTATTGAATCAATGTCTGAAGCCATAATTGCTAAATCAGCAGCAAAAGCTGTTACTTTCACATCTGGTGTCGTTGGGTTATCTTCCGTATAGATGATGTAGAGTGTGGGTCCAAGAACGCTTTCTTGGGGCACGCCAGATTGAACGTCGAAAAGTTTTGTGTGAAAATATTTCCCCTGATATAATAAATCTCTAATAAAAAATTTAGCCTCATATACTTTTTGTTTTTAATTCACAATCTAATGGCTTTGCAAGCTTATTGTGTGTGCCTAGGTTATACGATTAACAATAATAAACCTAAAAATCATATTTAAAAATTATTTTTCAGTTACATAGATACACAGTAATATAACAATTGACATACACAGTGAATATAACAATTGTATTAAACATTATATTGTATTATAATTTATTACTTACTACTTATCAAATTGAATAATTGTTCTAATTAGAAATGATGAAAAGATCAAGGTGAAATATTTTTTTCGAATTTATACAAAAATAAAATTTCAAAAATTTTAAAACAAAATTCTCATAATACCCCTTTTATACTTTAAAACTATTCAAGTTATTAAGAATTCCATTGAAATTGTTTTTCATTCGGACCCACACACAATTAACAACAAAAGAATTCACAAATCAAATTCTCATCAACAATTTCTATAATGTTCATATGAATGTAAAATGTATGTAACCATATATTAAAATACGTTAAAAAAGAAAAAAAAAGCAGAAAAATTCTATCTTTAGAATCTAGGTATATGACTAGAATAAATAATTAATGAGTGATTCCAAAACAAATTAATGTTTAGAAATGCCCATGTTATTTATCCAAGTTTATTTATATCTTCCAATACTCATAGAGACCACAATATTGAGACATTTTTCTAGGGGTTTTTTTTTTTAATTGTAAAATACAAAACCTATTGAAAATTCCACAGTTATTGATCGTATATTCAGGAATTTCGTACACACACATTTATACAGTCACAATCAAGAGTTTTTATATATGTATAGTTTTTCAATTCTTTAATTTAAATGTATTTCAATCTCTTCTCCAAGGTAAAATATAATTTCTTATTTAATATTGATTATTTAAAACCATTAAATGTAAAACATTGAGTATCCACAACAAAAGCAAAAGGGGTGACTATTTCGAAAAAAACCCATTAGATGTAAAATATCCATTAACAATTAAAGTATCGACCAAGAGGGCTAAATTTTAAGCATCTGGGGTTAAATGTTATTAGTTCTCGCAACACGTAAACAGAAATGAGAACCCAAGCGATTTCAGATTATTTCCGATACGTTATATATATGAAGAAACAAATACAGAAAGAATAATAGAAAGCAAAACTATATTCAGCCCATACTGACTAGATACGCAAACAAAACAAAACAAAAATTTCGAACCCTAAGGCAAATATGTGGATACACGTTAGGAGATAAAAAAAAATTTAGCAACGAAATCAAGGGCAAGATATTATCAAAGATATTTTCCGTTGAAATCGAAATAGACGAAGAAAACGGAGAGATGAAGTAAATAGAATGGCAGAAATTCGACTGGCGAAGTTAATAATAAATGGTTAAATCAATATCAAATGCCTACCAGCAAAACCTCTGAATACATGTTATGAATGTTGGACATTGTCATCACAAAATTGAGGATAAAATATGTTGAAAAAAACAGGCATTAAATGCCTTAATAATTAAAAAGGAGTATGTTGAAAAAAATTTCAGTGTAATGAAAAAACAGAAGACCAGATTAAAATTGATCTAAAAGCCATTGTTGTTTACATTTAAATTTCATTTATAGAAAAGATTTATACTCTGAAATCTGATCTCATAAAAAAAACACGAATTGAGTTCATATTACTCAACTGTAGATCACTATAAGATATAGAATAAATTATGAAAATTAATTTATTTTTGAAGCGTTTCGAAGAACAACCTTATACCATAAGTTGAATTTCGGGAATTAGAAGAATTATTTACTTATAATCTGATTAAATTCAAGAGGAACATGAACCCTTCTGATCCAAATATTGATGATAAAAAAAAAAACTAACTGTTTTCAAGGTAAATTCTTATAACAGTTCATAATGATGATGTATACAATAAGTATTAAGAACTGGACAATAGACTTTGTATTATCAAGTACCACTCGATTCTCACCAACATAAAAAAATAGTTTAAGAAGGATGTATCACAGGATAACTTCCTCTATTTTCTATATACTGCTATTCTATCACAACTTTTTTATATAATTGGTATTTATACCGGGTATTCCAGAGCATGCGTATCAGATTTTAAAGAGAGGAAGCAGCCGTTATTTTAAAATTTAAAAAAATAAATTTTTATCTAAATCGAGGGTGCTCTATCCGATTGGTGGTAAAAGATTTTTTAAGCTCAAAAATCGCCAAAATTGGCCGAAACCGAGATTTTCAAATGGGAAGGGATACTTTTTTATGCAAATTCGGATTCTACAACAAAAAATACGAAACTTATATTAAATGATTTTATTTTTTCTGTTTTCTCGTTATTTTGGTAAACCAAAATTAATAATAAACAATTTTATAAATAAATTTGTTTTGCATATTTTTTTATCTCAGTTTTGGGTACCTACAAAGTTTATACTAAAAAAAAAAAACAAACAAAAAAAAAATTGAAAAAAAATTCAAAAAATTTTTTAACGTAGAAAAAGTACCGCTTCACATTTGGAAATCTCGATTTCGGCCAATTTCTGGTCTTAAAAAACCAATTTTGAGTCTTTCCCGGAAGTTGAAAATGTCACCAATCGATAGAGTACCCTCGATCGATTTACTTAATCAATTTTTTTAAATTTTGAAATAACGGCTCCTTCCCCTTTTGAAAAGCTGGTACGCATGCTCTGGAACACCCGGTATAATTGAAGATTAGAGTTTTAAATACCACCTAACTATTTGAAAACAATGAATTTATAGAGTTTTATAAGTGCTCCAACCAAGAGAATTTTCGAATCCAGACCCGAAGATACAAGACGTCGGAGAACCAAAACTTCATTGGAGAGAAGAAGTTTACGGCGGATTAAAAACAATTTCGCATCTTCAATTGAAAAAAATCCGCCCGTGACCGACAACGATGGAGTTAATAAATAGTCTGTTGGCCACCTAAAAGTTTTATGATGACCCATCAATCTCCTGAGTTTTAGTATGTTTACATTTCATTCATCCTTGACGATCCAAAATAATGCAAATTACATTTTATAATTATTATTTTAAATTTATTAAAAAAAGTAATAATTTAAGAATGTGAAAGATATTCAAAAACTTTTGATTCAGACTGGATGTACATTCTATAAATAGTTTCACAGATATAACAATTTGATGATGTAGATACCTTATTTAATATATGTTAATATACATTAAAAACAATATGAAAAAAAACAACAAAAAAAAACAATCCTCATCAGACACAAGGGAATTTAAAAATATCCAGAATTTCAGCATAAGCTGGAACTCATTTAAGTCAAACCGAAGAATATAAAAATTCTTACACTATTATGATCTCTTCTCTCTGTTTCACCTCAGATCAAAAAATCATCAAAAACAAAAAGAAAAAAAAAACCCTTTTAAAAGTCATCAACAATAACAGCACGAAAAACAGTAACAAAATAAAAATTAAAATAACAATTGCAACAACATTACATCACATCATAAAGGAATAATGTTACAGCCGCAGGAATCAAAATACAAAAACAAAAAAATCAGTTTTTTTTTAATTTTTTTCTTTTTTGTTTTTAAATTACTTACGATGATAAATTTGCACTTTTTGTTCATTCATTTCCCGAAATTCTATTCAATAAACAATATATGCATATATATATATACATATGTGTACTTTTTAGAGAGATCAATCAACAAAAATATTCATCATAGTGAGATCAGGTTAATACAAAATATCTAGGGATAGAAAGAAAATAATCAATAGAGACTCTCTAGAGTCCATTAGGAAACAACGAGAGTATGTTGCAGAATATTTTTTTTTATTTTTGTTTTTTTTTTATTTTTCTAAAAAAAAATATATTTTTTTTTGTTTTTAAACGATTTATTAAAGTAAGGATAGAACTGCCCTTTATGATATTAAGATGCCGACAATTTGATTTTAATTTTTTTTTTAATATTGTTTGGAAAAATCTCAGCAAGAAACCGAATTTTTTTTTTTTTTATTTTAATCTTCAAATAATAAAAGAAAAACTGCCAAAGAAAAACTTTTACTAGTTGATGAAGTGATAGGTTTTTTTTTTAGATCAATGAAATTAGAAATTAATTATTTTATATTGTTTGAAGTCAAAAAAAAAAACTAAAAAAACATTTGTTATTCTAAAATCAAATCATTTTTTTGCATTAGTATTAAATCTGCGGGGATGGTGTAAAGTCTAAAACTGAAATTTAACTAACCCAATAAATAGCTATAGTAATAGAAATTTTAAATAAATTTTGACAGGTAGACTAAATTGGAAACTTGAACGGTTAAATTTGAATACTGACTAAATCGAAAACGGTTTTATTCGGAATCGATTAAATTAAGAACAATTTAAATTTGAATTATCTGTAACCCAGTAAACCTGTAACTTTGATTTGGTATACAGATGGATTTAGGTGAAAGAATTAAGTAATTGTAAACTATCTGAAGAAAATAGTATAAATAAATGGATTTTACATAAAAATAAATACATATTTATCCGAGCTTAGAAAATTATGGTACAGTATTTTTACGCAGCATATATTTGTTACATATGTACAGAATTACAGGAATCACAAAATATACATTTTCTTCGAGTCAAAGAGCAATGACGAAGATAAGTATGTAATTTATATTCTTTATTAAATGACCAATAACTCACTAATTTCTTTTTTATGGTTAACTTGTTGAACCTAAAAATCATAAGCTAGATTTTTTTTATTGACACCAAAATAATGAGATAAGCATCTTCACTGCCTTCGTAGAATTTAAGTAATTTAAAAGATTATAATAATAAACAAAATTAAAAAATGGAATACAAAAGAAATAGAAGAGTTAGAGTTAGATAGAAGAGAAGCCATGATAATTGATGAGCATAAAAAATTATACTTCTTAGCTTAATTGTGTTTTTTTTAATACTGAAATAATTCCATGCACCCCTGAATATGTAGTAGGGGGAAATCTATCAATGATAGGTTAGGATACTTAGAAAAACATATAATTTGCAGGTATCCAAACCTAAATTAATACTTCCCAATATTCACCATGAATTAAAATACTTTCGATTAAATTTGATACCCTAATCACTTCACTTCAGAATAGCAAACATTAATATCTCTAATTTATAAATTCATCGACCTAAATAGCATTAGTGGCAAGTAATGTGCTGACGAATAAAATCTTGAACAGTAAAAAGGTTAGTTAGTATGGGACAAAGATAAAATTTAAAAAAAAATGTTTGCTTAGCCTCTGTTGGATACAACAAAGGAATTAACTTATCTTTCCAAAGTTGGTAAAAAATATTTCTTTTGGGTAATCGCTATTTGATAGAAAAAAAAACCAAAATTTCAAAATTACTCGGTATACTTTTTGACAATTGCATTCTTGTGTTCTACACAAATGATATTCGTATTTTCTTGTACTCTATACAAAAACTCTTAAGTTATCTTCAATAATTTAATCTCGGTTACATAGTGATAATTTTTGTTCTTTTCTCTATTGGAGCTACAGTCCAAGTTTGATATTGACTACATCTTTTTCATCCAAATATAACTTTCTCCGCTGATTGCGCTGCTGACCCTTCCTTCGTTGAAATTTTCCTTAGCTGTACTCCAACTTTCGATTGATTTGTATACGATAGCATATACCGCAGCGAACTCGGAATCGGAATTTGATGTACCAACCAAACTCATTCGATTGTCAAAAACGACACTTGAAAACATAAGATGTGCTGTGGTGATTGATAATAACACTTCTGACTTCTTCCAAATGTGCACCAGATTTCGACAAGGAGATGTACTATCATGCGGCTTCTTCAATCTAGTACTGGAACATATAATATGCGACGAGCGGAAGTAAGCACGGCGACACTATATTTCAGATCTGTTCAACTACTAGGGAATGCCGACGACATTGACATCAATGCCAGATTATAGCGAGCGTTCGTCGGGGCCTTTACCCAGATTGAAGAAAAATCGGAACGAATGGGTCTCAAAGTAAATGAGGAAAGATAAAATATATGTTGTCGATAACGAAAAAGCCTCCCAACATAATTTTTTTTTGTTTTTTTTTTATGGTCTTGACAGTAACTTAGGTAGAATCACCTTTTCGTGCTTAATTAAGTACGGTACTGCAATTTTACATTACAATATCTACAATAATTTGAGTACATATTTATTTTAACAAATTACAGGCTTATCTACTCATTAATTGTGGAAAACTACTACTATTGTCAGGAACTAAGCCTTCTTAAATAGAATAGCTTTATTTTATTTAACTTGTTACCAGATTATACTCTCAATTATTTTTTTGTCATTTATTATATCCCAATGACAAAGGGTACTAGACCAGCTCGAAAAACCAATGAAGCATTTTTTTTTTTTGCTTCATCGGAAATCGAACCCGGGACCTTTCGGTTGAAAGGCAGGCGCTCTACCTACTGCGTCACCCAGCGTATATTGCTCAAAAGATCACTGTCTGCATATATAATTTCGAAGTAGTTCCGGAGTTTACCTACTTTGGAACGTTAGTCCCACAAACGACATCAATGAGGGTACGGTGAATAATAACCCTGGCAAACCGTTTTTGCTTCGGTTTTTCAAAACATCTCGGGTCAAAGCTCATCTCCCGAAACACCAAAGTGCAAATCTACAAAACGCTTATTCACCACGGTTTTTCTCTACAGATCAGAATCATGGACAATGCCAAAGGCTTTGCATTTGGCTTATGCACTTGGTGTCTTCAAAAAGAAACTTCTTCGCCGAATATATGGTCCTGAGAACGACGATGGGATCTGGAGAAGAAGATATAAAATCGAACTCTATTAGCTGTATAATGAGGTGAGCGTAGTTACGAAAATTAAAGTCAAGAGACTACAGTGGCTCCAACACCTAGAGCAGATGAACGAAATTGCTCCAGCCGAAATTGTTCCATGCGATATTTCGTCTCTACAAGCCTTCGTGGTAGAAACGAAGTATCGGTGGACTTAAAACAATTTCGCATCTTCAACTGGAGAGAATCCGCCCGTGACCGAAAAAAATTAAGGACGTTGAAGCGACATGGTCTGTTGACCATCTTAGTAAGTAAGTAAATACTCCAACTTTTTTTGCACATGTTCTGCCCAATATCAATTATGGAATTTGAATCAACCCTAGAGACTTCAGGCTTGTCATATAAATTGATCATCAAATATTAAATGAATAATAAATTGATTTCTCGAAGGATTCTTATCAAATTTAAGGGTACACAAAAATAAATTTCATATCCTTCAATAAATTTAACAAAACTTAACTTTACTTTTGAAGATATCAAAAAATTGTCTACATTAAATTCGTAACTGGGACCACCATTTTGATATCATATTGTTCGATATCGATATTGTACAACATAAGATCAAATCAAATTATCAAATTTTTTTTTGTTTTTTTTAAAAGATTCTTCAAGAGCATCATCTATTGAATTAAAAACATTGTAAGTTGTCGGCATCTTAATATCATAAAGTGAAATTCATACTCATCTCTTCCAATTCATCGTTTAAGACCTGTGTTTTTTTCTATTGTATTTTGTTTTGTTTTTTTTTGTTTTGCAACATTTTGTCGTTCCCTAATGGACTATTTTGAGCTAGTATACTACCTAGGATTATATATGTTACATTAAAATGATCTCACTTGAATATTATATTGTTGATTGATCTCTGTAACCAGTAGAATATATTATGTATGATATTGTAAAGTTGAAGGGAATTTCGGGAAATGAATTTAACAAAAAGCGCAAATTTATCATCTAAAGTAGAAAACAACTAAAGAATGTTTATTATTTTACTTTTTTTTTGCTATTTTGATACCTGGGGCTGCAACATTATTGCTTTTGTGTGATGCAATGCTTAATTTTTTTTTATTTGTTATTATTGTTATTATTGTTATTAAGTATACTGATGATTATTAGTAAAAGGGATACAAAAAATGTTTTTTTTTCTTTTCGATTTGGTGATTTTGATCTCTTCACAGATCATCAAAATAGTTATACAGTTCTTATAGCATTCGGTGACTTAAATTAGCTCCAATTTATTCTCATTGGATTTAATTTTATTTTTTTTTTTTTTCATTTTTGAAATGGAAACTTTTCTAATCATTATTGTTAGCATTACACACAATCTATAACAAAATTTTTTGTTCACTTTCTTGGAATTGACTTAAAAAAGAGGTTCTATGTTAGGTACAATATTTTACTTAATATATGGATAAATTCGAATTGACTACGCTATATTTTCAACCAAAGAAGAATTTTTCTGTTATTTTATGTCAATCAAGAATAATGATTTTTTCTGTAGCTGAGCAAAATATTTTAGTTAGCATAGAAAAAATATTTTGTCGTAAAGGATCAAACTGTTTCAAAGGTAGTCTAAAATTATGCGAAAAATGGATTAACGATTCGTTGAACGATTAAACGCTACAATTGAAATAAATTAAATAATATGAAGAGAGAATACAAAAGAGAGTATACTCAGATTTTTTTCTCAACTTGAAAAAGGGTTTGCAAATTTTCGATATGCCATCTTTACACGTAGTATAGTGATTTTTTATGACTTTTGTGATTTGTCTGAAATTTGAAGTATTCTATAAAAATAGAAGATTATAGTATTTAATTATCGAATTTGAAATTATTTTAAATTATATACAGTTAAATACAAAGTAAAAATTATATTTTAATTACGAATTTTTTGAATAATTTTATTCCAGCAGTTGGTGATATAAATATTTCCATACTATAATGAGCCAGATGCAAATCATAATTTAATATTTTTGTTTAATGATGATTATTGATGGTGCAGAGCACAAACTCATAATAATTTAGAATAATAATATCATTAATACGGTATGAAAATAATTAAATAAACTAATTTATAGAGTTTTATGATAAATCCATATCAATCTCCTGAATTTTGTCCTCCCCAAAGTATTTTTACATTTCATTTATGCTTTTTTTTTTTAAATCAAAACTAATTAATTCATATTAATTTTACTAAAAATTGGTTTAACCAAAAATATAAAAAAAATATTTTACCCAATTTTACCCATTACCAAATTAGTAATGCCTTATTCAATGTTAATAACAACAACATAAAAGAAAAAAAGAGAATCTGAGTAAAATGCTCCCCGGTGTTATATTTGATCGATGATTTTAATTCTGTGCAAAAATTCAATGACTTTTCCTGCAGTCTCAATTGTTTCTAGTTTCACAATTTCCAACTCTTTGATAACAAGTTTAACATTTTTGTATAAGCGATAAGGCTCAAGATTATGGTGTATTGTGATGATGATCCTATGGAACAACTATATGTGGGTTTGTTTGTTTGTAAGCGATCAAAGAGGTAACTGAATGTGAGCCTGCTGTGCGCAGTCTATTCATTATAACAAAGGTCTTAATTTTTAATTTTTGGAGGTTTCTTCATTTAAATACATTCGTTCGCCAAATCTTAAATTTATTTGCAGAGGGTTCATTTTCCCATTTTAAAGTACATTTTTCTTATATAATTTTGTTGCTCAATTATTTGAAATTCTGATGAAATAGTTTCAAAAATCAAGTGGTTCCATTTGTAGCTTCTTACGCCAATGCATCAGTCTTTTTATTTCCGGCAATATTCGCATGTCTATCAGGTAACCAAAGAAAGTCTACTACATTTGGATTTTAACGTTGTAAGTTGTAACTCCTGAGTTAATATTATTGTGGGATGTTTGGTAGTATGATATGGATTGTAAGATACTTAGGGAGTTACTACATGCATACAATGAAGTTTTTTCCTTTTAACAATCACATAAGAAATATTAAAATTGATCTGGACATTGATGTTAAGATTAATGCTCTACGCGATACTTGTTTCAAGGTATTTTTCTAACCTGTTAGTGAACTGGTGAATTTATCTTTTTAATACCAGTTCAATTTCTAATTTGGTCTTTTACCTATAATAATTACCTACAAAAAGTCATATTTTTGATTACTTGTAGCACATACCCCAAGATTTCAACTACACTTCAAAAATATATGCCCTCATTCTCTTTTTTCGATTTTTAAACCATTTGAAAAAAAAACTACGATCTTGGATCTAATAAAAAATATCTTTTTTTGATCTTCATAGTATCTTTAGATCTTTTTTGAGAAAAAAAACACACTTATTGGGATAAAAATTGTAAACTAGTTCCTCAGCTTTTTAAGGTCTGTTGAATCGTATAAGCAATTAAGTAAAGTTGCAGTAGAATATTTTTTGCTTCAACTGTTGCTAAGGACAAATCATATCAAACTGATACCGATTGTAATCAAGTGTATCTGATAACTAGGAATTTTATAATATAATGAAATTCTTTAAAGTACAATAAATAATTTGATGGAATTTTCATTACGTTTTTTCAAAATCAGTACAAAAAAAGGACTACTATTGGAAAAACAAAACCTATCTAAATATTGTGGTCATTATGATCAAACTATAATATTATGGGTAGTTACTGGACATTAATTTGTTTTAGAATCGCTTATTAGTTACAAATAATTATTCTAGGCATGTACGTTTAAATAAAAAAAAAAAAAAACAAAAAAAAAACTAGAGTGAAAATATTTGAAATTATTGTCATTATGTTAAGATCAGTTCTTATTTTATTTTTTCTTTTTTTTTTTTTACTTATTTTCAATTAATATCCTTGAGTCTTTTGTAATGGATTTGTAATTGTATCTTAATATCTTAAAGGATTCAATTCAAAATTTATTCCACACATGAAATTTACTAATTAATATTATTGATGAGATAAATAAAAGACCTAAAATAAAAAAAAAATCAATCTATGATCACAACACTTTTGCACTTAATTGATGGACAACTATGTATCAACAGAGTAAATCAAAAGTGAAACCAAAACAAAAAAAAAATGTGGACTTTATCATCTCTTATTTAACATAGTAACTAAACTTACAGCGTGCTCATGTATATATATATTTAATTTTAATGTAAAAATTTATTTAAAAGTTTAGATTTGATTATCGCAACTGCTAGACCTACGTTAGCATATTTTTGTTTAGATTTATGAAATTATAAAAATTTTCAAAGAATCTGATGATAATATTTCTTAGACAGTATTTAAAGCTATAATTAAGGTTAAACGATACGTAAAATTAATAAGTACAAGTTTTTATTTTCAATTTTAATGCAGCGGTAGACCCAATATTTTAATATATAATTAATAATTATATAATATCATTTACACAGACCGGTGTAAAGCATTTGATATTTAGAACTGTTTCTGATATTGTATTTTTAACGCAAATTCTAAATGGGTAAAGTGATTCATAGGCTATTAAGCAGATGATCAACACCCATTTAAATACAAGTACTCGTTTTCGATTGGAAAATTTCTTTAACTTAGTATTTCACCGAACTAACTATGGGAAATATGAACCAGTAAATAAAATGTTTATGGCTGTTAGTGATTATAAAAATGTTATTGATTTTTCCTTAAATAAATTCAAATTAAAAAATAAATTGTATTTACATCTGCCATAATATAATATTAAATAATATAACATACTATAATTATACTTTTAACAATCTTAATCCAATATGGAGCAGAGAGTACCCTAATCAACGTTAGTCAAATTAAATGTTACATATACAAAAAAAAAAAACAATTAAAATAAAACATTATTATCCAATAACATTTCCAAGCGAACAATTGTTTAACGAAAAATATAAAAGTTTAGAGAATTATAGCCAAAAAGAAATGTATATAATAGCCTTTAAAATAGAAAATAATTTAATCAAACGCAATTTCATACTAAACAGAAACGTAAACATAAATAGGATATCCATGTGAGAAAAATTAAAGATCTTAATGTTTTCCTTAACTGTGGAAATTACAATTAACCAAAACAAATAAAAAGGTGCAACCTAATTCAAATATTGTATTTTCATAACTAACTAGCAATATGTACTTCCGTCTATCTACTTATCTTGACTTAACAGTTCCAAATACAGTACTGGGATAATAAATTTAACTTTTTTTCATTTATTGCAATGCGTCCGAATTCATATTTAATCGCTTTTTTATTGGAATTCACATCATAGAAATCTTTAATTTTTTTATATACTTATTTGTGGAAACACTCTGTATATTAAAAGATCTATTTCATCAATTTGAAAATCTTTTGATATGTTTTAAATTCTTTTTTGTTTTTTTTTTTAATTTTTTTTTATTGTTGTTTTTTTTTTTCTATTTTGATTGAATCCTGAAAATTGAAATCCTGAAATAAATGACTTCAATGAGATTTTTTGCTTAAATTTCTTTTTTATTATTATTTTGTTTTTATTGTTTTGATGGACAAAAGGAGAATTTCAATTAAAATTGATAATATAGTGAAATAAATTATTCTAAAGTGTTTAATCGGTGGCTATAAAACTCGACACTATTTTATCTCAGTTAATTAAAGGTGCATTTTATTGAGAAAATGACAACGAGTTAAAAATAAATTTTATGGTGGACGTGATGGTATGTGGAATCTTTGAATTTTCAATTTTTTTTTATTCCTTTTTATTAATTTATTTTTTCTATTGAATCTTTATTTCTTTTAAATTGAGGTAAGGGCAACAGCGTATATGAGTTAAAAAAATTTTTTTTTAGTTTCAATTTTTCTCTCTTACAAATTAAGAATTTTTTTGAAACTTTTAATTAATTTTTTTCATATTTTTCATTTAATTTTTAATAACTTAATGATATGTTATTTAGATAAAAATGTAATTTAATTGGTTTAAAATTTAAATTAATTAAAAATAAAGGAAAATTTATAAATTTAACCGTAATTTATTATATATATAAATTTCAGCATTTATTATTCTGGATGTTTGTAAGTTCGACGGAATACTCCAACACAAATTGGAGTGTATATACAAATTGTGACATCATGTAATTGTCATAAACATAGTATCTGTTTATGTAAATTTTGCACCTTACTACAAAAATTCTGTTTATATGGAAAAAAGCATTCTATAATTCTACTAAAGGTATGATATTGATAAATCAGTAAGCAAATACATATTTTCTTAAACTTGAAATGAAAACTCTAATGAAGGAAAAAATGCTAGAAGTTATTTTACTTCCGTCATTTATGGCGGGTTACAAAACTAGTTTTAAATAAAGAGACAATATTTCAGCCTATACATATGCTATGAAAATGTCAGTCAAATTCTCAAATTCTTTGTTTTTTTTATTAAAACCAGAAATTATAATACAATATCCGTTAAAACAAAAATCCTTTATTTTTAATAGATTTACATTAATTATAGATTACATTTACATACTAAACTAATGATTGTGCTAATATTAAACTTGAAACTGATTGAAAAAAAGTTAAAAAGAATAAATCAAAGAAAATCCTATTTTGTTTTTCTTTTGTTTACCAATTAGCCAATCTATTTAATTAACATTAACCCTTGTGCATATTACTTGCGATTTCCGTTAAAGGGAAACTTCAAGCATTTGCGTTCCACCACAAATTAATGATATTATTAATTTGTGGTTCCAAATAGGGAGATATAAATATAGTAGAAAATATTTTTTTAACCATAATACGGTAGTGAAAGCGGTAGTTTGGAAATATGCATAAAAAAAAAAATATAAAAACAATAAGAAAACAAACAAAATTTGAGAAACAAAAGCTGATCCGCTTGATATTTTCAAAATATTTTTTTATCATAAAAATTACACAAGCTTGCAAATGTAAAGTATATTGTCAAAAATAGTTAAATCAAATCATCTGAAATTCTTGAAAAATCTCTTATAATAGAGACACTCTTATAATAATTATAAATTAATTTGACCTAAAACTGTCAATTAGTTAAAAGATGGTAGTAGCTTGGCCCATAGTGGTCCCCGTCACCTCAACACAAACTGGACTACATGTTCTCTAAGTAGACTCTTAAAGTTGTGGACATTTGCAAAAAAGTGAGCGTAAAGACCATCACAAATTCGTCAATTACCAGTATTCAAGTACATTGCATTGACTTGCAATTCTGAGGGAGATGTTGTTTCGGCGTAGGACCTATATAATGACCATATTTCAAGGGTAGTTGGGATTTCCAGCTTTCCAAAAATATATGTCTTTAGTGGCGAATCTTATCCTTTAAGGACGATAAGAACATTTGAAAGCATCCTTGTTGTTTTGATTTTTTTTGTATAAAAACCGTTATATCTGTTAATAAAGATAATTGTCTGAAGCATATTTTAACATTTATTTGATGATGATTGTCATTAGGTCCTACGTCGATACAACATCTCCTTTAGAAGAGCCTTTTTTTATCCTAATAACCATGCTGTTTTGCAATTCTATTTTTAAAACTGGAAATAAATATTTCATATGGGTTAATGTATTTTATCATAAAGCATATACTTCATGATTTTATCTTAATTTTGAAATATATTTATTTCCTTTTATGCAAATTAAAAATGCATACATATTTTCAATTTCAATCAATCCAGTTTGAACAAAAACAAAAAATGTTTGTGTATCGCCCAACAAAACAAAACTGTTTTGTAGAACAACAAAAATCAACTGAAAATTTTACGATATCGATATAACCCAAAACAACAACCATCTCTAAAGTTAATAATGAAGCTTGGTTAGATACAAATTTGGTATAAGTTATTGGTATAAGTTTTAATAAATTAAAATCAAATATGTGAAAGTTTCCTTATAAAAATTTGTTAATAATTAAGAACCAAATAAAAATTTGAAATAACAAATAATGAAATATTTCAGTTGTGTAGGTACAGAAGCTTACATCTGAAATCTGTGTAAATGTAATAAAACTATAATGAAATATAAATATTTTGAAAATAAATATAATTACACACTTTATTTTTTTTAAATTTCTACCACAGATACAGCTTGCTTGATCCAATTACATATTATCAGAAATTATATATACATAATTTCTGATATTATCAAAGACATATTATTTTGAAATATGTATGTACAAAATAAAGATTGATATGAAACTTCCACAATTGATATACATTTAATAAATGTTGCGACATCTATTGCTTGATCTATTTAACTTGATTCAAAGCATATGAAATAAAATTATGTATCATTTCAAAACCACATCATATGTTATTTATTATTATTACTTAACGTGTATTTTGACGTTTTGGATGACTTATATCACATGTTTGTCAAAAGTTTTATTTGATATGTATTTTGACAAATTTTGAAAAAGAGAATTTAATTTTAAACTTTTTTTCTATTTAATTTTTTTCAGTTCTATTTGCTCTCTTAAATTGTTATGTGTTGTTTTTAAATGTTTATCGGACACTCGGAATATTATCAAGCATTGGCAAATTGAATAAAATTTTATTTAGATATTGATTATATATGATAAAATAATCAATTAAATATTCATGTAATGTAATTGTAAAAAATAAGTTTTTAAATGTAAATAAAATACAAACAAAAAAATAATTTTATCATATTATACCTAATATATTTTTGTTTTATATTGAATTCAATTTAAAGTGGATTATTTATTGATTTAAAACCTAAAGTTTTTTTATTTTATAAATAGCTATCTAAATATTTCTGATTTTGACTACATTACTATAAAAAGAAAAAAAAAACATTTATTTAATATAAATAATATTAAATATATTCATATGCATACATACATTTATGTATGCATAAGTGTTTGATTATAATTTAACGAAAGTGCAATAGACAAAATATAAAGTCAAGTGCAAAAATTATTTGAAAGAAAAAAAATAATTAGTCTTTCCAAATAGTTATTTAGAGCTTATTTAATTAAATAAAATAATTGAATTAAGCAATGGTGTCTGCAATATTGCAGAAATTGTGGTAATAAATTACTTATTTATAAAAGGTTTTTTTTTTTATATAATACTTTTCTTTTATATTCTAATAATAAAAGTTAAACATAATTTTAAAAAAAAAAATAGCTAAATTTAATTATTTACATGTAATTATAGTCTAAGTACCTAACTTATTAAGTAATTAATAATTTTTTCCTAAGTATTATAACTACATTTAAATGCACATTTTACAAAATAGCAATATTATAAAAATTATATCATTCTATTTATGTTTATCTATTTTTTTTTATAACTATATAAATATACTCAACTAACACTAATCCAAATTTATAATAATAAATAATAGCAATAAATATACATAATAATAAAATAACTAATAATAAAGAGTGACAATATCTATTTTTAATTTCAAAAGTGAATATCACTATCGAAGTATATATCTATATATATATCAATTTTATATAAATTTATATAATTTTATTCAATAATTATGTAAAAATAGAGGTTAATAAAATAAACTTTAAAAAAAAAAAACTAAAAAAAAACACAACAACGAAAAAAACATGACCTTAAATTTTTAAATATTTTGTTTTTAGTAAACATTAAATGTAAACCATAAGTTGTATTTAATTAAATCCGTGATAACCACTTAATTAAGTACTTACTTGTATTAAAAAGAAATAAATTAATAATTTATAGTTAAGTACTTAACAATTTTTTTTGTTTGTTCTAGTTAATTATACAATTAAAAAATAAAAATGAATGCCTCAAAATTAATAATTGATAAAAATAATGTCAAAAATAATAAAAATCGTTACATTAATTTCGAGTAAGTTTAATTTGTTTTTTGTGTGTATTAGTTTTTAATATGAACTCTTATTTGTTTAAACATATTTAACTAGGTTCTTAATGTAATTTTAATTTAAATTTTAAATTTGTTGTTATGGTAATAGCTAGTATAGTACAAGTATAACTATATAGTATCTACTTAGTAATTTTTATTGTAAATAATAGTTATTTGTTTGTTTTTAATTTTACAAGTAGTTATATATAACTATATAGTTAAGTAGTTATACATTTTTTTATTTGATTTTTTTGGTTTTATTTTTTGTTTACATTTGCATAAAATAACTATTTTCTTTGTTACTTGAAATTTTATGCAATATATTATAATATCATCTTCGTACGTATACATTTATAATATAAATTGTCTTTACACGATCAAACACATATGTAATTGTTGTGCTCAGCAAACTGTTCTAGAACGTTCTAGCTAGAGTAAAAAGAACACGTTTTTGTGTTAATAGTTTCCGTTAATTGAACTTTTTTGTCCAAAAATATTCAGATCTGTGTTCATTAGATTGTGCGAAACAGTTCTAAATTGACCTTTTTCGTTCTAAATTTTTTGTTTAGAACAGTTTTGGACAACTCTTTTTTTTTCTTTAAATTTTTGACAGTTATATAAACAAAGAAATTTAAGAGTAAGCAAAAATTAGAACAAAAAAGTTCAAAAAAGATCAAAAAAAGTGTTCAGTGGATTTTTCTGTTCTAATTTATTATAAAGTGTAACAGTTAATTGTCATTTTCCAAAACTCTTCTGTCCTACTCTGTTCTACTTAAATCTATTAAAGCTAATATGAATTACGAAATGGACAGCATAAAAATGTGACAGTTTACAGTAGCTAAAAAAATAATGCAGTGTAAAAAATTAGCGAGAAAACACGTCAAATGTTGATTTTTTTTGTTGTTGATTACACTACGTTTTGACTGTCTACACATACGTATACTGCGAAATTCGTGTCAACATTAACATTAACTTCATGCGGAAAAAATATAGTTCATCGGATAAAGTAGAAATCGTTATTTTATTTTCGTATTTATTTACTTACTTACTTAAGTACTTACTTCGTTTTTTTTTACCCCAACTGAACCATAGTACATCTTTTAACATATTTATTGGGTGAGAAATATTTTATTTGCCCACGATATCATTTTTCGTTTGTAAGAAATATGACGTCTATTTCGTAGAATATATCAGATAGTGTCGCTGCCGTCAACGGCGTTAAATGTCAAACAAGAGTTGAATACATAAATATGTTTGTTAAGGAATTTGTTAAATTAAACGACGTTAACTAGTCATCCCAAAGAAATTGAATCTATAACTAATTATTCCAAAAAGAAAAAAAAAAAATTCAATTAAATAAAAAAAATCAAATATTGAACAGAAAGTGAGTTTATCAGCTAAACACCGTCAGCTGCGCCGAAACTAAATATATATAAGAGATTATGTATTCAAAATCAACTTTATGTTCGTTATACAAAATTGTGGTGAATTGAAATTTATATTTATATTTTGCATTACATTTAATCTCATTTCCCACCTAACCTAGTGTCTCCATGTAACTAGTAAGATATTGTATAAGTACATTTTAAATTGTTGAAAAATTAGTTTTAGCCACCTAATCTGTTTTCAACTATCTGTGGATAATTAGTCATTATACATTACTGTCAGTTAAGTGTCAAAACAGAAATAAATATCAACAAACTTCAAAATTGGAAGCATCTAAATATATAAGAGCTGTATTTTTTTTAATGATCCGGATCTATATAGATCTCAGATCATTAAAAAAACGACTAAGGAAATTATTTTTGACAGGTAAAATCAATTTAAAATTTGACAGGTTAGTTCAATTTAAAGCTTTTTTGTAATAAATTGAAAACAAATTGTATTGAAAACAAAAATATTGGCAATTTTTAAATTTTATTTTTTTATAATAAAAATGGATTTGAATGTTTGTAGAAATATTTATTTTTGTTTTTCAGTATATAATTTTGAATTTGTTTGCTTTGTTGTATCTTTCGTTTTTTATATTTTTTTTTTTTGTCTTGATGATGATAACCGAATTTTTCTCCAAATTTAAATTCTCAAATTCGGTCAAAGATAACTTAAATTCTGATATTTGCTCTGCACTGATTTTATATAATTGCGTTATAAAAACATTTATTATACAATAAAAAAAAAAAAATTCAGCTTATTTCATTCAATTCAAATATCAACATTGAACATTCAATGAATAAACAATTAACTTTGACGTTTTATCTTGTCAAATATATATTATTGTCATAAAAAGGGAAATTTATAAATTTCCCATTTAATCTGTATAGAGATCTCGATAAAAAGTTGGATTAGCGATTTGTATGAAATTCAAAAAAACTCTTTGATCTAGATATAGTATAAAATGGATCATTAAAAAACGCAGCTAAGTATAAATATAGCGATAATCGAATATTAACTAGTTATTAGACTCAAATTTTAAATCTAAAATCCCAGTTGCAAAATGTCAAAAACGTAGTTATCAAATTTCATTGCGCGGAATTAAAACGTTGAAAGCGTTAAGTGACCTTGATGATTTTAATAAATATCTTTCTTACATATATATATATGTATATGTATTTAAAATTTTAATTTGAAGTTTGAAATTTTGATATGTGATAGGAAATATTTTAAATTTTATTTGAAATGGCAGAATTTAATTTCTAAAGTTGAAATCTTGCCTTAAAATTAACCAACTTTAGCATGGTAGCTACTTTCATTCTTTCATTTGTATTGTTTTTCATATGTTTTAACTTTGAAAATAATATTTCTGCGTGGTGGCTGCGATCATTCTGTTTGAGGCGTATAAGTGAACATTTCTACTTAAATTTAATTACATTTAAACCATTAAATCATAAGAGAAGGACTGATTTTAGATAAAAAATTCATATAACTGGCAATCATTTTCAAACTAGCAAGTTATTTAGGTTTACAGTTAATATAAAGTGAAATTTCTCCAGAAAATGCTAAATTCATGTACATTTTATTTGTCAACAGAATAACAATTACTTCATTTGTTTGTTATTTCTATAAGGAAATATAAAAATACTTATTTAAGTACTGATCAACACAATTGATTTCCTCCAACACAACGAGACCACTATATATTCCACCATCAAATTAGAATCAAAATCATGGATATTTGAATAGCCAACCATCTAGCACCTCAACCACATGTACTTAGTTCACGTCAGTCAAAGAAAACATGCAAGATATTCTCTTGTGTATCAAAAATCTTACATATATTTAACAATTATTTGACTGACGAGTCCCATATACCTTGCTTGGGCAAGTAGTTCTTTCGATTATGATCCTATTGGATGTGGGCCTCTTGTCCTAAAAATACGATTTAAATTTTAAATAAAACGTTTTACTTGTACCTATAGTTATTTAGGTTTGTAATGGACCATTAATTAGTTAACTACTTACAATTTATTAAACAAAATAGGTTTTATTAACTATTACTTACTTATATAAAATTAAGTAAATGTTTATGGTGTAATATACTTATTTATATCACTTGAGATGTTTTTTTTTTTAATGAAATTAAATAACTAACTAACTATGTACTTAACTATTTTTTTTAGTTCTCTAACTTAACTTTACTTAGTTCTCATAATTTTTGAATACTTAAATGACGTTACAGAATTATGTACGTTATGAAACCAAAAATTTACATTATCGTAAGTATTGCTAAATTTAAAAAAAATATGCCTAAATTTGTTACGATAAGCAGGTAAATAGTAAAGTATGTATAGTTATAATCCGATGTTAATTATTTCTTTTGGTGAAATTTCAGCACACTTTTTAATTATTTTTTTATAATATGTTTCTTAAATTTATCTTATCTTATAGCTATTGTGGGTGTGGAATGAAATAACGCCGTAAAAAAAATTAAATATAAGTAAAGCCCCAAAAAAATTAAATAAAACTGCAAAAATTAGAACATTAAGTAATTATTTCATTTCTTTGCGGTGTTAAGTGATTTTATTGTTGTGATTTTATTGTGGTCTTTGTGACGTTCGGTATTTAATTTTTTTTTAAGCCGTTATAATAACTATGTACTTATTTAAATATTTTGAACAATCAAATATATTTATAACTACTCACTTACTCAATTGTTTATTTTTTTTACACTTTATTTATGAGTTTAAATAAATACGTAGCGAGGGTTTGAAAGCGATAGATCCGATTAAAAAAATAATGGCTTACAATTTTTTTGTTTTTCTTAAAATCTTGCCGTCTATTAAATATATATGATATGTCAAGAAATATCGGGATTTGAGCGTTATTTCATTTTGTCATCCATGTTTCATGCCGCCCATATTGTGACGTAATCACGTTTACATTGCGTTATTATATCCATTTGTTTTCTGAATGATATATTTTAATATTTTCATTTTTCGTTTTGTTTACTTTTCTTGATATTCTTTTGTATGACACTTAATTTTTAATATACAAATCACATACCACCCATTCAAATCCACACTTATATATATATATATATATATACGTACAAGCGTATGAACGAGCATACGGATGAACAAATTCATTCAATTAAATTTGCATTTATAGAAAGTGTCTATTTATAAAGTGAAATGATAGCACTCTTAAAGCAAGAGGAATGCTGCTTTGGTTATTTTTTTTTACAAAAAGGAAAAAGCATTGTTATTGCGAAAAAAAACAATAAAAAAAAATATTTTGAGGTCAAGGTTATTATTACTTATGGTATAAAGAAATGATAATAACTGTGTGTATGTAAATGTATAAACAGAAAATATCTACATATTTAAAGTGTATGGATTACGTTTTTGTACAATTAAAATTTAATTTGATGAAAATTTAAAAAAAACTTTATCATTATTTTTAAAAATATCATAATGGTAACATGTATATTTAATAATAAATATATATAATACTGTTATCTTGAAATGTCAAATTATTCGTGGAAGGTTATAATTTCAAAAGAAAATTAAATTATAAATGTATAACTACTGTATGTATAAAATATAGTGTACACATACTAGTATACGTATAATATATTTATTTCAAGCATATAGAAAACAAGAATCAGGATATAGTTATATTATAGTGCACTGCACAGCACATAGGTTGATCAAGGTTGATTTTATGGAAATGTTTACAAAATGCATGTGTATAAGCTTATATGGAATGATTTGTATAATAATTATTTTTGCATTGATATTATTTAATCCGAAAAGGAAGTGCTTCCATTTTTAATTGCGGTGCACATTATATACAAATAAGGTAAATTATGGTTATTTCGTCATGTTAAGGAAGTTTTAAATTCTGTAACATGTATTTTGCAATTATATATATATATAATGAATCTGTAATATATTTAACTACTTTAAGCAATAAGTTCAGAATATCTGAAATAATATTTTGATGTTTGTTGTAAGTAATTTAAGATTATCAATTTTCTTCAATTATAAAATAATACTACGATGCATGTAATTTCGTCAAAAAAATTTGTGGAGTTTTTAATTTCGTCATATAATGTTGGTAATTTCGACTATGGTAAATTATCACTTTACTTATGCTTATAAATTATTTACAGGTATTATAAATATTAACACATGCGATGTAAATAATAATTTTAGATAGTATAATAATTTTATTTGATAAATACCTAGATTTTTAATATTTATTTAATTGTAAATAGAAATAGTATAAGTGGGGGCATAAGTTTTGCAGTTACTGAAGAACCGACGAAACCTGCTATTAAGTACTCTTTCTCATCATTTGGAGAACAGCTATAAGTATGAAATGAACCTTTTCGAACAAGAATTTTATTATCCTTAGATATAAAAAATGCAGTTTCATCACAATTATACTCTTGCGGGACAAGATAATATCATATCATCCCTGACATATCATATCATATCAAACTGTCGAAATATCCTCTGGTTTTAGCAAAACACTTTCTAATGCTTTTTTCAGTAATATATTAGCCCATTCCGTTGTTAAATTTTGGGACACTCTAACCGATATCTCTGGATTTCGTTTGAAAAATGCTTGGTACCAAAATCTTCCAGGAATACTAAAATATAATTTATGTGCCTGTCTACGTAATATATGCATATACTTACATTTATGAACATTTTTAACTTTAACTCTTAAAAAAAAATTAAAATAGTTATAAGTTTTAAACGAAAACAGTTTTTTTAATTGATGAAATTAAAATCACTTCAATGTTAGCATAAGATTGTAATTTCGTCATACTGACGAATTAGCCAATCATCATTATAATGCATTGAATATAATTTCGTCACCCATATTTTTATGGCAAATATTCCACTTTTATATTTTTGTGTGTAAGTGTATTCAATTGATTAGTAAGCTTTAACTCACTAAAATATAATATAAAAAATAACGGTTTTCTTATTTTTAGACTTGTAACACACCTAAGAAGAATGCACTTTCCCACATTGTGCAAGACTCTAAATGTCACTATATAACTATATATATTTGCTAGCCAAATTAATTTATTATTTTATTACGTTTTTTGTTGTTTTTTCGAATAGAAATTATTTACAACAACTAACTATATTTTTTTTTAAAGAGTGAAATAATTAAAATTAGAAAATATTAAAAAATGTTTGACTAACTATAGTTACATGTCATATTTCGTTATTTTGTTACAAATTTTAGTACATAGTTATATATATTTAAAAAGTGTTCAAAATATTCGATGAAAAAAATTATTCCTATAACATTAACAATACCAAAATTACCTTTTAAATAATGAATTATTTTATAATTTTCAACTCCAATATTAAAATTTCAATTTACAAAAGAGATACATATATATATGTATTATATAAATTAATTAGAAAAATTATAATCTTATGGGCGTTTTCGTAAATGCAATCTAAGTAAAAACTGCCAAAAAAATTTTACATGAAAAAAAATTAAAAAGTGGCCTCGGTAGCCGAGTGGTAAAACACTCGAGTGTAGTAATGTAACGACCGAAGGAGCACGGGTTCAAACCCCGTGAGAACCGAAAAAACTTTCAAATGGTGAAAATTACTGAAAAAAGTAATTTTCAATACAACCACATCGGTTCAAATATAATTTAATAATTAATAAAGATATAATATAACTAATAAAAAAAAAAAAATAATATAAATATGTAATATACAAAAATATATACCAAATAATTAATACAATTTAATAAAAAGGCCCACATTTCGAAAGGGAAAAGGACCTATAAAGTTGGCCTACAGATATTTATCTGTAGGATCAACTGTTAAAATAAATAAATAAATAAATAAAAAATTAAAATACGACTTTATTGATTACCTAAGTATATATATATACTTACATTGCGATTGTTTTGACTTTGACATACTTAACTAAACGTCAACTGTTTTTTTTTATTCAATATTCAGCTTTTGAAAACTATTATTCAACTGATATTATTGATATTGTTTAATTATATTGATATTATTGTATTATTGGAAAAAGAGAAGAAATTCAGGATTTTTTGGTATAAAAATATATATTCTAAATGCATCAATTAATGCAGGAAAAAGATAAAAGTATTATAAATTTTATTACAAAAAAGAAAATGCGTAAAGGTTTGGTATTAGTATATTTATATCTTAAAATGTATGACAAATGTTCAATTTTAAAAGTGCAAGAGTTATTAATTTAAAATAATTAGGACCTAGTTATTATTGCGGATCACATATTTTTTTCATTTTCGTATGAAGTTCATTCATTTTTGGCAAGTGTTAGTTATGTAATTTTTGTCTATAATTTAAAATATTTAAAGAAAATTCTCGCTTTGTAAGTCTTTGTCTTTCGAATTATTGTGTGTTAATTCATGAGTAACATTGAAATTTTCATTTAACGAAAACTCCATTGATGAAAATAAAATATCTTCTGGCGGTGAAATTACATGTGATGTACCATATAAGTACACTGTCGAAAATATCAAAATGCTCCCAATGAGTACGATTTTTGCCCGATTTATTGTTTCGGTCTTTTAGTCTTTTATAATATGTTGTGTACAAATTATTTTTAATTTTTCTCAGGCAAATTCTCCATAAAACGCAATTTTTTATTTTTTCATTTTTAAAATCCTCCTCATCTTCCAACCTACATTTTATTATATATATATATATATATATACTTAGTTATTTATATTTATGTCAAATAATTTTACTTACATTAAGTATAACTATTAATTTTTTTTTCGAATTACTTATAGTAATATTGATTTTCTATTATAATAAATATTTTTTATAAATTAACTAAGTAACTACTTACTAGTTAATTATTTAAAAAATTAATTATGTATTAATTTTACTCTTAATAATTATTTTAAATAGCTTTTTTAAATAAAATGGTAAATAGGTACTGTGAATCGCAAATATGTTGAAAAAACGGAATTGAGTTCATATAAGGGCGGAATTAGTTAAGATTGAAATTGCCGAGCGGAAATACGTACAATCAAACTTTTTTTGTCAGTTATAATATTTTATTATTTATTTAGAAAAAATTAAATTATAATTAGATGAAAATATTAATTAAAAAATACTAATTATTGTAATTTGAAAAAAAAAATTAAAAAATGCTTAGTTATACTTATTTTGCTTATTTTGTCAACTTTAACTAATTTTTCCTTAAGAGGGCGGAAATTGGTACATTTACGTTAAAGTGTTTTTGTACTGTCCCAATATTTTTCGCTTTGTAATTCACTGAAATTTATTTAATATAAATTTAATTTTTATATGTTATGATTTAAAAATGAATGAATAAAAAAAAAAATTACTTACTATAAAAGTTCTTCAATATAAAACATTTTGGTATTACGGCAGAAAGACAAATGAATCTGCAATTTATTTATTTACATACATAAACGCCAGGGTTAATTATACTTAAAGAAATATAACTTTAACGGATTTAAGCAACTATAATAACTTATATTCAAGAGTAAGTATAAGAATACAATTTGTTTTTGCACTTTTTTGACTAATAGTTATTTTTCAAGGACAAATTTCAAAAAGAATTAAGTAAGTAAGTAACTATATTTAGTACTGTTATACATAACTATATATATACAGTAACAGTACAGCATTTTTCATTATTTAAATGTGACAATTAAACAATTAAAAAACAGCTTAAGTGGTTACGAGCTCTTTTGCATAAAAGTTGACTCACCTTTAAACTTATTACAATAAAATATGTGATGTAGTTAGTTCAGAGACTCATCTGGTTATGCAAAATAAAAAAAATAAAAAACAATGAGAAATCATCATGCCAGTACTGAAACAGATTTAAAATTCAAATAAGATGTGCAATAAAGTTGTAAATATTATTCGAATGTTAAAAATAAAATTTTAAATCTCGAATTTATTAAAAATTGCAAGTTTTTTGCATAGTTTCGCGTAATTTTTTGTTACAATTAAAAATTTTACATAAATTTTGTAATAAGCAAGTATTCAATTATTATATTGTCCAAATGAAACATAAATCTTTACATTATGTTATAACTAAGTATAACTAAGTCTTTATTATGTAAAATATTTATTTTTATTTACTAAACTGAATTTAATTCAATAAGTATAAACAAAAATAACAAAATAAAGCTTTAATTGCTAAATATCTTTCGAAATGAATTCAATTCGAATTTATTTATTCAAAAAATACTTTATTAAAATGAATATTCAGCAAAACAAAAGTCTACTTAAAATAAATTAAATCTTTAATAAATATGTAATTTATTTAATGGATTGTTGTTTTTAAATTGGTTATTTTAAAATGAAAGTAAATAACTAACTGTAAATATCTTAGAATTTATTGTTTATACTAAATACAAAAGTAAACATTTTAAATTTCAATACGTATTATTTTATTTTCGAAATGTACAGTAATGTTCAGTAAATTAAATATACTTATACTTACTTATTTGAATTAAATTTTTGATTTTTAAAATTTAAATTGGAATGGTAAGCTGACTATAATACGAATTATTAGAAACAGATAAAAATGAATAATTTTATGTCACCCATCGCAAGAGTACGATACCAATTATAGATATAAAATATACTTAAGTATAGAATTCAAAATAAATTGAAACACAATTTTACAAACCTAGTACTTAAGCTGTTGACGATAAACTTAAAGTTATAATAACTAGAGTTTTAAGAAAGCAATTTTAATTTCTGAACAAAATGGAAGACTAAATTTAAAATTGAATGAGAAAAAAATTAATTGAACCGTTTAAAATGTAAAACGGTTCTATTTTCGAATAAGGTTTGAATTTTGTCAGGGGCGATAATTAACGGTTAATTAAATTATATTTATTATAGTTATGCTTAATATTTATTGCATGGCTATCATATAGTTCATCGAATTGAATGAATGGTTTAATTTTCTTTTTCTTCTAATAGTTAAATAACTAATTATAGTAATTTAATATTATACCTAACTTAGGAACCTTGCATCATTTTCTGAGTACAATAACTCAAATCAGTATACTAAGTCATATACAATAGATTTGTAGTTAAGTATATGAGCTGAAAGCTATCTAATTTAATAAAAATGACGTAGATATAACTATATCTATTCAACTAAATAGTTCATAAAACTAAAACATTGTTTGAATATTACAAATTGAATCAATAAAGGTTAATTAAAAAAGTTCAATTCATTTAAATTGAAAGCAAAAGAAAAATTTTATTTGCAAATTTTTTTCATTTAAATTTTCAAAATGGTGTAACTAAGTAGTTAATCAATAGAAACAGACTATGTACTTACATGCGCGGGAGTACTTTAAAAGAAAATAATGCAATAAAATATAGACTAAACGAAATCAAATGACCTGAAAGTAGTTAAGTAGTTGCATAATAGTTATGCAAGGTTACGAGTATTTTGGAGTAACTTGAAGACGTAAAAAAAAATAAAATAAGTATGTAACTACTACTTATTTAAGAATTCAAAATGAAATTCGATTAATGCATTTTCAAGTTGAGAGAAAATACAGTTAGTTATATATATAAGTATAACATATTGCAAGTATTAGATTAATTAAAGTAGTTAATAGTTAGTTGAAAATTTTTAGTTACTGTTAAGCTTTCAAATTCAAAATGTAAAAAACTATATATACCTAATCAGACTTAATCATAAAAAACGAAACTTTCTCTAGACCGTTTTTAAGTTATAATTACAAATGAATTGAAAATTTTATAATACAGTAACTAATTATGTAATTGTCGTTAACTTATGCTTATCTAATTACTTAGTTGAAAAAAATGTTTATTAATTTTATCAAGTATTTATCAAGTAACTATAATTACTAACTTCCCTTGCAAAAAAAATCTTAATCCAAATAGTAATTAAATTGATCTTATGTAAGTATATATAATCGATGTCATTTAACCTTATTATTCACTGGAAGAACATATTTAGTCGATTGACTTCGGTCGAAGATGTTCTAATCGATTCGCATTCTTGTAGAATAGTCCCAGGTGTTGCATGTTCGACTACATAGTCCTATTACCTTGTAGACTCCCATCAACAGTTGTTCTCGCTGTGTTTTGTGTTAGCTTTGAAGTGTGTCTCCCACTTATTATTTCCGTTTCTTTTTGTGCTGACTCATTTGCTCAATACCAATTCAGTTACGGTATAACTATAATTCAACATTTGATTTTACTTTACTTAGTTATGAGGTCAAAATATTTTTATTATTCGCTGCAATCATCTATTTTACAAATTCTTCTATGCTATTTATTACTACAAACTCACATTTTCACGACAAATCACAATTAAAAATACGAAGGAATTGAATCGGACAAAAATTGAACGAATTCTGATGGCACCGAATTTCAATTTCGAAATTTCAATTCACAAATTTCATTTCAATTCATTTCAGTCGGATTGCTGAACCTAATTTCACTTTCACCATTTAATTTCACAAAAAGTGAATTAAAAGAGTACACACAATTTTATTTTTCACGTTTCGATATAATAGGACAGTGATGATGACATTGGATTTGAATATTCGTAATTTGAGTTTATTTGAGATTCGACTGCGGCAGATTCGATTCTTTTCTGGTAAAAGTTTTCTGGTTCTTAAGATCTTTTGTGCATTACTTACACTTAAATCACTTTCTGTTTACATCACTTTCTGCTCCTTCATGTTCAATATTTTTTGTTATTATGAGTGTAAGAGTACATGATCCATTGATGTTGAAAGCTATATTATGTATTTATGTATATAATAGTAAGTATATATATATATATACTACTTAGTTATATTAAGTAGTTGAAATAAAAATTCACACACATTAGAATATTAGTTTTATAATTCTAAGTATTCATCCTTACGTATTAATTCGTCATTAACAAAAAATCAAAAAAGATTCTTACTTGAATAAAAACTATACCTAACTATAACAAAATACACTTTTGAAAGGTAGAAGACAGTTAAACATGTTGATGTAGAATATTAAATAACTATAACAACTTTTCACCAAAAATAAAATATAAAAAATGTTAGATCTATTCATATCATAATAATCTCCTTTAATATTGGACTAATAAGGTAAAATAAAATTTTTCACCCGCATAAAAGGGTTATGATGTTTTTTAATCGTCTTAAATGGATATTTTTAAACTTAATTAAATACTTAATATAAGTATTTGGAATAATTTATCACTTTTTTAAAAAAAACATTTATTTAGTTAGTTCGGTGTTTCCTTAAAAGTATGTATGTTAAATAAATTACACATTTTTAATTCAAAATTCAGTATTATTTAATAAAATAAGCTTAATAGAGTATAAATTAAGTTTAGTTTTATATAATTTGACTTACAAAATTTTAATTTCAAATTAAAGTAATCTATCTTATTATTCTCGTACTTGTACTTAACTATGGCAAGTTATCAAATTGATGACTGGTTTGGTAAAAATTTTTCAAACGATTAAAAAGTTCAAAAAACTGATAAGTATTAATCAAGAATGTTGTTAGAAAACAATTTATCTAGTTATACAAACTTTAGTATAATTTAAAATAACTTGAAATACTTAATATAATTTTTTAATGTTTAAGATCTTCCAGATCGTTGCTTATAAACCTCTTCAACAATTATTCTATTTGTTTCAAATTTTTCTCTAATACGAATTATTGTACGTCGTGTTGGTGGCTCTGTTTGAAATTCTCTTCTAAACTGTCTTTGTACTTCAAATAGGTTCTCACATTTCAAGTAACACTTTAAAGTAAACATTTTTTCTTCAATATTTAATTCAGAACCAGCCATTATTTAAAATTATTTACAACTGTCAAAATAAAAAAAAAAATTATGTTAGGTATGAATCAATGTAAAATATTTGATGTGTTCTGTTACAATATGAGTTTCGTGTAGAAAAATAAAAATTTGAAGCATAAATTAAAATAATTTTAAAACTATGTTAGTTAATACAAATTTGAACTCACTTTGAAACAAATAACACACGAGCAGATTTTTTATATTTACTAATTAATTAATTACCATAAGTATTATATATGCATTTTTTTTTTAAACACTCTGTAATTTAATGAAATACAAAAACTTTGAAAATATTTTTTTCTTATTTGTTGATAAAAGAGATTAAGAACGTGATTTTTTTTTCAATAATTTTAATTCAAAATGAGAAATATTATTCCAGGTTCTAGCTGGTTATAACTATATATATATATATATACATATACAGTCAGTTATATATATATATATACAAAATTATTTTGATATTAACTAACTTGTATTAGAAAAGTATTTAGTTAAGAGCTTAAAGATTAATTTTATGTACTTACCCTGTTTATCTCTCTTGATTATAATATAATATGATGTAGAGAAATTATTTAAAAATAATGTTTATTAAGTTTTACTTAAGTAAGAATTAAAAATCAAAAAAATTATGATGAAAAAATTAAATATTTATAATAGTGTAGCCAGTGTGTTATCTTATTAACATAAAAATAAAATTCGTATATATATACCTTAAATTTTTACGATACCATACACCTATCTACATATTTTAAATAAGTATTTACTTTTTAAATATTTATATTTTATTATGAAACTAAATATATCATATTTAGTATCAGTTAATACTTACCCTTTCCTTAAATTTATTTATCAAGTAAAAGCTGTATTGTAAATTATTCTAATTTGGTTTCATATGTGATAATTATTCTAATTAAAAGAGATAATTATTAAAATAAACCACACTAAAGTAATAATTTCTTAAACTTGAATTTGTTTTTGGAGATTTTTAATAAAATTTATTAAAAATAAAAACAATTTTTGTCTTTTAAATAGTTACTTTAAGATGAAATTTTACAGGTTATAGTTAATAACAATTTACGTCATTGAAAAACAAATTGATTAGTGAACACACACGTGCATAGTTACTTTGTTTATGTTTACAAATAAAATTTTATACATTTATACTTAAGTAATTAGTTTAATTAAAATGAAATAGTTTTTAAAAATTTTAAGGGTACCTAATTATACTTACATAATAAATATCAGAATCATTAGTCTGTCAAAATTAATCTTAGAAAAAACATGCTGATATTTGAAACACACATCTGGTTAACTTAATCTAACCCGAACTAATTACTTGTTTTTGTTACTTGGTAGTAATTTAAGATATCAATATTCTAGTACTTAGTAACTGAATAACGTTAATGTTACATTTAAGTTCGAAAAATAAGAGAAGTAATTATCAAGCTTTTTTTAATTTTTTGTTTCTAAAGGCCAAAACTAAACCGTTTTAAATGGTGCTGGCAAATTTCTATTAATATCGTTCCTCGAGTTTTTTGATTAATACGTTTTTGTTCAAGTGTTTTAAGAAATGCTGGTAATGTATTAATGGATTGATCTGAAATTGATCACTTTCTTTACCCCCTAATTCAACTTGACCATTATTTTCGATATTTAGATATCGATAACATTATTATTTTCTATCCAAAGATTGTCATCGATACTATATATTATTTTAAGATATATCCATGTTTCTTAATTATGTTCAAGCTTAGTTTGATGCTCTGTAATATCAAAATTACTTAAAATGTCTGCATAATCCATATTAGATTCCAAAAAATGTTTCAAGTATAAACAAATTCTTTTGTGAGTTCATTTCAAATCCCTTAATAAAATTTTGATTGCAAGATAAATTCAGAGATTGCTTCTATTTGTAAAAATCAAGTACTTAATTGGTATAATATATAAACATTAAAATATATATATATAAATTTTTTTAAATATACTTAAGTAAGACGAAAAACAAAATTAATTTAATAAAAATAGTTTACAAATATTTAGTTCGTAATTAGAAAGCATTGTTCATATTACGGACCCGCTTTTTCATACAAATTTTTATAAAAACTCAAAATTTAGTTGTAACAAAAAATACATAAATGCGAACTTAAATATGTAGGAAGTATTTAGTCGCAGTTTAGTTTGTTCAATTTCAATTAAAAATTTTCCAATAATTAATTTAATTGATTATTTCGATATACTTAAGTATAATTTTCCTAATTCCGCCAGTCGATCGTAAATATATATATATATATATATATATATATATACAACATTATTTACGCGTACTCAATGCCCGCTCAAAACAAAATCAGCAGTTTTAAATATTTTTAATTTACAAATTGAAGAAAGTATGAATTATTTAATAATGTACGTATGTATATGTTTTACAATTATTTGAATAAAGTAAATATATAAGTGAACATCATACCTACTTAGTTTAATTATTATGGTCTTAACAAAATAAAAAGAAATTTTAGCATTTGAACTATTATTTTCTCTGAAACGTCTTCCTAGCTTATTTTTTTTTTATCAATAACCAATTTATTAATATGAAAATAAAAGTGTATTGTTTTGCATTACAAGTAGGAGATAACACTTTTTTTATATATATAAATATAACAAAAAGTGGTTTGGGCGGAATAAGATGTATGGGTTGTGATAGGTTAGATACATTTGCGTTACTAGTTTTTGCTACTTAGTAGTTAATTCAATTTTTAACTTTACTTTTACTTTTAAAAATAATTTCAACTCATTAAATCAGTTTATTTGTAAATATGCAAGCTCATTTTTAACTTCAATACTTAATTGACACTGGTTTTTCTATCTGATTGTTTGTTTGCTTCCAGCATTCATTTAAGCAAGTAAGTATATAAAATTTATTATTTTTATTTTTTGTTTGCTGGGCAAGTCTAAAATTGTGGCGCATTAAAACTATGGTTCTGAATAAAAAATTTTTATAAATATTAAATTTAACTTAAGTAATCTAATAATAATTGGTTATTAATAACTAATTACTATATTTAAGTTAATTAGTTATTAACTGATGTTATTAGATTGACATCAGACCTTTTCTGTACTTTGCAAGTAAAAAATTTCTGATTCTTTGTTGAATTACATACATATATATATTTATTACTTATTTACTTGCCTAAAATTATTATTTTTATTTATTTTTTAACAGTGGGATCTGCAGTTAAATCTGCAGTCCAACTGGTCCCTTTTTCTTTCGAAACGTGAGCCTTTTTATGTATTAATTATTTGGTATATATAACGTAAATGTACCAATTTCCGCCCCCTTAAGGAAAAATTAGTTCAAGTTGACAAAATAAGCAATATATAAGTTTTTTTTAATTTTTTTTTTCAAATTACAACAATTAGTATTTTTGTATTAAAAAAAAAATATTTTTATCTAATTATAATTTAATTTTTTCTAAATAAATAATAAAATATTATAACTGCAAAAAAAAGTTTGATTGTACGTATTTCAGCTCGACAATTTCAATCTGAACTAATTCCGCCCTTATATGAACTCAATGCCGCTTTTTGAACCTATTTGCGATTCACAGTAAGTACTTATTTACGATTTTAATTAAAAAAGCTATTTAAAATAATTATTAAGAGTAAAATTAATAATTAATGTTTTAAATAATTAACTAGTACTTAGTTAAATTATAAAAAATATTTATTATAATAAAAAATCAATATTACTATAAGTAATTTGAAAAAAAAAAAAAATAGTTGAAATGTAAGTAAAATTATTTGTTACACATAAAAATATACATTTATTTCAATAACTGAAAAACTTATTCTTTAGGGTTAGCCTTAGAGTAAAATTTATGTAATTGTTAAAAATAGTCAAATATTTTCCTTTTAATTTTACTAAATATTTTACTATTTCGTTTACTAATAAAAAAAAAATATTCGTTTATTTTCAACAATTAAAATATAGTTTTTTCTTTAAATATAAAACTTGGTATGAATTTAGTGAAAATAGCCTACACCTGTATATTTAGTTCGGAATTAGGACATATTGAACGTATTACCGACCCGCTTTTTCATACAAATTTTTATAAAAACTCAAAATTTAGTTGCAACAAAAAACACATATATGCGAAATTAAATTAATAGGTCGTAATTAGGTCCAGCTTAGTTTGTTCAATTTCAATTTAAAATTGTCCAGCTGCATCCTTATATAATCAAAAATAGGTGAATAACTTAATTAATTATTTCGATATATCATTTTCCTAATTCCGCCCGGTCGATCGTAAATACGTACAACATAAATTTACGTGTACCTAATTCCCGCTCAAAACTAATTAGCAATTTTAAATATTTTTTATTTACAAATTGAAGAAAGTATGTATTGTAATCTATTTAATAATATATATTTTACAATTAGTTTAATGAAATAAATAAGTCAACATCATAGTTTAATTATTATGGTCTTAACAAAATAAAAAAAATTTTAAACGTTTGAACCAATATTTTCGCTAAAATGTCTACCTAGTTTAGTTTTCTATCAATAACTTATTTATTAATATGAATACAAATGTGCATTATTTTGCATTACAACGAGGAAATAATATTCTTTTTTTATTACAAAAATAAATTTGGAATATAAAGTTTGGGAGTATTGTATTTACAAAAAAGGGCTTGGGCGGCATAATGTACTAGGGCGGTGATAGGTACATTTACGTTATATAAGTATATATGTAAATATTGTATATTATATATATATATATATATATGTAAATATTGTATATTATATATATATATATGTAAATATTGTATATTATATATATATATATGTAAATATTGTATATTATATATATATATATGTAAATATTGTATATTATATATATATATATATTATTTTTTATTTGTTTTATTATTTGCTTATTAATTTATTAGTTTTATTATATTTTATATATATATATATATATATATATATATGCTTATTAATATTTATTATATTATATTAGAACCGATGTGGTTGTAACTATTGTAAAATGAAAATTACTTTCAGTAATTCTTGTCATTTGAAAACAAATTTCTGTTCTAACAGGGTTTGAACCCGTGGGACATTACATTCCTATACTCGACTGCTTTACCACTCGGCTACCAAGGTCACATTATTATTTTATTTTAATTATAAATTTCTAACAAGTGTTTAATAAATTTTTATACGTAAGTATTTAAGTTATTAAAATTTTATAATTCTTTTCGTTTGGTAGTTGTTTGCTTATAAAGATGTATAATAGATGACTAAATTAAAACCAGGACATTAAAATATATTTTCCGATCTTCATTTTTACGATACTTTCACGTTACATCTTCTAAATCGCACATATATTAATTTTTGTTTATTATTAAATTCTGAAAAAATATATTTAAGTAATTGAATGTTTAATAAAAATAAACCCACACTATAGTGAACATAGAAATATTAAAATAATATTTCGCTTCACATAATTTGAAAATTCTACACGATTTTCTTACGTAATTAATGAACTTTACTTTGTTCGAAAAACGATGAAAATACAATTTTTTATTGTGAAAAAAAAATATTGCAAGCAGCTGCATTTAAAAAAAAAATTACTTAAATATTACCTAAAATATTTAAGTATTTATTTATTTTGAAAAAAAAATCTGGCCTAATGTGACTCTGAATGCATGACCAATGAAAATGCCAAAAAAATGAAAAATTAATTTTAAATATATTAAAGTCAAAAGTTTTAATAGATTTTTCGATTCATATTTTTCTCTTGAACGTACATTAAAACACAAATTAGTATTTTAAAGATTAAGTATATAGTTATATATATATGTATTGTGTATATGATAAGCACAATTAAATTAAAATGGTGTGTGCGAAACTAAGAAAGAATCAAATAATTCAAATGTTTAAATAATAATTCCTAAATTATAAAAACAAAAATTAAAAAAATAATATTAATTAAATACTTACTAGAAAAGGTATTAGAAAAATCTACTGTCGATCAGGAAGTGATAAAACCAATATATTGTATCGAAAAATTTTATTTCGAATATTTAATTAACTATACTTAAATATTATGTAGTTACTTAATTAATAGCTTTGAACTTTTTTTTTAATAGGCTATCTCAACTTGCACTGTGGTTAGCGCATTAAACTTCTAACACCCACACCATCATCGGAGATAAATATGAAATAAGTATCGGTGAATATGAAATCAAATTATAATTTTTTTTCTTTTTGACGGTTCTATATAGATGCGATATTTTCAGATCTGTACTTCCACGTTTAATTATTTAAAATTGCAGATATATATCCTTGCTGAACGCTATTATTACGGTAATGTCAAATTCAGAATTAGAAATTTGTAGTTATAGTTATTTGGAAAAAAATTATAACGAAACTTTTATGATTAACTATTTCGAAAATTGATAGTCCTGAAAAATTATACCTAACGTGAAGTATTTAAAAAAAACATGACAATACTTAGCAGGAGGTATTTGGCCATCTACATTTAAGATAACTACAATTAATTTATTAAAGTAAAAAAAAAATTACAAATTATTAAACACTGGAAATTTTTCATTTTAACAATAATAAAAAAAAATAATTATAAGATCAATTAAAATTTGATGGCGCAATATACAAGTTCTATACTTTCAACAAAAACAAATAATAAATAACAACAAAACAAAACAGAAAAAAGTTGAAAAACTGGAAATAGTAGCGCAAAATATCATACTAAACGTCACGCAATTAATCTGAATTTTCGCACTAACATATGAAAAAAAAAAACATCTTATAAAAAGCTTTAAATTACTTCGTTCTAAAAAATAATTTTTTTACTTGATTACAAAATTCTTATCTCCTGTTCCAAAAATTAAAAACTGATCATTTTTCTAAGCAAGTTAGTGTACTTTTTGCAATGAATGATTATCGAAATTTTTGCGCAATCAATTCACATATATATAGTAAGATATACACGCTACAGTTGAAATAAAAAAAAATTTAGAAAAAAACCGCGAATTCATTTTTTTGTAAGCAATTATTTTGTTTTTCTTTTGTTTTTTATTATTTTAATTCAACGTAATTTTATAATTTATTTGTTATTTTTTTTTTGGTTTCTCATATACTTACGTATTGTAAAATTGAGTTAGAAAAGAATTTTATGATAATATTAGTTAAATATGATCCCATGTAACTAAGTAACTAGTTAAGTTTTCTTTTATATTATTGACAGTAACTGCTTACGGTACTGCAAGTTTTTAGGTATAACTAAGTACTACATATTTTTTACAATGTTTTTGGAGCATTTATTTATCAAATTACTAGCTTATCAACTCATTAAATGTGGAAAACTACTACTATTTTCAGTAACTAAGTCTTCTTAAGTAGAATAGATTGTTACCTTCAATTATTTTTCGTCATTCATAAAGCATTTATTTATCAGGAATTGCACCTAAAACCTTTCGGTTGAAAAGCAGACGCTCTACTTATTGCGCTACTTAGCGTATAATGTTGAAAAAATTTAGAAATTGAAATTTTCAATTGAAGTTTATTGATATAACTAGTTAACTACTTAACAAATGAACTAAATCTGAAAGGCAAAGTGCAATTATTTGCCGACGACTTGGCTATAAAATATTCAACTAATAGCGAAACCGATCTTAAGTCGTCAATACAACACGAATTATTTTTAATCGATGAGTGGTTAGTAAAAAAGAAATTAGTTATAAACCTAAAAAAAACTAAAATCCTCTTATTTGAAAACAAAACTTTTGCTCATCCCTAGATGGAAAAATTTCAAAAAAATTGCTCATTTTTTTTTTTTTTTATGGTGCTTATACGCTACATCATCTCCTACAACTTTTTCATACACAACTTTCATGTCAGACTTGCCGTTTTTCAGGTTAAGCCATATTTAATATTTGGGTAACCCATGTTTTAGTAAGAAAAATAATAACTGAGAGTTGAATATTGTAACAATTTTATGTTTTAGTCAAAATTAGTTAAAATTACTGAAATTAGTTAGGGTTAATGAAATTTTATATGACTTTACATGAAAAACGGCAAGTCTGATATGAAAGTTGTGTATGAAAAAGTTGTAGGGAATGATGTAGCCCATCAACACAATAAAAAAAAAAAAAAAAAAAATAGCGAATTTTTTCGAGACAATCAACGTTTTTTACAAAATTTTAAGTTTATGCAGTTATTATTTAAAAACGGTAAGTCTGATACTCATTCAACATATACCGTTAATTAGGTGTATTAATTCTAAAAAAAAGTTTTGAAGAAGATGTTGCTCTAGTTTCAATTTCTTCTGAGCTGTAGTTGATATTCTTTAGACATAATTTTTCTAATCCGATGTTCTTTAACCCTCTGTAGACCCCTCTTCTAGAAAATTTTTTTTCCTAAAATATTCCAAGGAATCACCCCTTAAAAACTTTTTGCTCTAAACCGGACCACCCTGTATATATATAGTAAAAGTATTGGTGACCTATGTCAACTAAATTTTGACTTTTGCGATGCGCTAACAATCCAATTTTCAAGATAACTTTCTTAAACTATCATTTTAATTTACTTCATTTAATTCTTTGTTAACAAAGTGTAATTTATTTGACTTTTTATTAATAGTTTCTAGAAAAAAAATTAAATTCCATAAAAACTCAAAATTTTAGCCTCGCACCAATTTGTGACCTAGGGTGCTCCAAATTGTGACTATTTGGTGCTGGTATTTGTGACTATGAAAAATAATACTAAACTCAAAACTTTAATAGCTATGTTTATCAATTAATGAAACATAATGCATCACATATTATTTCATAATCTCAGTTAGTAATAGTTAATAATACTTTATTATTATAATTACAAATAAATTAAACAAAAAATAAATACAAGTTCATAACAGAAAAAAATATTCTTATAACTATATCTACTTTTGATATTATTAGTTTTTTCATTGATCTGCGAAGATATATTTCCTTAACGAAGTGGATTCTCTTTGCATTGACTAAAACTGGTTCAACATTGTTATTAACAATGTCATCGATATTATGCCACAATATATTATCTTGTTCTGGCCACTTCCAATTATGACCGCTCATTACCATAGCTTTGACTTGATATTCATCGTTTTTTGTTTCTAAAACATCACCGGGGAAATATTCATCTTGATGGTATTACACAATGACGTATGAATTAACTTTAATCTTGGATTCTGATTCTATTGAAGAACTTTCGTTATGTTTATTTTTTACCCTTCTTTTCAAATAAAACCATTTTGAGTTTATGTTGCCGTTATTTCATTTGTTGTTGTTCTATGTTTTATCCAAAGCTTTATTCTTTTCTTCATCTTTTTTTTTTTTGTAATAAGCAATCCATAAAGCACTTCTAGCTACAAATGGAAAATTTTCTTTAAGCCATTTGTTGCTCTTTCGTTTTTTATATCTTCATGACTTGGCCAAAATAGAGACTTTTTAAATGATAAAATTAATATACTATAAGTACCTAACTACTACTTTGTTTTTTCGTGCTCTTAAATTTTTTTGTTTTATAAAAAGATAGGTGGCATATTTGTGACCGTTTTGAATATAATTATGACCGCTGTAAAGTTTAATGAATTTCAGCTTATTTTATTAAATTTTGTGTAGGTCAAAAAATGAGCGATAATTTCTTATTTAGTTTACAGTAAATAAATAGACATGAACAATATAAAATTAAATATATTAATTAAATTAATTCTAAAAAACAAGTAGAATTTGAAACATATAATTCGGATATATTTTGGGTAGTTCTGCTCCAATAATGCTTGAATTTGTGACCGTTGTAGTAGTTTGATGAAATGAGGCTTTAATCGAAACATATTGTAGGTCACAAATTGAATTTTATTTAGCAAGGTACTTAATACTTTCCAAATAAAGTAATTTAAATTTATAAAAAGTAATAAAAAGTTAACTATTTGGTTATACAAAAACTCACTTCAAAACTCTAATTGTGATCTATAGGTCACAAATACCTCAACAGAAAAAAATTATAGCTTATAATTCGGACCGCTTTTAATTATTTAATTACTCATCTTATTTACAAAATAATCACATTTTTCTATCATTTTACGTTAAAAAATCTCTAGAAGTTTATTATTTGACATAGATTTAATTTTATAATAGTACCAACCTTTTGCTATAAATTAAAAACATTTTTATCAATTTCTCACTTCAAAACCTTGATGAAAACTGAAATTACGAGAAAAAGTAAGGGTGCTTAATGAGAAATTGATTTTTTGGCACGAAATTTTCTATTATCATATTAAAGTACTAGTACAAGTATAGTAGAATAAAATAATTAAATTTTTGAAATAAATTTCCTAAAAGTATTCTATTAGGAAATTTATTTTAAATCAATTTTAGGCTGACTAGATCACATATACCCACTAGGTCACGATTACTTAGTTAAATAATGATTTTTTTACATCGAAAGCACCTGATGGAAAGAATAGAAAACATTGTGTTATGTCACAATACAATACTACAATTGGGATGAATGAATTATATATTCAGAGTGCGTCAGATACAACCAATAGCTTTAAAAAAGGTACTCATACATCGGATGTAATCTAGAACCGTTTCGGAAACAATGATGAAAAAATTAAATTTATTTTAAATGTTAACTCAACTATATCCTCTTATATTAGTCATATGCTGAACACAACGCATATTAAATGTAGATTATTTTACACAGAATAGGTAAAGAATTGAAAATAATAAGTAAGTAGTTAGACTCAAAATAAATATTTAACTAAATAACATAATTAACTAAATAACATTGTTGCATGGGCTATGAAATTAATTTTTTTTTTCTTCTAAATTTTTTAAAGCTATACATTCAAAAGCAATTAAAAGCTTTTAGATTTTAATTTAAAAACAAAAAAAAAATTATTTATGGAGATTTGCTCTGATAAATCTATGATTACAGACTTTTTATTTGCCATTTAATTCACCCTGTTTTAAGCTTTCAAATTGTTTCACTCAGTTAAATATTTGTCGATCCATGATTTTTTTTTCGTTATTATTTTACCGTAACTACTTATATTTTTTTCAATTTAAACTATCTGCGAATATGAAGCGTTGCATAATTTTATTTCGTTGAAATATTTCGCGTTAAAACGGTATTGTAACTACCTGTTTTAATATAGGACATTGTCTTGAAGAACAAAAAATAAAACCGAATAAATTGTAATTTTATTCAATTCAGTGCTTGGATTTTGTATGTAATTGCAAATTTTAATCGTGTAAATGGAATTTTTTTTAATACTGACTATCGTTGAAATTTTTTATATTAAAAAAAACAAAATTTAAAAGAAGTTTTTACATTTAATTCAAAATTTAATAATTATTAAAATTATATTTTTTATATTTGTAAAAAACGATTTATTACTTTTGCAATGATTAACTGTTACTTTTATAAATAGTTTCAAAAACTTAAAAATATTTCAAAATAATTTTCAATGTAAGTGGATTATCACCGTAGTTGATTTAAGCTTTAACAAGAAACATGAAAACTCTAATCTTGTTTTTTTTTATAACTTTTGAATATAAAGTCTGTTGAAATAGTTTACATAAAGTTTAATTCAGTTTATCTTATCTTAACCAACTTGATAAAGAAAATGATAACAAAAGAATTAATAAAAATATTTTGATATAACTATAACTAACTATAACTATAACCTTTTTAAATAGGAAATCAAAGAAGACATTTTTTTTAATATAGAAAATTCTTAGATTTTTAAATAAGTATTGAGTTAAGTGTTATGAGTTAAAGGATTCACTGAAAGGATTATATCAAACTAATACAAATAGCTTAATCAGTATACAAATAGCTTAATCAGCATTATATAAATAGAACATTCTTACAGAGAGTGATTAAAAAAATGAATATCAAATGAATGAGAACAGTCGATATGTTTTTTATAAAGACAGTCAGTCTTTTTACTGTGTACATTTATTTTTATTCCGTTTTTTTTACATTTATTTTATCCCAATGACAAATCTGATTTATTTTATCTTATCCCAATGATTTATCTTACCCTAATGACTGAACCAGATCAAAAAACCCATTGAACCTGGGATCTTTTGATTGAAGGACAGCTTCTATACCTACTGCGCCATTCAGTGTATAGATATTACAGACAAAATCTATTATATTATTGACAAGGTCTAATTTAGGAATTGCTTATCTTTATCACCATATAATTATACGGAGTAAATCTTTTACTTTAAAATTTTGATAATCTCATTAAAATAATAATTAACTATAGTTAATTCTAATTTATTCAAACATTTCAAACAACATGTCCAAATTAAACTAACTCGTTACTTTTACTTAACTACTTATATATAGATATATATAGTTATATATATATATATCTTAATTTGTTATTCAATTCAAAAAATTATAAAATGGCGCATTAAAATTAAAATTTATAACAATTTGTTAGCAAAACAATTGATATTAATTATTTTACTTTTTGGTTTTTTTTTTTTCATCATGGCTTTAAATTCTATTTATAATTTCTTTTTAATGTTCAATGTCACCGTTTGAGTTTTTATTTACTTATAATTGAAAATTTTATTAGTTAATTAATTTTTTTGGGAATTTTCATATAAAATATAGTTTAATACTTAACGCTTTCAATTAATTAATTTGACATTGTTAATGGGCGAAATTTTTATAATGAACTTCATAATCAAAATATTTCATTTTCTTTTTATATAATTGCTATGTCAGTTTATTTATAGTTGCATAAAAGTCAAAAGGTATTTTATTTTCTCACCTTTCTTGTTGTATTTATTTACCATCCACACAGTTAAATGATTGTTCTATAGTTATTTGAAAAACCTCGTTTTAATAAATTTAAAATTAGGCCAAGTTTATAAGTTCAAATTTGATTCATTTTAGTTGCATGAAGATTAATAGTTCATTATTCAATTATGTAAAAATAGGCTAGGTAAACAATATTTGAAATTTTACACATACCGTTAATTAGGTGTATTAATTTAAAAATAAATTTATGAAGATGATGTTGCTTTAGTTTCAATTGCTGCGGAGCTGTAGTGGATATTGTGGATATTAGACATAATTTTTCTAATCCGATTTTCTTTAACCCTCTCTAGCCTATATTAAATGTATAGATAGGCCCCTCTCGTCTAGAAACAATTTTTTAAACCTAAAATACTCCAAGGAATCGCCCCTTAAAATATTTTTGCTCTAAATCGGACCACCATAGTTACTTAAATGAATATCGATTTAAAACTCGTTTTTCAATCGGTAACGTAAGTGGCTATAATACTGACAGTGGATGTAATATTGACATATGAAATGAAGCGATATTTTCATTTATTAAGAAAATTATTCGTATAAAACAACCGTTTATTTTTTTAAAATTAAATTCAAATATTCAAGATTCATATTTTGTTTAAATCAGCCCAATAGTGTACAAAATAGAAGAAATATCACTTCTAACTCAAAAGTGGTCGTGGTAATACATGTTGTTGCAAAGATTCGTTAAAATTTATGCTTAAATTTTAAAATTCCTTTATTTTGTAATATTTTCTATGTAAGTATAAATTAATAACTAATTTTTAAAGAAATACATCGTTTTGTTATTCAGCTCGAATTACTGAAATGTATTTATATTAAAAAAGGGGGAAATTAATTATTAATTTTAATTAAAATAGTTTTGTCAGAATTAAGAGCAAGCGAATATACATACTGTTCTTAATACTGACAGATATATCAGTATTGGGAAAAGGAATATTAGTTATTAAAAGCTTATTACAAATTAAATATTTAATATTTTTTTGAAATTCTTTTTACTTTCATTAGATATTGATTGTATTATTTTATTGTCCTAATTCTGACACAGGTATTTCTTAATAATTATCACATAAATTAAGAAACATAAAGACTGTCAGAATTATGTCCACATATTAGCTCAGTATTAGATTCTTAATATGTCAGTATTAAGGTTTTAGATTTTGAAATTATTTTTGTAAAATTTAAACTGTTTAATATGATTTTAAATACTTTCTGTATAATTTAATTAATGTTAAATAAGTTAAATATTTGTGGATTTATATATGACTTTAAGTTTTAGGATTAGTTCAGTACAATAATAGGCTTTAAAGTTGGGTGTCAGTATTATATACAAATATATGTCAGTAAAGCAAGAACATTGTGTGTTAGCGTATCAAGATGAAAAAGCCGTCTACAATATGACGAACAATGATGAAAAGGAGTGTCTTACAACACTTATTGTACTGAATGCTGCTGGAAATATTTCACCGCCAATGGTTGTCTACAAATATAAAAGAATTCCCTTTGCATTAAGAAAAAAAAATCCCTAAAGAGGAACGGGGTTTTCCGACACTTGATGGATGAGTGGCGAATATTTTATGAATACATATAGCAAAAGAATTTTTATCCTTATTTAAAAGAAAATGGTGCTCAGTTTCCTGTAATTCTATATTCTTAGATGCATGTTTCTCACTTATCATTAGCGTTAAATGACTTTTGCAAGGAGAAAAGTATAATATTGATTGCTCTTTACCCCAGTGCAACTCACCTTTTGCACTCACTATTTGTTGTTGTTGATTTTTCGTCCTCTTAAGGTAGAATGGAAGAAATTCTTAAAAAATTAATGAATTTTTCCATTATTCTTAGAAAATTTTATCCATTATTCTTATTCCATATTTCTTATAAAAAGTTCTAAGAAATGAAGCTAACAAAACCACAATAAAAAGTTATTTTCGAACATGCGGTATATATTTATTTTCATGTACATATGTCAGACTCAACAATTTTTACGCCTGTCAGTATTAGATACAAAAATTTCTTATTGCATATTTTTTAAAATCATGAATTAAAAAAGTTTTAAATTCAATTTCTGTCTTAACGAAATTACTCTTAAATATCTTTAACTATTCTGAAAAAGCAATTCTTTTGGGAAAATAATTATAAATTATATTAAAAAACTTAATTTAAAGTTGAATTTGTCTCGTGCACTGTCACTATTATATCCACTTACCTAACTTATGTATTGAAACTAAATGTATTTATTTCTATATTCGGAGGAGTCCTAAATGAATACGATTTCCATATATGAACTAAGTAGTTATCAAAACATTTTTCAAAAAGTTTAAAAATGAAAAAATCGCCTTAACAATATACATATAGTTAGACTAACAATAATTCAAGGATGCTTCAAGTTTTACCAACTATCATTTTATATTCTTCAACATTGTCTTGTTTTCGTAGTTATATTTATATTTTATATAGATGCAATGAGAAGAACAAATGTAATCGAAATTAAATCCACTTCCTTCTTGCATCTATTTACATTCAAATCTAAGTGAATAGAGAATTTCATTTTTAATTTATCTGTTCATCAAATAAAATATTTTTCTAAAATATAAAGTTATATAAGGCTACATAACTTTGTATATCAAAAGTAATACCAATGCTTCTGTTGAAAAACGTGATATAACTTAAATGTAAGTCTTTAATTCTAGAAAACTAGTTGTCATCAATCCCTGAAACGAATTCATTTTAAAGCTCTTTCAAGAACAAACGTATTTGTGAGAAAGAAACAGGAGAATTTGTTGACAATGACTGCTGCGTATAGTGTGAACACAGGTACATATTGACATTCAATACTATAAAAATAAATTCCAACAAATTTCATTAAAACAAAACAGAATTCACTGGTCTGTGACATCTTTGAATTCTATTCAAATGCATGTGAATGTAATTTGGAACAGTAACTAATATAAGTAAGCAAATTGAAGAAAATAATTTTCACTAGTTATAAATGATTTAATTTGTTTGAGATAACAACTTAAGTATATATAATATCATATTTTCTTAAATTATTATTCAAATTAAAAGTCATAAGCAGTTGATTACAGTTAAATAATTTAATTAAATTAGTTTAGTTCAAATAAATTTATAAAACAATAACTAACTGTACTACTCGTAATTGAACTTTAAAATAATTAAATAAGTATGTGAATTTCGTTACAAAATAATTTTCTTTATAATCAAAAATTAACATTCTCTTTTGAAATTTTGCCAACATAATATTTTTACATCTAGTTATAACTATTACATCAACATTAAAAATTACATTAATTGTAAAATCGAAGATTAAGAAAATGTACAAACAATAAAATTCAACAACTTATTCGTAAAATTATTACGAAAACGGTTAAGAGTTAACAATAGTTTTTTACTTGTTATTTATTCAAATTTGTATATATATAATATATATATATATATATATATATATATATGTATATATGTATGTAATATAATTCACATAACTAATCAATTCAATACTTAATTTATTTCCTGGTTCATTAAACTTTTTAAGATTATGATTTGCAAAAATTAACAAGGCAATTTAAACATTTCGACGCGATTAAAACGAAAAAAATTCCATACCGTAGATAACTACATATTAGAAAAGAAAATATAAAACTGACATAGGTAGTTACTTAAATTTTAAAATGTCATCCATCAAAAGGAATAATATTCTTAATCGAACTTAGTTTGAATGATATTTACACAAGTAACTATAATGGCGGATTTCCTTTCACTAATACCTTCTTTAACTTCAATATTTCGGAATGAACATTAACTGAGTGTCAAACTTTGGCGAAGTAACTAACAAACTATACTTAACTTCTGTTTTCAAAATATGTATAGTTAAATATTTCATATTAAATAAATTTATTAATGAAAGTCAAAAGAAAATCCGACTTTAATTTAAATATGAGTAAGCCATCATAAAATTTTATTGACTCTCAAGATGTTATTGATTTGTTAGATTCAAATTATGTATATTTAACAATGTTAAAAGATTTTTTAAATTGATTAGAAAATATTAGTTTCCTATGACTAATTATTTATTACTTTGAATAAAAAATAAAAAAATAAAAATGTGAATAACTAACTAACTATGACGCAATAACTATACAAAATAACATGGTATAATAATTTCAAAGGTAGGAAATATTAATCGATGTAAAACTGCAATTTCAAATTTAAAAAATTCTACAATTGTGAACTATTCAAAATACATTGAAAAGGAGTGGTTCGATTTTTTTTTGTAATGAAGTTTTCATATCTGCAGAACGATATTTCAATAAATAACAAACAGGGGCTTGGTCATGCGACAGCTCTGGACAAACAAAAAAACCCTTTTTTTTATTCTTGTAAAAAAACGACTAATAATTATAATAGATATCTGTGAACAAATATACGGGTGGCGCAATCAATCGAAAAGTCCCAGATTTGATCCCCGACAAAGGGCAAAACAAAAATAATGTATGGGTTTTTCGAACTAGTCATTGACAAAAAATAATTGAGAGTATGTACCTTAGTGTAACACTCGACTTTTTTTTTGTCGACTTAAGCTAACATGTTGGCATTGTCGATTTCAACCGATTTTTTTCGATTGAAAAAGCCATTTTTGTAAGCGACTTTTGAATTTTTGATGTTTCAATTCAAATCGTTTGACAACTAAATTTTTCAGTTTTTGTAACAACACCGGCAGCTTTTTTTTCAATTCGATTGGCTTACGCAATACCGCGATTTCTTATACGATCGAATTAGAAAAGTCAATTTTCAAAACAAGTTGTTTTTTTACGCAATAAGGCCGTATATGATTTGGCAACAATCGAATAAAACGTTATTTAAGAAGGTTTAACTAATACTAGACACTAGTATACATATCTGCAGTTTTCCACATTTGAGTAGATATGCCGAAACTTTGGTAGTTAAAATACTCGAAAAACAGTGTAGTAAAATAGTTATGTAAATGTAGTAAAAATTGCAGTACCGTACTTAATGTACGAAAATATAATTCTACCTAAGTTATACTCTCAAAAACTTAAATACAAAAATGCACTAACTAACTATAATATACATACTTACTATTATGTGTCTCATCTATTACGTTCAAGTTTGCATCAGCTAAATATGCATATATAATTATTTTCTAATTACTTATAACTAAGAATAAATTTGCATAGGTGTTCCCCTATATTTTAATATGAAGTCGTGATTTACGTCACAATGAAAATTAATCGAAACAGATTAGTTATAATATATATCGAAATTGTATTTTCCAAGTGGGGAAGTGGGGGAAAAAAATAAAAATATAAATAGAATTTAAGTACATATTATAGATTACTCATTATAATCAGAATATTCAAAGTAATTTTAGTGATTCATTTTGGATGCAACAGAATTTTTTTGCACAAAATTTAAAATTATTTTAATATTTTTTTTGTGATACAACAAGTCAAATGTTATAACATTTGTAAATGTCATTTAAATATGACATTTACTATGAGTCATAAATGTCATATTTAAATGTAAAAAAAATTAATTATTGATTTATATAAGTACTTATATAATTAAAACAATTATTTAATTTAGTAAATTTTAAATAAAAATTTCACAATTAAGTTGTATATATATTTATATACTTTTACCTATACCAATACCTTAATTTTCTTAATTTTTTTCTATCTTATAAAATTACTGGACTATCAAAAACTAAAACTTATGACATCAGCTCCGACCTATATAAATTCATATGTATATGTACATATGTAGTTATTTATATAATTTTGTTTCATTTAAAACATTCTAAAAGCTATTTTTAATGTTTGCAATTTATAAAATATGGATATATTAATATACGTACATATATAAGTATATTTTTCAAGGTCAAGATTTTCAGAATACGAATATATAGAAAATAGATAAAAAGAAAATAGAAAAGAAAGAAAAACTGAAATGTGAAGAAAACTTTTGAATCATTCGCACATTTTTATTGAGTTATAAGTCAATTTAATTACAGACATGAACAAATTATTTATTTATATAAATGGAAATGTATATGTATATATATATACTTACCTGTACGTACTTAAATACAAAACTTACAACGAATTTAACTTCTTTTTTTTTTTAATTAGTTTTTATTTTCTATTCTATGTATTTACTAAATCCAGATAAACTATTCAACCATCCTACTGATCCTACTATATTTTAATATTTAATATGTAAAAGGAAAAAACTCGGAACAATTTCCAGAGCCATTTCTCAGCCGATTTTCATTATTTTTTTTTTTTCTCAAATAATATGTAAATATTTTTAACAGGAATCGTAGCGAAATCAAATATTAGAAATTTCAATTTAAAATTTTACCTATATAATAGTATGTACACACAACTTCACAAATGCAAAACAAGAGTAAAGTAGAAGCAACCATTTTAATTTACATTTTCATAATCCAAATAAATCCACCGAAATGTAGATGTTAGACTATATTATTAGAAATTAATTAATGAAGAAATTATTGATGTTAATTGTTGAAACAGAAATGATTATTTAATTGTCCGTGACATCGTAAATGTATCAATAACGTGACCAACACACTGATATATGATCTTTACTGTCAAAAAAAATTTATTTATATTGTCTCATGACCTGTAATTAATTTAACAGTGTATCCGCGACTCGTTTTCACGAAACGGGTTGTTAAATTATGTATTCCAAAATTTGTTGATACACACTATAGTTTGATACACTTGTGCTGAGTTTTTTTTTATTAAGCAAACAATAAATAAAAAAATTGGAGGAAGAAAAAGTTTTAAAATTAAAGAAAAATAATTATAAATTTTAATTTGTGCTTTAAAAATAAATTTAAAAATGTTTTTTTTTGTTTTAATTTACTTTAATTTTAATAGGAAATGGACTCCTGGAAGAAAGATTTAATCATAAGGCTAAATTTTTTACGAAATTGTCCATATTAAATTTTTAAAATATTTCACCAATATATTCAATTCCAATATTTTAAAAATTTATCCACAAAATAGCTATCCATAAATGAGTATAATATTGCGACATTCGATGTGACGTTTAATTTAAAGTCAATGTGGTTAGAGCGATCGGAATTGTAAACCAAGTACATTATGTTGCCAACACAATGTTTTCAGCTCAGAAAATTTGACATATTGTGTTTGTATGTACATTGTATCGGTGGAAATTTTTTGGATACATTTCCGATGTCACCGTGTTTCAGAAAAATAAATATTGATCCATAAAATAATGATTGAAATGCTCGCTTTTTTCAGCAGCTGATATTTTTTACAAAAATATTCTATATGTAGTACCTATGTAACATGTACATAATGTTCTATTAATCATATAGTAATATACAGGTTTACTATTACTTTTTTCAGTGTGCTGTGTAAGCTGAATTATATTTGATTAATTTCTTTTTTGCATAATAAGTAATCTTAATTTTTTTCAGATTCCGTATTTTTTTTAATGCTGATAACAAGCATGAAAATAAAAGCTTTTCTACTTTTTTCATGTTGGACCTGTTGACATTAAGTTGATAAATCGCCTGCTAAAGTGTCAGTTCAGCATATTATACATAATGGAAAAAAGGAAATTAATATATTTACTGTTAACTATATGTTGCCAGATTTTTACTGAGACGATTAGCCTAATTTTTGAGAATAAGTAGCCCAAAGTAGTCTTTATTTAAAAATATTGAAAATATATAAGAGTAAGCTAACTTTGTTAATAACAATTTCATTTTAAGAAAAAATAAATTAAAAAGAAGAAATCATTTTACAATACATTAAAAATTCATATAAATATTCAAGTGACAAAAGATAAATAAAAAGCAGTTAAACTTAAAAAGAAATTCTTATACTGCATTATAGTTAATCATTAAATTCTATAAATAAATTTGTTAAATCTTCTGTATCAGCAGCATCGGTTTCTTCGTATATATATCTTTTTCTTCATTATTTTAGAATTGCGCATTCTTAATATTTTTTGTTAGGGTGAAAAATTATTACAGCAAACATTTTGATTTATTGTTGTATTTATTCTAATTCTTATGAGTTAATTGAGAAAATAAATTAAGTTTAGCCATGTCATTTAACAAAGGCTTAATCGCAATTCATAGAAAATAATAGTAATTATTTTTATACACTTCCGATAAACTCTAAAAGTTTTTAGTTCCAAATATAGTTCTGAGCAAATGTTCAGTAAAACAAATGTAGCTCAATCTATAAATTTAACCCGGCAACCCTGGTTATATTTAATCTGTAAACAGAAAAAATTACATTCCAAATATCTGAACCATTCCACAACCGATTTTCATTATTATTCTTTTAAATGATAGATATTTAAAAGGAGACGTAGCGAATTAAAATATTTTTTCAAACTTTATTAATTTTTTATTAGAAATTTCAATTCAAATCAAATTTACATTCAATTTAAAATTTCACATCATTGGGTACCATTTTTTATCAAACTTCCACGAGTTTCGAAGAGCGGGCGAATACTAGTACAATATTAAAAGATAAACGAAAAACTGAAAGTCGTACTACGTATAAAGCAAAATATACGACTATGATTAATATTAGTTATGTTGTACAGATCCTGTAATAGTTTTAATATAGAAATGCATTGATTGCTAAATATTTATTTAAATATTTACTAGATTTAAAATGTTAAACTACTTAATAATTTCCGCGTCTGCTTTTTTTTCTTTGTTCTTTTTCTAATTTCATAGATAACTTAAGTTTTGAGATTTATTTATATTCTTTTGTTTTATTTGTTTATCTATAAAAGTTTTTATACATAGATAGAAGAATACAATTTACCGTATGAATTCTGATAACCATCCACGACTCACGACTCACGAGATAACAATATCCATACATATGTATATGTATTTGTATTAAATTCATTTTATTGGATTTGTCAATATTGGATGATTGAAAACAATGTAAACAACGCAGAAAAAGCTACATGTATAGTTAAGGTGGTTAAGGTATTGAGTAAATATATATATATATATATATATATATATATATAATATAATATTATGTTTACTCAATGCTTAAGGTGAATGTATAATCAATAATTATGACGTTTCAGACCGTTTGGAAAACAAAAGAATAACTAACTAGTCAGTAATTTACAAAAGTTGACATTGCTATATTTTAGTTATGATTTAATTCAAATGATAAATTGAATATAAAAAAAAGATAAAAACGCAAAAATTTAATTTAGAAAGAAATTTGTTTTATTATAAATTAGTCTGGAAATGAGAATGAAATGAGTTGTTTTTATTTAGGTATTTTAAAAATTGAATTAAACGTTCTATCACGCTAACAATTTTCTTAATTAAAAAATTAAAATAACTACCTACATATATAAATAAGGTAAAAATTCCTACTACGTGATAGCAGGTATTACCATGGTAACCTATTACAGTAGTAGTATAATATTTTTATATATATATCTAGTTATATAGAAAAAGGTATTGGGCAATATTTTATAAATATAATATTAAGAATCTTTTGTCGGATGAAAGAAAATGTCAGCTAAAAATCACACTGAGCTAAAAATAAAAAATAAAAATATTAAAGAATACTTACTCAACTATTTTTATAATGAAACACCAAAATTGATTGAATGCACCTTGTTTAGTAGAAGCAGTTTTGTTTTTTTAATTTTTCATTGCATAAATTAGAGAATTATTTTTTTTTTTTTAGCTAAGATTTATTAAATTTTAATTTTAAAGGTTGATTTTAAATAGTTAGTGATATTATTAATATAAAAAAATAAAATGTAATAATACTTACGACAATGGGAACAGTTACATTTAATTCGCAAATTATTAAACTTGTATTTTTATAGATTTGCAAAAAGCATTCGATTGTGTTGATCATGATATCGTTTAACATAAACTATCCTGCTTAAAGTTTACAAACGATCAAATTAACTTTTTTAAAACATATTTAACAGGAAGATCACAATGTGTCCGCATTGCTAATTGCTTAAGTGAAACAGCAATAATAAAGAAAGGTGTACCACAAGGCTCTTTACTTGGTCCTGATCTCTTTAAAATATACGTTGACGATCTTTTGCGGCTAATGGCTCTGCTTCGATTTTTGCAGATAATGCAGTCATAAAGTACTCTTTAAGCAGTGAATGTGATTTGAAAATTGCGATGTTAGAAAACCCGTAATTAATCGAACATTTTTTTTCTAAAAATAGACTACTATATTAAACATAAAAAAAAACAAAAATCCTGTTATTTGAAAATAAATTTACAACAAACAACTCACGTATTGATGTAGTCAATGCTATCTAGGTCATAACTATTTAGGTCTCGTAGTAGATTCCAAAATTAAAAGGGAAGATCATATTGATCTTGTCTGCAAAAAAAATTCTCCTTATGTTTTTATTCTACGAAGACTAAAAATATTTCTCGATAAAAAAACGCTTTTTATTAACAAATCTTGTTTATGCCAATCATATATGGAGTTGAGCGCCAAAAATTAGTTTAAAGAAATCGAAATACTAATGAGAAAATCTATTAAAATGTGATCGAAATACTAATGAGAAAATCTATTAAATCTATTAAAATGCGTGAATTGTACATTCTGGGCTTTAAAATTATAAATAATCAAATTAAGCATTATTTCATTTTGCAAAGATATGTAGATGTGCATAATTATAACACCCGAAACAAATGCAATTTTTATCTATCACTGTTCAAAACAAACCGTCAAAAGACAAACTGTCTCTACAATTGTTTAAAATTTTTTAATGATCTGAATGGTAATATTAAGTCAATTGATAATTTGTCAATACAAAAAAAAAATCGTCCAACTTAACTTATTAATGTTTAAATGTGCAATTTTTAAATATATTTGAATTAATGGAAATTTTTAATGAATTTCTAACTGATTTTATTTATTTTATATTAAAAGAAAAAAAAACTATTTTCAAATAATTGAATTTTTATATTATTGATAAATTATAAGACCAGACAGCTTCGGCTACGATCTTAACATTCTTATGTACAATGTGTGTCAAAATTACAACTTTAAAATTGTTATTCAATTTATTTATTATATTAAATTAATTTGTAACTATTTTTGAATTAATAAAATTGTAAGTGAACACAGATAAATAAAGAAAAAAAGCCTGTATCACAGTCTCTTAATTTTATTTCAGTCCCTTTTACGGAGTGTGAAAACAATTACAACCTATTAACTTATTAATATAAATAGTTATTTATATTTTATATAATAATTCTGAATGAAGTATACATAATGTATGTAATAATAATGTAAATAAATAATTAAATTAATTGAATCAAGAACATAATATTATTAAACAGAAAACTGAATGAACTGACTGAATCAGCATCCCATGAACTAACTACTTAGTTATCCTATATGATTGTGTTATATTGCCACTTCAATGGAAATATTTTGTATCCATGATAAGTATAGTTACCAAGTTTTAATATGTACTTTAAATCTAATTTTTTTTCCTTAATGTCTGTGAGCTAGGGAGTTTTATCCGAATAAAACAAATGCTTGTTTCTAGAATAGTTAAATGAATAAAAATTTCAAATTTAGTTGTAACTGTACTAGCTACTTGATGAGATTTAAATTCAAAGTAATAAGTATAATGTATACGTGTATATATAACTTAATTTCATAAAAACCAAATACTGTTGAAATAAAAACAATATATTGGTGCTACCTTGCGATATCAAGGTTTATAAAAATATTAATTTTTGCAAACAAAATTTTCTAAATCTCTCATTATGACATCATTAATGTTTTATATCACATAATGTGATATCATTTACACTACCTTTTTAATAAAACAAAAAATAAACAACAATAATAGTGAAGAGAGATTCTGAAATTTTGAATTCAAACAGTTCATAACACTATAATATTGACTCTATAATATATTAATGTACAAAATTCAAATCAAAAGCTTAAATTAGCTATTAATTTCAATTGAGGAATTTAAATAACTAATGATATTTTTTTTAAGTAAGTAGGTATGTGTAGTATTCCACAACCATTGGTCACAAAACTACAATTAAAATTTAAATAATAACATTTTAATAAACCAGTTTTGACGAAATCACTTAGTCATCAAATTTTATTTAAAGAATTCAAATTTAATGTTCATAAATTTTTGAAATTTTTAATGTGTAAGTATATAGTTAGTTATAAATCAACAGTAAAGGTTAGGTAGATAAGTTAAAATTACTTTCACCATCAATTAAACAATTTTTATACTTTAAAATTTAGTTTCAAAATTGTACCACATACTAATTATAATTGTTAACACAATACAGAAATTTTTTGGATTATTTTTTTTCAAATTTAACACTCATAAATTTTACGAATTTTTAATGTGTAATTATAGTTAGGTAGATTAATCCAAATGAACATTGCCTTTGACATATAACTATGTAGATTAAAATGTAAAATAGTCAAAAGCCTTGATTTCTCTTCTTGAAGTTAAAACGATAATTATTATATTAAATTTTTAATTAATTACAAAAATTACGAAATATCAAAAATTAAAAAAAAGAGCGAATCATAATTTGCATATTATACTATAAAGCTCTAAAGAATGATATAGTAGCATTACATAACTCCTAAATAAGCAAGTATGTTAATATTTTTATACGTATTCCCATTAACTACTTTCCTATAATATGATTATAATGTACCGTTTAATATTTTTAATAAAACAATTAATAAAACGGTCAGTTTGCTTTCAACTTTCTTCACAACATTCTCTTTTACAAGTCAATTCAATTCAACTAGTAGTTATTCAATATTTAAATAACAAATTTTTAAATATTACATAAAGAAAGAACAATGTTTATCTTAGTTTATCACTGTCTTATAATTTCAATAATTTATAGTGCTTCAACATTATCTTACCATATACTTAAAAAGACCGACAAATTTTTAGAACTTCCTTTTATACTTATAACCACTTATACAATAGATTAAATAACAATGTGTTAATTAATCTATGCTTATAACCCTATAAAATCAGGTATTCTCATCAAGTATGAAATATCAAGTTTTTAACATTTAAGACTACTTATGTAGCAATTGACTTCTTCTTGTATGTAGCTATCAGAATTCTGCTTATGAAATTACCTGGAATTATTTGTAAGTTTAAAAATAAAATTCGTGTGGATATAACTGAAATACGAACCCTACTCAGGGTAGTTATATGTACTTATAACTACAAAAAAAATTTAATTTTTCTTTCTTAAATTAATTCGGAATACAACTTGGTTATCACTAAAATAAAATAAAACTATTCTATTACTTATTAAGAAAATACAATTTGGTTTTAGTGATATAAAATGCACCTACCTACGCTATTATAAAAGAAAAGTTACTCTTCAATCAATGCAATTTTTCATATTTAAAATTAGTTAATAGGTACATCAAAGATTTAAAATTTATTGTATGTGATTACTACTGTATAAGTATACCAAGTTTGTGATGCGTGAAAAAACAGCTAGACATATCACAGTCTTGTAATTGGAACAAAAAATCCAATTCATAATTCCCATTCTTCTACATTACATTGATGAATACTAACAAATTAACATAAAAATTTAAGTAGCTACCCAAAAAAATTATTTTAAAATTTAAATACATTACATAGCTATAAAAAAATTTTAAAATTAAAACAATTCTCAACAAAATCTTCTGATTTTGACATGAAACATTTTCAATATTGACTTACAGTCTACTTCAAATTCACAATAATTTTTCAACATTTTACATACAAATTTAATATAGTTAGGTGCACATGACCTCTTATATTCAATACGTGCGCATAATTATATTCAAAATTTAATTTTAAAAGCTTAAAAAAAAAAAAAAAAAATTCAAATAATGGGCTTTTAAAGCTTTCAAAATAGGTAATTTTATTTTTTCATTTGAAATTATTATTTTCTAGAGTAATTTTTTTTCGTTTTTAATTCGTTCAAAAACAATATTGTAAATAATTTTTTTTTTTTGTTTTTATAGTTTTGTATTATAATTTTCAATTGCTTGTTTATTTTTTGTTTTTTTATTTGTTTATATTAAAACAATGTTTATATCAAAAAAATATTTGTTTATTATTGAAGACTCTGTGGCGCAACGGTAGCGCGTCTGACTCCAGATCAGAAGGTTGCGTGTTCAAATCACGTCAGGGTCAATATTGAAATGAGATTTAATTTTTTTTTTTATTAAGATTCAAATTAAATAATAGCAGACCTTAAGAGTTTACACTATTTTATTAAAAAATTCTCAGCTATAAAGTATTTTGGTGAATATTTTTTTAATGCATAATCAAATAATTTCAGTTAACTTCATAATGGCCTATGTTAATAATGTTCGAAGCAAAAATTAATAATTTTAAAATAAACAAAATTGATAAGATTTATTTACATACCTAACTACTTTTTTTTTATTTACATTTATTGATTTACAAAAAGGAGCGCTAGTAAGTAGGACTATATTGGATGAATGATAAGATTTAAAACAATAACATTTTTAAATTTTTTTTTTCAAACATTGACATTTTTAAATATATTTCTCTCTTTTCAAGTAAGTGGGTGTCTATGAAGGACACTTTTAGAGTTCACATCTCATTAACGCGTACGAAATTTTAAAACTAATAATTTTAGATTACTTCCGTAGCCGAATAATTGTTTAATATTGAAAATATTTGTCAGTGTATTTTACAAGTCATAACAATTTTTTCAATTTGTGATTTTCAAAATGAAGAGGTGGTTCATATGAAATTTATTGAATACATGCCAGATATTACAAACAAAGTAATTTATTTGCCACTTTAACAATTCCTAATTATAAAACAAATACTTAAAAACTACTTTAATTAAATGTATTTATTTAGTTACTAGCAGAAATTTTTATTAAGTTTCCACTTCGAGTGGAGAAAACCATAATTGAACAATCTGTAATAATTATGTTATACCATAAAGTGGAGAGTTGCTGAAAAAGAAAGAGTACACATTGAAAAAAATTTCAGTCACACTCAATTGAGTGTGCATTCTAATTTATTGTTTTGCAGTTTTTGAATATTATCGAATACTTAAATATGATATCCTTCGAATTTTAATAACAATTCTTATCATACCGAAATGCGTATTTCGTCTAGTACTTGCAGACTCTTTCAGTGTTTTGCACTCGGTCAAAGAAATAAATCTAAAATGGTCTTATGTTTACTCGACAGGTAGCAAGTTGATGTTTTTTGAACGTTGGTTCTACTCTCTAAAAAATAAGTTTTTCTAAATACTATATTTGTTAACCCATCTATGTTTTTCATTCAATCGTAGAGACTTAGCGAGCTATTTCACCTCCATCATTTATTCATATATTTACAATTTTTAAATAAAAAGAATAAATTTCGAACCCTAGTAAAAATCAATGAGAGTACGTTTAATAAGCAATTTGCGAGGTACCTAATTGAAAATTCCAAATTGTGTTGTTAAATGATTCGATTATTTTTTTTAATGTCGCAATAAATAGGTTCATTATTTCTAAAAAAAAAATGTATGCTAATACTGGTACAACAATATATTATTTAATCACTAAATTAGTGTAAAACACAAAACACATATATCTGATCCAATAGATTTCTGTAATACTCTAGCTGCTTGTTTGATACCACAATTGTAGAAATGTTTACAGCTGTTATAAGTTATCATATAATTCGTTCGTTTATAAAGTAATTCGTTCTAATTTTTAATTTATATATAATTTTATGCCAATCTTGTTTGAAAACGTTCTGTGATGGAGAACTCAGAATCTAATAATGAAAGTATTTATTGAATTTGTACAGATTCTGATTTAATTCTAATAATTAAGACTAATGATCTATCAAGCAATATTTTGGTTCTAAATTGTGTAACTATTATTAGTCACTTTTGTTATAATACGAGCAAATAAGTAACATAATAAATAAATATATATAGTTATATATATATTTTTTATTTAATTATTTAAATTTTCTAATTTTATAGTTGAAGGCTCTTATTTGAAGCTTTTTTTTACTTTTTTTTACTTTTTTAAACGTTCTTACAATTGAAATGTAATGTCATAAAGCATTTGTTTACTTCTTATCAACGGCCTAAGAACTATCAATGAATATTATAAAAAAGGTTATCGGATACCATTCATATTTTGGTCACAAGGATCTTGATATTTGCTTTTGAATTACAATTGACTACGTCTGACCTTAAATTGAGAATTTCTGAAATTATACTTTGTTATTCTGTATTCAACTGGGAACATGTGTACTTAATAATTCTACTGACACTATGCTGGTGAAGTTAGTAAGTACTTTTTGAAATAGGCAAAAATATTTTTAAGGCAATGTAAAATCAGGTTTACTCCTTTATTATTGTATTATTTAAATAAAATAATATTTAATTACAAAATAATAGATTGTTAAAAAATTAAAATCTAGACGGTGCTATTCAAATTTTTATTGATTTGAACTTGTTTTATACTCATCTTTGTCACAAGGGTTGTAATAAGTATAACAACAGTCATCGTTTTTTTTTTTAATAGGTTTGAATTTCTGATTCTTTAGTTTTGATTGTTTCCTAACTGACATTAAAATTTCCAATTTTGAAAAAAAATTCCAATATCTACATATTTTTTCAATTTACTTATTAAATAAAATTCGTAGTACGTTTGGATAATATTTTTGTCAGTATATTTTGAATGTTTCATAAATTTCTTGAAATATTTATGTATAAAAAGACTAGTATAAGGTAAAAAGACATTTTGAGAGGTTTTACAGCCGTACATTAAAAGCACTTTGTCAATTCATATCGCTTTTAGATTTTAATAATTTTGAATCAAATGTTAATTGTGTTTGTTTGTCATATGAAAACAAAAAAAAATGTATTGTAATTGTAGTTATTAATTTTATATCTCATTTAAAAATTTCATGAATGTAAAATAAGTTTCCATCAGCTGAGTTTGATTTATTCATACCATGTAGTTTATGATAAATTAAATAATATTCATTATCACGTTGTGCATGATTAATTATTAAATTAATTTTAATTTTGATTTTTAATTTGCTTATAGGTGTATTTTTATTGATGTACCAGTTTACATTTAAAAATTAATTGGTTTTATTTAATATATAATTTTTTTCTTTCTACAAAACAAAAAAAAAACTAAAAAAAAACATACCTTTTTGTTTTTATTCTTTTTATTCTAGCATTTACATAGTAACATGGAATGTAAGCACAAAATCACCTGACAATATATCATTATCAAACCTGTTGGGTTTGGGATCTAATCCTGATGCTGATCAACATCATCCAGATTTATATGCAATTGGATTACAAGAAGTCAATTCAGATCCACAAGCTCAAGTATTGGGCTTATTTAAAGATGATGCATGGACATATAGATTAAAATTATTATTAAAAAGTCGTGATTATGTAGCTATAAAAACTGAACAAATGCAAGGTGTTCTATTAATATTATTTGTTAAACGTAAACATTTATTACATATGAGAGATATTGAAGCAGAATTTACTAGAACTGGTTTTGGTGGATTATGGGTAAGAAATACATTTTAATATAACTGTAAAAAAAGAAAAATTTACAGAAAATAAATCCACATTATTCCCAAATTTGAATGCATCATAATAGAAACATTATTCGTTTCAGTAACATTTAAGATATCATATTTTAATTTGATAAAGTTAAGTTATACCATTGATTAAGAATAATTCTAAAAACTGGTATTATTCTTAATCTGTGGTTATATTAAGTTAAGTAATAAACAAGTATTTAAAAATAATTATTTGAAAAATATTTTAAATTAAAACTGAAGAGTTTAAAAAACTGATGCAACTCAATCTTACACGAGTGTTTGTCTTACGAATCCGAGTTTATTCGAATTTAAAAATATGTAATTCATACAAAATATTCTATATAAGTATACGTGTACGTGTAATGTGCCAGTAGAAATAAGATATTTATAATTTCAAAAACGCATTAGAATTATTTGAAAATTAAATTAGTATTTCTAAAAAAATATGCTAACTTTATTAAAATCTCTTTATATGTAAAACAATTGCATAAATTTAGGCGAACAGTTTTTTTTAAAATGAATATCAAAATTTTAACCAGTTTTTTATTGTTATCTTCGAAGTGAATGGATTGAAGTATGGGAAGGGAATTTGAAGCGAAAGGTATCATAATTCTAACATTTAGAAGATTTCATTCAACCTAAAAGGTCAATTCAAGTTTCCAAAATATTAGAATGAGCTGCAACAGTAGAAGAAAACCGTGCGAATATTGTTTTTTCTTTTCTTTAAACTTGGCTTACGTTTTCAGAAGAAAATTTTTTTTTTTTTTATTTTTAGATAGGTACATACTAACCTTATATTAATTATTTATCTTAAAGGCGTCTACGTTTTCGTTTCCATGCATTCGACTGTATATGAGAGCATGGAAGTACAATCTACTTTTCAAAAAATTTTGAAATTTGGAATTTTGTATATTAAATAGATGTACAACCCAAATGAATTATTAAAAATATATTTATTTATAATTTAGCTACAAAATTAATTTCTTATAAATTTTTATTTCTCTCTCCTTATTACTTTCTAAATTTTATTTTTGGTATTTTTTTTTAGGGTAATAAAGGTGCTGTAAGTATTAGGATGACATTATATGGCTGTGGTGTAACATTTGTAAATTCACATTTAGCTGCACATGACCATGAATTGGATGAAAGGATAAATGATTATAAACAAATTTTAGATAATCATCATTATCATGTGAAAAGATATCGTGAAATTTATGACCATGAGTAAGTTGCAATTAAAAAATTATTTGTAAGTATAATTAAATAAATAAAAGATTGTTCAGATAATACTGATTAGTAATAAATAGTAATACTTTATTCTACTTTTTCTGGTGATGCACTTCTTGATGTTTGATAAGCTCACATATTAGGTATTTTCGATAATATTGGTTATTAGTTTGAATTTTAAAAAACTAATAAAGCTGCCATTAATTTTTTTTTTTTTTTCTTTATTATTTTCTTTATTTATTTATTTCTAATTAAGATGCTAATAAGATCGTCTCTTTCATACTTTGAATATTATTCTTATAAGGCCAATAAGGCTGATTTCTGTTTTCTGGACACCCGAAATTAAATATTCTTTCATAATTATTTTCATTTAAATTTTTTTTTTTATAGTTATGTCTTCTGGTTTGGAGATTTAAACTTTCGAATTCATTTTGAGGATGGTACAACACCAGAACAAGTACGCAGTTTGGTACAACATGAACGTTTAAAAGAATTACTTGCAAAAGATCAATTAAATTTAGTAAGATTAACTGGTAAAGCATTCTATCAATTACAAGAAAGAGAACCATCATTCCCTCCAACATTTAAATTTGAACAAGGAACATCTAATTATAATTTAAAGTATGTTATTGAAAACTATACATAAAGTAAATAATTTTAAATAAAAAAAAAAAAAAACTTTTTAGGAGACGTCCAGCCTGGACAGATAGAATTCTATGGAGAGTACAAAATGATAGTTATACAACAGTTACATTAGAAGTTGAACAAAAATCATATAAAAGTCATCCGGGTTATAATATTAGTGATCATAAACCTGTTACTAGTGAATTTAATATTAAGGTATCATATTTGAAAAAAACTTTTAAGGAAATATGGAAGAAGGTTAGCTTTTGTTTGATGTTTCCAGAAACAAAAAGGAAAATCAATGTTTTTGTTTTTTTGTTATTATTTTGTTTATTAATTTTTTTTTTTTGTGATTTGTTTGGTGTTTCATATCAGCGATTGACATATTTGTGTACTTAGAAATATTTTCAAAGGCATTTAAAAATGTAAATGTTTTCATATAACTACCTATATACTTATATCCATATATATATATATATATATATATATATATATATATATATATATATATATATACATATATTATTGACGGAACTTCGCTTTACATAATTATGTTTATATAATATTTGATAAGATTCTGTAATTAATCTACGAAAATATAATTTTACCAAAATGACTTACAATAACACAAAAATAAATCAGTATTAAAAGCAGGCAACATTTTTTCGGCTCGTTTGTCTTGAGAAACAGATTTTTTTTATAATTATAAAATATTATTTTTTTTGAAGATGTAAAATAAATATCCAAAATATTTATGTTGCAAATCCTACCGTAATCCTGTTTTATTGAAATTTGTTTTTTTTAAATTCAATTTTTTAAAATCGATTTAGTTTTTATTTACTTTTTCGGTAAAGCCAAGAACCTCTGTTTATGCACAGTATAGGTTCTGTAAACAAACTTTATTCATAACTTTTTGGGAAAAGGCAACTCTTTTTTTGTAGCCAAATTCTAGCGACGTACTGTAACTCACTCTAAAAAATTTATAAAATTCCCCAAAACAAATGGTTGGGTTTTTTTTTTGTTGAAAGGTGAAAAGTTTGTAATTACTGTGTTTTCTAATGTAAATTTTTCATTTGGTATTTAAAATATTGTAAGAAAATAATTTGCGTATTATTTAAATTTAAAATTTTTTTTTAACTAAATACTCTCAATTTGAATTTTTTGAAAATTTTTTTTACCCGAACCAACTAAGTTTTACAATATGTATGTATTCTTAAATTTCTTATCATAAAGTTGATGTGATTCTAAAAAAATCTGAATTTTAAAAAATCGAAAACATTCAGAAAATAATTAAATTTGTATGTACATTTTTTTTTTGTTTTGAAATTTAATGAATTTTGCTCCCTAAATATTTGTCCGAAAAATAGAATCGCTTATCTACTAAAAAGTCTCATAAAACAGATAACTTATATTACATCATCGTGTTATTAAATTAAACCTGTGAAGTTTTCCAAAAACATATTTCATATATTTAATTTATTTTTGAACATAGTTTCTAGACATGTAGGGATAAGAAACTTAAATATTAAATGTAAAATTTTAATGATGCTTTGAATATATTCAATTTTTTCACTAATATCATTTATGCAATTAATTAAGTTTAATCCGTATGTGCATGTTTGTTTTCTGTATATATCTGTATAAAAAAATCTTATTTATGTTGCTTTCAATAATTTACATTTGAATTGAAACTGATATGAAAATATTTTATTTTTAAATAATTTATCACTGATTATATAATACCACTACTATATCAACTGTAATGAATCCAATCAATGGATGAAACACCAACAAAAAATATTTGAAAAAAACAAACCAGATTCCATCAATTGGAAAACGATCGGAATTAGCTAAACTTCTTGCCATCTTTTCTGATCATATTGATTCTTCTACCCCAAATAGTGAAACATTAAATATACCAAATTTAACAACAACAAACCGAAATTATTTTAATTCTCAGGTATTTGAAAGTCCTGTTGAATATACAATTGAATTTGCTAACATTCCAATTTGGAATATCAGTGATGAGAATAAAATTGTTTACAATATACCACAGGAGTTCACTGAAGAAAGTAGTGATTGGATTGGAATTTATCCAGAAAATTTTGCTAGCTTAAGTGAATACATTGCATACGAGTATACAAATCAAGCTGGTACCAAAAAAACAATTGAAAATCATCCAAATCGAAAGGAAATACGTATTGAATTCCATGAGAATATTGATTTAGAGGATGGTGCATCATATATATTAGTTTATTTTTCGAATACTGGTATTCGTGGTGTATCCAGTATTGCTGGTATTAGTAATGTATTTAAAGCTGAAAAAAGACCAGCCTCACCAAGATTCGAACAAGTTGATTAAATCATAAATTTGGTTAATTTAGATTTTATTTTATCATTTATGTGATAATAAATTAATCGATTTTTAACGAAATCAACAAAATGGATCAATTAAATTTTAAATTTTTTTAATAATTTTTTTTCTGTTCACTATATTCTAAAAAAAAAAAAAAACTATTAAGGATGAAACATTTTTGAAAGTTAATTTAGAATTTAGAAAACCAAGAACACGCTTTATAGGTTATGTATAAAAAAAATTAAATAAAAATTAATTGTAATAGATTTATTTTAAATAAATGTCGAAATCGATAATTTAATATTTGACTTTTGTAGAATAATTCCGGATAACTTCTGTTTATATTAATTTTACTATTTTAATATTTTTTCTGTATATTCCAAAATTTATAAATATAGATTTTTCTGTGAAGTAATCAAAAACAAAAATTGTTTAGCGTTAATTTGTTAAAATACATTAAAAAAAAAAGAGGAATTCTTTTTATTGTTAATGAACAAAATTTATTTTCTGTTCAAAATTAATTATTAAATTCAAATTAATAAATTATAAATATTATAATAAAAATAATAGAAAGAATTAATATATTAAAAAAAAAATAAAAAAAAACCGAATAGTATTGTGTTTCAGATAAAATTATTGTTTTTCTAACCCAATAAGAGAATTGAAACGAATTGGAATTGACATAAAAAAATAATTTTAGCTTAATTGGTATTTCAGAAAAGCTGAAACTTGTTTTAATACCGAAAGTACGTAAGAATTATAGCGATCAGAAAAATTGCTTCAGTAAAATTTGTTGTCATTTCGATTTAACGTTTTCTTGTTTTGAATTTGAAATAATAAAGAATACAGTAGTAGTGTTTTCATAGTTAAATTAAAAATGAAAAATTGAAGTTTTAATAATATTACTATTACCATTCCATATGCCAAGTTAACACTTTGAAGCACTTTGGAATGCAAAAACAAAAACCAACTACTCAAAAACAACAAACAAAACTTAATAAATATAAATTAAGGTTAGAGCATCAGAATTTTTTTTCTGATGAAATGAAACAGTGAAAAAATGAAACATAATTTCAATAAAATACAAATGAATTAATGAAACCGTAAAAAATGAAATGTACTTCATTGAAATAAATTTTGTTTCATTTTGTTTATTTTTTTTTTTGTTTTGTTCAGAAAAAAAATACGTATCCGTAAAATGATAAAATAGCTTGTTTATTAAAATTTTAACTTAAAATGTTAAAATTTTGAACAGAATTTGTTTATGAAAACATTCTTTAGCATTCCTATAACTTTTTACTAAAATTTTGTCTACGGCGGTTGTAAAATCGAAAACAAAATTGTACGTATTCATTTTACTGATCGCTATAACTGCAACCACAAGAATGGAATGTGCTGTTAGAGTGAAAGGTAAAGTTAAACTATATAAACTTAATACATACCCTATCGAAGTTTGTCAGTGCTTGTTCATGTATGTACAATGTAGCTTGATTAGCAAGTAATAGTTTAGTTAAAGTTTGGAAGAACCGCCAAGAGTTATAAATCTTGAATGACTGCTTTGAGCTAAAGAATAACTGCTTAAAAAGACTCAAGAAACATAATAAACATTTTATAAAATAAAAAATAAAGTATTTAAATACTTAATTTAATTTAGAAAATTATCAAACTTATTTTTTATTAATATTAGCAACAAATTAAAATTACTTCATTAAAAAAATATTTATGTATGTATATATATAAAATTCTATAATATTAAATTTAAAAACTTAATTTTTTTTAAAGCGCTTTACTTTCATTAACAATTCACTGGTTCCATATTTATTTTTTTAGCATTTTTTTTTTAATTATTATTTTTAAATTGTTTAAAAAAATACTTTTTTTTTTTGTTATAATACCGAAATTCTTAATTTAAAATTAAATTACTAATATTTACATTAATACTAATTTCGAAAAAAAAAAATACTTTGAATATTTCGTTGAAATTTTTTTTTAGTTTTAATTTTGACAGTCTTCTTGCCATTTTGTAAAACGAACATTAAATTAAAATTATTTAATCCTATATTAAAAATTATTACTATAAATACTTAATTTTAAATTCACAAATATAATATTTGTTTAATAATTAAAACTTATTGCTTTTCAACATCATTTAAAACTGTCATTTCAACATCTCTTGTTGGCAATGGTGTAATTTCATGTGATCCTCTATCATGCCACCATCTTATTATAACTGATCTTCGTTTTCGTCCAACAATAAATATCATTAAAATGAAAAAACCTTGTAAACCATTCATAATTTCCATAAAGGCCATATAATCATCACTGCCTGGCGCATAAAATGTTATCACTTCCAGAATCCAGGTGATTGAAATTATTCCTAATAATATAGAAATGCAAGTAGCACTAAAAAAATATAAAAATATAACCATATAACTATATGAGATTATGAATTACAATGAAAATAAATTAAAAAAATTGTTGGTTAAATTCAGCAACATATTTTTTTTTTAAGTTTTTTTTTTTGATAGATTATTCGGAAATTTTATACTGGTCATAATCATTAATTATCAACTTACTCATGTTTAGTTTCCTCTAAAAAGTGTTCATCCATAATTGGTAAAGTTTGATTTTCACGTTGATTATTTTCGATAGCTGTATATTCAATTTTACCCCGAAGGAGTAATATTTTATCACAATTACGAAAACCAAAATAGCTGACAACTAATAAACAGAATGTTAGAAATATGCACAACGAAACTGGTGGAATAAAATATCTTTGGGATTCTTGTACAGCTAAAAAAAAAAAAAAAAAAAAAAAAATTAAAAATCATAATTATCAAATACACAGAGTAGTCGAAATGTAATACTAATAAATGTAATAATAATTACATAATTATATTATGTATGAGGATTACGTTAACTTACACTCACTCCAAGCTTGATAAAAATATGATGGCATTCCAGGCAGTCTTTTATAATATGTTGTAAGAACCAGTGAAAATGGTATAATGAATGCTACACTAGCGTATAATGCTAAGCGACAATATCGAATAAATCGAGTAATTGTTACGTAACGCGGTAAAAAATACCTGGAAATAAGAGTGAAAAATTAGAATTATTGTAATAATGTAGATTTGTAATTTATAGTATTATTGGATGAAATTTTAAGAAGATTGATTATAAAAATGTAGATTTTTCTATTTAGTATGATAATAACGTTCTGACATTACAATGCAGTCAATCTAATGTGCCTTTAGTTGAACTCTTTTGTATTGTATAAAGTGTTAACTGTGAAGTCTCCAGTTGTATTTTATTCAATGTGTCTCCTACTATCCATTGTTTTCCATTTATTTTATGCTAGCTATAGCATAATGCACTAAATTTTAAAATTTTTATTTTATTTGGTTGTCTAAGATTGCAATGGTTATGACAAATTTTGGAATTTATCAATTACAAAAAGATCATCAGAAAAAAATATGAGATATGGCGTTTTATTATTGAAATGTCGGCAAATTGTAATTTTTAAATACATATAATTGTTTCCTATAAATTTTCTATAAAATTAATTGGTGAGTCTGTCGAAGATTAATATTTACAGTAAATATCAAAAAAATAAACACAATGTCAAAAACTGTTCTATTCCTTTCTTAACAGGTCAAAAGTAATTAATTGAGACAGAACTAGAAAAAATAAGTTTGACATTTGTCAGGTCAACATAACACTTTAAGTTCACAGAAGAAAACTTCTTTAAATAATTGATATTAAAAAATACAGTTATATATTGAAAGAGTATATTCATTTCTGTTAGTATACCGTTATACACATTGCATTGAAAATGTCAATTCTTTCTGTTACAAACATGTAATACATGGTCACACATCTATGAATACATATTTGTATATGAACAACTTACAATTTTGGTAGAATTTCAGTTAATTTTTGATTTAACTGTCAAAATTTTGTCAAAACAATTAACCGTTTGTAATAAGTTGGCACCTGTTAATAACATTTTATACATAATACATATACATTACGTTATCTCGATTATATTTTTTTTATTATAGAAAAATAAATTTATTTTATTCAAAAAACCGGTAAATAAATAAATATTATGTATTTAAAAATCAAAATTTAAAATTGTTTGTGAAAGAATAATTAAAATATCTAATCACTAGCCCTACCCAATTAAACGTTATCAAAAAATGATTGTTATTTAGTTATAGTCATCGAAATTATATGAATATTTATGTTTTAGTTAACTATGTATACCTAATGAAATTTGGGTGAAGCTTAATATCTCAAAAACTTGTTTGTAATATAATATAATAAAAATTGTTGAAACTTTGATTCTAAATATTAATTCTTAAATTTCCTTCATCAAAAAAAAAAATTAATAAATAAATAACAAAAAATATTTCAAATATTATAAAATATTAAATTTGTTACTCACCATACTGTCACCACAATATTTGTACCTAACATCACCAGCCAGAAGAAATATGACAATAAAAAGAATTGTACAAAATAACCAATTTTACCACGATCACCATGTATTAATTGAGCATAAATATATGAACTAAATCCAATTGCTAAACATACTGACATACAACCCAATGATAATCCATGTACAGTTCTTAATTCACGTATTGCAAAATGAATATAAGCAACAAATGTTAAACATAGTACTGAAATGCACATAAACATTGCAAATAAAAATGTTTGGGCTTCACCAATATGTGCACCGATTTGTGTTACACAAACAATTGCCAACAGATTACCACTCTCATAATCAACATCTAAACAATAATCATCAAAAATATCATATGATGAATTACCATATTCATCCATCATTAAAAGACTACCATTTTGCATTACATACACTTTATCACCATAATCACTTGTGTAAATAAATGATCTGAAATTACAACAACAATAATTAATATAAATTTTTACATTATTAAAATAATGTTCACCCTTATGCTATAATTAATTAATGGAAAATAATGAAAAGCTTTATTTCTTAAATTCAAAATTAAAGAATTGATTGGGCGGGTAAGATGGATGAATTTAATTCGATTTTAATTTGCTGGAATTGAAGAATTATTGTCAAAATGCTTTTGGATATAATCTTTTACCATATTTTATTTAAAAATATAAATTTTAATTATTGTTAATAAATTTTTTTTAATTTTTTTACACTGCATATCTCTCAATTATGCAATATGTGCAAAGAAAATCTGTATTTTTAACGGCAAAAAAAAATATTTACTTACGTTAATTTCATAACGTTCATACATAACCGTTTATAAACAAAGGCATGTTCTAAAAATAAATCTTATATATCTATGGTAAAAACAGACATTCATAGATTTAACGAAACCAAAACCATGTTCAGATATTAAACGTAATGGTGAAGAATTATATCCATATGATGGACCTGGTGTTGTTACTGTATTAGTTTAGATATCATTTATCAAATACATAATGTATGTACATAATATATAAAAACGAATAAAATAACACTTAAAAGTAAAACACTTAGGTGCCTATTATTATTTCGATAACGATTTGATCGAACGAAATGTTAATTTACGGTTTCACAAGTAAACAGACGATATCTCGGTTTACGCAAATAGCCTTAATTACATTTTGAATAAAGAGTATCGAAACGGTCAAATTATCTCTATGATTTATATCGATTACTGTATTTTTAAATGTGAAAATCGTTAAATGAAAATAACAGAAAATAACAGTATACGCACTACACAGTACCGCGACCGCCACTATAAATATGTGTATTATGTGAAAATGGTGTAGATTTCCAATTAAAATTCACAAATTCTATACAATACATACAGAATTTCTAAATAAATATTGTATGGAAGTTCACATAAAATTTCTAAATTTCATTTGAAAATCCATTCATTTCAATTTGAAAAAGTATAATATAAAAAATGTTCAAATATCCAAAAAAAAATAAATGGATAGCTTACTATGTATATTTCGAATTCCAATTGACTTCAAATTATTTTCCCCAATAATTTACTTTTCTAATTAACTATAGCATAACAATGTTTTTTTTTTCCAAAATTGCATATAATAAAAAATATGTACTTACACATTACATGGATTTCCAACTTCAACTTCTAGTTCATAATGTTCTTCTAAATCTTCAATACAATTCTCATAGAGAGCAGCTGTTATTAATGTTGGTTCAAAAGTTTTATTTTCATAATTACAATTAATACCACCCGGTCCATCATATGGATGTAAACTTTCACCAATTGGACAACATTTTTTTAAATATGAATTATTAGTATTGATCGGTTGATTTGGTGATTTTTTACGTTTAATATCGGAACATGATTTTGGTTTCGTTAAATCTATTACTTCTGTTTTCGTTGTATTACCATTAGGTTTAGAAGATATAACAACTTTTTTTATTGGATGCTCTGAACTTGTTTCGTCATACTCATAACTATCATTAGTATTATTAGCGAGCATTAATGAAGGTAAATCCGTATTTTTTTCTTCTTCTTCCCCTATTCTTGTTGCTATTGATAATTCTTTTTTTGTATCATTATTAAAAACTATTGATGAATCTTTTAAGCTATTTGTTAAATCTTGACATTTATATAATTCAATATTATAACTAATTAAAATTAGAATTAAAGCTAATGAGGAAATTTTAATTTTATTACTATTAGAAGCCATTTTTTATTTGATTTTTTTTTTCGATTAAATTACTTTTAGATATTATTGCATTTGATCTTTGGTTATGTAGTCTTTGATTTGTTAAATTTGTTTGTTAGATTATAAAAAAAATTTTTTTTTTTTTAATTATCGTAGGCGTTGAGTCAAAAATATTTAACTAAACAAATTTTCTTTGAAAATATTTGGTAATAATATCTAGGTTATTTTTGGTTAAAATTTCTATTTACAATCGCATTAACTATCAAATTATCACTCTTGTTAATTTTATAACTAATGTTAAAAATAAATAATATTTGTTTTTATTTGTTTTTATTTGTCAATAATTTGACATATTAATTTGACACAATATTTGACACAATCACTTAAATAAAGTGATTTATTTTTTTCTGCAATTAATTAAGAAGGTTAGTTGATGTTAACAAACGATCTGAAATGAAAGAAATATTCCGGTTAACTAAATTAATACTTTCCTTATTCAAGAATAAAAAAAAATTTTAAGTTAATAAAAAAAAATAAAAATAAAAAGTAATAATATTGCATTGATAAGATAAAAATTATTCAATATTTATTTTTAATAAGTTAAACGGAAGAGCGCGGTCTATGAGCTTCTGGTGTTTGGAATATTTTTATTCCTTAATTTTTTCAAACATAATTCATTCAACAATGAAATTATTATATTTATATTAAAAAAATGAGATTGTACGTACTTTAATAGTTCAGTGCTTTCAAATAATAATTACCGTTATTCATCTTCATTTTACACAATGACCTATCTTCTATAAAAAGTAATCCAAAAAACGAATTTATTTTTTAAATGATAAACAGTATATATCATAAAAATTCAAAATGAATGTCAAATCTGGGTCTAAAAGTAGTTAGACATCCCAAAGACTTGAAACGATAAAAAAAAACTGTACTTAAAAAATAATATATTTTCAATCAAATCGATCAAATATCTTAATTCCTCCTTCGCTCACACGCAGCTCATATAAGATTCATAGAAAAAAGATAACTATTAAGAATTGAACAATCATAATATATGCCTAAATAGTTAATTGACAATTTTAAATGAATATGTGAACTACAGCTAATTAATAATACAGCTAACATATAATTACATGTATCTATATAGAATTATAAATAAGAACACGAACTGCCACAACAAAAAACAGGCGACAATGAGCTCCTATAACCAATTGCAAATCAATTGATAATATGTTATCAAAATATTTCATTTATGCGATATTTTTTATATTATTATTATTATTTTCGATTCACCTTATAAGATGTTGGTTTTATGTTTATCACCTATTTTTAATTTGTTAGTCATAAATAATTTTAAATCCTTGTTTAAATAATGATTATTAAATTTAAAATAAAAAAAATTCTTTTAATAATAATAATTGATTTTGAATCAATGGAGTAACACAATTTACAGATAGGTTTGAAGTTAGTGAATAATGTCTAGAGTCTGAGGAGATTATTATTTTTATTAAATTTTTTATTTTATTTATTTTCAACTTATGGTGATTAATTTGTTGATTAATTAATGATTTTGATATGATATATGTATGTGTTATTTGTGAAAACATAATAGGGTGCTTGACTTGATATATTTATTCTATTTGTAGATACATTATAATATATAAAGGAAAACAATACTTTGAAAATAAATTTAAAAGAAAAATGATGATTCAAGATAAACTTTATTGGAAAAGGAATATAGTAATACACAAAATTGTATTTTATTTTTTAAGTACTTTTATTTCCGGAGAGTTTCACGATAAGAATTATTTTAATCAAAAATGTATAATGATAAATCAATAAATAGCATTAAACACGCCAAAGATTGATGGACATATAATTCACATTTAATTTAGTCGCATTTATAATATAATCGAAAAAATTATAATTAAAAAGTTCGAGATTCCTATTAGAGCATAATATGTATTAAAAATTATCGTGATGAACTACAATGGTACATTTGGTACAAAAAATAATGTTTTTTTTAAATAAAATACGAAATAAAACAAGAAAACGTGTTTTTAACAAACAATTTTCTAAAACAAATTAAACAATTTTCCATTCAAATTCAACATTTTGTCAAACAATTTGTTTGAAGAAATGCTGAATTTGATTAATAAAATGTTGAATTTATTTGAAAAAATGTGGAATTTGAATGAAAAAAAGTATACCTATATTATTTATTTATTTTATTTTATATTGTTTATTATTATTACAGAGTGATGGTATTAGATAACTAGATATTGTTAAATTGTTAAATTGATATAATTATTAGAAAACATATTGGCGTAAAGTAATATTTGAAACTGAAGTTAGAATTATACAAATTACTATCAGTTATGAATGACAGATATAATTAAACAAACAGTCTTCTGATGATTGTATAATAATCGAAATCGATCAAGATATTAATTTATATTAGTGAAACATATCTAGAATTTATAATTTTTGTTTTATTAATTAAAATTATTTCATCTAGAACCTACAGCATAGTCGTTATAATATTTATAATTAAGCAAACAATGGTGAAGCATAAAATATCGACTACTGTTAACTGTTATAATATCAAGCAAAAATTCTTTGAAAATTATATTTATGAAAAATTAAAATAGTATCATTTCCTGGTGTTTAGACTTTAATTCTTATTTTTTGATTTTATTACACTTTACTTTACTTACACTTTATTTAGACTTTGATTAACTTAATCAATTTTTGGATGTCTATATTTGAATAAAATTTTATATGTATATGCCACAAAATAAATCTAAACCCAAAAGTGCAAATATTTTATTGCACTTGCACTTTTCTATGTGTCAGTAAACAAATCACGTTTGACAAAAATAATATTGGTCGAAAATTCTCTCTCTCGTGAACCAGTAAAATCCCCTCCACAAAATTAGTGTTAACTAAAATTCAAATGAATAATGATCAATAAAGAAATAGACATAAACACATATGCTCTCTGTTAACTATTAACTAAGTTACTCTCTATTATAGCTGAAACTATATTAACTCAAACATTAAAAAAAAAATGAAATAGAAAGAAAAACTAACAAATATTTTGTTAAAAAAAACAAACATTTTTTAATAATTGAAAAAGTTGAAAAAGTTTTAGGTCTGATTTGACTAATTGTTATTAGTATAATATTCTTTTTTTTATATGTATATTAAAATTGAACCCCCAGATACTATACAAGTTAATCCAAATCAAATTTATAATCTAAAATAGCTTATAATACTACAATATATCTATGCGCATATACTGTAAGCAGAAACTTTATACAACGAAACTCATTTATTGTAAGAACCAGTAAAATATGGAATATGCCTTCATTCAACATGTTCCCCATCCGATTTTACAATTTGCAGCTTTTTAAAAAGAATCTGTTCAGGTTTGTCTCCAAGTTAACATCAAATTCTTCTTTATTCTCTTATTTGCCTATTCATTCTATTCCCCTTATTCAAACTCACAACAATTTTGTATAAAAGAGTTGCAAATGAACTTTCCTAGTGTTTGGATATTGTGTAAAAAAAATATTTAAGTAATTTAATATAGAAATTAAGATAAATTTCAAATACTTTATTTGTATTTGAAAAAATCAAGTCAAATACTTTTACTCAAAAAAATAGTATTTGAAATACTTTTTTCAAATACTCTATTTGTGTTTGGGAATGCAAAGTAAATACTTTACTCAAAAAAACTATTTATTTTAAATACTTGTACTCGAATACGACCCAGCTCTGACTCAGAATGCTATTAAAAATTGAACATGAATTTAGGGTAGCTGAAACTTCAGATGACACAAAATATATCATTACTAAAAAGTTTAGCTTACATATTAATTTTCACTCACATTTTTTTTAAAGTTATGCTCAAAAATTTTCTGAAATTGTATAAATAATCAGGAAAATTAACATGAAATAGATCAATTTGGTGTGTCTAATTATAATGTATTTCTGAACGATCTGAATTCTGAAATCTACTTCATCACAATGTAAGATTCATAATCACGTCAGTTGTTAACAAAATCATTGATTTGATATATATTTTTTGTTTTAAAATAATAGACCGAAAAGAAATCAATAATTTTAACACAATGCTAGACATCGTAAGTGGCTAATATTAATCTTTGTGCAATATAAAAAAAAAAACAAAAAAAAGTTGGGCTTCGCTTTGTTCGATTCTATTCGGATCTACAATAATAAAGAATATCGTGCAATTAATTTTATTTTATTAATAAATATATTATATATTTAAAAATGAGTTTTTTATTCCCATTTTAGTGATTGATATTTTTAATAAAGCATATGTATGTAAAGCAAAACAAAATATATGGCCGTAATATATTGACGCCTTATTGAAACGTCATAGTAACTATTCACAGTTTTAGAAAATACATTTTTTGATCCAAGGGGATATCCCTAGTTTATTTTATACTCAAAAAAATATTATTTACTACACATCTGTATGTATTGAGGTCAAAATTAATAATCTAAAATTAATATTTGATTAGTCACTCATATTCTCATAAAGTGTTTTTTAAAATGCAATTTAATACAACAGTCAATATTGTTGCAGTTAAAGTTATTTAAAAATATTATATTTGGGAAATTTTTATTGCGTCACAATAATTTGAAAAATTACAAAGAATTGTAAATTGTAGTATAGAGTATAGTATAATAAGAAATATATATTTACAGAAATCTGTGTAATAAGTGTTTACTAAAAAGAAAAAAAATAGTAGGTACGTATTTTACTCAATTTCATTTGTAGAAGAAAACTTATATAACACTTTTATACTGCTACCTTTGCAGACTATATTAGGATTTTTGCAGTTGATATATCTATCGAAAATTTTACAGCAAAACTTCAAAATGCTGTGGTGAATAAAATAACATTATGGACATTGGCGTATAAGACTTATATAAATGAAAACCTATCAACAAACATAAATTTTACATATAAGAAGATTTCAACAATTTCCATCTCAATTAACAACCAAATACTACAATATGGCAACACGACAACACGACAAAGTATTTGGGAATGATGCTAGATGGCAAACTAAGGTGGAAAGAACATATATAAGAACTAAACATTAGGTAGATTAAATTCTATTGGTTAGTCGAGTGTAATTCAAAGTTGTCAATACAGAAAAGAATTTTGATATATAAGCAAATATAAAAACCTTAGGCATATGATGTCAAGTTATGGGATTGTACACAACGCCCCAAATCGAAATGCTACAAAATTGCGAAATAAAGTGCTCCATGGTATAGTTGTTTTACCGCAATGCGTACGTAATGAATATCTCTATACTTCCTCATTGAAACAGTTATATTTGAAATCAAGATCTATGCAGTTAAACAAGAGCAGCGATTGCAAATTTATGTGAACTCGAAAACGACAGTAGTTCTTGTTTTGTAGACAGCAATAATAGTTGATTCAAGTAAACAGAAGCCTAATGGTTAGTTACAACTTAAAATGTAAAATTCTACAATAATTGAAATTATATCAATAATATTTATACGTGGAAACAATTATACTAAAAATAATATTCATACGTGGAAACTATTAGATTAATAATCATACGTGGAAATGATAATAGCATCCTGGGAAATATCATAGCTATGGAAATTATTATTTTGATAGCAATCCTCAACGGAAACTGTGTTTTTTTTTTAAACTTATTTGCCAAACTTATTTTTAAACATGGTTAAAAAAATTGGAAAAACAAGTGATTTAGTCGACCTAAAGTAATTTTGTTATAGTGAAAAAAATATAAGTTATAAGTGTCTTACCTGGTGTTTACACAAATATAGTAAAAACAAAAAAAAAAGGAAAAAAGAGAATAGCGTGCTATTCTAAGAAAAGGTATTATGAAAGATTTTTAATAGAACAACAGGAATTTTGAATACGGTGCGGCAAATTAATATAAACTTCAGAGTAAGAAAAATATTATGAACATAAACAAATTTATATTTATAATAATCGTTTGATGAGATTAAATAACATGAATTAATATTCAGAACTCTAAAGCAAAAAATATTATTATCAAAAGAGAAACCTTAAAAAAATTGAATATAAAAAATACAAATAAGAAGATTCTTAATCAGAAATTTAAAGAATGAAAATAGTTTACAATGCATTCATTTAAAAACAAAATTTTAATATACAAACAAGACTACTGTTATATAACTTAAACGGCATTCCATTAGTACAGTTGAAACTAGCCTAAATCGTAAGACAACAAGTCAAGCCCCTACTTAAACCAATTTATTAATTCATTAAATAAGTATGCCAAATTATACGAAAAGTCAAACTAAGCAGGATAAGCTTCTCAGAGGAACTATAAAATATAGTCTTTAAACACAAAGTGATCAAGAAATAACCCAAAGTGGCCGCTTGTCCTTTACATAATTATACAAAAATGAATTTTTCAATAAATATCCGTTATTCAGAAAATTCATCTTGGTTTATGAAATTTTGATCTTAACATTCTTGTTATGAAATATATATATATATATATATATTATGTAGATTAAAAAAAAAACTGAAATGAAATTGGAAAGAAAGAAGTCATAAAAATTGAACACTTAAATGCATACTGTAGCAAATATTATCATAAGTTATATGCACTTAATATTTTTTATAATATTGATTACTGCGACAACCGCTCAGAATCAATTAAAATTCAAAAACATTAGTTTTTACAATTATAACAAAATCATTAGAGGTTAATATTAAGACATCGTTGCAAACACATTAAGCATTGCATTACAACTAAGTATTATTAGTTGAGATTTAATTACAATGACGTAAAAGTAAATAATATTTTTAAGTATACATAAAAAAATTATTACTCGTATAGAAATCAATCGATAGTAGAAAAATATAATATCAAATATCAAAGTTATTTCAAGGTAAAAACTAAAAGTAGATTTAGATAACTAAGTGATTCTTTGAATTCCATATTTACCTAATTTTAATATTAATATTATTTTTATTTTTTTTATTATTATTTTAATGTTTTTTATTTGAAACATCAATTTAATTTTTTAACGCTACATTCCAAACAATTTGTTTATTCAAAAGTTTAATGTAAAAAATATTTATTTACAACAACAACTTCATATAAATTATTAATTTTGATTGATTTTGTTTTGTGTTTCTACATAATGTTACTTAACCATGTATGTACACTAGAAATACTGTTTTAAGTTATCATAGTGAAGGTTAGGTTGAATAGTAAATATTTAGCATCAATTGAATTGTTCAAAAGATACTCTTCAGAGTGCTAATGCATGTAAATCTGAGAAGGGCACTAAAGTAAAACAAGTAGTATCACCGGTCATTGGCTCGAAATTCAGCTCTAAGTGGATTAAGCGAACGATTAAAAATTGAGATGGATTAGAAGTATTTCAAAATAAAATTGCTCTTATAATTATTATATCCCCTTGCACAAAAACTCTTTCTTAGGTTAAAGTTTCATAATGCTTGGGATGGTTCTGCTTTCAATAAAAATTACACGAATTCTTTGATGTTCTATAGCTTATTAAAGTTGGGTACAAAATCCGTAATAGAAAAAAACACAATAAATATTTGTTCCGAACTATGGAATATGCTTTTTGAAATTACCATTGTGGCAAAAATTGTGGCAAAAATTCTGAAGAGGTCTCGGTAGCCGAGTGGCAAAGTATATTAATCTAATGAACGAGAGAGCATGGGTTCAAACTTCTACAGAACAGAAAAATTTTTCAAAACACATCGGCTCTAATATAATATATTACAGTAATTGGCCTGTAGTTGTAGACTTATCTGCCGATCCACTGTTATATAAATAAATAAATTCTGAAACTATCAGATAAGATATTCCCCTTAATTTGATCAGCCAGGTTAATTGAGTAATAGAACTTGATCAGACTTTTGTCAAAGATATGACAGATCAAGTAACACGAAAATATTTTGAACATTTGTATTAGAAGCGATATCACGCCTTGATTACTTCAAATATATGGTTTCAATCGGATTTTTAGTATTTTGACACTGTAAGAGCACTGCAAGAGTATGACATTGTATTTAAAAAAGTTTCACTAGAAATGGATTTTTCTAATTATTAATTGAAAATATTAACAATTACCTGTTTAATTATGAAAAAAACAATTAAAAATATAACATGTGATATAAATAAAATTACCGACACTAAATTTTTTCCGTACCAAATACCCACAGCTGTTGATCCAACTACCGACAAGCTGATATTCCTAAATCTGAATAGAAATCTGTCTCGTCGCAATTAAATTCTTGAAGGATCCAAAGGAACATATAGCTAATTTTCTTTGGTCAAGGTTGCTTTAATATCACTAAACCATTTCCGAATATTCTTCTCAGTTAAATTCGCCCTAGATGCAGGCAAAATCTGTGATACTATGTGGCCTACCTGAACTAAAACCATTCGGTTTCTTTACTTTCTTGACTAGCTCAGCTACTGAGTGAAGAAGTTGACTTTTTGTTATGCGAACCCCCAGTTAGCCAATTTGTCTGTTAAAATACTTTGCGGTCTAGGTTTCACATTAGAGTCAAACCTCTTTCATATTTTATCGTATAGATAGTCATAAGTGGAATAGAAAATAATTTACTGGCCTTGAATATGCTGATTCCCTGATTTACAGCCTCAATAGATTTATTTAGATTTTCTTTTGAGTGTTGTATCTTTTTCGCGGATACATCTTTAATTATTCTCATGAGTACCATTTTACCGACAGTTGCTCCTTCTACCGACATACGTAGTAAAGTTGGTTTTTTTGACATAAGTCAATTTATTTGCCTGAACCTGCTACCGACATCTCAATTCAATTTTCATTGTAGTGGCTTACCTGACAGCATTAAGTTCCGGTAATTCGTCTTATTATAAACTTAAATAAATTAATTTTAAATCAAAGTGATATTGGTAGCACAAATGGACATAATAATTGATTAAAAGTCAATTATATAAAACCCTATTAAAAACCATTTTGTCGGTAGATGGAGAAAATAAAAAGTCACTATATCCAATTACCGACAAAATTTAAAACACATTTTTCTCATTAATGTTACATAATTTTTTTTTAATTTAAACAAAAAATTACTTTAAAATATATTAATGTACACTATAAGTTATTGTATTGATTGCTTAATTAATTAGATTTTAAAACAAATTTAAATATTCTTACCCTTCCCTAACAAAAGCCTTAGTAAGAAAAAATATTGCTTTATCACTTGACCGCATGAACATGTTTGATGTTTTTTAATTATATTTTATTAATAATATTATGTAAAATTACCAGATCAAACATGTTCAGAATTGTTTACTTTTGAAGAAACAAAAGTAATTTTTTTTATAAAAAACGTTAGTTTTCCTTGTTTTTTTTTAGAAAGAAATGAATTTCGTCGGTAGATGGGTACTGTCGGTAAATGGTGTCTCTACCTTATCCTAAACCAAAACAAACAAAAATATACAAAGATTGAAGAAAATTAAACTCTTCCATGAATGAAGTTCATTCTCCAGAAAAATTTTGACTCTTTTTTGATAGCCTTAATCTTAAATAATAATTTAGTATTAGGTAAGCACTTTTTTTAAAGAATTAAAATAAATTAAATTTTAATTATTGAACTTTGATAATACTCTCCAATCTCATGGTCGCGTATTGATTCAAAAAAAACTTACAGTATATACAAATTTAGTACACCAACAAATTAAAGTAAACAACATTACTTGAACTTAAAAACAAAAAGTAAGGCAAATAACTATAATCTGTGAAAATAATTTAATAAAAAAATTATTCAAGTAAAAATTATTGTTGGCGTTGTGAATTGACAATAAACTATTTTTGATTGAAAGTTATTTTGAAATTTATTATAGAGTAGAGTCTATAAACGCGATAATAATTTAATTATATACTGGTAAAATCTGGTAAAATATACGTAGGGGCCGTATTTCAGCCCAAAAGCATTTAAAAAATTATCGTTTCAGCACTTAAAATAATGAATGTGGTTGGTATAAAAGAATATTAAATCCTTAGTTTTAAATTAAATTCAGAAAAGTATTATTTTTGTCTTTATTTCTAGATAGTAGTCAACCTTTTGTTTATTTATACTATTTTGTAAGCTGCTGTAACACAAATATAGGAATCAAAAGCAATAATATTCAAGACAGTGAAGATAGCAATAGAATAAATCAAATTTAGGAGTCAAAATCAAATTATATATACTTTAATGTAAGGGTTTTTATTTTGAATAGATTTGAAAAAAAAAAAACAAAACCTTATTAACCAAATTTAATAAAAAAAAAATAGTTTTAAATTTAATCAAGAAATTGAAATTATACCAGACTGGAACAAAGATTTTAATATGCATCTAAAACAATCTAGTTGAATTAAGCTTCATTGAACGCTTTCTTCAACATACCCATATGACGTCTATGAACATAAAATCTAACTTAAAAATTTCGATTTTATTAAACAAAAAAATAACTCTAAAGATAAGATTAAAGATGGCGTTGATATTCATAATTTCAAGTATTTCTATTTATTATGGGTAACTAAATTATAATAAGCATTAACAAAATGATTATTGGTTGGTATTAAGGTATGTATTGGGGTGCGTTCTTATAGATAACAAAAATGAAATATTTTAAAATTTGTGATAATGATAAAAATATTACGTAAGTCAATTTCAAATTCCAATTGAAATATAAATATTCATATACTGCATGCATACATATGCATGTAGTGTTACTTGTAATTAAATTAATATAAATTAAAAAAAAATACAGTTTGTTTTGGTATTTTTAAAAAATTACAAAAATTAGTAAAACTACCTGTTCTAATCTTACCAAATAATTCAAATCTATAATAAATATAGATTAAGTGAACCCCAGGTATTCATGTATTATTTAAATTTCTATTTGGAATTATTAAAAAAAAAAATCGTTCATAATAATTAACAATTTAATTCCACAATCCTCTTTTAATAATTAAAACATTTGTAATCAGTTCAAATACGTTTCCCAAAAAAAAAAATTCAAAAAGATTTATTATTAAAACGTTTGCATTCCAGACCAAGACATTTTATTGAAAGTCATTTGAAGAATATTAATTTATGGAAATTCGATGAACAAAATTTTAATTTGTAAAAATTCAATTATGATGGCTTTAAATTGGAATATTATAGTAAATTAATTAAAATTCACTATTCATTAAAGTAAAATGCATTCAAATCCAAAAAATGTGATATTATGATTTATTCGAAGCTCTAAACAAAGTTAATATTCTATTCTAATAAATGAAAAAAAAACGCTAAATGTTTGTTGTCTCTTGTCAAATATGTATAAACATTGAGCGCGACTTAAATATTGCACTCGTAATCAGAATAATTTTTAAAACTAAAACTAATTAGAAACACAAGCTTAAACTTTACCAAAAAATAGATTTGCAACCTAATTAAAGGCGTTCCATGTGATTTATAAGTTAACAGGTAAAATTACCTACTTTTAAATCTTCTCAAAATAGTATATTCAATAAAAAATTCAATTACAAGCCTCTGAGCATTAAATCACCATTTGTTTAATATATTCACAGTTATATATATAGATTGCAAATTTGTAGAAAATAAACTTTGATTTAGTTTTGCAATGCATCAATGAAGAAAACATAAGTTCAACTCTCATAGTTTATTATTCAAGCAATTAAAAATAAACCAGCTAACACATGCTGAATAAACGTTCTTCAACTTCCTGTTGCGTTAAGTTTAAACCTGTTTATAACTAAATTACACATCTTAAGATATAGAGGTTCAACCATCCCTCAAAGTTCTCGATCGTCTGCATGTTTTACGTTTATTTTATGATATACGGTCACGTGATATATATCCTTGTAACCATTCAACATGGACACTTGATTGTTTCAGATCTTTCTTCTATTTCTAATCCACCTACTCACATCTAATATATCGCATGGTTGTTGGATTTGCTTGTGTAGGAGATTTCTCAGCATTTTCACTGTTCTTTAAAACACTGTAGGAAATTTCTTAGCATTTTCATTTCTACATCTACGAAGAATAGTTTCGTTTTATTGTAATCAGCTTTGGTTACTACTATGTATGTCATAACTCGACTAATAAAACTTTTGTATGATTCTGGCTTACGTATTTCTACAATGTTCTACAATATTGTTTTACAATGTTATAATACAAAAGCGAATAATATATTCTTGCATTACAAGATTTTTGGTTTTCGAAATTATATAGAAGGACTCTGAATGTGTGGTCAACCAGATTTTTAATAATTTCAATTCAATTCAATTTTTTATTTATTTACCCAAATATCCACATTTATATATAAATAAATTTTAATTTACATAGATCAAATGATATACCGGGTGTTCCAGAGCATGCGTATCAGCTTTTTAAGAGGAGAAGGAGCCGTTATTTTAAGATTTAGAAAAAAATTTGTTAATTAAATCGAGGGTGCTCTATCGATTGGTGGTATTTTAAGCTTTCGGAAAGGACCGTTAATCGGTTTTTTAACATCAAAAATCGCCGATTTGCCGAAATCGAGATTTTCAAATTGGAAGGGGTACTTTTTAATGCAAATTCGGATTCTACATCAAAAAATAAGAAACTTTTGTAAAGTAAATTTTTTTTTTTTGTTTTTTTTTTTTTTTTTTTCTTTTTTTTTGTTTAATCAAATTAATCAACTTGTCAAATTAATTTATACAAATGATTATCATTGATTTTAGTTTACCAAATGAAAATTTGAGCATTTTTGCTTTATTGTTATTCATTTTGAAGAAAAATACTAAGAAAACAAAAAAAAATCATTTAACATAATTTTCTAATTTTTTGTCGTAGAATCCATTTGAAAATCTCGATTTCGGTCAATTTCGGCGATTTTTGATCTTAAAAAACCGATTAGCGGTCCTTTCCGAAAGTTGAAAATATTACCAATCGATGAGCACTCTCGATTTAGTTAACAAACTTTTTTCTATATTTTAAAATAACGGCTCCTTCCCCTCTTAAAAAGCTGACACGCATGCTCTGGAACACCCGGTATATACTAATTAATCTATATACAACTGAAATATAATTTGTTTCTATTTTCTATGATTTTTATTTTTAATATTGAAATTGTAAAAGGAAAGTGGGAAAACCCTCTCTAATAATTTTCATAAATTCTGATGAATATTGTTTACATTTAACTCAAGACAGTTTGTATATGTTACTGTTAATGTGATAAATCCGGTAATTATTAATAATTACCGGTAATGTTTAATAATAACCGCGTATTTTGGTAAATGTGATAAATAAGTAGAATTTATTATATTTACCGGTGATTATTAATAATTACCTGTATGGATTGGTAAATGTGATTAAAATTAAAACCAGATTTCTTTTTAAGTTAATTTATTTATTTTTACAGGAAAAACTTTTATTACATTTGGATTACACTTGATATTTGACTTTTTACATTTGCAGCGATTTGAATTACAATCGAATTTACAATTACAATATTGAAATCCTTAATACCTAGATTTGAATTTATTGATTTTTAAAGTCAAGTCCTCGCTACTTATTTGTTGAAACCCTGTTTTCGTAGATGGCAAGTAAACGCAGACGTCAAGCTTTTAGTGAAACATAAAATGTTTTTGAAATATTTAAGTCTTTGGTCTCGACTTCCGGACCTTCGGACCTAATCAAAAAAAATTTTAAAATTAATTATTAATAACCTTTTTTCAGAAAAATACAATTTAAACACGGTATATAGAGTTTCGGCTCAATTCCTGGGACCCCTGACCACTTGCTTTCATCGCATTTAAGAGCTATTGTACTGATAATAAAAGAAAATTTATGGCCTTTGGTCTCGATTTCCGGACCATTTAACCGATAAAAAAAAAACTATTTATAATATTTATTACATTTACTTATGATGGGTGGGAATTACTAATAATTACCGGTTTATGTGATAAATTGAATAACTTCTGTCCAAATTAATCACTTTAACCTTTCTATTTGGTAATTATTAATAATGACCGGTTATTATTAATAATTACCAATTTATTACTTATTAACCGCAACATATATAACATCATGATTATCATTATATTTATCATTTTTATAGTGATGATTGTTCAACAACACGAATATAATATAATAACCCTAATCAGAATACTCAGTAATAAAGGGTTTTACAAATTATTAGGTTTTTATTGATGATTACAGGTATTTTTTTTCAGATGAAATTATATAAACATTAATTTTACTATATTGTCAGAAATTTGTTGAATTAGAAAGGAATTGAGCTACCCGTAATAAAATATGAAATTAACTTCATTAAAATGAGGCAACTATATAACTAATTGGTTTCCTGACTCTTACAGGTTGACTCTATACTATATAATCGAGTCTTAGTTCTAGGATGCTCTAAACAACAAATCAAAACTACCAATTAATGTCTTGAATTGAAACATTAATTAGTCAGAACCTATCACCACAAATTATTTTTCCGAAACTTCCTAGAATAATTACTTAAAAAAAAATTGTTGAAGCACTCTATCCAACAAGGAAAATTTTATATTCCAAACCCATCAAAATACATTAGGAAACACATCATGGAAATGAAATATCGAGATCGAAGATTCAAACGAAGCCATCGAAAAGCAATATTATCCGCCATTATTTAGGATCATCAACATTTAAAAACAAACTTGTATACGCCAGTCCGAGTCTCCCATATGAATATTAAATTTGTTTGTAGATTATGATGTAACAACCATTTTCTCATTTATTCAAAAAGATTCCTAGAAAATCCTAATTACTTAAAATATTAATCTTCTGTGACGCCATCATTTAAAACTCTTTTCAATAATATACTAAAGTCATCATTGGAATTCTTCGAAAAAAATTATTGATGACAACATAAAAGATAAGTGAAAAAAAAAACATTTTTTAATCGAAATTTTTTTTTTATTTATTTAACCAATAGTTTCTAACACAATTTACGAGATCCGGAATTGTCATTCAAGAAAAATTAAATAAAGAAATTTATTTGGAAATTTCTTAAAAGATACATACACACACACGTATTAAAAATTTAATTAAATTAGAATAATGTATAACATAAATTTAAAAAATTCAATGACGTAATATGAAATTTTGCTGGTGTGGTGAGTACAAATTAGAAGATTTGCACAATTTAAATCTGTTGTCTCATTGAACAATTTAAAATTTGTCCATTTAAACATTAGGCGTTAAATATGGCAAGAATTTTTTTTTTTATTTGTTTTTTTTTTTCTTTTTTACTATGATGTGAATGACAAGTGATTTGAATGACATGCATGTATTCTCAAATCGATCTCATTTAAATTATTAAATATAGGAATTTGTGTAGGTGTTTTGGGGTTATATCAAATATTTTTTTTAGAATTTGAACTATAATCAAATAAAACTGCAAGGTTTTATGCAAGACTGTAAAATGGTTGAATATTTGATAAATATTTGTTTAACACATTTCGATTCATTATTTTATCATAGTTACTAATTACCGGGTGTTCCAGACCATGCGTATCATCTTTTTACGAGGGTAAGGAGCGGTTATTTTAAAATTGAATAAACATTTTATTAACTAAATCAAGGGTGCCCTATCGATTGGTGACATTTTCAAATTCCGCGAAGGAAGGGAAATCGGTTTTTTCAGACCAAAAATCGCCGAAATTGGCGAAATCGAAATTTTCAAATAGGAAGGGGTACTTTTTTATGCAAATTCGGAAGTTCAAAATACCACCAATCGATAGAGCACCCTCGATTTAATTAACAAACTTTTTTTAAATTTTAAAATAACGGCTCCTTCCCTTCTTAAAAAGTTGATACGCATGCTCTGGACCACCCGGTATATTCGACTATTTTTTGATGAATATTACAGCATATACTCTGTACTTTGTATGTATGATACAATTCTTCTTCTACTGTACCTTCAGTTACAAAACGGTCAACACTAACATTTTGCTTTATTCCTATACGATTGAGCCTGCTTATCATTATATGAATTAAAAGCGATATCACGTATTATACATGTATCAGCAGCTATTAAATTAATACCCATACAACCAGCCTATGACAATTTTTTTTTAATTCAGGTAATAATTTATCCACCCCTTTAAATGTACCAGAATTTACAAATAAATTATTTGGAATTGTATAACGTCATACACTCAAGATTTTTTACGAATTTGATATATTTTAAAATCGGAGATCCATGCGATATCTTGAAATGCATGTTCTGGATTTTTAATCTTGAATTTTTTTGATTTTATTAATTTTACGGCAATCTCTCTAAAATCATCATCATTAAAATAATATCTTAATAAAAGTGGATGATTTGCTAGCTTCCGCATTTCGGTCATTGGGATTTTCAGAACAAACTCAGATTTTATTGGTAAATTCTTGAATACTTCAGTTTTATAAAACAGACGGTTTATATTATACGTTATGATTTTTCCACTTGATCTCTTTCAAATGTTGATATTTTTTCTTATCGCTTTTAACTCTTTAAATAAACTTTTAATATCATCTTTATTTTTCTTTGAGAAAAATGCTATATTACTGTGAATGAGGTGAAATTGTAATGCTTGAGTGTTCACTTCGTCAGCAATGCTTGATTAGTATTTTTATTTATTACCATTTAATGGTGAATTAAATGTAATACAATACTATAGAAATATAAAATTGCGTCAAAAATCTAGTTTCTTCACTTCACATCATCGCATTATTTTACAGCAGTCGAAATTCAGTAGGAAATAAATCAAGAGAAATAATCGCTGTCTTTACAAAATAAATTGCGTCAAGAACAAATAATATTTATAATAGACCAACAGTATGAAGGCCTACACTAAGCTATTGATGGTGTCTTACATTTTGAAACATAAAATTATGTACGTACCGTAAAAGAGAACGTTTCTTTATCATAATCAATCGATATTATTTTTTTTTGCATTTGTTTTTAGTAGGAATATATTAAACCCTTTCTGGTCATTGAAATCTTGAAAAATATGTATTTTGACAGTTTTTCTATTTTTATTCAATCTAATAAAATAATTGTGTTCAGCAAACTGTTCTAGGACGTTCTAAAACGTTCTAGATCAAAAAAGAACACGTTTTTGTGCTCATTAGCTTCCGTTACTTGTTCTTTTTTGTCCGAAAGTGTTCTGTTCTGTGTTCATTAGATTGTGCGAAACTATTGATCTCTTTTGTTGTGAATTTTTTTGAGAACAGTTTTGGACAACTTTTTTTGTTGTTGTTTTTCCTTTAAATTTTGACAGTTTAACAAAGAAATTTGAGGTTAATCAAAAATTAGAACAAAAAAGATCAAAAAAAGTTTTCAGTAGATTTTTCTGTTCTAAAGTTTTTGACAGTTAACTGTCATTGTGCAAAACTGTTCTGTCCGATTCTGTTCTAAATCTACTGCACACAACTAATGGGTAAGATCATATGGAAAATCTTTAGCTTTGATATTTACTAGTTCGGCTTAACTTTTTGAAGTATTTTTAATTAATGTATGTATAGTTATTGACATATGTATGTATTAACTTAAGATTTTTTACTTTTCTATTAACAGCATGTATCTGATTTAGTTCATTTTATCATTTTTCTAATCAAACCCCCCCCCCCCCCATTGAATGATAATATATTGCACAATCAAATATAGCAAGCTTTCTTTTGTCTAAGCATTAATCTGACACTATAAAATAAAAGTAACGGCATAAGGACACTACAGCAACAAACGAAATGCTAAGAACTATCGAAATAAGATCTTTGGGTCGATATCAGGAAAAACTATATGAGAGATCATGATACAAGTACGGTAATCAGAAGTATCTACAAAGTCCAAGAGAAATAAGAAACGAGACTCGATAAACCATTTTATAAAAAAAATTGGAATCCCATCATGGAAATACAAAGATAGTATACAAGAACAAACCAGGTCACTGACTAGCACGCCCTCCAAAAAGCAATTAACAAAGAACATTTCACTAAACAATCTGTATAAGCTTAATTTTCAAATAGGCCGTAACAATCTGACTTTTCAAATAAATAGAGAGCATTCTCATATTGAATGTAATAATTGTGATTACTTATAATTGGATAAACCAAAATAAATATTAAAACTGGATTCAAGGAGCATTTTGAAGTAATTGTATTCAATGAAATAAATTAATCAAATGTGTTAAATAAAAATTATATAATTTACACAATAAATAATTGGAAAGCTTAAGTTTCGTATATAAAGATAAAAATGTTTGACATACCTGAAAGGGAAGCTCATTAAATATAAACACCTATCAAAATAGGCTAGACGATTCAATTTATTACAAATTTTTAAATTTTAGTTTCTCTATTCGGTATAATTAATTTGTTTACATTATGGATTGCAATTTTTGAATTTTATAAACTAAGTTAATAAAATTAAAACATTAAACATTTAATAATATGTACATACCAACATATATAATTGTATTTATTTATTCATAAAGATAACAACAAAAAACAAAAATTTTAATATTTTATAATAGTGCAAATGTTCGAATATTTTTCTTTTAATTTTACTGATATGCTTATCATACAGATATGCGTATTTAGTCTACTACTTGCAGACTTCTTCAGTGTCGAGTAAGTCGTCAAAGTCGAGTACAAAACACTGAAGAAGTCTGCAAGTAGTAGACGAAATACGAATATCTGTATGATAAGCATATCAGTAAAATTAAAAAGAAAATATTCGGCTATTTTCACTATTATACAAAAATTTTACTCTAACGCTAGAAAACAATTATTTTAATATTTTAATTTTTATTTACAAAACTTAACAACAATTTAATTTTAATAAAATACATACTTTTATTTTTTAACTGTCACCTAATAATTGAACACTATTGAAAATACGATAATTTTCTCATGTAATGTCAAAATGTTCGTGCTAGATTCTTGCCTAGGCGGAATTATTCGAAAAAAAAGTCTAATATGATACCAAAGTGTTGTATTTATTGTCACATACGAAAACCGTAATTTTTTTAGTCTATTATAATAGAGGTTATAATCAGCTCAAACAGAAAATGAAAATATTATGAACAACTATGTAGAGTGTAGGTAGACCTAATGAAATTCAATCTTTTAAAATATGTAAAAATCTTGGAATTGTATTGAAAAATAAGTGGTAACTAATTTAGTATTGCAGATCTAAACGTAAATCATTATTTATAGTAACCGAAGTATATAACATAGTTATGCCATATAATATTATATAACATCTTAAATTGATCAAAATTTTTTAATAAATTTAAAGAAACACATTTAGAAATTTTTATTTTTGAAATATAACTTCATATCGCTCTGTATAGTTCGTAATCCTCCGCGTTGAATTTGATCAATTCCAATTTAAAAGTATTATTGGTATGTACCACTCATGTCAATCACAAATTATGATTCAATTTATTCCATTAAGCTCAAATCGAAATTATAATAATTTTAATAAGAAAGTTCGCAACAATTTAATTTACAAAATTTATTTTTAAATTTATAATAATTTATTTTTATTGTTATTGTTGTATTATTAAAATGAAAATTTAATATTATGAATTTCTTTTTTAATGGTCGCATATTTATTCGCGTTAAAAATAAAAAGGAATACAATTAAAAATAAATTTCATCACAAGATTTTATCACCTTTTTTTTTTGATTACATCTGGTAATCAGTGTATGACTAATAATATTTTTGTATTTATTGAATTTTTAAAAATTAATGTCAACAGGGTATCTTTCATAAAAAAATTTCTTATTTTTTTAAATATTTCTTAGATAATTTCTTATATTTACTTAAATTTGTTTTTTCTTTTTTTCATTTTGTACACTTACTTTAAACATGAAACACTTGTGTAAATATTTACTAAAATAATTACAAAGAACCACTAAATATTCCAGTAGTCGTATTTAAAATTCAATATGATTTTGAATAAATAACTCAATTATCGACAAAAATCTATTCATTTAAACGGATTTAAATTTACACAATTTAAAAAAAAAATAATAATAATATATTTACTCTATACTTCTCTAACCTAAGTGTTGCTTCTTAGTATTGTTTAATTTTTAGATGTTTATCACAATGACACTTTTAAAAAGAAAACAAAAGAATTTCTATTTTTTTCCTTTTGTTTTTATTTTTATTATTTTCTTATTTAAAATTATTTTCGCGGGTTTTTACTGTTACACATTTAAACCATTCGCAAACACTTACATAATTAATTCTTCCGTTGTACTTTTGTATATATTTGTATCTGATTCAATTTCAGACTAAATATTAATTAATGAAATTTTGTCGCGTGCTGTTTTGAGAACGTCTCTCAGTTAACAGACAATAATTATTAAATTAAAATTATTTTTATTGCTTTTTTCTCTTAAAATTTTCATTTACTCGAAAATTTTTAAGGAGCATAACAGAACTGTAGTAGTTCATAATACTGAGAGTGAATTTTAATTTTTTCACTTTTTGTTATCAGTAAAATTTACAAATTTACACATTTATATTAATTAAATATACTATGATGAATATGATATGACTATTGCGGTTGTACCGTTATTAATTAATAAAAAAATTATTTTGTTAAAACTGCGAGGTAAAAATTAACATTTTACGTCTATTCGATTTTATTGTTTTCAGCTGACTGCTGAAATTATTGTAATAAAGGTAGATTAGATCATGAGAAAATTAAAAAAATAAAAATATTTTATTTTTTTTGTTTACATTGTATCAATTATGGGCAATCTTCATTTATTTCAGATTGCATTTTGTATTTTGTATTAATTGCAAATTTTAATTAAATTTTAAATAACTGATGGTTTGCTCAGATAAAAAATCTGGAAAATTTTATATTTAGAAGATTTTAACCCAATCGAAATCGCAATCGCATCGAAAATTCTTGTTTTGAAATAAAATGTATGCAAATGGGATTATTTGAGTTTTTTGAACAAATTTTTGACGTCAAGACGAACAACAAAACTTTTGACGAACGACGAAGAACAAAAATTTATTTGAGAAAATTTCAGAATGAGAAATTTGTATATATCATTAATTGGCTCACTTTATGACATTAATCGAATTGAATCAGTTCAGCGAAAGTTTGTACGTTTCGCTTTGAGTAACATTTCTTGGAATTATCCATTGCGACTTCCATCACCTTATTCCCACCGTCTTAAACTCATTGACTTACAAACATTGTCTCATCGTCGGGTAATTGCAGATATCTCTTTTATTCACCAGATCCTTTCGGGTAAGACGTTAGCCCCTGAAATTTTAAATTATTTGGTTGAAAGAACTCATCGGAAAAATCTCAGAAACGTTGAGTTGCTCCAAATTTTCTTCCACCGTACTGAGAATAGTAAATTTCAGTCAATCACTAATTCTAATATACCCGAGATATTAATTTCGTCTCACCAAAAAAAAACAAAAAGTAGTTATTCAAAGTTACACTAAAATTTAATATTTTGCAATTACATATATTTACTATTTTTTCGCTTTTTCACAACTTTCTCTTCAATATCCTAAAGAAAATAAAAAAGTCTGTGTTGCTAAATAAAGAACAGAAACCAAAAGAAATAATGATTCACGACAAATTAAATGTGATAAGTAGGACCGTATGTTGACATCGGTATTATCTCTATGATCTGTATTAAATATAAAGTTGGATATCCGTGTTGAGACCACTAGTCGTATCGGTATATGGGATCGTAATGTTAATACCATTGCAATAATTTAATAATTTTTAATCTACAGAATTTTTTGATTAACTGTCATCATTTTCTCTTTTGAAACGTAATAATTTTTCAATTGACAACTTTTTGTACATTTTAATCAATTTAATATTGAGAACTTGAAAAATTAGAACTCTCAAAAATTTTAAAATGAGAATTCAGAAAAATAAATTTAATCTCTATGTGAACATAATATAATTAAATTTAAACTAACCCTCAATTGTTTCTACGATCCGTAGTATAATACATATATGAACATCTGACCGTTAGACTTTAGTTAGAGTATTAAAAAAGTACACGCATTTAAAGTAAAGTGTGAACTTAACGTATTTACTATTTCCAGACGGAAACTGAGAACTGTGAGAACTAACTACTAACAAATTTTAACTTAAATGGAGTGTATTTAAATACCCCTGGATGTTTAAGTTAAAAAGATATCATTGTTCTTGAAATTTGTTTAATAGTATAATTTGATAATGACCAAAAATAAAAACTAAAACTATTAACGAGATCGTTAGTATTCGAAATAATTATGGTGTTTCACAATTTAAATAAAGCAAACAAAGTTTCATATAGGTAGACTATGTTCGAAATGAGATAGAAAAAATTATGTAAAACATTAACCAGAAAATAGAACTAAAATCAATTGAAACAACAAATTTTAAGATCAAATGTTGATTTTTAGTTCTTTCAGTTACGTATTTACAACCAATTTAAGTTATACTGTCGTAATAAAAACTTGTCATAAAAAATTTGTTCAAAATTTTTTTATTTTAATACAGAATATTTGCAAATATATTATTTTTTATTGAAATTATCTATCTACATATTATGTATATATATTAAATATTATAATATATTTTAAATACATACCTAAGTAATTGCATTAAATTTCTTAATTTAATTTTGTAACATTCACATTGAAAATTTTGAATTTGAACTATAAGATTGCCCTTTATTTAAAAATTAAAATAAAATTTATTAAAATGAATTCATTCCGGCCGATACACAGGTGAGTAAAAAAAATTAATTGAAAAAAGCTACAATAGTTTTTCTTATTTGTTCTTTTTTTTACCTTCTATGAATAGGTTTATATAGGTACATGTACAACATTATATTAATTATTTACATTAAGTTTAGGTAAAATTCTATTTAATATGTAGGGATATATCTACAACACGAAATGCCGGTTGAATGAAAATTAGAATTTTTCATCAACATTTTTTTTATATATTATATAAATACATTTTTACCAATGTATGTTTTTTAGTAGAATATTTTGAATTAAAGCTTATTTTGTTCTGTTTGTATTTAATTTGAAAATAAAAATATAAATGACTTACCGTTTGTAATACCCAAAGGAAAGTATAACAATTGATTTATATTTAAGTAATGACTTAGTAAATAATTAAATAAATGACGTATGCATTTACTGTACATTAAGTAAATATGTAAATGTATGTACTTAATACAGATAATATGATATACTACCCGATGCGTTAGTGTCAAGATATACGACTATTTTGACGTCAATGTCCGCACCAAAGTCGCGAAAAATTTAAAAATATCCCGATGATAACACTTCTTATTATAATATGTTCTTTGATGGTAATAGTTAGTTAGTTTTTTAATACAATAAAAAACGTAATAAAAAACACTATAATAAATATTGCCTAATCATTAGTAGATAATAATTATTTATTATTTTTCTTTTCCTTTTTTGTTAACCGAAATTCTTTAGAAAATTATCATAGTCAAAATTTATTAAAATATCTTTCGATAATTTTCAATGTAATTAAAAGTTCTATCCCAGTCTTCCATTAAGATATTAATTTTCATTTATATTAAATCAATATTCAAACCCAGTTTATATAATATTTTTTCTTCACACAAATAAAATTTATTATTTCTAAAATTATGTACAGTGTCGGTCATATAATAAGATATACATTACTTCGAGATTTTTAAGAGTTTGTAGGTACCTATATTGTAACAAAAAATAACATTCTTGCATTTTAAAATTTTCACATTATTAATTTTTATTGTATATTTTTGTTTTAATTTCTATTTATTTTGTATTTAAAAACATTTTTAATTTTAAAAATTCGAAAACATTCAGAAAATAATAAAAATATTAATGTAAACATTTCTTTTTTTTAATTTCATTATTTTTGTTTTTTTTTAACTTAGTTATAACATTTTGACTATTTTCTTTTCTCCTATTTCGAGTATAAGCATATATTGTAGAGATTAATCGTCTCATTATTATTTCAAACATAATAAATTAATAAATACAACTGTTTTTTTTTGTTTTTATCACAATTATGACCAATTTTTCTACTAATAACCTTATATCACACCACCTTACTGAATGTCTTAATATAATTTATTTGACAATATCAATTGTTCACCAACCCTATTAAATTGGTGAATGTATTAATCCCTTTGGGAGTCCTATGCTTCCACAAAACTCTTCCATCTGACTCCGTTCTGCGTTAGGTGTTTAATTTCACGCCAAGTTCTATTGTTATTCTCTTTTTCTTTATGGACTGATATGCGTCATGTGTCCCTAGGTCTATCTATTCTTCTTTTACCCTGATTGGATTCCAATCCAATGCCTGCCTTGATTTAGTGTTCGTATCTCTTCTAAAGGCGTGATCTATCCCCCTCCTTTTTCTTTACTTTATTTGTGTGCTTATCGGTTCTTGTTTGGTCATTTCCCAGAGTTCATTGTTTCTAATCGTTCTGGGCCAGAATATTTTGAATATTATGGGCAAGTACTTGTTAGTGAAGAGTTGTATTTTCCTTATATAATTCTGGTTTATCTCGCTACCTTACAATGCAGTTGATTTCTGGTATATTCTAAGTTTCTTGCCCATGGCGATGTGAGATTGTCTCCGCACAGCCCACAGTTTTTCCAAACACATTCTTGCTAATTTTAATCGATTTTACATGTTTTCTCTAGTGCCTCCACCTGTAGTAATTATTCTATACCGAGGTAACAGAATTCGGTGACAGCTTGTATCGTATAGGCAAGAAGAACGGCAGTGGGATCCGGCGCGTATTTTAAGTCTTCTAGTTTTCTTGTGATGGTCCATTTTATTCCTCTGGTTGTGGTTGTTGCTTTCTTAATAATCTCATCAAATACTGTGTGGAGCATGAGGGGGTATAGTGGCCAACCTTGTTTAACTCCTGTTATAAAATTTATTGTGTTACTCATATAAAGGAAACTTAGAATATACTATTTCTAATAACTAAATCGAATACTTTACATTTGGTCCAGTGTAATTCATATAGCAGCACTTGTAAAAGCCACTTAAAAATTCAGGTCGACCGACAGATATATGAGGTCCCCTATACAAAATGAATATACCTTTTTACTAATTTAAAATGTATTAACGGAGAAAGCAAACAAAAAAAAATTAAAATGAAAATCGGTTTTCGATCTTTAAATAGCTCCAAACGATCTTTTCCAGGTCCCGCAATGTGGATACGTTCGCTTAATAAAGAAATAAATAAATATGGCACAACATGGGCTAAATAATATACCTATCTACCAGTAAACAAAGTACCACTAAAAAGCTTTATAGAAATCCTGTGCATCTAAAGAAGTAAACACAAAAAAATATACTATAATTCATATATATTTAACATAACTATTCAGCCAAGCCATTTGAGAATTGAATATATTTTGACAAAACTAACATTTTGGATTATAATATTTGCATTAACCTAGCTGACATATTAATACATTATCATTCTTCTATAGTTCCATACTGGTATAACTAGCAGTCAGTCTTTAAATGTTCGTTTTAAATTTAAGATAAATTAAGCCATTATTTAATTGGTATTTTCTTCTTGTTACTCTGAATGTTAACAGTCACATGGTCTCAGTAAAAATGATTTTCTAAGTACATATTTTCAATAATTAACTCATAACACTGAATGAATTAAATTAGCGGTATTTGCAATGCCTGTTCGTTTTGGATGTTCTACAACAAAAAATCATCTTTTTTGTAATAATTCTGTAATAACCTCAACCGTTTCTATTACGAAAAGAATCCATCTTACCCTCAATTTTTCTTCAATAATTGAGGGGCCATATTTCGTTTGACATTTATGTATGTATATTTAAATTAAGAAATTGAATTTAATTTTTCTTCTTATTGCAGGAAATATTGCCTGTTTGTAACAAGCTATCATTTCGTTTTTATCTTGCGATTATGATGTCTAACATTCATCTTGATCTTTCTTGTGGTTTTTCACTAAACGATCTTTTCTCATTTCATGCACAGCACGGGCTCAAATTCTTCATTTAGTGCGAATTCAGCGAACAAAATTCTATATTTTACACATAAGTATCTTCAAAGGCAATTGTTGTTATCACTGAGATTTGATAAGTTATATGCATGTATACCTTCCCCTTGGATTTACATGGACTACTTTTCAGTATTAAAAAAATTCTCCTTCAACCCAATTTCGTCTCATAAATATAAATTAAAATTAATAAGTTTTCAGTATACCCAATACAATAAACAAAACCTTTTGAATGTACTCATTCAATGGCAAGCACTGTACATATACAAATACAATAATAATGTTTTTAAAAAAATTAAACAATTTTATGGTCAAATGACTGTATATTCTTTTTGTTATAAATTTTGTAGGTGGGAACGTTATATCACTTATATTTTCTATGTAAAAAGTCATTTTGATTCATAATATACGTCACAGATGATTTCCCGATAATTTCCTGCCATGAAATTGTTTTGTTTTTTATAATTGCAGTTTAATTCACAGCCGTTAGTTACTAGGTAGGTGAGTTTATTGCTGTTTTGGCGCGACTAATTTTTTGTCCGTTATTTAATGACTTGAGAATATATGTATTTTTTTGATTTGATGTTGTATATAGGAAAATAGTGGAATCCGTATCATAAAATAGAACTTCCAAAAGTAATGAGGTCATTAGCTTACTGTTATAATTTAAAATAATTATTTTGGTTTTCTTTTCGTTATTTTGTGAATTTTTTTTTTGTTGTTAATTTTCGATTCACACATAATTAAATTCCGGTTATACTTTGTTTTTTTTTTTGTATTCCCTTTTTTGTTTTATTATTATTCTTGTTGTTATTTGGTTTTAGTTGTCTCTTGTTTGATATTTTTTTTATTGTTGTTTTTTGTAGAATTTAATCAGTCAGTGATTCCATTAAATGAATGATAAAGAAGTCGATTTGAGTTAGTCATATATTTTTTGTGATGCTATTGATGTTATTTTAAAGGTTATTTACAAAGTATTTGACGATTTTAGGTAGGCGCTTCTTACTAAGTTAAGTTAAACATTTTTTTTTCATTCAGAATTATAAACTTATTTATATTAAATCCCCTTCTTTTTCAATAAAAGTTATCCAATTAAAAAATAGAAATTATAAAAATTACTGAAGGGAAGTGGTATAAATGTTTTTGATCACAAAATTTCAATATCTGTAAATGCTCGGTATAGTTTCACACAACTCAAATGTAATTCGGATTTTTTCTTGTAAATAGAGACCAACAGTTTTCAATGAAATTTTATAATTTATATATTTTGAAATGAGTATAATGTGAAATATAAAAATTTTGATAATTATTCTCTAAGAACCGGCTTGAAATAATCTATTCAATTGAATTTAAATTAAAAAAAAACAACTTGCGTTAAATATCCACCCTCTTTTGATAAGGGGCATTAATTTGAATTACTGGGAACTCTAATAAAAATACTGTAGTAGATTGAGGTATATGGGAAAAGGTTCAGAACTAATATTTACTCTACAAACATGGTTTTCCAAGCTGAAGCACGTATTCTTTGAACTTTATTTAAAAGAGAATTTAAGAAGAAATTACAAAAAACGTAAAATCTGCATTTGCTCTGATAATAAAGTAGGCATGCACTAGCTCTCAATTCATACACCTTCACATTAAATCTAATACAGGAATGTGTACAGGTGGTTAATACAGGTGCATAATACGAAACCATAAGACCAGACCTCGACCTCGTTTTGTGATATTCCTCTAAGGAAAGCCAAAATTCAAACAACAATTGGACTGGGGCAAAAACCTAAGGATTTTTACGTTCAAACACGTAATAATAATTGACGTTTTAACAGTCAATTATTGTCAAGCAAAACTCCTAAGTTTCAACAGGAAACAGATGGGCATCATGACAGGGATAATAACTGGCCAATGCCTAGTAAAGAAACATCTTTATAAAATCGGCCTAACCGAAAACAATTCGTGCAGAATATGTGAAGTAGAAGAACAATCTTTTGAACATTTGCTGTGTGAATTTTCAAAAACTAGTAGTAGGCTTCGCCATCTGAGAACAGTGTTCCTCAGGCAATGGGATCTACCGAGTATAGCAGTGAAGAAAATCCTGAGTATGGTCGTTAACGCAAGCATTTTTAAGAACTCAGATGCTTATAATTGCATTAATACGAGTAATCACAATAAGCTCATTTGCGGCTACGATAGTAGAGGAGCCAGAACATCCATTCTATTTAATAGGGTTTATTTAATCTATAATATGGTTGATTTTAAGCTCTACAGTCAAAAAAGATTAATTAAGTAGGGTAATCAGCAATCGATTATTAAGATAAATACTTTAAATATGTTCTTTTCACCGCGTTTCAGTTAATTTTCGCATCAAAATTTTAATTTATTGTTGTGCAATAAAACAGTCAGTAATGTAATAATATTATTTATATTAATATATAGTATGCCAATAATAAAACTCTTTAGAATGAGAAGTGACAATCGAATAAACAAATCCCACATTACTTACTTTAAAATGTTAAAAAAAACCATCTTTAGCTGGTTGTTAAAATGAAAAGGTGGTGCTTTCACTATAAGTATTAAAGCTATTATGAAGTTAATAATTTTAAAAATATTTTTTTTATTTATTTCTAATAACTGCCTAAATTCAATAAAATACATCTATTCAAATCCTAATTTCTTGTTTGCATTGTACTTCATTGCTAACGCTATAGTTTACTATTTATATGTACTAGCATGATATAATAAATGTTAATTTATTAGCTACTATAGTAATCATGAGCACAAACTTATACAAAATATACCATATGTGTTCTACTTTTTTTTTACTAAAACATACTAATTAAAATGGCAAAACTTAGTTATTATTAATTGTTTGTTATTTATTATTAATGAAAATGATAAATTTAAATATTTATTTACTGCTTTAAAAAGAATTGGTCCTACTAATGTAGTACGCTTAATTGTCACACCTGCAATATCCGCAATTATAGCGATAATCGCTAACAAATCTTCTTTTTCAGAAACATTCATCATAATAAGCTGTTAATATTTATTGCACTTTTTAATATATTGATATGAATCAATAACTAGTAGCCATCATCCATTACCGAAAGTCTCTTAAAGAGATGGAGTAATAAAAGCTCGTAATTATATCATCAATAATAAGCTACAAATTTGAATGTGTATTAATAAAATAGTCCGAGTTTGATTGTATTAAAAGAATAGAAAAATAATTATTAATTCTCCTAGAAAAAAATTACTTGAAATTCCACAAATTTCATTAAAAATACTTCATTAGGAGAAAACTAATTTTTTTATCAAATTTCATGTTCAACTAAAATTGTTACAGTTGTACCTATTCTGCTGTAAAAAATTTGTTTACAAATTAAAAGAAAAACGAAAAAAAGAACAATTTAGAAAATTTTCTACCAAAATTAAAATAAACAAAGGTATGAACTATTAAAATTTATAGTTTGTTTGCTCTTCAAACCATTTTTGGTGCTACAGATTTGATTAATGAGTCAACAATTTTTTTTCTTTTGCTTTTTATTTTTTTTTTCAGACCCAACCAAAAAATTGTTTTGTTTGAGAAGCTTTATTTTAAGATAGATAATAATATGCGAGAGCAGACCAGATGGCAACATCTATTTAACAACTGGATATTTGGCTGCAAACCCTTTTCTCATAAACTGATCAAATATGACGTCACTATTATTATATATTTCTATTTATTTTAAAACATTTATTAGCAAAATTCGATTTACACTTAACGAGCCCCTTCAGATTTGGTGAGAAAACGTACGTTATTCTAAAGCTTATAGGTGAGGAAGAAAATGGAAGTGGTAAATGAAAAGCACGTACAGAAAATAAAAATTTCGTGTCGGAACAAAATAAATAATGATACCTATGCTTAAAAGTCTTAATGTCTATATTTTCAAATGAGGAAAATAAGGGTTCCAGTAAAATAGAATACACCAACAAATAAACTTATTTTCTTTTTAAATTCTAAAATTTATTTTAAGTCTTTTTTTATAGTCTTCTGCCGGGTACATTTTTCGTCAACTGGCATTGGACCAAATGTCTATTTGCTAAATGAAATTAGGATAACTGTCAAAGATTCATTATGTACCTACCAAACTTTGAAAAAAAAAAAAAAAAAATTTTTTTTTTAGAAATTCTTAATAAGTGACGTCATATTTGATCAGTTTGCCTAAAATATTTCAAAAACATTTTTTAATTTTTTATTAAAAAAAAAAATTTATTAAACCACAATGATGTTTTTCCCAAAATAATGTGATAAAGCACGTAAATATAAATTCTTAATTAAAATAAAAAAAAATGTTGTTTAATATTTTAGAAGATACATTAAATAGTTTAGAGTAACAGCGGATTCACACAGCTGTGGACAATTAGCGCCAGTCATATAGTCTTTGAATTATTGTTTATTTTGAATAGACTTTAATTAAGAAATTATTTTAATCGGCAATAGATATGATACTGATAATATATTTTCTAATTAAATTGTTTAGTTATTATTCAACATTTTTTTATCTTTTCGTTAATCAGAATTTTAACCGCTGTTGATTTGTACCTTTTTTCTCACAAAATATTTTTTTTTTCTTTGTATATATATAAATCCAACAACATTGTCCATTGACAAGTAGTGAAACTGAAAACTATATTTTATTCTAATGAAAACTGAAAATTGAGATTCTCTCATGTTCAAAGTACAATTTCTAACCTAACTCTTAGCTTGCAAACCTAATCTTACTTAAGACAAAGAGGGATTTTTAAAAATACAGCTTAAATTTCTTAATGTTGTTTTAATTTTTAAATAGGTTTTCTCCTGTATTTGATTTTTTTTATTTACGTACAAATAATCAAATACGAAAGAGGACCAGTATAAAATAGCATTATTAATTTCATAGTAATTTTACTCAAATACTAGATAATTTTGATTAAAATGAATCTTTTATAGAATAATCAAACAATTGCGCCATTTTCAATCATCAATAATTTAATTTTACATTTCTCTTCGATAGCCCTTTTTAATTTTTTTTTTTTTTTTGTTTCGTTTAAGATGGTAATAATTTTGATCTAAATGCCAAAAGATTGACATTTAAATAATTTCGATACTGCTCAGAAGCGCTTCTGTGTAGTTTGTTCAGCTAAAAAAAAACGCAACTATGGAATCATTATTCAATTTCCATAAGAAAAATCAATATAAAAATTTAGTAACTGACTTTTTAAATTTAATCATTATAGATTTATTCATTTCTTACTTATACTTATATTGTTTTTCTACATTATTTTATTAATTTACTGAATATAAATTATTTGTTAAAAATTAACTTCCTCAAAATCAAAACGAAATTTCATTCAATATTATTTTATTCACCTTTAAGTTTTTCTACTCACCACAGAATATATAGGAATTTGTTTTTAGTTACATTTCTTACCACTATGTTGCTATAGATTATTATTCTTTATTGTTTTTAAATATCACCACCTAAAACTTTTTTTTAAATATTTCCTTTTTTAAAAACGATTTAGCAAAGTTAACAACTTTATTTTAATTTTCAATATATTTTGTATAGCAGAGCCTTAAGCCAATTAGGGCATTTTTAATATGTTGTGATAGTTTTTTAGTTTTGAAATTTTTAATCAAGGTATTTTGAAAATGAAACGAAAATTAAACTACACTGATATTGAAATTGAAATTAAGCAAAAAAATTATGTAGGTAGTAAGTAGGTACTTGCCTGCATCTACTCAATTTTAACTTAAAATAACCATTTTATGCTTGCTTATAAAAAAAAAAACAATTTTTTTAAATAATCTACTAACGAAATTCTCAAATCAATACTTTTCCATTTGGCAATTGTAATTTGAAGATTCATGATATGAAAATTTGACTAAGGCAGGATTTGAAAACGCGAGGTAAGTAAGGCTAAATCAGTATGAGTTGATTAAAAAATGGTAAATATGAAAGATGAAACAGTGATGTGCTGCACAAATCAAATGGTGAAGATAAGATATAGTAGCGTTCGCAAAGGTGTAATAACTAAGATAGACTGGACATATCGCTTAGGAATAAATGAACTAAGAGCTGAAAAAAAATATATATTATAGTCGCTTTTGTGATAGATTGATAGATTCTTACAATTTACGAAACTTGATTTGCAAAATTAAAAATTCAAAAGACTTCCGAAAATACTAAAAAATATATCGCCCCAAATTTTCCTCCCACATTTATGCAAAATATCAAGAAACAGTATCAAAATCCAACCAATATGGTAAACATGAAATTATCATCAAATAAAATGCTCATATGTTTTTTATTATTTTATTAATTATTTTTATTGGATTTTGTTTGTTTCGTCCTTAAATATTAATTTTATTTTATTAATTTACTATTTTCCTTTTTTAATTTTTACTTTTTTTATCTTTTTTTGTTTATTTTTACGTCTAAGACTAGCTTAGTGCGGTGAGCGGTTTTTTCGGAATAAATTTGGTGCGATGGGCCATAAGGACCTATGTGTTGGTGTAATTTCTTCTTTCAATCTTGTATTTATTCAGATTTGTATATGAAGTTTTGCTGGTGTTTCAAATCATTCTTAACTCTCACTTTGTTCGATTTTTTTTTGTTTCAGAAAACCACAAATAATGTTAATAGATCTTGTAACTTTATAAATTATTAAATATTAATATAGGTATTCGCTGTTAAGTACAAGCATCATTGTATTGTAGAACGATTAATTTAAAATGCATATATTACATGAACTAGTATTTGTCGCCGCCCTCTACATTCGAGGAAGTTTGATAAAAAATTTTAATCAAATTTATAAAAGAAATAAGTATATCGCATAGATGGTCTGAGTTCCTTAGAGACGATTGATCACATAAAAACTATCAACAATGCACAATTAAAAGTTAATTGGTTTTCCAAAGTATATTTTTCCAAAATAATTAAATCGTGAATACCCTATACTAGTTTGTACAACATTATTTAATTACTGTAAAATCAATGAATATTGAAAATTCAATTTAACCAAAGACTATAGAGCAATTTCAATAGTTTCTATAGTCTTTGATTTAACTTAAATAATTGATTAAAAATTACAACATTCTAACATTTTGAAGGATTGTGTGCCCTCAATTAGTTTTTAATTGAGTGCATTTTATTGATTTCTTACTCAGAAATAAAAAATAAATGTTGACATATTTATCTTTACAAATAATAAAATAATTTGTGATATCGTAAATATAAATGACTTTACAATAATGGCATGTGGCACAGTTCCAAGAATTAGAAATAATTTCTATATTCTATATACCTATGCTACTTGTCTGGAGTTGTTTTAAGTTCCTAACTTACTAATTATAGTCTGTTTCTTGAGTATAATTGGCTTTAGTCCATAAAAATTTAAAAAAAGTGTTGCCAAATTTTAAAAAAAAAATTAGGTCGAAAGAAAAATACAAATTTTATAGTTGTTTGTTTAAGTAGTTTCAAAAAAGTTTTAATCATAATTTATATGAGTTTCAAGACTCATAAAAATTTAAAAGTGAGGCTTCCTATCCCATTGTATTTTACAAATTATACCCGTATTTTAAGTTTAAGAATAAATTTTAATGCATGTTAGTGAATTCTGGAGACTCTACAAAATAATATTCGTAAGATGAAATGAAATAAAGGAGTTTATTTTAGAATGAATCAAGACTTTAAACAGAAAATGAAATGAAGCCCCAAAAAAGTGAAATAATTTCAGAGACGAAATTAATTAACAGTTAAATTTTATGTTAATTTGGGACTTTATTTTATTATCATGTGTCCCGGCATGGCGGCATGGGTCCAGCTTTAACCAGCATTTAAAAAGAAAGGAAAAGAATTTGCTTGGCGTATGTCAATGAAAGACTTACCTATAAAATTGCAGTGTCAGCATCAGCAAGCGATGGTCATCAGCATCATTCTGTAACCTATAATCAGAAAGAATTTCATACGTTATTATATTATTCAATATTATTGTTATTTAATATTATTTACTTTTAAAATATTACTTACTTGCATCTTGTTCATTTTCTTGTTTACTTTATTTTGTATTACTTTGTCACTTTCACCTTTATATATAAGTCTCCAATGCAATTATATAATTTCGAATATCAAAGCTTTAGGGATATTTATTTTGAGTAAATATTTCGAGTCAAGATTTTATTATACAGGGTGGTTCAGTTTAGAACAAAAACATTTTAAGGGGTGATTACTTGAAGTATTTTAAGAAAAAAGTTGTTCTGTTAAAGAAAAGGTTAAAGAAATCGGATTAGAAAAATTATGTGTAAACAATATCCATTACAGGTCCGAAGGAATTGAAACTAGAGCAACATCTACTTCATAACTTTTTTTTTAAATTAATACACCTAATTCACTATATACACTAATACACTTCTCTTCAACACAATACTAGACGACATTCTAAGAGAAGTTTGCACTGGAATAAACGGAATAGAATGGGATCTCTTCGGCAACTTAGAAGACTTAGATTACGCAGACGATGTATGCCTCATACCAAGAAATCAAAGGGACCTACAGAACAAAGTCAACAGATTACAGGAAGAAGCAAAGAAATCGGGACTGGAATTAAATATCGAGAAAACCAAGGCAAAGAGGACAAACAACAGTTATAGTGAGCCAATAACAGTGAGTGGACAACAGATAGAATACGTAGAAAAATTAAACTACCTGGGGAGCATTATAACATCAAGAGGAGGTGCAACAGAAGATGTCAACAGCCGTATAAATAAGGCAAGAAGAACATTTGGGAGCCTAATGAAGATATGGCGGAGCAACCAAATATCGAGAACAACAAAGCTAACAATATTCAGAGCATGTGTTAAGTCAACATAAATATATGGCAGTGAAACATGGCTCACTTCGGTCAGAATCAAACAGAAGCTACAAGTATTCATCAACAAGTGCTTGAGAATTATATGCAGAATATTCTGGCCGGCAAGAATTAGCAACGAGGATTTATGGATGGATTTATGGATAACTGGAGAAGAACCTATCAACAGACAGATAAATAGGAAAAAATGGAAATGGATAGTTCATACACTAAGGAAATCAGAAAGTGATATAGCAAGAAGAGCTCTAGAGTCGAATCCACAAGGACAAAGGAGACCCGGCAGACCATACAACACATGGAGACGCGCAATCGATCAAGAATTAACAGTCAACAATTATACCTGGGACGATATTAAGGAAGTAGTACTCAACAGAGAGGAATGGAGGTTTACTATCGAAGCCCTATGCTACCACGCGGAGTAATAGGAGAAAAAAAAATACACCTAATTAACGGTGGGTTAGGATGAGTATCACACTTACCGTTTTTGAATAATAGCTACACAAACTTAAAATTTTACTTTTAACAATTGAAAATTTTGTAAAAAAACGTTGATTATCTCGAAAAAACTTGTTAATTTTCTTTTATTGTGTTAATACATTATTCATCCTCCCCTACAACTTTTTCATACACAACTTTCATATCAGACTTGCCGTTTTTCAGGTAAAGTCAATGATTAAAAAATTTCGAATAATCAACGTTTTTTACTTATTATATTATTCAAAAACGGTTAGTCTGATACTCATTCAACGCATACCGTTAGTTAGGTGTATTAATTTAAAATAGACCCCTCCTCTCGTCTAGAACAATTTTTTCCTAAAATAATCCAAGGAATCACCCCTTAAAATATTTTTGCTCTAAACCGGACCACCCTGTATAGGTATACTGTTATACAAAAGATACAACAATTTATGCTATAGTCTGTATTAATTATATTAAATCAGATTTTTCAGAACTGTATAAATGCATTATTAATGCATAAAATTTTTAAAACTATTTAAACATTTGAAATCTAGAATAAATAAATGTAAGTATTAATTAATTATAGAATTTTATTAATACTAATTAAAATCAATTTTGTGTAAATATCAAGTATGTTAAAGTGAAATAACGTCGAACCCCAACGAATATTTAAAATTTTATGACTCCGCGAAAAAATTAAATTTTTTGCAGTCTTAATGTTATAAAATTCAAAAATTTAAATGAAATAAAATTCCAAATTAAAAAATTGTACTATTACTTCATTAGAAATAAACTTGCAACCGTCATACAAATTTGAGGATGTTATTTAATTTTGTTTGGGGTATTAAGTCTTTGAAAATTATTTCGCGGAGCAGGACTCAATTGATTTACGACAGAACTTTGGAGTTGCTAACGTGTTACATTTCTGACACATATCATATACCCGCAAAAATTCTTTTATTAATATAATTCAATCCACCGTTATTTTCGTCCTAAATTCTCCAATTCTTTTTAGCTTAAATGTAATTAGATATATAAGTTGATCAAAAATAATTATTGAAAAATATTTATTTTCTACAAAATTATTAAATCACTGGAGTATTGCATACGCAGTAAATAGTGTGAAACAATTACACATTTTTTACTAATTGAATGGAATTTTAATTTAAGTTTATTTTATATTTTTGTTTTTTAATAGGCAAAACTGTTTGATGAACAGCTTTACCACTTTACACAGAGTCTAGCTAACAACCACACACAATAAGTTTTTCATTTTAGCATTTCAACTAATTTAAATGTTGAAAACTACATGTATTGTAGAGTTTACGGGTAGAATAATAACATAGATTCAATAGTCTGACTTCGATATTAGCATTTGGCTACTTACTATAAATTTAAGAATTAACTTACACCACATTCTATATAATTTAGATACATAATATATCTCAACTATATAGATAGATAATATCTGATTTTAGTAGATTTTGATATCAAAAAATTTCTGTTACTCCCAATGATGTGGACAAATATATATATACTATAAGGATACATTTTATAAAATGTTTACTTCATAATTGATTGTATATACTGCAAAGAGCAACTGCGCTGGCATAATGCTAATGAATGTTGTATTATTCTGAACTATGAATTATCTGCCACACTTTCAGTTCCAATTCCAATGTTATTTACAAATAGGATACTATACACAATTAATTTAAGCGTGATCTAAGGATTTCAACAAGAAAGTCGTGACGTTATTTATCCTATAATTATTATAGACCTAGAACCAATAAATGCTTGATTTTACAATGAAACAAATGTACTGTAAAATTCTTAAGTTGACTTAAGTAGGTATAAAATAATTTACACATGCATATGTAAACGAGATAACGCATAACTCTGGTAAAGCTGTAGTCATGATTTGTATTCTTAATTCATACAACCATCCAACCCAAATTAAAGTTTCTTATAGTGGCATTGATAAGGTTATCATAAGATGGATAAACTGAAACTGGTTTATTTATAAGATCCTACAAGACTTGAAGGGAATTATAGCCAAAAATCGATAAGAGAAAGAAAGGTCTGAATCTTCACTGCATGTTCGATAGTCATACAAAGCATCTGGTACTTGTCAGAATTAATAATAATTCGAATATTTATCAGTTTTGACACATAGAGAGATATTAAACATATTATCTGCTTGGGCCTGGCTTGAACTAAATTCTTTTCGTTGGGAGAGTGTATGTTTAATAACTAGAGAGCTACTGAAAAATCATTTTTCTATATCTAGTTTTAGTATGGCTATAAGCTTGTTCGTAAAATATGTAATAGTTTAACTTGTGTTGCAGAAAATCACTATGGGTTTTAATGTAGCCTAATGTCATGGTAAAAACAGATGACTATCTGTCTCTGTTTAATCAAACAAACTAACTAACACTTTCAAGTATATATTTTCAAGATGAAGAAGAGATCATTTGTTGTTTTATAATTCAAGTAAAATTATTTTATTTTATACAAAATAATAATAATAACAAATAAACCCTTATTTAATTCAAATACCTCTTTTTATTTTTTCTAAAGTATTACGTGATTTTTCTTAAATTATTTTCTAAAACGAAATTTAGGTTGTATTCATTTTAAATGAAATATTATTTAATTATATCGATATTACGAAATACAATACAAACAAGTAAATTTTAAAATTCCACGTAAAATTTGATTTCAACCAATTCCTGATTCATTTGTCATACCCATTATTATTAGCAAAAGATTTCGCGTTTCCCATATTGTGTACATTTCTCAAAAAGCTAATATCGATTTTCAATTTTAATATCATAATTACCTTTTTACAACTTTTAATGTCGTTATTAATTTTACGTTCAATTCGTAATTTTATAGAAATACCATAAACATGAAATACAGGTAAAATATACCTACATACAAATATGTATCTTGTGTAGTTAGTTTGATCATAAATGTTAGCTGTGTAACTCTCGTAATTTAATAAAACAGGCCAAATCGATTTTTATTATTTTTGGATAGCAACAAAAAAAAGGCAACAACAACAATAAAGAATGAAAAATACTATTAATTCCATTGATTCAACTGTAAAGATTAATAAAAGAGTTTGAGTTTCTCAACATAATTGTGTGAAATGGGAGAGTGAAGAGTATTTAAGGAGAAATTTAAATTTCACATTAAATTTTATTTCATGGAAAATAATATGATCTTATCATCATAGCCAACAAATTAATTTGAAAAACGTTGTGTTATTTAAAAGAAAGTATTTTTCTTTTCTTTAATTCAGTTAAAAATTTATTTATGAAACTGGATGAGTTAAATGGGCAAATTAGCAGGAAGGTGATAAAGAAAAAATATTGCATTGAAAATTTGAGAATAAACTGATAGTATCCATTAAATTTGTCTATATCTTAGTCATCAATTCATCGTCATGATAATTATCTTGAAACCCTTTCAGTGTGACATAGGGCAAATCCAGACATTCACCAACTTCATTTGACTTCTTCAGAAAAGAAATGTTTTACTGTCATGGAGTGAGGAAGATCCAAAAATTGATAATGAAGTTGTATTGATCTTGCTATTAGAGACGAGCTTAATATATGCAAAATCAGAATTATTAATTTCATGAATTGTCATATTTTACAAATATTTGCGCAAGCCGAATTTATGTCGTTTTTAATCAAAAAAATCATTTCACTGATATAGAAGATTCAAAATAGTGTTTGACAGTTTATAAAAACAATCGCACACAGTTTTCACCTTGATAAATATGATAACTTTAATTGATTGAGTATGGTTGTCCGCGGTATGATGAGGTCAGATAATGATGAGCCAAATATTTATAATTGGTAAAGTAAAGTGAATACAATCAATTTTAATAAATTGTTAGCGATATTTTAACATTTTCAGAATATTATTTATATATTTCTCGATTTATTATTATTGTTTATTATTATTTTATTATGCTTTAATTTTTTGTACAATTTTCCTTATTCTAATTTCAATAATAATTAAGAGAATGTATTTACACTTATGATTTTTAATTTACTTAGACTAACCTGAACTTTTCTATTTCTAATATATTTATTTTTAAGGAAAAATGGCCCGTGTGCGATTTTCTGTGATTTCCTCCATCGGGTGCCTCCCCAGGTGGCGGATAGGGGGACGTTTGTCAGATATGACAAATACCGGATTTCCGGGGCAGACCAAAAAATCACAAAAACATGCAATGAACAAAACAAGCAGATATACCCCAGGTGGTAAGTCAGTTAATCTGACAAATCCACCCTCTACGGAGGCAGGCTCTACGGATTCTGGGGAGAGTCAATTATTGCATACCTCGCCTGTGGCAACACAGGTCTTCGTAGCCTCGACCCCGGGGACAGTTGGTAAATCAGGTGCCATGGCAAATGATTTACTAAGTGTCTCTATGGAAAACCTTCTTCTTGAGGACATCGAACCAATGGCTGGCGTGTCTGTAGAATTACAGACTACTGGTTGTGGTTCGACCATTCAGGAAAGAGGTAAGAGGAAGAAAAAGAACATCTGCGGTTCTGAAAAGAAAAGGCGGGAAATGGCTAAGCGTAATGCGGCTATGAATCTTCCCCCGCAAAGCTCTCAAGAAGCTGGTCCCTCAAACGGGCTAACTTCGGAAGAGAAAGATGATGTAGAGAAGGCTGTCCTCAAAGACGGTCTTAGGAAGGCTAACCTAAAGGTTGGTCTCCATGCTGCGACATCATCAACTTCGAATCCTGAAGGTAGAAGGGTCCCAAAAACTGTTACCCAGAAACCGAAAGGCCAAAAAACGTTGTCGAATCCTGGAGGTGAAAGGGTCCCGAAAGGGTGCTCAGAAGCCAAAGGGACCATCAAAGGCTAGAGAGACGAAAACGTCCTCTCGACAGGCTGTCAGCTACGCGCAGGCGGCTAGAAGAGAGTTCGATACAATCGTTCAGGTAGTCGATGGGAGCATTACTAACGAGCAAGGTGAATTGATTCAGCAAAAGTTGTTCCAACGCATGCTCACTTGTAATGAGATATCTCCCAGCTTTGCAGGGGTCTCGTTGAAGGCGGGAAAATTATATTTTTTCTGTCAAGATGAGGCTTCGTCAAACTGGTTGAAATCTGCGGCGTCTAACTGCAGTCCATGGGAGGGAGCAAGGCTCTCAGCAATGAGGGTCAGCGAACTTCCAAAGACGAAGTTAGTTAAAATCTGGATCCCAGGCCATACCGAATCTGAGAAGGACGTCATGAAGGCGCTCAGTATTCAAAATGGTATGGATACTACGAAGTGGAAAATCCAGTCGTATAGAAGAGCAACTGGGGCTACTAATATTAGTGGCTCAGGCTCTCTTTTATACGTTTATATCGATCTCGATAGCGCTAAAGCTATAAAAAATCGAAACGCCAAACTAAGTTTCAAATTTGGTCAGATAAACGTAAAGTTTATCAAGGCTAAAGGAGAAAACTAAACTGGCCAATATATTCATATCCCGAGCTATAGCCAGTCTAGTAGTTAAGCAAATTAATTTGCAACATAGTATAAGCGGGTCATACACTCTTATGGCCTCACTAACTAAAAAGTTGCAAACAAAAGTAGTACTTATTCAAGAACCGTACATTATCAAGAACAGATTTGCCGGTCTTTCACTGAAAGGCTGGAACACTCTGTACAATGCGGGTCCTGGAAAAGTTCGAGCATGCATAGTCGCGCATTCAAGCGTTGACGCGCAGCTCCTAATACAACTGTCATCAGAAGATCTGACGGCGGTTTCCATAAAACACAAGAGTCAGGGAGAAATGCGAAAATTTATTATAGTTTCTTGCTACCTCCCTTACGACTCTACAGAACCCCCTCCAACAAATGAGCTCGCGCAAGTGGTCAACTATGCCAAAAACAACAATTTTGACATAGTAATTGGCTGCGATGCAAATGCTCATCATGAAAACTGGGGAAGTACCAATTCAAATACTAGAGGCGAGGCACTCCTAGAGTACCTTGTTACTACTGACTTGGAAATCCTAAACACTGGAGGGATACATACATTTGTAAACTCCAGGCGACAAGAAACCATAGACATAACTCTATGCTCTAGATCTCTTCTTTCAGAGATCAAAGACTGGAGAGTGTCTATGGAACCCTCTATGAGCGATCATAGATACATTAATTTCTCCTTAAAGGCTGATCCTGAGAAGATCTTGGTCTTTAGAGATATTAAAAGAACCAACTGGCAAGAATTTCAAGATCTGGTGGCTACGGATGCAGATTCGATCAGGATTCCGAAGGTCTATGCAATAGACAAATCAGTTGAAAAACTGACAAATCTGTTAACGGAGGCTTTCGAAGCATCTTGTCCGGTCACCAGAAAACCGAATGACACAAAAACTGCTTGGTGGAACAAAGATCTGGAGCAGCTAAAAAGGAAGGCCAAAAAACTTCTGAATAGAGCCTTAAAAGCTCATGAAGAAGATGATTGGAAATCCTATAGTGAATAGAAGAGAATACAAAGGACTGATTCGGAAATCAAAGAAACAGTCCTTTCAAAAGTTCTGTGAAGGAATCGAAGATATTGCAGATGGAGCGGCTTTGCTTAAGGCCCTGAAAAGGGATCCAGTAGCAAAGTTACACAATCTGCAAACATCAGAAGGATCCTACACAGCATCGAAAGAAGAAACATATAGAGTCCTCTTTCGAACACACATTCCGGGGAGTAGACTCGAAGATTTGCCTCTAGAAGATACTATCCAGGAAGTTACCATACCAAACCGTTCGGATTGGTCTATGGCAAGAAAGATAGTATGGCCTGAGGTCTTAGGCTATCAACTCTTTCGAACCATACAAAGCTCCTGGGCCCGATGGAATTTGGCCTATTATGCTTCAAAAATGCAGGAAAAGCATAAGCAAATGGCTCTCAAGAATCTTCACAGACTGCATAGACTTTGGATATATTCCAAAAGTATGGAGATCAGTGAGGGTCGCTTTCATCCCTAAACCAGGGAAAACAAACTATGCACTGCCTACTAGCTTCAGACCTATCAGTCTCTCTTCGTGTTTGTTAAAATGCCTAGAGAAACTGGTGGACAGGTATATTAGGGATGTATGTTTGATCAGGGTACCCCTGAACCGTAAACAACATGCCTATCAGGCAGGTAAGTCTACTGACTCAGTTCTTCAAGAAGTGGTCACCCATATAGAGGAGGCTATCGTGAAGAAAGAGATAACACTCGGTGCATTCTTGGACATTGAAGGGGCCTTTGACAAGGCAACTTTTAAGTCACTTCTAAACGGAGCAAGAAAGCACGGAGTAAACAACACAATACCGAGATGGATAGAAAAGATGTTGGAACAACGTCATCTGTTCATTCAGGTAGATGAAACTACTAAAGTTCAGGTGAAGGCGGTTAGAGGATGCCCACAAGGAGGTGTTCTATCGCCTTTACTATGGAACAGGTTGGTAGACGAACTCCTAAGTATACTGAACGAGGAAGGATTTAACACACACGGCTTTGCCGATGATGTTAGTATTCTTCTAAGAGGAGGTTATATGAGGCGTCTATGCACACAAATGCAAAATGCCATTGACTTAACCACCGAATGGTGTCAGGCGAATGGATTAAACATAAATCCCAGCAAGACACATTTAGTGGCCTTTACCAATAGAAGGCGATTGAACAGCTATGTTCTTCCCTCCATTGGAGGAAATAACCTAGAACTTCGAGATGAAGTAAAATATCTAGGGATCATACTTGATAAGAAGCTCAATTGGGCAAAACATATCGAGACGAAATGTGCTAATGCCGTGAAAGTCCTATGGCAGTGCAGAAGAGCCTTTGGCAGCAATTGGGGCCTAACACCGAAAATAGCCTTAAGACTATACAAAGTGTGTATCAGGCCCATTGTTAGCTATGGGTCCATTGCATGGGTTCCGAGAACATTCACAGCAAATGCCATAAAAAAACTAGAAGCAGTACAAAGACTTGCGTGTCTCTGTGCAACAAGTGCCACACCTATAGCGGCTATGCAAATACTTCTTGGGCTTCCGCCCTTACATCTTTATGTAAGAATGGAGGCCCTCAAAGTTGTAAGAAGGTTGGAAACTCTAGGGAATACTAGAGGATGTAGTCTCAAACATCAGAGGCTATGGAAGGACTTAGAAGAGGAAGAGGAAGGACCGACAAGAGAGACCTAGCGTGGTTCAGAAGAGCAGGCCAGGTCCTCAAATACCTCGGACATTTTCACTGACGGATCCCTTACGGCTCTAGGCGCGGGAGCTGGAGTGTTCTTTGAAAAAGAGCAACTTGAACTCCAGTTCCCTCTTGGCAAACACTGCACAGTCTTCCAGGCTGAAGTGTTTGCCATAAACGCAGCAGTGAATATAGTAAAAGAGCAAAGATGGTCTAACAAAGTCATTAGAATCTTTAGTGACAGTCAGGCTGCCGTAAAAGCTCTTGAAAGTAACATCATCAAATCTAGATTGGTGGGAGAATGTTCGGAAGCCCTAAACCTCATAGGGCTCCGAAACAAGGTACAACTGATCTGGATACCGGGTCATAGTGGCCTGACTGGAAATGAGAAGGCTGACGAACTAGCCAGATCATCGACCGGAAACATTTATGGCCCGGAACCAGCAGTTGGTATATCTATTGGTAATATTAAACTATCAATAGAAAACACCCTGAAAAGGAAGCAAATATTCTTTGGGAGCGTATGGAAGGCCACAGGGTCTCCAAAATATATGCACCAAGAATAAACACCAAAATAACCAACTTCCTGCTAACTCTCAATAGAGGAGACCGCAGGAAGATGGTGGGCATACTTACTGGTCATAACCACATGAATAAACACATGTGTAGACTAGCACTAAGTGACGACCCAACCTGTAGACACTGTCTGGAAGAGGAAGAAACCTCCACACACGTTGTACGAGAGTGCTTAGCTCTTTCAAGGCTGAGACTCAGGCTGCTGGAACATAACCTCAGAAAACTTCTGCAGGATAGAGCCCCCAAACCTATTGGCCTTTATCAAAAGGGTCGACTAAGTTGAGGGGTGGAGGACGGCATAAAGGGCTAAAAAGCCTACATGCCGGCTCTGACATATTAGGGCCACCTCCGTAGAAGAAAAAAGAAAAAAAGGAAAAATGGCAAGTAAAAACCTTTATGATCAATTTATTTTTATCCTAAAAACTTTAAAGCTAACTTAATTATAAAGAACACAAAGAAAAGGAACAAAAACATAATATTGGTATATCTACAATCGCTCTTATTAGCGGATTTACTGAATCTAGGCAGCTCTCAGGAAATGCATGTGATATCTTTGCTATTTGTATATCTATGCTATGCATCTGTTGGTGGAAAAATAAAAACGTTTAGCCAAGATTAATTTTAGGATTGCATTTTGTTTTCTTAGTACCACATTTAAGTTTGTCTTCGCAGCGCTCTTCCATATAGGGAACCCGTATAAAAGAATGCTACGAAAAATGGTTTTCAATATTATTAGTTTGTTTTCTACTGTTAGCCTGAATTTTTTATTTATAATTGGATATAGCATTTTTATATATAGATTTTTATATATAGATTTCTTAATTTGGAAATAATGAAATTGAAGATATGACTAAAAAGTTTTATGATTTAATGTTTGAGGCATTTCGACTCTATATTCCAATTATTAAAATTACATATAAAAAATTAAAGATCCTAATTCAAGCCCGCCTTGGTTCACTAAGGATATTAGGAAGTTAAGAAATAAAAAAACCAAGGCATGGCAGAGATACATGAAAACCAGGAATCTAACAGATTACCATTCATTCAACTATTTTTTCTTTCTGTTCAAACAATCTGTTAAACAAAGCTATAATAATTATGTTCACAACATTTCTTTGGCACTCATTAACAATCCTAAAGCCTTCTGGAAATTTATTAACTCAAAAAGGAAAAGCGATGAGTACCCAGTTTTCATGAAATTCAATGGGAAACAAAGTAATAAATAACGTTAAAACCATTTCTCAATTCTTTTGTGAATTTTTCTCTGCTAGAGTAAGTCTCTAAAATAGTTTTCATGGCTGATGAAACAAAGTTCTCCCACGTGGATGCCTATCCAAAAACTACTTTTAGAGATCTTATTATTGATGATAGTCTTGTGAAGAAATATATGAATAACCTGGGGAACAATATATTTCCTGGACCTGATGGCGTTCCTGAACTAGTTGTAAAGAAATGCTGAAATGCCTTGGCTGCTCCACTTTCTATCATATTTAATACTTCTATCACCTGTGGCCTGTTCCCATCTATTTGGAAAAAAGCTTTTATTAAACCTACACATAAAAAAAATGCAAAAAATGAGATAAACAATTATAGACCAATTTCCAAACTTTCTGAAAAAGAAGTCTACAGTGACCAACCTTATAGAATCGACATCAACCTTCTTAGTCAATATGGAAGCGGGATTCCAAACGGATGTAATTTACACCGATTTTAATAAAGCATTTGATGTTTTACCCCATAGTATTATTTTACTAAAACTCAAAAAACTAGGATTTCCTGCAAAATTTGTACAATGGGTCAACTCATATCTTACTATTAGAAGCTATACTGTTTTATTCCGCTCTTCATTTTCATCACCATTCATATCAAATTCTGGAGTTCCACAGAGGAGTCATTTAAGACCACTGTTATTTATAATTGCTATCAATGATGTGGGTTCTATAATTTTTAATAGCGATTTGAAAATTTACACTGATGATATGAAGATTTTCAAAAAAATAACATCGATGCAAGACGTTTATATAAGATAATCTAGATAAATTTTATACTTGGTGTATTGATCTTTTACTAAACATTAGTAAATGTGCACTCATGTGTTAGACATGTGGAATCCATTCATTTAGCTTTAGATATACTCTAAATAACGAAACCTTAGGAAAGGTTAATTCAATTAAGGACTTAGGAGTTTTCACTAATAAACTATCATTCAAACTCCACTACGATAACATCGTTAATAAAGCTAGTTCAATGTTGGGCTTCATAAGACGTTGGTCAAAGAAGTTTAACGTTCCTTACATTTTTTAATCATTGTATACATATGCCTCGTTAGACCTCATCTTGAATATGCATGTCAGGTCTGGTCTCCATTTTATAATTCACATATACAAAGAATAGAAGCTGTTCACAAAAATTTTGTAAGGTTTGCACTACGTAATTTGCCTTGGGATGATCATACAAGACTCCTTCCATATGAGCATAGGCTAAACCTTCTCCATCTTAAGTCTTTGTGGAAAAGACGAGAAGTAGCTGATGTTTTATTTATTTTCGAAATTATTAAAGGCGGTATTATTTCCCCTTCAACTTTAAATAAAATTATCATTAACACAAATACTCGTTTACGCCACTCAAATCTCTTTACATTAACATTACACAGAACAAATTATGATAAATATGAACCTATTAATAGAAGGTTATAATAATTAGTAATAAATATAAGAATAGTATAAATTTTTCAGTATCTAAAGATACTTTAAGACGACAATTATATGAAATTAATTGAATATTTTATTAACTTGACCTTTTTAATTTATATTAAAAAAAATAATATTAAATAATAAGTAGTAACTTTTTGTCCAAATGTATACCAAGATATTTAATATCATCTCTTTTCCATATTGTTTCAGTATTATATTTAAAAATAAGTTTCTATTGGCCTGTTGGGCAAGTAACATGATTTTCTTCTTTTTGTGAAGAAAATCGAGTCTATTTTTCCGCCATTGAATTTGATTTTCCATTTTTAATAAAATTCTTGAATTATTTGGAAACCATTTTCAAGATTATTTATTATTTCGTTTGGACATATGGAAGATGATATAGGGCAATATTGTCTGCGTATATAAACTTGTATAGCAATTTGGAGGTCTCGGAAAATCTGCTATGAACATGTTGTATAAAATGGGAGAAAGTGATGAACCTTGTGGTATACCAGGTGTAATACTTGTTTTGTTCGATTGTACTATTCCGATTTTAACTATCAAAGATCGATCGTTAAGAAAACTTTGGATTTATTTAACAAGGTAAACTGGAAATTCGTAATTAATCATTTTATGAATCAAACTTTGATACCATACAGAATCGAATGCTTTTTTGATATCAAATATTATCAAACCCACTGACTTTTTATTATGTAGACTATTTTTAACTATATTTTTGATTATGCAGATTTGATGTGTGCTGGAGTGTTTATTTTTAAATCCTAATTGTTCGTCTGGCAGAATTATTTTATTTGCCAGGAAATTTTCTAAGCGAATTTTTGAAAAAATTTGCAAACATTTTTCCTAAGGAATTTAGTACGCTTATTGGACGATAGCTTCCGACCAATGATGGGTCTTTTCCATGTTTAGGAATGCATGTAACTAAGACTACTTTCCATATTTCTGGAGAAAGAGGTTAGTTCCATGCAGTTGTTAAAAATTTTACTTAATATTTAATAGCTTGTCTTTCACAAGTAATATTAATTCAAAGTTACAATAGGCCAAACGAGTGCAATGGCATTGGAACTGACTCTCAGTTATAAATCTGATATAAAATAAACTAAATCTAATATAATATTAAGTTAACAAACATAGACAGATATCCAGTATTGTTTAGTTTTTTTATGTTTTCGACAGTAACATTAAGTAGGATACTGTAGCTTTTAGTACATACGTCTAATATTTTTCAAGTCTTTTATTTATCAAATTTCTGGCACAACAACTCATTAAACTTTATTAATGCATTTTAAGTAAGCACTTCAAACGTGAAGGGACACAAAGTGGACTGGACGGCTTATTATTACATAAATGAAACTATTAAGAAAAATATCGACGTGTCTGATATAGCACCAATAACAGTATCTAAAACAATGTTACTGATAAATTGACACTATACTACTCATATTTGTAATAGAACATTTATATCTAACCATTTGTTTCTTCTTCAATGACACAAGCAAGTCTAAAGTTGGGGGTTTCTTTATACATCATATATTCAACTCGTTCAATTCGTCAGTTTCTAGTTTCTTCACCTCTATTATAAACATTAATCGTTAAATTCCAATTTCAAATTTGTGGTAAGCGTACATCAGCTCATCATATCCTTATCTATTTTTGAAAAAACAAAAAACTTTTCAAAGTTTAGATTAATTTTTTCTTTTAGTCACTTCAAGTATTAAATTGAATAATAATAAGTAACTCAAATAAGATCGTATCAAAATCAGTCAGAAAATGTAAATATTAGAAAATAATGTTACTGGAAATAAAACTAGAATATAATTTAAAGCAGAAGATAATTATACTATATCCAATTTGGTTAAATTAAATTTGTTCACTCATTCCAAGTATGATTCACCCTGTATTTAAACTCCACATCCTTACATTCTTTCATGATGGGAATTTAATCACCTGCTTACCAGTAAAATTTAATAAAATAGATAAAATAAATTGTAGAAAATATCATACAAATACAATACGATATTAGAAAGAGAGAACAATAATTTTTGTTTTCTTTCTTTTTGTGTATTTTCGACGTCTGCAAAGTTTTCACAATTAAAAAGAATTTCTAATTCAAGGTAATATATTTTTTTTTGTTTCAAATAGAAGAAAATCATTAAAAAAGAGCCGTCTAGTTCTGTTCTATGTTCTGGGGAAGAACGAAGTGAAGGAGTGTACCAACTTTAACGCACTACGAACCTTTTGTTAAAAGTAAAATCAGTTTTTAAGACTAACCATTAATACAATGTTGGCTCTTTTCTTCAGATTAGGAATTATTGTAAAATAAAAGATTTTATCCTAACACAGTTCGAACGGTTTCATCTGTTTAAGTCTTGGCTGTCAGCTAAACGTGAAATTTTGACATTGACATGTTGAGAAAGACGACTTTTATGGCCAATTTTTTTATTTCGTCTTTTATGAGAGGAACTCTGAGATCCCTATTAATATCATATCAATGGGCATTAACAATGTTTCGCAATACTTTGTTCTGGAACGTTTGGATACTTTGAACATGTAGTTGTTTAGCATAAACCCATATTTGAATACCGTATGCCCAGCCTGGCTTTAATATCTGATTGGAAATCAAAACTTTGTTATATGTCGAAAGTATTAGTTATAGTTAATAGTTATAGTATTAGTTAATTAGTTAATACAAATTTTTGTATTTCAGATCCAGTTTTAGTATTTTTTCGTGATGTTTTTCTTTCATACCAAGATATTTTGCAGAATTTTAATATGGTATGATGACATTGTTTAATCTTACTGGAATGTGTAACTCAATTTTTTTATTTGTAAAGTTAATGTGCTTGGTTTTTTCTTCATTCACTCTAATTCTCCACGTTTTGCACTAGATGGAGATTTTGTTATTGGCTTGGTACAATTTATTTGTAACTTCATTTATATTTTTATAGACTGCTAATAAAGCCGTGTCATCTGCAAAAATAGCTACCGTCGCATTTTCTATCTCTGGATAATATCACTATAGTATATAGTAAATACAGTATGGGGCCCAGTATACTACCTTGTGGTACTCCTGCGTGTATATTTTGTAGAGCACAGTAATCTTCTTCTTGTTTAATTTGATTTAATCGATTCGATAAATATGACGAGATCTATTCAAAATATGTTTTGGGAAGCAAGCGACGTAGCTTGTAGATAAAAGCTCTTCATCCTATACTTTCAGGCCAGGCTTGCGCAACATTAAGAAACACTGAAGAAAAGATGCATTTTCTTTCCAATATTTTTTCGATGACGTCAGTTATTCTTTGGAATTGTTCGACAGTTGAATGTTGTTTTCTAAATCCAAATTGATGATTTGGTACAATGTTTCCAGTTTCAATCAGAGGTTCCATTTTTTTAAGGAGTAGTTTCTCAAACAATTTTCCATGTACTTGGGACAAATTTTTGTTTTGTGTATTGCGTTCATTATTTTAGTTAGAACTTTTAAAGCTTTTGGTGGTAGTTCCTTTATGATACCAGCTGTGATCAAATCGAAGTTCAAGGTAATATACTCATAATTAATAGATTTACTTCAGCTGTTAAAATTTTTGCATATACATATTTGAAATGTCAATAATGCTTATTTAAATAGAACTAAAAATCGATGACTCAATAACGAAAAAAATGCTAATTTTAAGAATATTCCACCATGCCAAGTAATGTTTGGATGCAATACAATCGAATATTGTTTATGATTTCAATTCAATTTAACAGTTGAGCAGTTGAGTATGAGAGTAGATAAGACATCTTAATGATGAACCAAATAAGCTATAAGACAAAAAATAACTTCTATTTATGTGTTACATTTATTGAAGTGAAAATATATTTGTGTTGTTTTAACCGTAAGGTGCCTAATACACATCAACGTTTTCATCAATATTCTTGTCCATATATTGACAATAATACTGATGAGCCTTTATACATCAATAATACACTAAGCAACTTTTTTTATCCCTATTTTGACATTTCGCAATGACATATTGTGGAAGTGTTCTGAATATATTGATAATTTCGAAACATATGTATGTACAACATGTATATTGAAAATGTAACTTCTGATGGAGAAATATTTTTGACTTCAATTTAAATTGAATTTTTAAAGTAAGTTTTGTGTATAAAAATTATTTTTTTTGCACATTTTAATGATATGTCAGTTATTGTAATTTTTTGTTTTGTTTTTCCTTACTCCTTTTGGGAGCATAGGGCTTACACTTGACATTTCCATCGTATGATTTTTAGCTGCTAATTTCACTTGTATTTCTGAGGCAATGTCTAATTTCATTTTTAATCTGTTTACACTGTCTAAGTAGGGGATTGACCTACTGTAGAAGACTACTTTTACTTTGATAACTCTATCTGCCCCTACGTGGTAAGACGACGTCATATTTTTCTGAAAGTTGTCGCTGCAATTTTATCCGACTTTGACGTTAAGATGCCTGACGGTTTTGGATGTTTACTGCTTACTGAATACGTCATGTCACGTACTTTTGTCAGTTGTTGGCAATTGTGTAATTATTATTAGTGTTAGTCCAATATTATTTATTGTGTTATTGTGTTGTATGAGGTATATGAGTATTGATATAGGTAATATGTTTAGTTATATAAAGTATTAATTATATTAATTTTTTTTATCGATTACAAATTTTATATATAATATTTTGCTATTTTTGTTTATTTATATTTTATACCCCCCACGGAAATCGAACCCGTGACTACCACATCGTAACTGAAACATATTTCTGTGCTCCAACCGATTAGGTCGCGGAAGGGACAGTCGTTGAAATTAAACATGATTATTAAAATTAATCTAAAAATTTGGTGTTATTCGTTTTATTGTATTTCACTAAAAATTTAAATAAAGAAGAATATCCGTTACCTTGGTCTTTATTTAGGAGTGAGTCATTTTTAGTTTTGTAAATTTCGATGCTTTCAGCTGAATCTAGTTTCCTAGAATCTCTAATGTAATTTACCATTACAATGTCTTCTTTCGAAATGCTAAGATTCTCCTGGATGATGTGTTCTGCTACTTTGGATCGGAACTCTGTTGAGTCCTTCTTTTTAGCCAGTTCTGCTTCTTTCAGGTGTTCATTGAGTCGTGTTTGCATATTTCTCCTAGTTTGCCCAATATAAACTTTGTTGCAATGACTGCAAGTTACCTTATATACACCTGATTTTTCCATTTGTTCGATTGGGTCTTTAGTTGAATCTAGAACAGACTTGAGTTGGTTAGTTCTGCTGCTATATACGATATCTAACCCGTGTTTTCTTAATTTCGTTCTGAGTGGGAGAGAAATCGTGCTAAACTCCAATGCTACTCTTCTTATGGGTTGTTGATCAGTGAGTAGGTTAGTGAGGGAATTCCGTTGTAAACTTCTTTTCCGTTTACTAAGTAAGACCGTGATGGTTTTTTCCGGATATCCGTTTATTCTCGCAATTTCAAATATGTGTTTAGTTTCTTTTACTAAACCTTTTAGGGAGATGGGAAGTGTTAACATTCGATGGATCATGTGGTTGAACGATGCCATCTTATGTTGATAGGAGTGGTTAGAGGTATTCGGGATGACCCTGTCAGTATCCGTAGGTTTCCTGTAAATCTCTAGTTCTAGAGATGTTCCTGTTTTACTTAACAGTAGATGTAAGAATGGTAGTTGACCTTCTTTTTCTACTTCGAAAGTAAACTGTATATTCCTGTGGAGCCCGTTAAGAGTAGTTAAGGTTGATTCTAAGTCCCTTTCCCTTATTACAGCAAAAATATCATCTACGTATCTTTTCCAAAATCTTGGTAACCGTTCTTCTGCTGCTAAATCTGACTCCAATTTAGCCATGAAAATTTCACTAATGAATGGAGAAAGGGGATTTCCCATTGGAGCCCCCTTCAATTGCTTGCAGAAATTTCCTCTAAAGGTGAAATAATTTTCTTCCATGCAAAGCCGGATCAGCTTTATGTACTGTTTTACTTTTGTCCTCCACTGTGGTCCAGTTTCTTGTTGTAGTAACCATTCTTCTACCAGAATAATAGCCTCTTTGACTGGGATACTGGGAAAAAGGGATTTTACGTCAAAAGAGACCATGACCTCGTCTTCGTTAAGTCCTCCCATTGATTGTAATTCTTGAGCAAGTTCCTTAGAGTTTTTCACTGATTGGGTTTCGAACTGCTTATCCATATTACGAAACTCCTCCACTAACCATTTGGCTATTTTATATGTTGGAGACATATCTGCTGTCACAATTTCTCTCATCTCATTCCCTGGCTTGTGAATTTTAGTATAAAATAAGTTTCTTAGAGAAGGTAGACTCCTAAAAATATTCTGTGTACTAACTAGAGCGAAAAATTATAACAAATATTTGGGCTAAAGATCTTACATCTTAACGTGTTTCAAGTTAATATCAAGTATACTAGACGTGTATTAGAACTAAACACTAATATTATCATCTTAACAGAAAGCTGGAGACTTAGACAGAATGTGCTTTGCAGTTTTCTATTTTCCCCTAATAATACTGATTAATTATTTCACACCAGACTGGTTCATATATTTCAATTTCAAGTTCCACACAAAATAAAACATTTTAGTGGAACAACAAAATTCGACAAATCCATGTAGAACAATTTTGCGTAAAATACAAAACACTAATTTTAACCGTTTTCAGCAATGGCTTTTCATAGTTTTTCAGTTTTCAAAAGAAGCTTTATTTATTTAAGTTTTATGAAATGTTTCATCAGAATCGTATTTTGAAATTAAATCAGGAAATTGGCAAATTTTATTAATGAACGAGTTGAATTGGATGATATTTCAAAGTAAGTGTGTTACAAAAAAACATGAAACAGTAATAGTAAAATTTTATAATACATTTTTCTCTTGATCTCTTCCATTGACCATGTTTCAGAATTTCTAATTCAATTTCTGGTTCTTCCGATAACACTAATCATTACAACACAAAACTTATGAACAAAAATAAATAAACCCTGAAAAACTAAATAGTTGTATTCAAAATCACAACTGATCACTAACACTATTGAATTGCATTAACTATTACATTTTTAAATTCCCTCTAAATATGGAAATAACCTTTATACTAAATTCAAATATGGAGATATCGGCTTTTGAAAAAAAATAAATTTAATGTCCCAAAATATGTATATTAATAAATATGAATGTTTTTGAAACTCAATCGCATTTTTAGTGAATTTGGTTTTATTTTGTTATCAAAATCGTATTTCAAATTTCAAATTTTATCAAGATAATGTTCTTTTTCAATTTTACTAAAATATGAAGTTGCCGGGTTTTGTTAATATACCATTCACAAGTAGAATGCCGAACTAAATATTCGTTCCTTCTTTAATAGCTTTTTAAGAGCTAAACTTGAATTGCAACTAATAAAACGTACACTATAAAAATTTAATAAAATCTAAAAAAAAATAAAATATATACATATATACATATTATGATATATATTATACACTAAACACAAATCTTTCGAGTTCTACATTTTAAAGTTTTTAACATTCTTAATTGGACGAATATAAATTTCTTGAATTTTAATAAAATTTAACATAACAAATTTAAAATTTTTAAGTCGTTGGGAATTTTAACGATTAATATTAAGGACTGAAAACACAAAATGGTGTTTCAAGTTTTTAATAAATGAAAAAAGATTTTAAATCCGATTTGAGTTACAATATTTAAAATAAAAACCCAGAGATGAATTGCAATTTTTTTTCTGCAATTGTTTTCCTGTAATATGAAATAGGTGCAAAAAATGCAACACTGTCTGTTTATTTTAAACTATTATGTGATTTTGATGTACGGGCATTCATTACATCATTCTAGCAATTTCCCTCTTGGCCATTTCAAACTAGTATTATGTTTTGTGTATTCTGTTCCAAATCATCATAATTTTCTGTAATTAAAACTGCGGTGTTCCCATATTATACAATTTTTAAGTTAGTTTCACTAATCTGCATGTTCTGTTATTTACACTTTTAATTATTTTATTTATAATTAAATTGAACAAAGTCGGACTGATAATGTTATGTTGGCTTATACCTGTGGATAAGATTATATATTAGGTGACCGCATTATCTAACACAACGGGTTGGATTCGTAATTCTTAATTTACTTTTGGTTCACTTGTTACTCAACTTTACATTTTTATAAACAATAAATTAAAAACATTAATTTTTATAATTACAAATTCAATATCTACATTATTACAGCCTCCTTATGATGAGAATTGTCTCTTTAGGAATAAATCGTTGAAATAAATAAAATTGCAACATGCTGGATTATACAAATTATACAAGTAACGAAATTCTGACTTGTTTATTTCCTGGCAAAAATTTGTTTTTACAAAAATTGCAGAATTTTGCAAACTATGAATTCTGATACATTCAACAACTTGACTTTTGTTCTGTTGTTGGTATACATTTGTAATTTTTTAATGCCTTCAATGAAAGCAAATATTTTTCAAATTTTACATTCTACTCTAATCTAGTTTTGGCACTAAATTACTTATAAATTTTGACTTTAAACCTTTTACATCTTTGGATATCAAGCTATTTCAGCGTACTAAACATATATAAAAAAACATTTTTTGTTGCGACGATTTATTGCAAAACATCAGTTCGGATAAACAAGTTATTTTTTTTAAAGGTCCAGGAGCTTCGGTATGATACACTAATGGCTAAATCGGTGTTATCGTATTTGATCAAGGTTCAAGTTTAGCGCGGCATGTGGCATATATTCCACTGTCTTTCATTGCAATGAAGGAAAAGGGGGCACATAAGTACATATACATAATTTCTGATAACCAAGCTGCTTTAAAAGCTCTACCTTCATTTTTTAAATGAAAGCTTATTAATTACTATTATAGAAAAGCTTAAGAGTAACGATATGCTCAAAACATATAGGATAGTTGGAGAGGAATTATGCAGTCTAAAGCTAAAGTTTTCAAACTTAGTATTTATCTATTAAATGGGGTAATTAAGGAAACTAGAACCAATGTCCAAACATTGACATGGTTTATCACAAGTCATTTGTGGTGCATTTTTGTTGTGATGATTTATTGCGAAACATTAGTTCGGATTAATGAAATGTATTTGAATAATGTTGTTCAAGATTGGTAAATCAAACGCAGACAGATTCATATTCTGTTTAGAAGAAGAGAAATTTCTAAAGAAAATTATTTAGAGAAAATTTTCATATTCTGATTGTTTGCGATGTCATAGCTCGCAAAAGACATAAATATTTCCAGGAGTCCACATCATCCAATTCTGAAATTGACATCAAAGCAATGATAGGATTTATCAAGGCCTAGGTACCTGCAGTTTTTAGATAATAAACGGAAGTACAATAGATCTGAGAAGAGTATGAGTTTACATAAGGTTGCCAGTTTTTCACCAAAATTTTTTTCAAAAACATAAAAAAATTATTGTAACAAAAAAACTTAATATTAATAATAACACAAAAATAAATGGAATTAAGTATTTCTAATACAATAATGGAAATATAAAAACATCATATATGCATGCATTTCGTAACAATTAAATGTAAAATTAACGACGCATTTTCATATTGCTTCAACAGTCTGCGGTAGTAACTGATTTCTTTCATCCGACATTTTCCATCAGTGAAAATATGCGCTCCACATTCGCATTATGGCCAGGAATACAAAATAGATATTCACATATTTTCAAAATATCGATATATTATTCTGCAAATTTAGTTTTCATTTTGGACATAATAAAACTCCATTTTTCGGAAGTTAAATTCTGCACCCATTCATTTCCTTCCCTATTTTTTGCTTCTGACATTATGATTGAAACGATTTAAATTTGGCTGAATAGGAACGTTTAAGTTTAAAATCATATTTTTTTCTTTTAGGTATAGTTAAAAGTTTTTAATACTGTCTTCCATTCTGGCTTTTCTTTTTAATTTACCCATGAAAACACCAAATACTTTTTTAATGGTGTGATCCATTTGCTTAAGTAAGTAACAAATGTTTTATAAAATAGAATTAATTTCCACCATACTTGATAAACCAGATTCTTAATTTTTTCTTAAAATTGTCTTAACACTTGCTGACAAAAATTTTGAATCTTTCTTTTCTTCTACAATTTGTGTACAGTTACTTCTAAAACATCTAAAATTTCAATAACTGACATATAATAGGTCTCTCAATGTTTCAAATTTGATTATGAACTGAGCTAGTTTGGCTATGTACAAACCAAAGATCAGCCTTACTAAGAGAATTGTTAAAAAATTCTAGTATTGATTTTGGTCGGTTCTCTTCGGGTTCTGATTAAAAAAAAAAAAATTTCAAGGCTTCAAATAATTTCAAAATTGTTTCTATTGCTGACAAAAGGGAAAGCCATCTTTGTTTTTGAATAAGAAAGCACTGGTTGGTATTCCAATTCAACGAATTCACAAAATTCTTTTAAACGTTCAATTCTACCAGTATATATTGAAAAGTCGGGCAAGAGCTTTTGTAATTTATTTTGTTATTTTAGTTCTACCAGCTGAATAGCTTGCAGCTAATTTTGAATCACTAAATAGCTTGGGTATTAATTTGTTAACACAATCTATTGATTTTTTAATGAATTATACTAAATATTGAGTATATTTATGATGTTTAGAATTAAACTGAAGGTGCATTCGTAACAAATTTTTTATATTAAATTTTAGAATGCAGCCTAACTTTATTCTTTTAACAAAATTATGAAGTATATTTCTATAATTTTAATAAAATTTTTTTTGTTAATTATAAATTTATGAAGAATAAAGTAAATAAATAAGTAAAAAAAAAAAAAATAAAATTAAAGGACTGGTGATGTTTTTAACATGCTGATATGCAAAACATGATTCGATAGCAATTACCTTGTCTTCATCAGTACAATCACGTTTTATAAAAAATCGGTACTATAACGTTTTACAAATTCATCTTATTTGTAAAATAGTTATAAAATTTGGTACATAAATTCGTGACGATGAATTACTTTTACTTTTCTAACTCTTACATTGTACAAAGTTATATTTCCGACAAGAATCAGTTAAGTACTTACTTGATTACGCACATAGTTAATGTGACAATTGCAATAATACTTCTCCTCTTTACAACGAAAATGTTAATGAAATTTTTTTCTTTCGTTTTTGAAGAAATATCCTTTTCAATGTAGTTTCTGATAGCGACAGACGTCACTTTCAAATCACAAATACTTATCGTTCTCTCATATCAAATATTAAATATTTCTTTGTAGAACTTAACTTCAAGGTTTAATTGAAATCGAAAACCTTTTTGACTCAAATGTTTTTCATTCATTTTAAATAAATGACCTGAACTTCTCATAGTTTTTCTTGTGCACACACACACATGTTTATACATACTCGTGTTAGATGTACATAATGTATATAATTTTGATGAATTTTTAAAGAAAAAAAAATTAAAACAAAACAAAAAAATAATAAAAAACATAAAAGTAAAATCCAAGAATGAAAGGAAATTTGTTAAAATCATTGTACATATATATATATATATATATTGAAAATGTTATATTATGTATGGCTGCTACTTCTATACTTTCTACCGTGTGTTTTTCTCTTATTTTTGCTAAATCATTGTAATAATGATGATTCGCATGAAAAATTTTCCAACTGCGAAACAAATGAAAAGCTATGATGAAAATATTTTTTCAATGAAATTTTTGGAATATACATATATAATATATATATATATATTTTTTTTCAAAATATGAAACAAAAGGCTTGCCATCACCACATTATAATTGGAGTTTAGAAAAGTAAATTAGAAAATATGGAACTCCTTCATGCACTCTCTTGATAATGCATCTAAACCCTTTTGGAATGTATGTAGTGTTCTTAAAAAGAAAAGGACCAAAATGACGGCACTGCGCAATATTAATCAACTGCTTACTACTGATAAAGAAAAAGTTAACATATTAGCAGACTATTTCGCAAATCAAAATTGTCTGACTGAACAATATATCGACATCAATAACATAAATAATGTTCAGGAGTTCGTCAACAACCTGTTAATCGAAGATACTGGAGAAATTTCTTCCATATCAATGAAAGAAATTATTTCAGTTGTCAAAATGTTGAAAGTAAAGAAAGCCCCATCAGGACACAATAAAATACCAAATATAGTACTTAAGAACTTATCCAGGATAAGGTTAAAAATCTTAATAAGTGCTAATAAATAACATTTTTAATAAGTGCTGGGAAGTAGGTTTTTTCCTAGTAAAAAGAAAATTGCTTTAGTTCCCGAAAAGATTGAGAGCTATCGTCCAATTAGTCTCTTAAGCCCAATCGGAAAACTATTTGAAAGACTCATTAAAACTAGGCTCGAGAAATTTATTAAAATTACTAACGTTCTACCAAATGAGCAATTCAGATTTAGGAACCAAGATCCAACCTGTCATCAAGTTTGTAGAGTTAAAAAACAGATTAAACAAAAATTACACGATAAACATTCAGTAGGTATGATAACACCCGATATTGAAAAAGTTTTCGACACAGTCTGGAATAATGGCGTTATCCACAAACTTTTGACATTAAATATTCCCATATACTTAACAAAAATGATAGAAAGCTTTCTAAGAAATAGATATTTCTTCGTCAAAATCGGCCCTGAAGCATCACTCACTAAAGAAATTAAAGCAGGAGTTCCATAGGGCTCATTACTTTCTCCTTTATTATATAATATTTTTATCTCAGTTTATCAAAGCGAGCAAACTGCGAATTAGGACTTTATGCAAATGATACTGTTCTATGGCCCACTTGAGTATGTCCAAACGAGATCTAATCCTGAAAATAGGTTTTCTCATATTCAAGACTGTTATTACAAATGGAAAATTAAAATCAACATGTAAAAACTTCTTCTTTTTAAAGCAGTTATTCGCAGTGCGCTTACATACGGCTACCCCGTCTGGGCACAGACCGCTAAAACAAATTTAGCAATACTGCAAAGAAAGTAAAATGCAATTTTAAAAATGATACTTTCTAAACCTTTTTATTTTTCTACAAGAAAACTACACGAATTATCAAATGTAAATATTATAATTAATAAGAATTATGAATACAGGGTGCCTACAGTAAGCTAATTTAGAAATTTTTCATGTTTTGCGTTAAATAAAAATATCTTCAATCACTCCCAGATAGTGTGCAAATTACACCGTAGACTTGTATGTCTTCCATTGCATGTGTAGAGTGTTGCATTCACATTTGGGGGATTAAGCAAAGTCCTATTGTGTATCGTGTAAGTTCATCGCTCTACATCGTTCACTCTAACTATATTTCCCATACTTTATTTCAATTTATTTTAATTTATTTACTTGTGCTTTTTCCTACTAACTAATCATTTTTTATGTAAAGATTAGAGTTCTTATAAGGTTACAAAAATGCAATCATATTAATTTTATGTTTTTTTAATACTTTTTTATAAACTATAATTAAATACTTACCTCAGCCAACTAAATTTTTCTCCAGGTGAGGTGAAAAAAAATAAATATGGGAATATGAATATTTAACTAAGCTTCTGCATTAATTTTTTTTTTGGTTTTTGTTTTTTTTTTTTATACCTCTTATTAATTGTTAATATAATAATTTTTTAAAATTTTTTGCCAGTGGAATAAGTACCAATGTACGTAATGAGACTGGTTCGTTCACTCAGATTAATCTAGCAAGTTTCTGTATAATACAATTTATTGTTTTTAATTTATAAGAAAGTGAAAATTACTTGCGTAAAATTTTAAGATATAAGAATTTATAGAATTGCGTGAGACTTTAATAGAACAGCACTGTATACGTTAATTCGGAAAACCAATAATCTTACATAATTGATAATACTTTATATAATAATACATTATATCTATAGATTAATAATACTTTAAGAAAAACTACGAAGAGTTAATCTATAGAGTATAGGTAATATGGGTCTATTGAAAAAAAATAGTTTAATATGATAATGAAAACATTGCGAGTATGTATGCGCAATTGGAAAATAAAGAAAAAAATTGAAAATAAATTATCGCTAGTTGGCAATCTTAATTATATGTATTCCTATTCATATATGATGTATATAAACATGATGTACATATATAACTGCACGAATGCTTTTGAATACACGATTCAAAAGGAAGCAGCAAAATTTAAAGAAAAATAAGCAGTAAATGTAAGAGTGCAGGATGATGATGATCAGACAAAAAAAAAGGTACAGGAAATCCCGTTAAATTAAAGTAAGAATTTTTTTGACAAATATTATATAAAAGATATATAAAAGTACATATATATACACAAATATAAATAATATATGCAAAATATAAAGGACGAAAATATTCATACATACATACACGTATATGAAGCTTTGAAGTAAGAAAATAATTATTCGCCATACGGGTTGCTAATAACAAATTGTCAATTTCCTTTTATTCTTAGCTTTAACATCTTGAGCTACATAAAAATGTGACATTTTTATTTTAATTTGTGTTTTAATATTTTTATTTTTATTGTAGTTTTAGAGCTATGGATTGTATTAGAAAAAAAAATAAACTTCTTACTAATATCTTTGTATTAAAAAAAAGTAAATTTTCCCTTCACTAAGTTTTAATTTGACAAAATATCAACAAAGAAATACTGACATCGTGTTCATATATCCAACAGAATTGAACGTAAATACTTTTGTCTCATCAAATTCATGCCAATTGTTTTAATTTTATATTTATAATTTAGAAACAATATAACAATAGACAAATTCCTTGGCCATACAGTCACATTATAAATATTCTCCAGGATGTTTGAAACAAATGATGATTATAAATGTTCTTAACTCAAAATGAAATCAAGATTGTTAAGCTAGAAAGTTCCAAACTACCTTCAATTTTATAAATATTTTATATTAGTTAACTATATTCAACAAATGACAATGTAATGTAATAATACCCTTATTAAATGTAACAAATAACATTTACAAATTTAAAAAAAATACAAGACTTATTAGTAGTAGTTCTCAAAGAGAAGATTTAAAAATATCAAAGTCTTATGGTCTCGGTAAATACGCTAGTGTCTTTTAAGCAGAGTTGCTTGTAATTAGGGTGCGCTTAAAACCCTTAATCATATTAATACGACCAAAAAAACAGTCACCATCTTCACGGATAGTCAAAATTTTAGTGGCGAGCGCTATTTGCTTTATGCTGGTAGTACAATGCTGAAACGAAATTGGAAGCTTATATTTTCGTTTCTCGCTATCTGCTTTATGCTGGTAGTACAATGCTGAAACGAAATTGGAAGCTTATATTCCGTTTCTCGATCTCTCTACTATGGGTTCCTGGTCACAGTAACATAGATGGGAATGAGAGAGCCGATATACTGGCAAGGCAAGGTTCAAATCCAATCTCGACAGGCCCCTTGAAGAAGACATTCACTCTTCAATGAGAATTGTCAAAGAGCGCATCCATTCATACTTTCTGGCCAGAGTGAATGAAAGGTGGCATAAACTTAATACCGGTGCGACCTCGAGGAAAACAACTTTCCTAACTAGGTACCGTACTGATATATCAAAAGTAGTAGCAATCAGAACCGGTCATACCAAAAGAATTTCACGCTACCAAGCTAGGTATTCCATTCAATCCCCAGTGTCGCAGTTGCAAGGATGAGAATGAAGCAGAAACTCTTCAGCACTTTCTTTGCAGCTACCCAGCATTAGCTAGAGTCAGACACCGAACTTTAGGTGAGGCTTTCCTCAGCATGTTTTAATCTTCTCACTCACACACGGTGGTTCTAGTACTCTTGGGCCCCGGGGAAAAAAAATTGAAAATAGGTCATGAGAAATAGGTTAAATGGCCACTTCTACTTACCAATACCTATTAGTAGTAGCAGTTTATAATTGGACAAAAAAAATATAAAATCAAGTCAAATTCAGAAAAATCTAGTTATATTATTGTCTTTACGAATAGAAATACTAGAAAAATGTTACCTGCAAATATTATTGGTGGAACAATTCCATTTGAGAATACGAGCTTATGATCTAGAATGATGTTAGAGCATGGACTATTACAATCAGATCTTGAAATCAATGTAAGTTTTGGGGATGTGGCAAACAGGAGCTACAGCATTCAAACATTTAAGAACAATATACTGCGAGATATTTTTAGCCAATGTGCTTGCCAGTTGATTGTGTCTTTATATTTATATTTTGGACTTTAGCATTACTAAATTTTTTAGCTTAAACTTAAATCATTTATTTCATGAGCAAAATCATACTAATTGCAGATATCTGGGTTCAATAAATAGATAATAAAAGTGTTCATGGGAATAATACAATTCCAGTTTCAGTTGAAAGATTTTCATCTGATCAAATCACAAATTGGCTTTCTTTTCTCCAACTCTAGTACTCATTTTGATTAATGAACTTGTTCAAACAACTTTTAAGTCAGTTCATAGTGGAGCATAATTTTGCGGATGACAGTACTTTGGAAGTCATGTATTGTAATATTTTCTAAAAAGATCGAATGAATCTTACTCAGAATCCGTAATCAAAATTACTGACTGATACAAAGCAAACTTAGAAGAGTTTAACACTTCAACAACTGAAAGATTTCTATTTTAGGTGTATATTTTTAATGTTTAAAATGAAAATTATGGTATATTTCAAATTTTCATGATTGCAATAAAAATATGCTCTGAAATGAACATATATTTTTGATATTGCGAAAATTTTTGCAAAATGGGTGGGTTTTCGAAGCTGCTGTAATGCGTACTTTTCATCCAAATATACTTTTAATAAAAGTCTAGATGATGCAAAATAATTCTCATATACATGAGTAAGTCATCATAGATGATGTCTTAATTATTTTCGTATTGTTTAAGCACAAAACTATATTTTATATGAATTTTGTACGAGTTGGCTAATGATCGGGAAAATTAAAATTTGTACTTCCACATCGAAGAAAGCAAGATACTGCAAATACTCGTACACCATGGACATTATTGCTGATTAAAAATTTGTTTTGAAAATTGTTTTGTAATTAGATCGTTTAGAATATTATGATCGGTATTTTCAAAGAGTGATAAGGTTTCGAAAAGTTTAAGTGAACATCAACAACCTAAGTTACTGTCAAGAGTGTAAACAACATTTTTTGAAGCTCTCAAAGGAATATTCCATCGACATCTTCCTTTTGATTCCAAATCTATCTTTTCCTGCTTTACTCAAGAAACGGTACGAAAACCTAAACCTAAACATAGACCTACATTTTTTGCTTTTAATATGTAAAAAAAAAATGTATACTGGTTTGATTACAACAAATTACAAAACCTATTTTTGTTTGAGTTTCGATACACGAATCGAATGTAATGTTTTTACTTCCTTTAGTAGCATACAATATAAAATTATCATGAACTGTTTAACCTTTCTTTGACCTTTATTTGACCTTTATTCATATTTAAAACAAATAAAAGTGAATTTCCTTTTTTTCAGATTTTTATTTTTTTTATTTTTCATTCCCTAAATTTGCAAATTTACGCTACCAGAAACAAAGGCACAAAGTTGTATACACTCTAATGTTTTTAAAATTCAAGGACTTTACAAAAAAAAAACAATTTCAAATATTCCTTTGAATTAATTTTGAAAATTGAAAAGTAATTTTTTTTCTATATTTTAGTACTAGAATTTAAATTAGATATCATCTGAAGGTTTGAGATGTGTGTTGTGCTCAAAGGATTGAAATATTCAGAGGATTGCATATTGTTATTTGTTGTTTTTGTTTTTTTTTGTAATTAAATATAACTTTTGTGAACCCATTTTAATATTTTCTCAATTAGTTCTATTAAAAATATTTTACAATTATTGTTCACAAAAATTATTTACAGTCATAATGAAAATATTTTTGTTTCAATGATTTCGTACTGCTGTTTCTGTTAATTACATTTTATTGAAATAAAGAAAAATTACTGAATTTTTTTACTACTATACTTTGCACTACAAGACTCTTGAGTTTGTAACTAACTATAAAAATCTTTTTAGTTAAACACTAAGGCAGTTGTCTTCATAAACCTCGTACTCAAATAATATTATAGATGCTTTCGACTTGTTTCTTTGACTTAAACTACGGCGACCTAGATTAAGATTAGATTTAAAATTTTCCGGGAGGGAATCTATCCCCTATATCACCGCAGTCGCAAATGGGCTCATTGTAATAACTCGTGTTTATTAGTTAACGTAGCTAGTGTCTGAGTAATTAAGAAAACCTGATTTTGTGATAACACTCAGGATGTTCTTTAATGGTATGCTGGGTAGCTCCCATTTTTCGAGGAACGCTGTTTCCAAGTGGCGAAGTTTGCTGCGAGTGAGCCCTTCAGAGTCTCTAATGATGCGGTGAATGTTGTTCGCATGGCCCCAGTCATCACCAGACAGGCTGAATGCTGTAGTTTATTGAGTTTGATTTGAGCTGTGATCTGCTGACGACCTATCTCGATTGATGTGCAGTACTAGGTTTCGATTAAAAAATTTAATTTTTAACTTAAATTTCAGAATAATACTTCTTTCCTTTTTTTGTTGTTTCATAGATTAGTCGGAGTTTTTAAATGAAATAATAAGTTTCGTAGCTTACGATTAAATTTTGAGCCATCATTAAATAAGTTTTATGTCAGAACATAAAATGCAGAATGTTATGTACCTTAAAAAAATTGAAAATTAGAAAATTTGCTGCACAATTCAATTCTATATCTTGTTCGAATTTAGGTATTACACTATCGTCAGAAGATCAAAAACTTTATACAATTTTAGGGTTCAATATTTCAAATGCAAGCAAAAGTCCTATGTATTCAGTTAACTATAATAAATTTACATTTTTATACTTACCACTTTCCAATTTAAACCCTTACAACCGTTAGTTTGGTACAGTTACAAAACAAAATGATACTCTACAGTTTATGAGAGCACTATATGACAATCACAAGCTAGGTGTAGTTAGAGTGTTGTCTGTAATAAGTATTGTCCCATGTCTTTAATTTAGCTTCATTGAACTTCACGTTCGATTCACTGAAATAATCATTTTCCTCTCTTATCAAAGCTATACTTCTTCGACATTATGTCTTGCTTAAATAGTTTGACCAGTAACTTCCTGTTAATAAAGCTACTCCTCTAATATCATGTCTGGCTCGAGATGTAGCTGTGATAAGACTTCTCGTTTTTGGTAGTTTTACTTCAGATATTTAGAGTGCAAAAACTGCCCTCTACATGAAGGTAGGTAACAAACATTCACTAGATTGAATGAAGTCACATCCAAATTAAAAAATAAATAATTATTTCTGTAAAATTTAAAAAAAATTAGTTTTTCAATAATCTTTGTTTGTTAATTAAATCAAAAATATTACCATCAGCCCTAACTGATTACACCATTTTAACATTTTATTATTTTGCTTAATGCTTACCTATATAGCTACCTTTTTGTCACTTTGATCTATAAATGTTGTTGTGGTTATATTTTTTCCTATACCAAATTAAATTCACATTCATCAGTTGAGTTAAAATTTAAAATGAAATAATTTTAAATAATTCTAGTGATGATATAACTCTCCAAAGCTTAAATTCCTACAACAATTTAAATATTAGATGATGATGACTTGTCTCAAAATGTCGTCCCTATAATGTATATATACACGTATTCTAATCCAATGTAAATTAAAACTTAATAAGAAGAACAACAATAATAAAAATAAAATTTAAAAACACAACATGAATAATTCGTGTTTGCCAAAAATATATTTGCTTTTATCACCTTCATAAGTCCTTCAAAAGTTTAAATAAAAAAAAAGCAACAAAAAAAAAAAAATAAAGTAAACACAAGGATACTTAAATTTGCATACTTTACGTTTTAAACAATTTTTTTTACATATTTTCTTTAACTTGAGAACATGAATCCTTAGATCCTTTTTTTTGTGTTTAATATACTTGTATACATATATATATGTAATTCTAGGTGGATTATTTAAAGTATGTAAGAGAATGTGAGTGAATGAGTGGAATGAATTCAGAACTTTAACAACTTACCTAGGTATCATATCAACCTATCCTTATTTTGTTTTTCTTTCACATGCTACTCACCTCACATTAGAACGTTGAACATTTTTATCTAATTCATAGATTCTACTTAATATTTTATTTTGGTTTCAGTTTATTCAAAAAAAAGACTTGAAGAGAGTTGCATTGGGTGATGTTAATAGCACTATACGATCTATAGTGGGTTGTTAAAAGATATTATTGCTTTGCTACTGTCACATAAGAAAAATTAGAAAATAGCTGTAGTGAGAATCAAAATGAAAATACTAACAATTCAGGGATTGTGCAATACGATACCTCTTTTAATAAGTGATCAAGATCAAGTAATAGATTCTTTTATCTACATTAGAGACTTAAGGCGGACGTGCCTTCTTTTTAGAAGCGCGTGTAGTTTCTTTCAACATTTTTTTTTTATCGTAGAACATAAACAATTAATATTTTTTTTATTTTAATATTATTTAATTTGTTGTAGTGTAGAAACTGCTGTAACCGATCACGATAAATATATTAAGGGTCAAATATGAAGAAAATGTATTTGTTTTCCATTACATTCTATTGAACCAATTTTGCACAACAAAATATAATTGCAAAATTTGTTGTAACAAAATCTTAACACTTTGACTATCGTTTTTTACATAGTGTTAGGTTATAGTAATAAACTTAATTCCTCTAAAATCGATTAATGTCTTTAAAAAAAAATCAATAAAACTGTACAATATAAAATTATAGAACAAATTATTTTAATTTTAGGTTTTTTTCTGTGTGAACTTCCGAGCTAATGTCATGGAAAGATATTCCAAAACAGAAAAAACTTCAGTCATTATTTATAATAACATTTTGAGACCTAGTGCAGAAAAATAAATAAATGTTTATAGAATACGTATATTAAAATAGAATATTAGCATACGTTGTCAAAATTAGAGAATTTACAAAACAGCTAAGGAACATGAAAACTCTAATCCAATTTTGCTAGACGTTGACAGACGAAAATTTCAAAATCAGCTGTAGTATGAGTGATAAACAGGAAAAGGTTTTTTGAATCCACATTAGACAAAGAAACTAAAGGCACTATGTTCTCAAGCTTAGTGAAAGCGAATATAACTGTTTAACCAAGTTAAAAATCCGTAACAAGAAGACCTTCGGAAGGATTGTATAAATAATGATATAATTACCATCACATGATTGAAATCAAATATTAGTGGTTTGCAACAAAAACAGGCAACATTGTCTAATATAAGACAATTAAGATCATCTTCTTCTTCCTTTTACTATTCATTCAGAGTATAGAGTAAACATTTTTATTTACAATTTAATTTATTGGAATAATAAAATCGGCTAAATTATATAAAACACAAATGTTAATCCTAAGTAAACAAATCTAAGGTAAGGTCAAGGCAATTTTTTTTCTTTCAATTTGGTTATCAGCACTAAAGTAAAATAAAATTATGATCCGTAAAGACGAACCTAATACCCTACACACTACAATAGATTTCGTTTTCCATATTTCAAATTAGTCGTTTATTTAAAGTACAAACATCGTTCGCAATCAAATTGATTACTAATCTAATACTAATCATCAATTAGAAAAATTTGTACATATCTAGGAGCTGATGTTCCGTCTGACTACAATCTTCTTTGAGAAAAGTAAATAAAAAATTATCCAGAATTAGAAGAAGTAACCAGCAACTAAAATTGAATATTGAAAAACTTAAAATCGATGGAGTGAAAAATCAATTGACTGACAAATCTCACTCTGTAATCATTGATCAGTTACGTCTCGTCATAGAAGAAATGATAACATCTGGGAGAACACAAAATTTATACTAAATGGAACGTCCAAACATTATGTTAGGTACAAAAAAAATATAAGGCAAAGAAAAAATGGATGACAGTAGAGATACTACAGTTGATGAATTAAAGACGCAAATACAAAAACTATTCATTGTGAAATAAGGTCGAAAATAAGAATAGCAAAAGAAAATTGGTTAAAACAGGAATGTTATGAAATTGAAAAACTGCAACACCTCCATGATGACCTCAATGTACACAAAAAGCTCACAGAAATAGCAGGGGTGTACAAAAAATCACATACGTTCACACTTCTTATTGAAAACAGTAAAATAATCGCTGAAATTAATGAAATAACTGAAATCTGGGAAGAATATATTAAGAAATTGTTTTGTGATTCTACTATCGTCCCGTGTACAATATTGAAACGTCTACAGAACCATTTGAAACGCATATAAAAAAAGATGAAATCAAAAAATCGGTTATGTCAGCCAAAAATAATAAAGCTGTAGGACCAGACGAGACTCCGTCAGAAATAATTAAACTAATCAATGATGAAAACATCATTGTGCTCACAGGTATTTATAATACTAGAAATTTCTCGCAAGATTGGCTAAAGTCAACATTTATCACCTTTCCGGAAAAGCTAATGACAAAAAATGCGATGACCACCGATTAATAAGTTTAATGATCCATGCACTCAAAATCTTCCGGAAAATTTTAAATAATCGTATGTACACAAATTGTGAGTTGCACACAAGGAACTGGAATTAGAGAAGTCCTTTTTAATATTCAAGTACTTGTACAAAATTGTGGTGATGTTCATAAAGATGTTTTCTTATGTTTTGTGGATTATGAAAAGGCCTTTGATAAGGTCAACCATCAAAAACTTATGGAGGTATTAAATAGAATTGGCATAGATAAAAATAGCAACCAACAGCCCGTGTAAAAATAAATAGTGGGCTGACACAAAGTATTGATATTCAAAAATGAGTTCGACAAGGATGTATTCTCTTCCTTTACTGCTTAACATCTATGCTGAAGCCATATTTCAAAAAACAATGAACGATTTAGTTGTTGGTATAAAAGTAAATGTGCCAGATATATATAAATAAAATAAGATATGCAGATGATACAGCCCTTATAACAGACAACCTAAGGGACTTACAAGATGTAGTCAATAAAGTCAACCATCATAGCAAATTGTTTAACTTAAAAATAAATATCTTAAAAAATAATAAAAAGGACACCTTACACTGCAGCAACAATTAAAATAAATAACCGTTCAATTGAGAGAGTGTCCACATACAAATATTTCGGATGTTTGTCGGACGAGGATTGAAGTTGCGAAAAGGAAATTAGATGCGAATTGAAACAACAATAAATGCATTTCTTAAACACAAAAAAGATTTTTGCTGTCATAAAATAATTCGCTTACGATTCGTTAAATGCTATGTTTGGTCTATATTCCAGAAACATGAACCTTGAAAGTAAGAGAACTCAACAAACTTGAAGCCTTAATTCGAAATGTGGATCTACCGAAAAATGCAAAAAGTATCGTGCACATTACAAACGAAGAAGTTCTACGTAGAGCGAATACAGAAAGAGAACTACTACTAAGGCTAAAGAAACAGAAAACTTCTTACTTTGGGCAGGCATCAGAAACATTGACGATGTAATCCATTCAGCAACAGATCGAAATATCTATCAGGTTCAGGACATCATTGCCATTATCATATAACCGCTGACATCCAATTATGGATAGGCAATAAAAGAAGAAGATTACAAGACTACAAGACTTGTCTACAGCTTGCAAGCATTGTTTATTGTAGTCTGATTTATTGTAGTCTGATTTTACTGCAATGGACGGGCTCGAATCTAGCTCAGGTTTTTAAATCAAAATAATCAGATTTTTAAATCAAAATTTATATGAAGGCAATAACTTGAGTAAAATATAAATAAGCTATTTATGAAAACCGACTTTCTGACAATCAATTTATTTTCTTTTGTTTTTTCGCGATCATTCAAAGATCATCAAAATAGCCTTCATATCACCGCTATATTTTCCGATGGAGATTGAAGGGAAAATCTGTCTTTAGCACACTAAAAACTCTTATCGTTTTGTTAAAGCTCAAACTAGTCTAAGTTAGTGGCTTCTATTGCTTCAGATATCTTTGATCAATCAAAATCCCATTAGGAAAAGTTTTAGCCTAACACAGTTCGAAATCGAACGAAGTTTTGATTGTCAGTTGTCTTTTATAATGTTGATCTTCAGATTTATATAAATATCACTATACTAAGAAGCACTTTGTTTTGGAACGTTGGAGTAGTTTGCAAATAAAGTTATTTATTTACACAATCCTATATTTGAATGGTGTATGCCCAGACTGGATTTAATATTTGATTGTAAATCAAAGTGCGTTGAAAACTGAGATGTTAACTAAGTTAACCAATACAATTGATTTTATATTTCAGTTCTTACTCATATTTTCTTTCTTCACGTGTTCTTTCCATCGGAGATTTGCTTCAAGAGTCATAGCAAGATATTTTGCAGAATTTTTTTTAATGTATGCCGACATTGTTTATTACGATTGGAATGGGCAACTCTAAATTTTTATTTGTGAAATTTACTTTGGTAGATTTGGACTCATTTAGTTTAATTATCCACTTTTACACCATATGCGGATTTTATCAGCGTGCTGCAGTTTATTTGTTGTTTCATTTACATTATTACATTATATATTCTGACATTAGAATAGTGTTCCACATTTAATTATATCTGTTGATATATACCAGAAAATACTCGAAAAATATTACAGTTCCACTTTATGTAACAAAAATTTTAAGTATAAATACTGTAGTTAATGTACACGAAAACGGAATTAACTTAAGTTGCTGACAAGAAATAAAAAAAAGAAATTACGTAAAATAGGATGTAATGACTTCACCTACTTACATTATTAGAAATATTCACAACTCAATTTAATTTTTTTACACCGCAAGTAAATTTGTTTTTGTTTTTTGTTCAATGAACTCAAGAGTAGTAAAACCCAAAAGTAATCATTCCAAAAAAAAAAAAAAAAAACAAAAACAACAAAAAAAATCTAAAGGTTACAAAACTATATCTTATTCTATAAAAAATACTATACAATTTGTTTGACATAATTTTCTGTTTAAACACGAAACTTTAAATTTAGTAGGACTAAAGTTTAACTTTAGCATAACATACGAAATTAAATCCTTGAAATTTTCAAACTAGTTCAAAAAATACACTCTTTTAAATTATCATATTATATTAATTTAATATTTAATTTACATTATATCTTCAATTGTCACAAGGTCTTATTAATATAAATTTTGTTAACTGAGAGATATATGATAACTCTTCTTTCTATTAATAACCCTTCAATTGCTTTGCTTTCTTCTATTAAAAATTTAATAATTTTCGCAATGATTACGGTGTACAACAACAAATTGATGTATACATATACTCTTTGAATATGCAATAGGTATATTTATTACACAAGTATATATTAACAATTATTGAATATTTGTACAAATAATTTTTAATAGCTTCCTTCCTATTAAGTATTTATAATAGAGACAAAATTTTTCGTATTGCTGAACCTTTGAATGAAATTTCATATAGAATACAAATTGCGCGCTCTTTCCTAAAACAAAAAGGAGAAACATCATCGATTATTAAAACTGATAAAAATAGAAATTCCTACCTAGGTATTTAATAGAAAAGGAATTGTACATTTAACTGTTATCTACCGTGTTATTGTGAAATTTCTAAAACAAAATATGTTTTAAGAAAATATTTACTATTTTGTAGATTAGTCCTATCAGGAAATTGACAGGTACATGGTAGTAAATGAATATGAAAAGTGAATTAAGTAAAAAAAAAAAAATGTTTATATACGTTTTGTTCTATTTTATGATTGCTTTTATAAACATTAAAAGACGTATAGATTTGTAGATTAGTTATTTGGTTTTCGTTACTTATGATTGGGGTAGGATTATGTAGATAATTTAAAAATGGTATCGTCGACTGACTTGACTACCAAACATTTTTTTATTAATTTATTTTTTGTTGATTTAATTTATAGCAGACCCGGTGCGCTTTGCTATACCCAGTTGATAAAAATTTTCATATTACACACAGAACAGTGATACCTTCATGTAGGGTGTGTATTAAAGTAAACAAAATTTTAATACAAAAATAGTACAAATTAATTCTTATTCTTTATTAAAACTCATAATAATAAGTTTATATTTTGAATTTTAAATTATTACAAAGTTTGAAATCTTATTCTATTGCGAATTGCGAATTGAAATCTTATCTTTGGTAAATAACATTTTTTTGTTTTTCCTTCGTGTGGCAATATAAATGATTCCGAAGGTTTTCCAACACATGAACATCCTACATAAAATTGACCATGTCAGAAACAGTAATTTTTAAGATTTAACCCATGCATACTTGTAATGATTGACCTTGCGATTTTTTTATTGTCATTGCAAATGCTAAACGAGCGGGAAAACGTTTAAATTGTTTAATATCACATCTGACGGATTGATTGATGGTATTCGTGGAATTAATACAATTTCTCCTTTGTATTTGCCAATATAGTTGCTTAGATAATATTTTTCATTAATTTTTTCACTGATAATCTTGTACCAATTATTATAACAGAGGTTGATTTAAATTGTGTAATATAGTTATGGACATACCAATTTTTAATTGTGGAATATGTGGTGGAGTTCCTGGTAAATCAAGTGCATTTAAAAATCCAATTAGGAAATTCACAGCTTCATCATTATCCATTACGCAATCGGTTTACTTGTATGCAATTGTTTGGCCACTTATTTTGCTTTATGTCTATATTTATTTTTTGCTGCCAATATAGCGCGAAACCTCAACCATTATATACACTTCATATTAAGTCCTATTCTGATTCATTTAGTACACAAAAGTCGTCAGGCAATGTTATTAATTCTGTTCTATTGTTGGTTGTTATATTGGCATTTCCAATGTCTAATAACTGGGAAATAAATGGTCAGCTGCATCATTTTGTAGTTGTATACGCATGTTTACATTGAGTGATAATTTTTTAACAAATCTCCCCAAATGTAGTGATCTAATAAATGCGTTTAATTAATCTGCTGGTGTTGATTAGGGAATATGAGGTAAAGTTTGAAATCACTTGCTAATAATATAAGAGCACTTTCAAAAGGTGTTTGGTTGTGTCGTAAATTTTGCAGTGTACGATCTAATGCCTCTTATGATTTTTTATGTGCCATTGGGCATTCATCCCAAATAATAATCTGAATATTGCTGAAGTACCTTCACCTTTCCAGATGATATAGAAATATTGCAAGTTGGAGTTTCTGTTATTTGCATAGATATTCAAAGATAATTTTTATAGTCGGTGTGTCGTTCTTTCACCAGCTAATGCAGCTAATGCTTTATTGCTGTGTCACCGTATTTTTGCCAAAATTAAGGAAATCAAGTACATATGTATTTTCAGTACATCCTGGTGCAAAAAGGAAATAGATTTCACCAGCTTTAGAATTATAACTTGAATAATAGTGTCGTACACTTGTTTTTGCTGTTCACTCATATTCAAAATATTTTGTTGAACAAATGTGTTCAACGCATCAGTATCGTATTTTTTGTTGTTGTTGTATTTCACGATTTCATGCGTCTACAATGGTTCGATTAGGTGAAAGCATCTCCAATTAATTCAATACTAAAAATTTATTGTAAATCTAAATTTGCATGTGTATTACGTGCCTGATATAAAATGTCATCGGTTAAAACATCTTTATATTTTTCCCATAACTGTGGTGGATGTGATGGGAAAAATGTTGATGTTATATTGCAAATGATGTACGAATTTGATATGCAGAAGCAGCGAATGATGGATCGGTAAGTGCGTTATCGCAATGTTCAATATTTTCAAGTAAATTTCAATGTTGGCAGGCGTCAGGCTCAGGATATGTTTCACACAATACGTTATTATTGGTTTTTAAGTTTTGAAATGATGTTTGGACCATGTACATTAATCAGTGACAGACGCAGATAATAGCATTCAATATTATTTGGATGCCCTTTATATAGGCGATCTAAGTCATCATTTGAAAATATATTTGATTGAGCGCTTATTGTCAAATCTGTCAAAAAAATTTTAAACAAAAACATAAATACAGGAAAAAATAAATATTTTTTGGCATTTAATGCGACCGTAGAAGTCAAACAACATAGAAGTTGATATTCCTTTTTCGTAAATTATTTATAGTCATAAAAGAAATGTATATTTAATTATTAAAATGGATTAAAGTAATAAAACTGAGTTAATTACAACTTTATATTATTTATTTACTAAATTTAGATTATTTTCTTATTCTGCTTATTAGCAAAACTAATTTTTATGTTACAAATATGAATGCAGATTTTTTTAAAATGTTGAAATAAATGTCAAGAACGATATCCTTTGTGCAGTTTCATTACAAAAACGCGTTGCAATTGTATTTCTTTTTTTTTTTGGTTTAGTTTTCTTCTATATCTAAATCAGAAATGCAGGAATAGGAACCCATCATACTGCCACATATCTAACTTTCTTCTTGTTTGAATGTTTATCTATATAAAGAAATAATATAAATCCCTAATTAATGTTCTATGTTTGCTATTAAGAAAGAATATTCTACATGACTTGTAGCGTTTAGCTTTAGACATTCTTTGCTATGTACATAATATTATGTTTGATTTCAATTTGACCCTTAAACTGCAGCAAGAACATGAATTTGGATTATGCATAAAAAATCATTTCTTTATTTGCATTGTGGAACAAACTCAAATCAAATAATTTTATTTTCACATATATTAGACGTTCATTTAGACGTTCTCGCTTTAATTTTTAATACTCAAGATAAAATATCACGCAAATTCATCACAAATGTGTCTCACAATAACGTAAAACTACAAAATCATAACGCTTTCCATAATACATCGTGTGGATTATAAAACCATAATGACGGCTATCGAGCAACAAACAATCGATTTGTTGTGGCATATTGAACTGAGATAGATAAGTAGATGGACAAGCAAATTTAGTAAGAAAGCAACAAAAAATGCGTTGAAATAATGTCAATAACATTAAAAAAAAAATTAACATTAGCTTAGTATCCCTGTTTTTATTTAAAAAATAATTTATTCCAGGTTGAAAACAATAAAACTAATATACCGTTAAGTTACTCTATGCATACTCTATGCACAATAATAATAATAATAACAGTAAAATCGATTATAAACAACTTTTTTTATATTTTTTTTTTGTTTGATAACAAATAAATAATTTGCATGCTGAAAGAAAATTTAGGGCGTCCCAGCTTTACATTTACCATTTGTTTTAATTTTGTATTTATTTTTGCTTTTATTCAGTTTCTATTTTTCTTTTTGATATTCTCTTTCTTTCTTTCCTCTGTTTACTATTTTTATGAAAGAAGAACAGGAAATACTTTGTGTTCTTTCTCAATATAATAATTATTATCCTTCTTTTTTTTTTTTATTTATACTGCTTTAATTTAAAAATCCCATACTACAATGTAGCACTAGCAAGAGGAGGTATATTTTTTGTTAAATCAAAATGTATTTAATAAAAATAATAATAAACAAAAAAAAAATATTAAAAATAAGCAGCAACAAAAAACCAAATGAAAACAACTGTAAAATGGTAACAACCGCAACAAGCAACAAACAATAACAAAATGGAACAAAAATATATTAATTCCCAGTTTTTATATAAAATTGTCGTTGTTAACATCGTTCGTAGCGGATCATCAAAGCTGTCAAACAAAATTAAAAAAAAAGAAACAAAAACGTTTTAAAATATTTCCGTATTACTCGTAATTTGGCGTTATTAAAATTAAGCTCTAGTTTTAGTTGTGTTTGTTGTTTTCAATTTTTTAATTTATAGCTCGAAATTTATGTTTATTTCAAAATTGTAATAATAAATTTTTACGTATTTATTTGGTATTTAGATTTTATTTGAAATTTTAAAATAAATAAAAATTTAAAGTCAATTATTTAAAAATTAATACAAAAAAAAATCTACCTCTACGCATAACCTCTGTAATAAGAAGAGAAAAGAAAAAAACTCCAACAATTTTACTAACTACAATGAATATACAAAAACCTGATGTCTTAAATAATTATTTACGCCATGTTGAAATAAACAGCTATTTAGATTATTTAGGAAACCGTTATAAATCATTCGTTTCGGTTTATACAATTGGTAAATCTTATGAGGGGAGAGCAATTAAAGCAATTAAAATTGATTTATTTAAAGATAAAAAATACAAAGAACAATATAAAGAGAATATAATAATTGAACAAGTACAATTACAGCAACAACAAAAACAACAACAAAAACAACCAACAGTGTCACCTGTCTCAAAAACTGATACCTTAAAAAGATTATCCACACCAGATCTATTTACATCTGTAAGAAATAATTCTAATAAAGGTATTTTAAAAAACTCCAGTAGCAATTATAATATTAAAATTAACAACTACCCAAATAATTTAAATAATGATAAGAATAATAACAATAACAACAACAGCAGTAACACTACCCTTAAAAGTAATAATAGTAAAAAATTACCAAAAAGAAAATGGATACTAATTGAAGGTGGTACACATGCAAGAGAATGGATAACAATAACTGTTGCATTATATTGTATTTATCAATTAACAGAGAAATTTTGTCGTAACATTGATATATTACAAAAATCGAAATTTTTAATAATACCATTAGTAAATGGTGATGGATATGAATATTCAAGAATAAAAAATCGTCGTTGGCGTAAAAATCGTAAACCAAGTGCTAAATCACGTTCAATTGGTACAGATTGTAATCGTAACTATGATTTTCATTGGGAGAATGGTACAATAACAAAATCAAAATGTACATATCGTGGTGATCAACCATTTTCAGAACCGGAAACGCGAGCTGTTAAATGTGTATTAGAACGTTTGGCGCCAAATTTAATATTTTTTGTTTCATTACATTCATGTGCTCAATCAATTATGTATCCGTGGGGTTATACTAAGTAAGTATGATATAAATTTTTTTAATTAAAACAGCATTTTATTTTTGTAAAAAAAATTAAGTTCCTAGATTTCATCAGTCGGATGTTAACATGGGGATCACCCTATGATCCTTGCAAAACCAATATAGTTCAGTTATTTATACGTTAAAATTGATGTTTGAATTTTCAAGTAAACAGTACCACCTATAAAATTATACGCATTTTATGTCTCTTGGAGCAGAAGAATTTTTCTGTCAACCATTAAATTTTTACAAAGAAAATAATTATTCTACTATTCTACTATTTAACACGCTGGGTGGCGCAGTAGGAAGAGCGCCTGCTTTTCAACCGAAAGATCCCAGGTTCGATTCTCGATGAAGCAAAAAAAAAAATGCTTTATGGATTTTTCGACCTGGACCCTTTGTCATTGGGATATAATAAATGGCAAAAAATAATTGAGAGTATAATCTGGTAACAAATTAAATAAAAATTAAACTATTCTATTTAAGAAGGCTTAGTTCCTGACAATAGCAGTAGTTTTCCACATTTAATGAGTTGATAAGCCAGTAAATTGTTAAATAAATACTCGAAATATTGTAGATATTGTAGTGTAAAATTGCAGTACAATACTTAATTAAGCACGAAAAGGTGATTCTACCTAAGCTACTGTAGAGTGTAAAAACAAAAAAAAAGTGTTGTTATGCTCTTTAATTTTAATATAATTAACTGCTTGCTTGCTTTCATTTGTCAGCACTTGAATTGTTCCCAGCATAAAAGGATTTTAGCAATACCTTATAATTCTAGCATTCAATTTTCAGTGTACAGAATTTGGATAGATTTTTTTTTTAAATTTACGTCATAGGAAATGATGATAGAAAATAGTTCTGTTGTAACATATAACCATAACTATTAAAATTTGAAATAATATTCCGGTTCACATATTTGTACACCTATATGTATGAACAATAATATTAAAACATCCCGGAGAAGTAATCTATAGGACCAAAGTATACCGAAATATATTAACATATACACTTTCTTTTTACAGAGATTTACCAGAAACATGGACCAAATTACATTATGTTGCTGAACATGGTAAAAAAGCAATACAAAAAGCTACAGGGAGAAAATATCGATGTGGTAGTATATCACAATTAACAAAACGAACATATTCTGGATCAATAGTTGATTATGCTTTTGGTATACAAAAAGTACCATTCACAATGGTTATGGAATTACCATCGAAAAAATTTGGTTTTCAACCGCCAGAGGAAAAAATTCAAATTATTGGTGAAGAAAGCTGGATCGGTATTAAAGCAATGTGCCAATGTGTTTTTGAAGTAAAAGGCTGCTGAAAGAAAAAGCAAAATATTAATTTACAAAATAGTAAGACAATGTAATCTTTGTTGGTGTATCACTGTATCTAATAAATTAAAATTATATTTTTATAGAAAAAAAAACCTAGACTATATATTTAATTAAAAAGTTCGGTTTTCAATCAATTAACAAAGTTTTTAAAATTATTGTGATCGGTCAGATACTTTGAAGGATTTTGACTTTATAATTCGAATCACAAAATATAAATGTCTTAAGTCAACTTCGTCTTGGTGCCATATTAATTTCGACAGTAATCTAATAGAAAAAGCATGGTAAGCTGATCAGAGGCATACAGAAATATTATTTGTAAAATCCCTTTACATTGGGTGAATTGATTGCGGATATATTCAAAATAGAATCGTAGTTGAAGAAGAACAAAAAGAGAACGAGCATGCCAAAGATAGATGAAGACAAGAATTCAAGTGACTTCAATGAATTTAATCCATTTGTAGACTATTTTGAGCAGTTCTCAAAATAAAATCACTATAACTAATACAACTGTTGTATTTCTTCTAAGCTTGTAGCCAATCTTAAAGTATTTGGGAAACTTGAAGAAAATAGCAAATAAGTTGATTTGGTTAAAAGTTTGAAAATATATATATTAATTTTTTAGTTATAATATAGCAACGAAAATATCAGTTCATGTCACAGCTCAACTTAAATTTTTTTTTAACCATTAATAGTTTGGTACTCGTTCAAAAGTTGAGTAAACTCAAATGGTAATCGAACCGAAAATATTGTCGGAAGCAATATTTGGGTTTAAACGTATAAGTTGAGTTATAGTTAATTATTAAATTATTATCTTGGCATCAATAAACCACTTTTGCATTTTAATCCACTCAGTTCTTATAAAATTCATGAAGTGCTCTTCTACCTCAACTTTTTCATCTAATACGTTACTAATGTCTGTAAAACTTTCCACCACGGTGATTTGAAGTAAAAAGCAGTGACAAGAACCCAAAAATTTAAATGTCAAGCTTATTCAAATAATTACCCCAAAAAATTACCAAATAAGAAATTTAAAAAAAAATTAAAAAGTGCTAATATTTGTGCCCATCTTTCAAATTAATCAAGTTTTAGAACTCCATATGGGAAAACTATATATTTAATACAAGAACCAAATAATAGGAAATCATCATAAAATTAATAAAACAAAGTAATTAATAAAGCTTTTTCAAATTAGAAGTATTTTTTTAAAGTCCATCAAAATAATTAAAATGGCCCAAAAAATAAAGCACCTATTAAATTTTTTTTTATAAATTCTGGTTTGTGTCTTTGAATTTGCCACTTCTGTCTCCTGTCGGTGTCACTTGATCACAAAACTTTTTCAAGTTGCCTGATTAATTTTACTTAGATGACATTAGTTACATAGACAACAATATTCTGAGAGAACCTCACCAGACTTCATTTATCTATATTATATCTTAGGGAAATATTTTTTGCAGACATAAAATTTTATCATTATTACTTCTTTTTTCCATCCTGCCGGGTTAAAAGCTTCTAAAGCTTAATTTTAGTTTAATTTTTTTTTAAATATTTAAGGGAGTATTATTGTGAATAATCCACCCACTTTAGGACTGTCTGCATTTACGACGACAAATAGTCCACTGAGTTGAGAAAAATTCCAATACCATAATACCAACACTATTTAAAAATATAAACGTATCTCAAGCAATTGAAATGAATAATTTTTATTTTGGTATGAATTTGCATGTATTTAAGTGTAAGAATTATCATAAAAGTCTACACATATCCAAAATATATTCTCTCATACTCTTATAATCCCATACCCTGTATCCTTAAGTATTCCGGTTATATTTTATATGCATGCTCTTATGGAAACATTTATGGTTTTTAAGGGTTAAAATCATTTATTATTTTTCGTTACATTTTCAATTCCTTTATGAATATTACATTTATCTTATATATATATATATATATATATATATATATATATATATTTATATATATATATATACCATGTGCTTATTTATATATAGACAAATGTGCATGTGAAATCCCATATGTATAGTCTAGATAAGAGTGAATTTAAATTTAAAAAAAAAAACAAAAAAACTGAATAACGGCACATATTTAGAAAAAGGGATAATATCCACCTATCACATTTCTGGTTGAAAACTTCATGATAGCTCATATTAGAATAAATAAAGGAAAAATTTTATTGTAAATTTGCAGTACCGAAATGCATTATAAACTTAAAAATTATAAACTTTTAACATAATATAAATAATGTAGTTTGTGCTGCCATCAAAGAAACTGTATGGAAAATTAAATATCAATAATTTACAGTAATTCTATATAGAATAATTTAAGCGACTACGCGACACGTATCTCATAATTAGTTTCTTGTTCCATGTCCTTAAGGTTGGCAGATTTCGATCAATATTGATTAGAACGTATATACAAAAATTTAATTTCAAAATCTACAAAAATTGAATAAAAATTTTATTGGCCTTATCTAAGTTCGCATAAACTTATCAATGTTGATTACGATTCTTCTATTTTGTCTAAATTCACTTGTCCAATTATTTTTATTTATTTTAGTTTTTATTTTATTTATTCATTTAATTTCTCAAAAATAACTAACGAAGCTCGTATAGAGTGTTTACAATTCGTTTTAAAGTGCTTAGTCAAGTTTATACAAATTCAAGTACATAATATAAAATAATATATAATGCAAAAAAAACATCAAATTAAGAGAAAGAAAGAAAAAAAAATATTACATGTAATAGAACAGAAGTGATGAAAATGTGAATAATTTAATGGACAATATGGTAAAAATATGATTAAATAAAAAACAAATTAATTACAAAGTACAAGTTTAATATTGTGAAATTAACATTTTTTTACATTTACTCTTAAATATATTCTTTTTTGACAGCTTAATATTTAATGGGTGACTATTACACATTTTGATAGACGAGTTTATTACTTTCTCTAATCCAAATAGATTTGTAGTATCAGAATAACGTAGATTAGTTGCATTTCTTGTTGCATATACGTGTATATTTGAGTACCGATTGTCATTTCAGTATTTGTTTTAATATGTATGTTCTGTATGTTGTGTATGTGAATCATTTGTGTCAAAGTTATGAAATCATTGAGTTTTAAAATTTTGCAGGTTCTTGTGGATTTCATTTTGTTAAATATTGCTGCTATTTTACTAACTTTTGACTTTAACTTCCAAGGTATGCAGATTCCAATTCATATTTTCATCGATTATTACTCCTAAATATTTATACTTACTGACTTTTTCTATATTACAATTATTATATACTATTTTAAAGTTTTCGTTTTTAGACCTAATAAGCATTGACTTAGTTTTTTTCGTCTTGTAGTATATGTAGTCTTGGATCATTTAATATCAACTATGAAACTTAAGGTATATGGTGTAATATGCAATTAGATTGATATTTCTTGCGAGAGCTGTGATCAGTTATATATGATGTCAATAATTTATATCTCTTCTTTTCCAACCCTTTTTAATTTTTCTTTAAAAATGTTTCTTTTAATTTTTATTTTTTTTATTTTAATTTTTCTTTCAAATCTAACATTTAGGATGTTTAAACTATGTGTTTATTATAAGAGAGCAGAAAAACGAACTTAGATTACATTGAAATTTAACAGAGCTATCCTAATTGCATTTACAACGGTATTATTTCAATTTCGGAGAAAACTATTCTTGTTCTAACACTCTATTTTATGCAAAAGATATTAAAAAAAAGAACATTATTGATGTCAACATTTTGATGATTACATTTACAGATCTCACTGTGATAAACGCTAGACAAGGGCGTCTATCAAAAACTAAGAACATCTCAAATATGGCGTTTAAACCAAAAATTAAATCCGCCATATGGTGTAGTGATTATGTCATGAAATGAGTAATCAGAAGATCTTGCATTCGAATCCGGCTCTGGGCATGAAAGTAGACGTAGAAAATATTTAGGAATGATAGTAAATGTCAAACTAGAGACAAACAAGAAGTTAATACCAAATACAGAAAGTAGATTATACAATTTCAGTCTACAAGCGATACTAAGATTTGTTTGAGCGTAGCCTTTTATTTTTTCAACAGTCAAAAACAGATTATTTTTTGCAATAGAAAAACAAACAAATAATTTAATCCATTATTGACAGCAAACAATGATGCTAGATTGTCAACTTCAATACTTTTAAAAATTGAATTACTATATTAGCTATTACTGATGTTTAATAATAAATAATAAGTTTTTAATCTAAAATTACTATAAATAAATAACTTTAAAAAAGTATTTTTTTGCTATCAGTTTTTGAAATCTATATTTAAATTGAGGTATACTCAATATCGAACGGTGCATTATTATTAGTTTTGTTGCACCGATTTTATCCATTTTCTTATTATGCACATTATATTGAAAAAATTCATTACGTAACGACACAATCAAAGAAAATAGAAGTTGCTACAAGAGGACAAGGGGACAAGGAATATCACCTAGTCAGTGGTAGAATGGAACCAGAGCAGAAGAAATGTTGGAAGAACAAATGACAAATCAATAAATTAGATCAAACTTGGGTATGAATTTTGAACTAAAATAAATAACAGAAAATAAAGTACAATGGAGAGGCATGGTGGAGATCATTATTCAACTGGGGTAAAAGATAACAATAAAAAATAGCTGTGACTATAGTGACGACTTATAAAAAAAAACACGTTCAAGTAAAAGTTTTATGCAATAGAAAGAAAAGATTTGATAATAAACCCATTCAGTTAAGTTGAAATTCTGATGTACAATCTTATCTTATATTATAATACACAAGATGAAAGAGACGCGGTGAGTAAAAAAGCAAGAATAATTAAATAGTAAATTATTTACACCACAAAAATATTAAAATTTTAGCAAGTTCTTGGTGCTGAATATGTACCTACTTAAAACATTTAAAATAGTTACCCCAAATAGTGACGGTTATTTCCAAGTTGAGCGCCCTCTATACTCTAAAAGAAATTTCAATCACGGACAATTTTTAAAAAGGTTTCATAAAAATTCTGTCATTTTAAATAAACACACAAACTTATAGAAAAAAGTACAAAAACAAAAACACTAACAAAAATTTAAAACAAAACAGAAAAACAAAAATCAGATCAGATCATAAATACTCTTCAAAAATGATATAATTGTTAGTTCATTTACTTCTGCTCTTATTAAAAAAAATTAATACAGTAAAATACGGTTATAGTTGTTCACTAAGTTTCAGTAATATTTCTGACTATAACCATTTCGTAACTATAGCCGTAGCAACAAAAAATTGCATCTTTATAAACGAAATTCAATAAAATATCTTTCGTATAACAATTTTAAGCTTTATTTTATTCATAAATAGCAATTCTGTTATGTACAATACATAAATATAGATATTTGTAACAAAGAACAGAAAAAACTATATATAAATCAGTTTTTAATAAAATAATTCACTTCTGACTGTTTTATTGAAAAATTGCGGTTATATTTTAATGTGACTTATAAAACTATATCGATTGTATGAACTTATGAAGGTTATTGTTTGGTTTCAAGCAAATTGTTGACTATAACAGAATGACTACAAACGTTTTTGACTATAAACGAATTTAAATACATACATCGATCTTTTACGTTGAGGGTAATGGGATTTTGTTGTGTTAAGTTATATTGAAATTAGTATTAATTTAGTCATAAAGTATTAGGTATTATACTTTAATTCTATTCAATAATCAAGCGATTCAGAAAACAACTACAATTATACCCAACCAAAGCAAACCAACCTGAAAGAACTGCGTCTGTGCAATTGCACAGGGGATTCACTAGTACGTTAATAATTCACAAATATACGTTCACATACCAGAATTAGTCGTTCAACATCATGTAAGATAATCCTTTCAATTAATAACATTGTATTACAATCTTTAAGTTTAAAAAAAAAAGTTTTCATTTATTTGAATCTCAAAATTTTTTTTTAATTTTGTTCTAATCTCATTGATAAACCCACATTGTTAACACTTTTACAATATTTTGTATACATTTCATATAACCTTTAGACTATATCTATTCCAAAATCATTTTACTCCTACACAAGAACAGTATTACGTCATCAGTTCTAATGTTAAATTAATGATTCGTGAAGTGAAATAGCATAGTAGGTGGCATTTCATTAGAAAATAAAATGAAAATTTAACATCACTGTAAAATAGATAACTTGATTGACTTAGATTAACATGTATTTATTAAAACTTAAGGGTTTTGTAATTAAGAAAGATATATATATAGATTTCAAATTTTTGGTAAAATATTCTTAATTTAATTCTCAATCCATAAAATAAAAAATAAAAAAGTTTTTTAAGTTCACAATTCAACAAGGATTGAATTAACTAAAATTGAATATATGAACCCCAAAATATAATAAAATAGTCTAGGAAATATTTACAATACAAAATTCTCAGTCTGCATAATATAGAGTATGTTATTCTGACAAATAATTTATTTGGAAAGACAAATAATGAATGTACTACAATATATTTTAATGTTTTTAAATTTAGATTTTCTGATAAAATATTTGTTCCAATATACATCAACCATTTATTGGGTTGATGCTTATAGCTACAACCCAATACATCTCTTCAATATTATTTCCTGGTTCTGATATGCAAATATATATGTTCAAATCAATTCATGTATATATAAAATGATATTCGATTTTGAAAATTAGTGTAAATTGTGATATTTTCATCAATTTTCAAATGGTGAAATTTAACCAATTATGTAATAAACTTCCCAAACCAAATTTCCAATGGTAGTGCAATGTAAATATATTTAATGAATATGATGGGTCTAAGTTACGCACTAGAACCAAAAAAAACATTAATATTTCAAATAACAGACATATAAAATATATTTCAAGGAATGGTATGTTAAACATTAAAACAGCCATCAAAAATTAAGCAAATTTTTAAAACAAAATTACGTGTTGAAACACATAAGTCATAAATAACCAGTAATGGTTAAAGTCAGGCAAATTTTATTACAAGTCGATCAAATACTGAAATATATCTAGAAATACATCTAAATAGACGTTTACATTGTACAATATGTTTCATGAAAATAAAATTAACTGCTAAAGAGTAGATTCCATAGCTTATATTGACTAATCGAATAGCAGAGTTATCACCAAAACACAAAATAATTTTGTGTATAGCATTGTCTTAAAACCTTGCACGTACGACTAAGAATCATGTGGAATAACTTGTCACACAAACATTATTATATCATAGAAATATTTCAGTTAATATTAAAATTATACTCCTAAATGCATCATGTTGACACGCGCCGAACAATCAAATAAGATCAGATCTTAATATTATGTTGATCAAGAGAACAATATATTTAAGAAAAAGCAATTATTGTCATACAGGTAACATCACCCAGAAAACATAACCAAATATTTTCAACACAAATCAATATTTTTGTTTTATTGCCAGACAATGAGATACTCATTTTTCTTTATACAGAGTCTTGGAATACACACAATAAGGGTCTTACTTCTTTTGATCCTCTTGAACATCACTGTACCTATTTGATAGATATCTCGTAGGCATGGCTAACATATTCAGTGTAAATTAAATATATATTATCTTCACTCAAAAGTAAAAAAAGCAGAGGCGTGCACATACGTGCTCATCCATGCACCTTCGAAATCCTTAGATGACAAAAAACACTTATGGAAATTGGTTTATCTTAAATTTAAATTTGGTTTCCAAGCTGAATATAGCAATATCGAACACAGGTACATAGAATAGCTGCCCAAATAAAACAAAGATTTGAAGAAAGAAAGTTTTGTTCAGTAGTTTTTTTTTTGACGTCAGCCAGGCATTTGACAAAGTGTGGCACGATGGAGAAATTCATAAAATACAAAAAAAGTTAACAGTTGAGTCTAACGCTTTACAGTTAGATTCAAATCCTATGTAACAGAAGAATATTAAAGCAATAATGGCGTCTCACAAGGTACCTTATACTTGTATACCTAATATATATAAGACTATACTGCAATTTTCAGCTTCCATCCAAATTCACATACAGCATCTACAAATCTACAAGAACAATTGCAACAGATCAGATACAGGAATGGCTCTATAAGTGAAAAATGAAGGTCAATGAGAGTAAAAGTGTACATGTAACTTTCTCGTTAAAGAAAGAATTATGCTCACCAGTAGATATAAAGGGAATAACTACTACGCAATCTAACGATGTTAAATGCCTGAGAGTACACCTATATACAAAAGGCTAACTGGGAAGAAGCACAAAGTGCAAATAAAATGTGCACAGTATTTATTGGCTTATTGGGAAAAATTTTACACTAGATCTGTAACACTAAGTGTTGCTATATATAAAGCCATTCTGAAACCAATATGGTCCTATGGATGTCCTAGTTATGGAAAACTGCTTCTAATAGTAACATCGAAATAATTCAAAGGATGCACTCAAAAATTTTACGTACAATAAATCAGGCCCATTGCTAGCTTAGAAACATTAATCTATCTAAAGATTTGAATATACCCATGGTTACAGAAAAACTGGAAAAATGTAAAAAAAGATATGCACACAGACTGATCAAACACCCTAACCCATTGACGAGAGGTCTACAAAACATTCCAATAACCAACAGATTAAAAAAAATCGCCAGGCAGAAAATTGGAATGAACGAGCAAATATGAAGTGCGAACCTTAACATATTATTTCACAATCCTTTTTCTCTAACTTCTCTCTGTCTCTCTCTCCAGCCAAACGTAGCAACTGGTATAACAGACCTAATGTTTAGTCATATACACGAATAAAAACAAATAAAACTAAAAACTTACTCAAACGATTAAATAAGTTAAAAAGTATGAAATAATAATATCAAAAAACTTAAAAACTATTTCTGAACAATCGAGGGTCTGATAGTTGGTTGGAACCTTCTGAGATAACGATATTATATTCGTTCAAACGTTTAGAAGACTTATCAACTAGCTGGAGAATGGAATTCTCACAATCGGAGAAAGTACGAATGAGCAAAAATAACGTGATGCCGAACTATATTGAATGTGGGAACCACTTGTGGTAAAACTTAGGATCAACTGAAGGCGATGAATTTGTTTCTTCACTATTTCCTGTTATGTCAGTTTATTATTTTAATTTGAACCGAATGATTTTTCTCTAACATTTGATTTTTGTAGATGTGAAAAATTCCATAACACAAAAGTGAATAAATTAATAAATAAGACATGAATGTTTTAGCTTCGAGTATAACAAGGATCAATCAATTGTGCTATTCAGTTACACTAACCCAACAGATTTAATTTATTTCAGTCTTTTAAACCACTGATTGCTGACTGAGGCGCATTAATATTTACATTCTAATGATATTAATTGCGCATTACTGGTCTTCTTTTAGAAATAAGATTACCCCAAGAAAAATTTTCCTTACTTATTTAGAATTCTACATTCAATTAATTAGAAATTTTTTATTTTCTCTTTATTGTTGCCCACTTTTTGTTTTTATCTCAATCGCTGTTATTTTTTTATTTTTATTTTAATGTTTTTAAAATTTTCTGAAAATCGCTTATATTTTTTAAGGGTATGTTGGAATAATAAAACTTAAGACAAATGAACATTTAATTTAACTTTTGTAAATTGTTCTTATGCTCAAGTAAATTAAAAATAATTTTTTTTAGAGAATTTACAAAAAAAAACAAAAAAACTAACAACAAAAAGGAATAACAAAAAAAAAACACTGTCGTGTAAAGCTTATAACATATTTTACAGTTGAACATTTTTCGACAACAGATCGAAAAAGGGTTATTTATGGTTGAAAATTTTAATTTCCGATGGATTTGTAATTTATAAAGTTTAATTAAATCTTATCTTTAACAGTTAATAGTTATCTTGCACACAATTTAATGCATGCTTTAAGTTCAGAAATGTTTACAAATGCAGAAGTTATAGTGATACCGTATAGCAAGAAAAACCGCCTTCAGAGATATATCATATCGAGCAATATCGCTCTTACCTATTATATCAAAAATGTTTAAGAAACTACTCCTCAAAAAACTTGCCGCGGTTATTGAGAAAGAGATCCGATCCCGTCAATCATCAACTTGAATCAACCAAAGAATATTCAGAAATAAAGGTAATAATATCTGTTAGAGTTTTACAGGGAAGTGTTCTTGGTCTAATACTTTACCTGCTATATAAAATAGATATCCCCCGAAATTGACAGCATTTTCATTTGCAGACGACACTGCGATTCTTTTAGTTGACATATCTATCGAACACTCTACAGCAAAATTTCAAAATTCATTGAATAAAATAAGATTTAGAACCCGAAAATGACGTATAAAACTTAATAATAGCAAATCAACTCATATAAACTTTACATTTGAGAAGATTACAATCATTTCTACTACAACCATTCCTCAATCAAGAACAAATTAGTAACATATGTCAGCCAATACAGCAATGTATTTGGGAATGACGCTCGATGCTAAGTTAAGAGATGGAATGAATATATAAAAAAGGAAAAAAGAAGAGTTAAACATCAGTCACAAAAGATTTTACTGATTACTTGGGCATAATTCTGAGTTATCAGTACAAAATAAAATACTAACATATAAGCATATATTAAGACCTGTGGGGACGTACGTTATCCAGTTAAGAATAAAAGAAAAACAAAATTGAAATGCTGCAAAAATTTCAAAATAAAGTGCTCCGTGGTATAGTTAATGTACTATGATACGTAGGGTAGATAGGTACAAATGGCCATTCTAGTTGCTTCTAGAAAACCAATTTGCACTTAATTATGATTTTTGATACCATACAACTCGAGTGACTTACATGTTGTTATTGGTTGTTTATATACATCATTGGCACGTATGTAATAAAGATCTCCACAGTGATTTGCACATTAAAACAGTCACCAATGACATCAAAAAACATGCAGTAAAACAGCGAGTGCAATCTAATGTGTACTTGAAAGTGGCAGAAATTCTTAATATCGACAAAATTGTCCGCCGACTGAAAGCAACGAAAACCCTCGCTCGCAGAAACTATATTGATAAGACTATTTTCTTCACCGAAAATGTCACACTCATAAACTTCCTGCACATACATTATTATGTTAATAACGATCCTGCACGAGAACTATTACTACAATAATGTCATTAGTCATTAGTAGATTGGTTATAACGGAAAAAAGATAGGACGGGCTTTAGTGGGCTCGACATAAGATTAGAGACATAAGCGGTTGAAGCTCCTGATGTCTTTCGTATATTACCTTCTATCTTTCGAAAAGCAAAATCTTTAACAGTTAAGTTTTCAAAGCGACATGATTTTTGAAATTTGTTTTCTTGAGTTAATGTTAAACAAGATGAAACAGCAAAAGGGAGAGCGCAATTGAGAAAAGATCGGCTAGCATTTTTGATTATCACTTTATGAATCCTCACTCGTAGAAATATCAAAAAGAATTATCTAAAACAGCCCTTGATCTACAATAATCAATTTTAATAATGAGCCAACACTTATCTCCCAAAAACATATCGAATTTTACACAAATTTCATTATTGCTATAATGAAATGTATTTAATTCACTTTAACTTTTTAGTTTCTATTAACTTTAAAACAGTACCTGGTATTATATCGAAAAGTAAGCTGTCTTAGTTTCTCCATAAATAGTCTATTGAGTTTTGAAATCTCTAAATTTTTAATTGGGAAATATTATTGAAGAATTATTCGTAAAAAAAGGAATTGGTTCAGGAAATAAAAATTAATTGAAGTTGTAAAACACTGAATACGGTCAAACTTAAGCTAATAAGCTTAAACTGGTTCAAATTGAGTACATTACACATATCTTGTACTTTTAATAATGAGTTTATATAAAAGTCACAATTCAAAATTTTAAAATTGAGCTGTAAACAAAAGAAGTTCGATCTTGTTACCAAAAATTTGATTGCACGGTGCACAAGTACAAAACAATTTAGAATGCGCTATTTTTACAATTTTAGTTTTCGTTATTTGATATTTGAAAAATTCTCTAAAATTTTCGTATGTTACTCCATAATTTTTGTTTTTTATGTAAAGAAACAGCATAAAGGAAGTAAACTGAAGTAAGAAGATAAGCTAAAACAGCATTTTTTTATATCTTACTTACAAGAAGCGAATCTTTTGTTTGTTTTCGCGACTATGAGATAGGGTGGTCTAACCACTTTTGCACAGAGTCCTGGCATACTAGCAATCGCATACAATAAGTTTTTTCTTTTGAATTTTTACAACATTGACTTATTTAAAATATGAATACTAGAGAAATTTTTTAATTTATAATAGTATAGTTACAGTTTATTCTAATGATATCGAAAGTTATATATAGAAGAGCCAATTTATTTTAAATGAAATTTGAAAAAAAATTTTACGATATTCATGCCAATACCTAGATGCTGCGAAATGCCCGCCTTACATGGATTCGAACACGTGAACTTCTAATTATTAATTAAATAATTTAATTTAATGCACAGAATACTGAAAACGAATACCTATATATAAACTTAAGTATTTTACTTCTAACAACAGATAACTAGCAATGGAAATCATAGGGAAGACAAACAATATTCTCATTTAGAGTTAGACAAAAATATATTTAAAAATGTACAACTAAGTAAATATTGTATTTTTTTCTTATTTTTATTTTTCGAAGAAATACGCCTCTACATCAAAATACATCGAAATGCTCTCTAATGATAAAATATATCAAATACAAAGGTAAACAAAATTTGCTTGCATATAGATAGGAAAGCTAACTTTATTTATTCTTGTAACTGTTCACTTCTTTTATACCTGTAAATCTACCTACTTTTAGATTACCCTTAACAGATTATATTTATATTTTATACAATAAATCTTTGCCGGAAAACTGTCAGCCCTTCCAACTAGTTTATTATCATAATTATTATAATTTTAATTATAATTAATAAAGAAATAATAATAATAAAATTATTCCATTTCAATTCTATCTACATTATGCATTACTATTTGGAAACCTTTGTTCAAATAGTTCAGTCAACTATATAATATAATAATGCCCATAGTAAAATTACATAAAAGCAAAAAAACAGCATAAAGAAAAAATGTTCACACAAAGAGCGAAAAGTGTAATTTTCATGTCATACCTTCTGGTGGTGAAAACAAAAAATTAAATTTGAAAATAAAAATAATTCAAATTGTGAATAGAAAGATTTGCCGAAGTTGCCAACAAATTTGTTTATTGCGACGTTTGTATTACTTATAAAATATGTTATATATGTATATAAATGATCCTAAGCTGTTGCGAAAAAAAAAACAAAAAAAAAGTCTTTGTTCGCAAATTTCTTTCTTTCTAACTCTCTAATTTTTCTTCTTTCCTCTATCATGTCTTCATACTACTTATTTCTCTTTAACGTTTTTTTTTTGTTTTCTTTTAGAAATAACAAATTTCCCTGCATCAGTTATTGTACTTTGTCTGAAAATTTTCTTGCTTAAATTTTTTTCTTTTGTTCTTATTGTTGTTGTTATTTTTCACTTTGTTTTATTTTTCATCACCCTCTCCACCTTCACTCTACGTAACATAAAAACAATTTTTCAATTTGAGATTTCTAATAAATGAATTTTACATTCTTTTCTTGTTGCCTTCATTGAAATTCACAATATAAGTCAGAGACTCAATAAGATCAGGTCAATTTTTCAAAATCGATTTATTCGAAAATATTTTCTAATATTATATTCAAATATTAATTATTTTTACTTTATTTATTTATTTATTTCTAAATTCAAAATTTACAATAGTAGTTTGTAGTTTTTACTTTTTAATTTGACAAATTTTGAAACAATATTCTATTCAAAGCCTAATTATATGACTTATTATAGTAATAGATGTAAACTATTAATTAAGTTTGATTTATGATAAAATAACAATTAATAGTTTTTTGTAGAAAAAAATACTTATATAAATACATTTAATTTATTACAAAAACATTACTGTAAATTATTGAGTGTAAAAAATATGTCCAGTAAGAAATTCAAAAAAACTTGTAAAATAATGTATTTGTCCAATTATTAAAATTAGAATTTTTATTGAATTATATTTGAATTGTTAAAAAAAAAAAAAAAAAAAAAAAAGAAAAAATTCTTTTATATTTTCTTATTATATTAAATTGTTAAATTATAATTATGTTGCACTGAATACTTTTGAATACTTTTATTTTTGATATGTTAAATCACATACATGTATATATACTCTATACGAGCTACACAGCTCTTTTTGAGAAATGAAATAAGTAAATAAATAAAAATATACGAATATGAATATCAGTTTTATGATGTTCTTCAATTATATGTTTAGTAATTGGAAACCTATGCTCTATATGACCTGTATACCAAGAAAATCAGAGTCAAGAGACTACAGTGGCTCGGACGCTTGAACCGAACGAAAATGCTCCAGCCAAGAGAACTTTCGAATTCAGACCCAAATGTACAAGACGTTCGGGGCAAACCAAATCTTCGTTGGAGAGACGAAGTATCGGTTTAGTCTTTTTGATTGCCCTTTATATAATTTAGAACAATTTTGGCATGATTTTTTTATACCGTTAACTTCTGTCATGTTTTTTTTATCTTTTGCTGATCCACTTATGCTAATTTTTTGACTTCTGCTAGTTGTTACTAATTTCAAATTACGGTTTTTAAACATTTTTTTAAACTTCTCTGTGAATGTTGAGTGCGTTACACAAATTCTTCTAGATTTTTCTGCATCCTTATTTTATATGATTTAAGCTAGTCATGTTATTCACTTGTTAAAGAAAAAGTTGGAAATTTTTTCAGTATTACTCTTCTCTATTTTTCTGCCAATCTACTTTTGGATGTCAACCATCACATTAGTAGATTGTTACAATGATATTGGCAAATCTTTTTTAACTTCTGACTGTCTGAATCTCGCTATACACAATCATATATATAATACACAAGATGAACGACGAGGTGAATAAAAAAGCAAAATATAGTTGAATAGTGAATTACACAACAAAAATATTAAAATTTTAACCAGTTTAAAAAATATTAGCCAAAAATAAAATGTTCAGAAGGGTGGTGAATACTTAAAACATTGAAATAGTTCCCAAAAATAAAATTAAAATTAAATACCAACAAACTAAAAATAAAAAATAGAAGTAAGAATTAATATATACAATTGTATATTTTACGACATTCAATCATTGGGTTGTGAAATATTTAAAAAAACGAATTGTTAACACTCTGCGGTACATAGCTGATAGAAAAGTGCAATTAAATTTGTTCACTAAAGAAGTAATAAAATATGGGATAAATAAAATACAATCACATTAAAATGACCATATTGTTTATTTTTATAATTTCCAGACTGAACGATTGCCGTCCTAACTGATTCAAGGGATTGGTATTTACAATAATATCTGCAAGAAGGCATAGACAATAACCATGTCTACTTTTTATCAATTTTTTTTTTCTAATTTTTGGTACAGCAGTTAATTTAAATGGGGAAAACTACATCTATTGTAAAGTAAAATTTTGGCTTCATAATAGCAAAGTTCCATTTTATTTTAAATGGCAACGAAAATGTACTCCAAATTAATTTCAAAGAATAATTGAAAAACTTTGTATGTGTACCTACATACATTCATGATATAAGCGGAATTCGAACTCTCGAAAAATATCCTTTTACTGTTACATAACAGAGTGGATAACGTAACCACTACACCATTTTAGTCTGTTTAAATTAATGGCTGTCTTTAATACTGACGAATATTTTTTGATTATATAAAGAACCAAATCTAATGAATTAATTGTTTAAATACGCTTCAGAATATATTCTACAATAAAATCCTAAAACCCACTTTGATATCTTATGCGAAAACACTAATTTATCGATCTACTACGCTGAGAGTAATGGGGTTTTATTGTCTTAAGTTATATTGAAATTAGTGTTAATTTCGTCATAGAGTATTAGGTATTATACTTTGATTTCATTATATATAGGTTTTTCACTTCTAATTCAAGTTTTTTTATTTCAAATTCAATTTTTTTTTATTTCAAATTCAATCTTTGTGAATTTTGTTATTTTTATTTTTAAATTTTTTAAAGAAAACAATCTAAAGGTCGCGAAATTCAATTTTGATTTGATTTTCAACTAAAATCGAAATATTTCAATTGTTGCTGTCGCGTATATCAATTTTTGTGAACAAACAAAAATAAATTTTTTGAACAAAACAAACTTTAAATAAGTATATTAAATGTAACAATTAATGTAATGGTTGTCCAACTACAGCCAATGGTAATTTCATTGCAATATTCACGTAATAATTTTTGCAATCGGCTGAGATAACAGCTGCCACGAATGTTTCTATAACATTTACCAAATTTATATTAGTTTGTCGATCCGCCAAAAAATCTCTAGCTGATAATTTTTTAAAATACTTTTTCAATTGGACTGAACATCGATGAGTATGGAGAAAGAAAAATTACTTCTAGAGTTTTGTGGATTGTGCAATTGTCCAAAACCAGCCATGCTCCTGTTATGTTAGCTACAGCCAGTTTAACAAATAACTCATCAAGGAATGTAATAAAAATTGTTTCAATTAACAGATGAGTTTGCTATTATTTGACTATATATTATTCCATGTAAATTCATAGCTGCTATTAATGAAACATGTCGCCCTCTTACAGTTGACACTATGATATGAGTAGCAGTAACGATTTATTATCAGTAATAGCAGTTTTTTGTAACGTTTTATTATAGACATGGCAGTATTTTTATTGATTGACTCAATTATGCTTTTGCCTTCTTCATAGCATTTTATGAGGATCTGCTTTTTGTCTAAACTAGTTTTACTGTATGGTTCCCTATGGTATCTTCTACGACTTACAACCAAGTTAGATGTAATTTCTACACTGCTATCATCAGAGAATATTATTAGTCGATAATTTCGTCCATTGGGGCTGATCAAAAGACTCGATTCTATGGACGAAGTGTTATTCAGTTTTTAGATTAACAAGACTACTGCAATTGCTAAAACTTATTTAAAGGTTGCTTGTTTAAAAAATCTATTTATGGTTGTGTTTTTCTTTCAAAAATTTAAAAATAAAAATAAAAAAACTTACAAATATTGAATTTGAAATAAAAAAACTTGAATTTAAAATAAAAAAACTTGAATTAGAAGTGAAAACCCTATATATATTTCATAATCAAGCGATTCAGAAAACAACAAGAAATATACAAAAACGAAAAACAAATATTATTTTTTTTATATACAATTGTGTTTGAAAGAACAACTTCTGTGCGAATGCACAGGACATTGACTACACTAGTCTTAATAAAATAAATAAGTCATTTTCATGACGGAGACAATCACAATTATCAACAATTAATTGCACAAATTTGCTCAATATATTTACCTACTTATAAATTAAGACTTACCTTTTGCATCCACTCAATTGCTCTATTATTAATAATTTATTAATTTTTGATTTCGGAAAAATGCACCACACCAAAATAAACTGAACCAATTGAATAATATAAAATAAAAGGAAAATAATTTGATACATATCAACCCAGCTTCTTTTCTTCGTTTACATTCAAATAAGCTAAGAATATCTAAAGTTTATACCCCATTATTTTTCTATACATACGATTTTACTATCATATAAATGCTACATGAAGTGCATTTAATAAAGATCTTTGATATTTTTGTATGCAAGATGCATCACCTACAAAAAAAATCAATAGAGTCCATACTTGTTTTGATGATGGTTGATACACATCAGGTGTAGGGAATACTTTCTGACAGAAATTAAATTTGAAACTAATCCTAAATAAACTTTTTTTTTATTTGAACAGATCAGATTTAAGTACGACAGGACCTATGATAATGAATAAAACATTAGTTAATGAATGTTATTAATTTAAAATTGATTTCCCCCCCAAATTGATCGTATGATTTAAAATGTAAAAATGAATCAAAAAAAAAATCATATTTTTATAAAATAAAAAATTGACTTACCCCCCCCCACCCCATTAAAACGAAAAAAAAAGATATTACATGCGAGGTGGTGTTCTTTGATAAAAAAAATGTTAAATTAGTAAAACAGTGAAAATGCTTAATTACGAGTTCAAATTGCAAGAATGGTGCTTGTAAAAATAAAAACCAAGTAGAGGATGCTGAGAAGAGGTGAAAACTGTACTCCAACACAATGAACAAGAAAAGCAAACATTTTGAAAAGCTACTACATGGATAATTTCTCAGAAGTAAAAATTATACAGCCAGCAAAAATTCTTCGGTTCATTAAAGTTAGTAGACTTGGCAAAGGAGCCTGAGACAGAAATGTAATCACTGAAATCGTGTTCAACAACTAACATCGACCTTATAGGACCTTATATATAATATATGTATTTATAATATATATTATTTTTTATGCTCTTGACAGTAACTAAGGTAGAATCCACTATTCGTCCTTAACTCAATACGGTACTGCAATTTTACACTACAGTTACTCATTAAATGTGGAAAATTATTGCTATTGTCAACAACTAAGCCTTTTCTTAAATAGAATAGTTTCATTTTATTTATTTTGATACCAGATTATACTCTCAATTTTTTTTTTTGTCATTTCTTATATCCCAATAACAAAGGGTACTGGACCAGGCCAAAAAAACCCATAAAGAAGTTTTTAACTAAACTACTCGGTTTGATTCCCGATTCAATCTTTCAAATCTTTCGGTTGAAAGGCGTAAATCGCCTGCCTACTGCTACTGCCCCATCCAGCGTGTGATATAGTCCAACTGATCAAACAACCAGAAGTGCTTAATATGAAAAACCAAACTAATAAATTACATTTAAGAGTGGTGACCTAATTAATAATAAAAAGAAAATTACGTCTGAAAGTGGCGCTGATTAATTAAAATGGTAAAATAAAAAAAAAATACATATAAGAGTTGTAGTATGTATTTGATAAATTTAAAATTCTGTTACTACTTTATTTTTGTTTCGCATTTCAAAAATGTATGTCTAAATATATTATGTACCTTTTAAAAAAATTTTAAAAAATATTTAGTTTCGCTACGTCGTGTTTCTTCCTACTTCTTGTTTTCTAATTCCATGAAATTTCCTCTGTTTTTCGGATATATTATAATGTAGCTTTTATCCTATATTTTGTAGCACTTTCTATGAATTTGTCATCAAATAACAAAATCACAAAATAACTCCAAAATATAAATTGTTTCAAGACACTTGAGTGAACATAGTGAAAATATTTTTCATAAATGAAATTCCAAGAAATAAATAAAAACCTGCTTAATTCCCGAAAATATTATAAGGTCCTATAACTCTCGAAAACTTCTGAAACCTTGTTTTAGCCTAATTAACTATTTTCTGAATTCAAATAAAAATAACTACTCAACTCATTTTTCAATAATAATAGTATATTGATGAAATTAACAACATAAAAACAACTTACGACAAAAATGAGTCTTCTACTTGGGATACAATGCAAAATGTGTATTTATTTATTTTATTTATTCATTCATCATATCTCAAATTATCTCAATTACTGGTAAAGAAGAAAAAAAACTCAATTATTTCCGCTCGCAAGTCTCAACACAATTTAATTCAGAAATTAAAAGATTACCCACCTCTGCTAATACAATATGTGACAATTTTATACTGAGATGATAACTATTGAAAATTGAGAATTCTTTAAAGAAACTGACTTTAGTCAACTCTTACTTACATACATATATACACATACACATGGGAACAGGAAAAAAAATGTAACGCCACCCGCTGCACATCTCATACCATTGTGTCAATTGTACCATTGATTCTCATATATATTGGATGCTATTGTCGTCATTGTCATTCATGAATCACTTTATACAAAAAAACAAAAGCAATAATAAATAATAATAATAAGAAAAATAGAAAGTTTCACTGGAATATATCAGATTCTGGTACTGATTTGTTTAATTTCTTTGTTTTGTGGTCTCATTTTGGTTTTTGGATTCGATATGGTATTAAAATTACTTAAATAAATAATAATCATAAAATAAAATAACAAATATGTTGTTTGCGTGTTCTTATAGAATAGTCTTTTATTTTCTAAAAATGACTGTATAACAATATTATAGACGATAACAGATAAGACCAAACCTGACCATATTGCTTTTCTCATTATTAGAAATTGCCAAAGAAAAAATCAAATTAACTCATTTTGTTCGAGTGGAATTTATATTCTGATACGGAAATTGTATGTTAGAAAATGAATCGAAGTTGAAATATCTATAAATTATTTTTATTAGTAATGGAGAGGAAACTCGATGCAAGATTAAGCTAGATAAGAAGAAATAAACATTAATAATTGCATAGCATTATGAAAATGTTTTTGAAAATTTGATATTTTCTATTCAAACAACACCGTTGCGTATATCCTATAGAAACAAAAATTGCATATATAAGAGTTTTCTATATCGATATATATAGTTTTTCCTATCGATCGCATCCAAACCAACCAGATATGTAAGTACTAAATATTACATTTTAACGCTTGACTGTTTCTAAAATAAAACAAAAAATAAACATTGTCCGCCACTATGAACAATTGAAATATCCAGGTGTCGCATACTTTTATCATATTTTGTCTAGAATATATTTATTGATTGTAATCAAATGAACTAACCGAAAACTTTTGTATACTATGAATAACAAATTCTCAATTTAAAATTTTGAATGGATCTATGCAGATGTGACGTAGGTGCAGTACCTACTGTATTTTTAACGTCATCAAAAATTTAAAAGCATCACTTTTACATAAGAATTATTTTAATATTTTTGTTTTAAATTGCATAAGGTTGAAACAATCTTTTCTTGAACTGAACGACATCTAAGTGCATTGTAACTAAATGACATCATGTTGAAGTTTTCACCAGCTTAACTTTTTATTGTTTTCCTATTGTATTTTTTTTCCTATTAAAATCTTATGTTTATGAAATCCGTTATAATTCGCTTATTATATTTTTTTTTATTTTTGTCGTATTGTGATGTGGTTATGCTTATTATTATTTTGATCTTTTTTTTGTATAATAGAATTACGTATACCAACAAAATCGAATGAAGTTTTTGTATTTTTAAGTATTACAAGGTAAAAATAAAAACAATGAATTAAATTATAAAATAAAATGCAAGCCTCACTTCATAATAAATTTTAACATATAATCATCCATATTATCTGAGATCTACCACTGACGCGATGAAAAATCAGCCTAGTTATTTCCGTAAAATCCTATAAGGTGAATGTAACAAAATTTTACTGTGCTGGTAAGTTTTTTGTCATCATCTCATGCTTAACAGAATAGAAACATATTATTACAGTGATATTTTCATGCGACACTTCTATAATATAATTTTTTATTAAAATAGATTTCGGTTATAATATCATTATACATTTTTTTTCTCAAAGATTCGTAAAGTTTATTAGAGATTCTAAGACACCCTAATATTGTTACTCACTAAATAAATCGACACAATTAACGTTAGTTCTAAAAACTTTCTTCTTATACTAAGTCCTGCAAAAAATTTTTACAAGATAAACATATTCTTTTAGCCCTTCCAAAATGGTTCTTGGTGTCTTCCAGAAGAAAATTCTTCGATGGATATATATTCCTGAAAACGACTATGGGGTCTGGAGGAAAAGGTATAATACTGAATTATATAATGAAGTGGATGTAGTCACGAAATTTAAAGTCAGGAGACTACAGCAGCTCAGACACCTATTAGAGCAGAGAATCTTCGAATCCAGACCCGAAGGTACAAGACGTCGGATCACACCAAACTTTCGTTAGAGAGACGAGATATCGGTATATATGAAACCATTTGGCATCTTCAACTAGAGAGAAGCCGCCCGTGACTGACAAAAATGAAGGAAGTTTATAAGTGAGGCCAGAAGCCTACATGGTCAGTTGAGTAAGTAAGTGAAATTTATGATAAACTGAAAAAGCAAATATTGTCAAATATCTTGTTTTCTCAATATTAAAAATTGAACTGTCATAAATAATATTGACGTATTGGTAAATGTTTCAAAAAATATAACCGAATAAAATTAAGAGGTTGTAATAAATATGTGATTGAAAACTTCTATTAGTGGAAAAGCTAAACAGATGGCTTTTACATATACTGAATAAGGTAAAAAAAAGAAATGTCTAAAAAAACTACAAGTGCAATTTTTACACAAATATTTTCGTATTTTTATTGTAACTATTTTTTAGTGCCTAAAACAAGGATTAATTAACCTCTACTAAATAGCCACTCTTTAACTCCAGTATACAATTTTTTAAAATCCTAAGAAGGATTCGTAAGAAGGGATGAATTACGTTACCACATAAAACGAATTGGATCAATCATTAATTAAAACCTTACAGACTTTGTGCAATGGAAATTGATGCTTATGAACGCAAATGAACGCTTACACCGCACTTCTAATGTTTTCTTTTATAGAAGAGGAGATCATTGTTGATAATTCAAAATTAAGGGCTGTATAATTGATTTTGTCAAATGCCTATCATTGGAACAGTAAACCACCATATAACCATAAAATACTTAGGTGGAATGCAAAATATATTTAAATAGAGGTTACGATCTTGCATACAGTTTTCAGTAAAAAAAAAAAAGTAATTTTGTTTGTCTAAAATTGAATTTGTATAGATAGATCTCAATAAACTATAATAATAAATAAATTTAAATTTTTGAAGTTAAAATCAACCACACAGGATCCATTGTAAACTTCCTTCAAAAATAAATCATTATAGTACAAAAAGGTCACCTAATTTTTATTATTTTAAGTAAGTTTTCTTTAACATAATTTTTGTTTAATTATTTTCAATTTACTGTAATTCCATTAAAATAAAATCAAATCTTTATATGTACATCTTATTCTTTCTCCCTCTCGCTCTCTTTCTGTACATTACAAACATTACTATGTATGTGCAAAAAGTAGCCTAGCCATAGTCAGTCAGTTTAAAAGCATTTCAATGTAACAAAATAATTTTACTATCTTAAATATAAAACGCAATACAAAACTCATAAAACCCAACATAAAACGATAAAATAAAAAATGCACATAACAATACAACATTCATTACAAGAAAAACAACAACAAAAACAAAAAAAGAAGAATAACGAAAATAAAAAAAATGAAACAATTTTTTATAGACGTATTTTTTACTACTTTGAAACACTTTGTAAAAAGCACGTCGTCGCTGTGGAAAATCTTCTACAAAATTATACGCGAATAAATTAAACAACTTTAAAACTTTAAACTTAGTTTTTAAAGTTTTTTTTTTTGTTAAATTGGTTTTGTTAAGGTTAACTACCATTTAAAAATTTTAAACTTTTTCTTTTTGTTTTCATTGCAGATTGAATTTTTTGTTTTTTTTTTTTGTTTTTAAAATTGATTTATTATGAAAGGTGAAATTGCAGTGAAATTTTTTGTGAAAATTCAAGATTTTTGAAATAAGGAGGAAATATACTTTACAAGATAAATTTATAATAATGATGATGATTAATAAGCACATAGCTTGTACACCAACAAATCTTAAGTTGGGAATGTGTGAGATCATAATTTTAATCTTAATTGGGGGGCAAATGACAACAGAATATCATGCAGTTCTTGTGAATTTGATGAATTCTGTGGTAAAAAAACAATTTTTGTTTAACTCGAAATTTTTTATATCTTCCATAAAATTTTAGCCCAAGATAATATTATTTAAAACTGATGTGATGGCTTTTTTTATTACATGCTTCAACTTGTAGCCACCGCATGTATTATAAAAAAAAATGCAGACGTATTAATTAGCCATTTGAAATTTTAAAAATTTTTAGTTCAAAAATTGATTGTCCCGCACACATTGTGTGTGTCGTAAATTGACGATAACGAATACAACCTGAGAAGGTAAATTGTAAATAATAAGCTTTTGAGTGGACGGCCTTTAACTTTTAACTTAGGGCATGTTAATAAAAATTTTACAGTCTATTTTATTTTCTCTTCAGTACTTCTCTCAATTCTCTTACATTGTGTAGTATTATTGAAGTAAGGAAATGTATTATATTAGGAAAGTTGAGAAAACCGTGAAAACCATCATCTTAGCTGAAACGGGTGTACATATAGAATTACATTGTTACAAAATTAAAGAGATTTGTCGTCTATTATAGAAATTACAACGAGTTTTTTTCTGTCCAAGTGAGTAAAATATATTATGAAGTGTCAAGGTAAGATATATTTAGTTTGAGATTCAAAATTTTAGTTTACAATCTCAAATATGCAAGCAAAAATATTATGATTAATCAACTATAAAACGCTGAAGTTGAACCAGGGACATACCAAAGACTCATTAAAATCAATATTTCTTAAAATTTTCTAAACATCATTATCATATAGTTTTATCATTCCGCGTGACAACATAGACAATTAATTGTGCATTGCCATGTCATGCGATTTAAAGTGATTCTGATGGTTTTTTTGGTTCAAAATTTGATTTAGTTATAGTTTGCTTAATATATTTATTTTATCACTTAATATTAATACAGTTTAAAGACTAAAATGTGCCTTATATTTATGTGCCACATGTAGGTGGTTTATATACATTTATATCCTACTGTTCTAGTTATTATACTTAGATTGAATTAATTTCGCTACTTTTAATTATACATATATAATTGTAATATAGACAAGCATTTGAGGACTGGTAACTTAAATTCTCTTCTCTTTGATTAGCCCTAAATATTATGTACACAATTCTACTTAATAAACTAGAAATGCGTTTATAGATTTGAAAATTTTCTATTTTGTTTGCAACATATTCAAACTTCTAAATTTTTACAGTAGAATAACCTTTTTCTGCTTAATTAAGTACGGTACTGCAATTTTACACTATAATATCTACAAAATTTCGAGTATTTATTTAACAAATTACTGGCTTATCTACTCATAAAGTGTGGAAAACCACTGATATTGTCAGAAACTAAGCCTTCTTAAATAGAATAGTTTCATTTTATTTAATTTGTTACCAGATTATACCGGCTGTCCAGATCATGCGAATCAGCTTATTAAGAGGGGAAAGAACCGTTATTTTAAAATTTAAAATCAAATTTATTAACTAAATCGGGAGTGCTCTATCGATTGGTGATATTTTCAAATTCCGGGAAGGACCGGAAAAGGGTTTTTTAAGCTCAAAAACCGCTCAAATTGGCCGAAATTTCAAAATGAGGTAAAAAAATATTCTAATAGGTAAAACAAATTTATTTATAAAAATGATTATTATTTTGGTTTACTAAAGAAAAATTTGGAGGATTTTTATTTTGATTTGATTAGTTTTAAAGAAAAATAATGAGAAAACAACAAAAAAAAATTTTTTAAATAAATTTCTTATTTTTTGACGTAGAATCCGAATTTGCATAAAAAAGTACCACTTCTCATTCAAAAATCTCGATTTTTGCCAATTTCAGCAATATTTGGTCTTAAAAAACCGATTTGAAGTTGAAAATGTCACCAATCGATAGAAAACCTCGATTTAGTTAATAATTTTGTTTTTAAATTTTGAAATAACGTCTCCTTCTCCTTTTAAAAAGCTGATACACATGCTCTGGACCAACCGGTATATACTCTCAATTATATTTTGTCATTTATTTATATACCAATGAGACCTGGAATTAGACCAGGTCGAAAAACAAATAAAGCATTTTTTGCTTCATCAGGAATCGAATCTGGGACAGGTGCTCTACTTACAGCCACACCCGGCGTGTAAAAAAATATTTCCATACTATTTTATTTTTAAAGTACTTAACTGTCGCACTGAAATTGTTGTTTTCTTTACTTTGATTATTTGTTGTAATTATTTAGTTTTGGCTAAGTAATATGTATACGTATAAATCTCTTGAATTATAAAAAAATTTTACTTTTAGTAATTTTATCTATTAAATGTCACTTAATATAGAGAATATGTCGAAATTATTTTAGAAATTTTAAATTTGGCTTTAACTTCAATTATAATTACTCAACAGGGGCTCCTAGTATTCATATAATACCTATAGATCTTTTCAATTTATTTATTTCCACATCCAAAACTTAAAATATGATTCAGTGTATAAATGGTTATTATATCTGAAAATTAGTATATCTAAGGCTAATTGATTTTTTTACACGGGTTTTGACCAAAGGTTGCTCGCTGGGTCACCTTCTTCCCGCTATCTCTATTTTAAGTCTACAGCTATACCTGCATGTTAAACTAGCTTATATTAACAACCGCAATGAGATTAATAGAACACTTATCAGCTTATCATAGTACAAAATTTTGAATAAAATACTAGAAAAAACTTTATTATGGATTATTTAATCCATTCAGTACTCACTCTAATTATACCACCACTGTTAATTAAAAGATTGACTTTTAATTTAAACGATGGGTAGCGCAGTAGGTACAGTGCCTGCCCTTCAAACCAAAGCTCCAGATGCGTATATACTTTATGGGTTTTTTGATCTGTTCCAATACCATTTATCATCGTGAAAAAATAATGGATAAAAAATAGTAAAGAGTTTCGGTTATTACTAACAAAAACAAATAAATAAATAATATAACAATATAATATATCAGATAATAAATAAAATAGAACTATGCTATTATAAAGGCGAAGTTACGCTACAATTGATATAGTTTTCCAAATTTAAGATTAGTAGTTTAGAAAATACTATTCTATTCTTTGTAATTGTTTATGCCAAATCTTGGCCAAATCTCTGTAATAAAGCAGTTAGTTAAATAAGATAAAATATAATATGAAAGTACGGCATATAAAACAGTTTAAAGAAGCCATAGTTTAGGAATAAGAACTTGAATTTTATTTAAAGTTTTTAAAAGTTAGGTTTGTAAAACTATGAACAATGTCTTAAAAATAAATTTACTCACACGAAAACTGAAGAATAAATCATTGAAAGAAAACATATCTAATCAAAAAAATTTCGTTAAAAAAAAAAAAAACAAATAAAAAAAAGAGACCAATCTAAATGGATTTTAATTTTAAATATTATTTATTTAATTCCCTAAGTCCGTATTTCGAATTAATTTAAATAGGACAGGATTCCATTCATCACCACCTCGCACAATTTAATGTTAGCATTTTGAAAAGAAAACTTTTTTCTAGAAATCTAAAATCATAGACATCATTAAACCATATAAAATTCTAAAAAAAAAAAAAAAAAAAAAAACATAACCAAGGGATCAACAATAATACCATAAAAACTTTTTCAAAAATTTCTCAAAAATCAATTTGGTGCAAAGTTCATTAAAAAGGTCTTCAAAATAATTTTCAAAAGTAGACAGTAGCGATTCTCGCAAGTCATTATTAGAATGAGTTTTTAAAAACAACAACAACAAAAATAACAATAACAAGTAAATTACCAAAAAATTATTAAAGTTTAAAACTTAAGATGACAATGACAAAATTATTTCTATAATCCTTTAAATATCCTAGTACTTAATACCACTACATACAAAAAAAAATTTTTTGTTGTATCATTATTGTATTGAAATTTTAAATTATGACACCCTAAGGACAATTTTAGTTTTAAATGTAGAGTATATTTTTTGTTTAGGATCTAACTTGTCAACGTGTTAAGTTAAGTATCTTTATTATTTTTTTATTTTTAAATTGTAGATTATTATAAGAGATAATAAAATATTGTCTTAATTGTTATCATACTTTCTTTTTCTGTATTCATTATTAATTATTGAATGTATAACAATATGTACCTAAGCAGTTACATTACATAAAATGTTGAAACGTATTTAATTAAATTTATTTATATGAAATATAAAACGCACTTCTACCACTTTTCATGGTAAATCTACAATGCACATCCTTTTAATTAACTTGAATTATTTTACTCCAACTTTAAGAAAATATACGATCCGATCAGTTTTCTTTAGAAATTTTTCTATGTGGTGTCATTTTTTTTTTTCTTTCAGTTTTTAGATAGGAGAAGAGTTGATAAAGATGTCCCATATCAACTTGCAAAATCAGCAAGAATATTAGATTAAATTAGATTACTTTACTTGAGGATTGGTTCTTTAGTCCCAATTTCACCGTGATAATACGACCTATTGTTAACTCCGTCTAATGATCTAGTCTATGTTATTTTTTATCTTTCAATGAATTCACCTTCTTCGGTAAAGTAAATTGAATAAAAATTATTTGAATTTTTCTCTATACTTTTACCTACAGCTCTTCTGAAATGTCTTTACATTTACCAAGCAAATTAATAGGCTGACAAATACTGTTACTATCACATCAAAATTTATTACAATTATGTTCTGAGGACGCTACTGCCAGATGGCAACATCTATTATGAGAGAGACCCTAGCATTCACAGCGAAGATGTTCCATATGTTAAATTATATAAAATTATCAAGCGTTATTGCAACTTGCGAGCGAGATAGGAAAAAATTAATTTAAAGTGTGGTTAGATTAAAATAAAATATAAATGAAGTGGAAATGCATATGAAGTGTCAGTATAGATGATTCTTGACTAAGCAGTAGCCAGTTTTTATTCCTACCTTGATGTATACCTAGTTTATATGAAATTCTAGAAAAACATTAGTTTTCTGGAGAGACCATGTTAGTTATGGTATTTTTACTTGTCGAGTACTCGATATGTTAACCCAAAAATCCTTAGCTTTTTTCTGTAGCCATATTTTGATCTGTATTTTGGCTGTGTTTTGTAGAAACTCAAAAAACAGGATTGAGTCTGTAAAATTTTATTTTATTTTTTATTTATTATTTTTCGTTTCATATTTTTCGCTTAACAATAAAAATAAATTACATTAAATTTAAAAATTACATACTTAAGAGAAAAATATAGGAAGTGTCTTATTTAATTTAAAAAATAGAATCGGCACAAGGCACAGCTGATAATTTTCCGACTAGGAAACATTTCTTGCGTTTTCAGAATGTATTGGTATTCACATTAACGTGACTTTATTTCTACTTATGTGATGTATTTGTAGGTATGAACTACTGATATTTATTTGAATAAAGAAGTGAAGGAATGAAGCAAAAAGCTTAGTGATTATAGGTTAGCCATACCTGCGTAACCTCAGTCACTTTTTTTATTGCATATTCATAATTGGATGGCAGCGGTTATATGATATTGGCAACGATGTTCCTGAACGGATTAAATCGCCAATGTTTCTGATGTCTGCCCAGTTTCTAATGTTGCGCAATTATGTTAATTGTTTTCTTCCTATACCTCTTTTTCCTTCAATTTTTCTTCAACTATTAACTGGAAGTAGCTCGTATTTATTGCCACGCATATAATATGCCCAAATTAGGAGGTTTTTGTTTCTTTAGCCCTAGAAGTATAGTTCTATTTCTGTGTTTGTTCCGCTTTTTTGATTTCATCTTTGATTCTACTGGACGAGTAGAATCACAAAACAACTTCTTAATATATTCTACCCAGATCTCAGTTTTTCATTAATTTCAGCAATTATTTTACCATTTTCACCAAGAAGTGTGGAGGTATTTGATCTTTTGTACACCCCTGCTGTTTCGTTGAGCTTTTTGTGTAGATTAAAGTCCTCATGCTGGTGTTGGAGTTTTCCAATTTCATAGCATTCCTGTTTTAACCAATTTTCTGTTGGTATTCTTATTTTCGATCTTATTTCACTATGAATACGTCTATATTTTACAGTTTGTTTGTTTTTATATTTGCGTCTTTCATCCTTCAACTGTAGTATCTCTACTCTCACCCATTTTTTCTATGCCTTATATTTTTTTTTTACCTAAAATATTACGTTTGGACGTTTCATTTAGGATAGTTTTTGTGTGCTCCCAGATGTCATCATTTTGTTCTATAACGAGACAAAACTGTAGAACTGGCGTAGTAGGTAGAGCTCCTGCCTTTCAGTCGCGTCCCAGATTCTATTTTTCGATGAACAACAAAAATACTTTAGGGGTTCGATCTGGCCAAGTACCCTTTGTCATTGGGATAAAATATATGTCAAAAAATAATTAGAATAATCTAGTAACAATTTAAATAAAATGAAGCTATTCTATTTAATTTAATAAGGCTTAGTTTTTGACAATAGTAATAATTTCACATTTAACGAGTTGATAAGACAGTAATTTGATAAATAAATGCTCGAAATAATGCAGATATTGTAGTATAAACTTGCAGTGCCGCACTTAATTAAGCACGAAAAGGTTGTTCTACTGTCAAGAGTTACTATCCAGTAAAGTTACTTTAACGAGCATAAAAAAAAAAACAGATTTTGATTGAACTTTCATTTTGAAACTTTAAAAAAAGTCGTCTGAGAAAAATTCACAATCCATCGGCCGGACTATCATAAAGCTGCAATATATTTGTTTTATCGTCGTAAAATATTATGTTCTTATAAACTTACTGTACATTATTTTTAAACTTTATTTTAAACTAAGACATATAAAGCTTGTTATTCCTAACATAAAAAATAAACAAAAAAAAAACAGTAAAAACGAAACTAAAAGAAAACTCTCAAATCCCCACAGTGGACTTAAATGACTAGAAGAAAATTGGCATGTGAAGTTTTTACTATCTTAAACCACTTTACGAAATTCTACTAAAAACAAAAAAACAACAAAAAGGGAAAAAAAATAGTGAAAAACTTTCAACCCTCGTATATCATTCGTTTCAAGTCGTAAATTTTCTATTATAGTTTTCACAGGAAACCTAAAAGGGTATATTTATAAAAGGATGTGGTTGTAAAACACCTTAAACTATCTTTCTAATTTCTAACATACGTGCTCTGTTAGTATTATTTTGATTCAATATCCTTCATCGTTCGCCATCTCCTCTCCACGTTCCCCAATACTAAATTCTAAAAGTACTACAGGCAAAATAACAAAATAGAATTTTTTTTCATTTGTATTGGCATTACAGAGCCATATGTAATTGTGTTTGTAAGTAAAAAGGAAATAAAATATTTTAACGCAATCCAATCAAGACAAAAAAAAAAAAGAAAAACACATTTGAAATCTATGGGGGGTTAGAAAATGAATACATATTATATATATATATATACCTATTCAATGTTATTGATATTCAGATGTGTATTTATTATTATGTTGGAAATTTAGAATGGAAATATGAAGGGAAGGTGACATTACAAGGGAATTTATGTTAAAAAAAAAATAAAAAAAACTTTTTGAAAGGAACTTTGATTGAAAGCTAAATTGAATTATACAATTTTTGTCCTGGAAGATGTTTTTTTTTGTTTTTTTTTTGTTGTTTTAATTGTGTTTCTTCAACTTTCATTTTATTTAAAGAAATTTTGTTTGAAGGACATTGTAAGAACATATGTATTTTTTACAATGTATGGACTACAGTTTTTTTCTTGGGAAATTTAAATGATTATAGCTTAGCTTTAAAATAAATTTAGAACTTCCTTAATCTAACACTAACAGAGGAAGACTCTGATGTATTATTTATTCACTGTTTTCGATAAATATTCTAACATTTAGAGTTAACTTAATTTTTTAGCACATGAAATACAGTGGATGAAATTCAACGAAGCACTCGAAGAATGATTTGTCGAATCTATAAAGTTTGTGAAAGAAAAATAAAAAGAACTGAGGGTAGCTAACAGTTATTCAATAATAAGAAATGATACATGTGCCATAAAAACTAAAATATAAAATGATGAATATATGAACTCATGAAAATACCATTCACAATAAGAGCTCAAAGTTGAGGGCCTTGATTATTATCAATGTTAAAACAAAAAATATTTTACATGCTAAAATTTGAGCTAAGTTTCAGCATGTAATTCCAACAATAATTAATTATATATACCAAAGGTAAGTAGATGAAAAATAAATTCTAAGTTATACAACATTTAAGTGCCAACCATATTAATCGAATCAATGGCAGAATTTTAATTTTTTTTTTGTCTGAAATTTTTTTCAAAGTAAAATTTAAATAATTTCTTTTTTTGGGGATACAAATTTTTTAAGAGAACCGACCACAATACACCGACCACTACACCGCTAACTCAGTCTAAGAGAATGCGGTATTTTTACTTATACTAAAGACATCCATTCAACTTTAATTTCTCTATTAAAATTATTCTTTCCTAGGCTAACTGTTATATTTTAACTAACTATGTTTGTGTTTTTAGTGTGGTAATAGAATTTATCACACTAAACTACACCTTAATCTTATATATAAAGAAGGATGTTTGTATGTATGTATGTATGTATGTATGTTTGTGTCAGAACTCCTCCGAGACGCATGGACCAATTTCAACAAAATTTTACAGGATGGTGTTTTACTACTTGGAATCAAACCCGTGATATGTTGTTTTCCAAAATTCTGACTGGTTCGGGTACCTGTCATACAACTCCGAGCACCTGACAAAAATATTTCGAAAACCAAAGGTGCTACAGAGTTGAAAATTTGCACACAGTTACTCTCTCAAAAATAAATAAATATGACTTTCACATTTTTTCGAAATTTTAACTGGTTCGGGTAGCTGTAGTACAACTCCCAGCACCCGCCAAAAATATTTCAAAAACCAAAGGTGCTAGAGAGCTGAAAATTTGCACACGGGTATTCTTCCAAAAATAGACAATTATGACTTTCACATTTTTTCGCAATTTTTACTGGTTCGGGTAGTACACAGGTACTCTTCCAAAAATAAACAAATATGACTTTCACATTTTTTCGAAATTTTGACTGGTTCGGGTAGCTACCATACAACTCCCAGTACCCGACAAAAATATTTCAAAAACCAAAGGTCCTAGAGAACGGAAAATTTGCACACAGGTACTCTTCTAAAAATAAACAAATATGACTTTTACATTTTTTCGAAATTTTGACTGATTCGGGTAGCTTTCATATAACTCCGAGCTCTGATAAGAAAAATAGTGGTCATTGGAACCAAATCGATGAGATATGAATTTTCGTTCAAAAGAGCTCTGGCGGAAAGCAGGTCGAACAAATTTGGCAGAAACTGCCGTAATTGGGATCCAAGGTAAAATGTGAAGTCCCTAACTTAACAGGAAGTGGGTCTAAAATGCCTGAATTTCATATGTTATGCAGACCATATATAATGTTCTAATGGAGCTTGAATTTAGCTTATTTATTTGACCCTTTTTAGTGCAATTAATATTGGTACGAAATATTGGTGATAGTCATTCAAAAAGCAAGTTGTTAAATTTTTTTTTATTTTATTATTTTTAGAGAGGAAAAGGGGTGAAGAAAACAGCAAAACAAAATTCTCAAATTTCAAAGCAATACAGAAGAAAAGTCGGATATGATGTGGTCAAGAGTGACACCTTGAGTCGAGTATATACTGTTCTGCCAAAGTCCGGCGCGAAAATCCGATGTTAGCAATCACGTTTGGTCCGGACATATTCAACAACGCATTCATTATTCTAAAAGATAAATTTCACCAGTACGAAACCAACAAAATTAACTTTACATAGATTACATACGAGAAAAGAACTACAACGTCGGAGAGCTGAAAGCGTAATATCGCGTGACTAATACCACTTCTAAATCAAGATCAGAAAAAAGCATACAAAATTATCATGGATCAGGTAGAGAAACAACAAGGTGGTACCGCTTTTCAAAAGCGACATGCAAGATTATCGTATGGGATGAATGTACCATGGCTCACAAGAAAGCTCTCGAAGCCCTTGACGTGACTGTTAGTCACGTCAAACTTTGCCCGTCATCCCAAAGTCAACGCCAGCCGATGAAATTTACTAATGTTTAAAACATTCATCTTTGTGGAGATATGTACGAAAGATTAGTTTGAAACAAAGCATGAGACTACATCTGGGGGATGACAGTGCTCACATTTTCGCAAACAAGCTACTTGAGATCGGAGAAGGTAGATTTGCAGTTGAGCCATCTGGAAAAATAAAATTGCCATCCCATTTTTGTAATTTGGTGTCGTCCGTCGCAACTAATAGATGCAGTCTATCCGGATATTCACAAAACTATCATAATTTGAACTGGTTTCGAGAGAGGGCAATTCTTGCTGCTAAAAATGCTGACGTCAGCGAAATAAATAATCAAATACTTTCCATATTACCGGGCGTAGTAAATGAATACAAGTACATTGATAACGTAGTAATTGCTGATGAGGTAGTCAATTTTCCAACAGAGTTCCTAAATTCTCTTGATCCGGCTGGATGACTGCCACATCGTCTTTTACTGAAACTGGGATCACCAATTATTTTATTACGGAACCTCGACCCACCAAAAGTTTGCAACGGTACAAGACTTTGTGTTAAAAATTGCTGGCAAATGTAATTGAAGCGACTATTTTAACAGGGAAGGGACAGGGTGAAGTCGTCCTCATCCGAAGGATACCACTTATTCCAAATGATCTCATTTTTAACTTTAAGAGGTTGCAATTTCCAGTTAGACTTGCGTTCTCGATTACGATAAACAAGGCACAGGGACAGCTTATTAAGTACTGCGGTGTGGATTTAAGATCGCCATGTTTCTTCCATGGCCAACTTTATGTTTCTTGCTCAAGGATGGGTTCACCCAATAAAATATTTATACTTGCTCCTGAAGGCGAAACTAAAAACGTTGTTTATAATCAAACTTTATCTTGAGAAAATTATTTAATCACCCGGCAATTTAATTAGTTCATTATTTTGTATTTTTTTGTCTTTCCTTTTTTATGTTTGGTTTTTCCTAATTGTCTTTATTTTTTTTGGATTTCTATCTTTTTTTCTAAATTTGGTTTTGTTTTCTTTATAACATTTTTTACTTTTCTTTTTTGAACAATAAAAAAAACTGCTATATGGATAAGAATTGATTAATTAAATTAAGAGTAACAAAAATAAAATATAAAATCTGAACTACTAACATCTAGCATAAGTTTATGTAGCATTAGTTTTATACTAACATATAGAAATAAGTACTTAATGTTTGAATATTATAAAAATGAAAATGTTTATTATTAATACATAAAAAAAGATTTATGCTAACATAAAAAACGGACCATAATTTAGTTTTCAAAACATACTTCTAATTAAAATCCCAAAATTCTAATTGAAATTTATAAGCAACGCCTAAGACTTATGTTTGCATTTTGTTTTAAGTTGTAAGTATTATTTTTGTACAAAACGGAAACTCATTTTAATTTTCGTTCACTTTTGATTTTTTTTTGTATTTCATTTAAGTAGATACCTATTATATTTTTTATAATTTTCACGAATTAGTTTTTTATTAAATTTTTAAAAACTTGTAGTAGTTTTAGTGGGGGTGGATCCCACACTATTACAAAACACGGGCGTATATTCTTTGTATTGGTTTTCAAACTATCAAAAACACAACACAAAAAAAAAGGAAAAAAAACAAAAAACAATTACATATAAAAACATTTAACAGTTAGTTTACTAACAGACAAACATCACATAATACTTCCCTTTTCAAACTAAACGAAGAAAAAATTCTAGGAATTTTAAATTTTCTCGGGCAACGCCGGGTAACTCCTCTAGTAATGAATAATTTAGCTACAAGTAAAAAGAGATATGGACACTAGCTAGAAAGCCTTTATTCATTTTGTTTTTTTTTTACCACACATTGATTGTTAATCGGTATGATCACTTCGACATCTTAATTATCATATGAGAATGGTCATATCATGTTTAACTGATATTTTTACTTCCTCCAATTATTTATTGATGCCAATATCTCTATATGTAGATCTGCATTAGAAACGTGGGTAGTTTGTAATGTATTGCAGAAAATTATTTTAAAATGTTTAGTTTTCGGTTTGGCACAATATATTTATATCGGTTTGACATAATACAGCTGTATACCATATACCCAGACACTAGACAGACTCTATATTGGCCTACAAATAAAGATGTTATATTGTATAAAATATTTTTTTAAATATTTATTCTATACAACAAAATTAATCACTATTAAAAAAAGATATTTAGTAAAACATTTCAGACCAGTTGACGTGAATCTAATGCAAGAGTCCAAAGCTTCGTTTTCTTAATTCTGTTCTGATATTTATTGACTGAACTGAAGTAAGTCCTGTTTTTAAATACAGTTTAATCTGGAAGATTTCAGCCTATGATTAAGGCTTCGTTTATGACAAGTAGCGACGCATGAAAAAAATGATATGAATAGTTTTCTACTTTCTTATTTATAATGTCCCTAACAAATGAAATATTTAAATTCAACATTCTGTCGTTTTTTTTACTGTTCTTGACAGTAACTAAGGTAAAAACGTAGAATTACCTTTTCGTGCTTAATTAAGTACAAGCTTATACTACAATATCTATAATTTTGAGCATTTATTTATCAAATCACTGGCTTATTGAAAACTACTGCTATTGTTCGGAACTAGGCCTTCTTAAATAGACTAGCTCCATTGTATTTTATTTGTTACCAGATTATACTCTCATATATTTTTTGTCATTATTTTATCCCAAGGATAAAGGATACTGGACATGGTCGGAAAACCCATAAAGAATTTTTTTTGTTTGCTTCATCGAGAATCGAACCCGGGATACCTTTCGGTTAAAATATAGACACTCTACCAACTGCGCACTCAGCTTGTCGAAGTGTATCTAAATCTATTTAGAACTCTAACTAAATGAAGTTTCCCTCATTTGCAATTATTAAAAATAATATGGAGGGATTTAGATTGGCTTTGGCTTTGATTTTCAATGTTATAGCTGGTTTTGTGTATTTAGTAAGTTATTCTACAGTTTTCGATACGTCGTAACCAGCATAATTGTATCATCACCTAAAGTAGCAGTGAGAACGCTCTATGATTTTTGGAAGTTTGATGGCAAAATAAGATATAATAAGGTATATAACAGAAGTACTATGACACTTCCATGGGGAATTCTGGATTAAATTTGTTTTACTGCAGCCTTTTCACCATAGTATTTAACAAAAAACATTTTATCTCTGTTAGATAGGATAATAAATAATATATACAATAAAATAATATATGTTTTACATTTACATAAAGTGAAATAATCCGAAAATAATTTTACAGATTAAGGAACCTTCAGAATTCTTATGGTAGAGGAACTCGAAGTAAAATTGAAAATGTTGTATTTCAAAAATAACTCAACACAGCAAATTTTAACATGTTTAATTTCTACAGTGACACAACACACACCAATCTTACATTGTTCTGCGTCCATAACCGAATCCTATAACTGCCCAGAATAACTTTGAAAAATAGAAAATACAATTCCGTTTTTTAATTTTCTCATTTCCTATTTTGTAATATGAATGACATTCATTTTTCCAATCGCACTTAAAATTCTCCTTTGTAAAATATAATTTATGAAGAAATTTAAACAAGTCGTAAGTTTTGAGAGAGTTTCAAAAATTGCTATACAATATTATATATGTTTATACTTATACAGAAACTGCCCAACCCTAGCAAGACGTGTAGAATGAGAGTAGAGTAAATTCGAAAAATGGAATACATTTCATTGTTGAAAAAAAACGAATTGGTATATCAGTGACGATTGATGAGATATTTTCAATTATATTGCCAGCCAGCCGGTTTGTTAAGTACTATGAATGAATTTTTATTATTATTGTTTTTTTTCAGTTACAAGCTGCCGCAAAGTAGAAAATGATTTTTTTTTTTCTTTTATTGTAAATTATATAAAATAATGTCTATGATTGACATTAATTAAGAATTTTGTAAATTTCAATGTGTTGTGTTTTTCATTTTAATAAATACTCATTTCTTGTAGAATATTAAAATTTGCCCGAAGGTGTAAAATAAAAAGTTCGTATAACACGAACACGAATTTAATATCGTTATTTTATTTCTTTTATTTCAATCGTATTTTAAAAATTTCAATGTTCAAAAGATTGGGGAGGGTGTTGTTGGAGCGGTATGGTGAATAGAACAAAATGTATAAATCGGATAATTTTTTTTATTGTTTCAAAATAAAATTATATTTATTTGTTGTTGTATAACAGTTTATTGATGTAATTGGTTTTATTTAGAATTATTTCATCAAGATGGTGGATGTATGATATGCTTTCTATATCTACTTAAATTCATGTGGATATGAGGGTAGACGAAATATTTTATTGTTTCTTATATCTCTAAGTATGTAATTAAGAAAGGGAAGCTAAAAAATGTTTTGAAATAAAAATGTAAACTGAAATTAAATGAAAATTTCATGTTGTGAGCTTGTATTATAAATTATTATATTTTAAAGATTGCCTTTTATTTCGTTTACGCAAACAATTTTCTGTCGACTTAAAGTATCATAATTTTTCATTAATTGGCGGGATTAAAAAAATAATGTATTGTTATTTTTCAATTTATTAGTACTGAAAATCATTATACATATTAGGTCGGTAGCTAACAGATCAAAAGCTTCAAAATATGTGACAAAAAATCATATCGCAAGCGGATAAAAGATTAACAGTATTCCTTTAGATCCGCGGTTCTTCAACTATGGGTATCATTACTGGTAAGTTGAACTGTATCAAGTGGTGTGGGAACATAAAGGCAAATATTTAAAAAAAGTATAAAGTCCAAATTTTTTTTCAATTTAAACAATTTACAGAAAATAATATTTATTGAAAATTTTTATTATTATTCAATATTAATTTTAGCAGAGTCAGACCCTCTCAGAGAGAGACCCTCTTTTAAAAAATAAAATTTAAAAAATATGAAATATGAAAAACAATTAATTTCTTGTAATTGGTTGTTAACAGAACAACTTATCCAGTTTTTGGCTAACCAGGAAAGCTGAATTTGAAATAATATCCAACAGACCTATTAAATTTATAATGCCGTTCGGAACACCGTAATTATGTGAAAAAAATATAGAACTCAACTGAATCTTGAGCCTAGCCTATGCTTAAAATTAACCAAAATTAGTCCTGACATTGCCAAAATCACCTCAAATGAGCTAATTCACCCTTCTCATTGAAATGATTGTATTATTATTATTTTTTTCTTTTAATTATATTATTATTAATGTTCGTAATATACTATTATTAAAAAAGTTGTAATGAAATAAATTGTTCCTATTTATAATTTATAAAATGTTAAAAAAATTAATTATTTTTTTTAAATTTATAGTAATAATAAATACTTATAATTACAAATCCTTTTTATTTTTCATAAGTATGATAAATATGTTCTTGTGGTACGCCAAACTTTGATCAAAATATTACCAACTGGTAAAAAAATTAAAAAGCTTAAGAACCGCTGATTTAAAAAAAAAATGAATAAAAAAAAAAAATTTAAGCTGGTGAAAATAGCTGGTTTCGACCAATAAAATATTTGGTTAATATAATTGTGTTAATAATACTAGTAAATTAAGCCATAAATTATCAATGTATAAGCAAAAATTATTTAAAAAGCAGTTTAGCCTGAGTTTTACACAAAAGAGAGTCTGACACGTGTAAGAGAATATATACAAATATACAAAATGTTAATTTAATGAGTGTACTGCTATATGCCATTTCGTAGATCTACATTAAGTATATAAAACTTTTGTGTAAGACTATCGCATCTATCTAATACAATGTATCCACTAGTTCTATTTGATGATTCTTGTAGAAAGCCCATCATAATTACAATTAAGCTAAGAGTCTTTTTTACATTTTATTATTAAATTTTATATTTCAAATCAGCAGTTGTAGTCAACGAATTTGAGACTTTTGAAAGTGATTCTTTTGTTAAGGTATTCGTTGTCGTATATTTGCTTTAACAATTTTATTAGTCTATCATTTATTTTGTTTTGTTATTTATCAATACTACCATACTATAAAAACTTGTTGTAGTATATTGCTATTGAAGGTTCTTTGCAAATTTTAATAAAAGTTTTTTTACAGAGTACAAATTAGTTCTGTATGAATGGGCGAATTATACTTGAGTATTGTTTCAAAACCAAATATTTTATAATTACAATTAACAATGTTCTTGCCTAAATTAATCCTCTTTTTCTTTGTATTTCATAACTTTCGTTCGATTACCTTGATTAAAGGTCTTGACAGTATTTTACGTATACACAACCGACATTGGTCAAAACGAACGCAACCATAATTGTTTTCGGTTGTTCGAACTTTTGTCCCATTAGAATAACAATATTTTGTAATACCACTAGTATATAAACAGTTGATTGACAAAAAGTATGTGAATTATAACAATGTAATAAAAAAATATTATTTACTTTTTGATACCCCACCCGGTCAGTGTTTTCAAATTTATTTCAAAGCACCGTAATTTATACATATTCTGTTATTTTTATTATATTTTAAAAGTTTTTGAAAACAAAAAAAAAAAAATTTTCTTATCCCCGAACTGTGTTTTTAACTTGCCTTGAAACTGTAATTTCCAAATTAAAATGTGTGGTTTTTATTATTTTTATTAATTTTCTCTAACTAATTACGTCATTAGAAATTTAACATTTAAATGAATAACTGGTAAAACAAAAATTAAAAGAAAAAAACATATTATACAGTTATACCTACCCTCATCGTCCATTTTTCCCTGTTTGCATCTTTACTTTTGTTCTTTGTTATTATTTTTCTTATTTTTGAAATTATTTGGTTACCTCACTGGAATTATTCTTCATTTTTAACTGCTCTCCAGAGAGTCATTGTTACGGTCTATTTAATTCAGTATTTCTTTATTCATATTCAGTTATTTATGTACTAGAAAACCAATTATTTCATTTTATAAAAATATAAATTTAAAAAAGAGTACATTCAGCGCTATATGTATAGAAGCACTAAATAATAGCAATAGAAAAATATTTTAGAAGAATTGAGAGGGGGCGATTTCAACATGAGTATATTGAAACAAATAGATTATTTAAGTAACTCTTGACTGTAACTTAGGTAGAATCACCTTTTCGTGCTTAATTAAGTACGGTACTGCAATTTTACACTACAATGAGGATGGACCATGTAAAAAATATAAAAAAAATATTATAGAAATAAAATTAGATCAAATAAAAAAAGGTTAATCATTTCAAGCAGTTTAGTCCATTTAAAAAAATAATTGTAATCATGTCAAAATTCGTTCAATTTTACTTGTTTTCTTTGAACGATGAAAGAAATTTTTATTTTCTAATTAAAAATAGCAATAACTCATTTTTCGAAAAATTGGCGCATGATCCACTCTGGCTCGGACTGCCAAGTATTTATTTAACAAATTCCTGGCTTTTCTACTCATTAAATGTGAAAAAACTATTAACTACTTGTTTTAAAGGGTTTTGCAACGCTTTTAATATCAACATGGAAGTAAAATAATATATTTTATTTTTAAACTACAGTCTTTTCTTTGAACCTTCTTACCTTTTTTGGCTCATATATTTTTTTAAAAATTACAAAACAAAATGGTGCAGATCTTCGAAAACAAATATCGGGATATTATCAAATATTTTATTAATTCAATAACTCAAATTTCACTAATTACTAAAATATACTAATTATTAAATGTATTTTTTTATGTAAAAGTTATTTCAAATCAGATATTTTAAAGAAACAAAAATTTATAATTTATTTATTTTATTTCCCTATACTCTTAAGCTACTTATACAGTCGGATATACTTGTTGTCGCCACCAAATGTTCGATTATAAACTTTTCTTGAGTTGCCTTCGAAATGTCTTCGTCTGTAGCGAAAAAACACAATACCGACACTAGGTGTCCAAAAAATTAGAAATTTTTAAATATATAATAAGAAGTAGCCTACAAAAATATGTGTGTACATTGTGGAAACTTCAGTTCAATTTTTTTTTAATAATGTAAACATTTAACAGAAAGTATACGCTTATTTTATCGAGTCTTTTTATTATTCTTTCACTTAGTATTTTGATTTTCTTAATCTTAATTAGATACTTTTTTAATTATTTATTTTATTTCTACATACAAATTCAATTTAAATAAAAGTAAAGCACAATCTAGTTAAATACAATTTTATAAATTGTGATTTTAATTTGTTCTTTACTTAAAAAATGTCTAGTTTGTTTTCTTGGTAAATTTATTAAAAACACAAGCAAAATAAATTTAAACAAACACCAATAAACAAAATTTTACAAACAAATTGAATCATTCATACATTTTTTTCCGATATTCATTCTATACTCAAATTTTTTTACATTATGGTTGCCGCTCTTGTGTACAAAAGTGTTGTTGAGTGTATAAGCAAGTTGATGTTTAAGTTGCTAAAATGTGTCGACACCAAGTATCTCCGTCTGTAGGTAGCTTTAGACTGCTCTGATTGATAACACGGTCGATGCTACGTTTATATTGCGTTAACATTTATATGTAATGGGAAATATTAGGTGACAGACATACCCCATAATATTATTATCAAATAAAGTTGATATTACATGCCTGTCAGTACTATTACTGTACTCATTTCATTTTATATCAATGCCTTCATTTATTTGTTTTGTACTGTAGAAAATAATATATGTACTTGAATAAAATAATGTAAATACATAATAAATATATAATATTATATATATTAAATAATTCAAAAAATTACCAAAAATATTTTATTATTCATTTTTGAAGTTCCCAATTGTAATATAATAATACTCCCACATTCAATTTAAATACGAATATACAATATACATTCCATTTAAATTAAAAATAATCGCATTTATGTGGCAGAAGCATATTTTCGGAAATTTAATTTAATGAAAAAGGATATTGAAAAGGATAAAATAAAATATTTTAATATTCGATTATAACCAATTTATGATATACTAAGTATATTATATTATAACCAAAACTTAACAAACGGAAATATAAAAATAAAATCTTGTAAAGTATGTTGACTTTTTATTATTTTTTGTTGATTTGAAGGATGTGGGTGAGTGATGTTTTTTGATATAATATTGACCTATACATCAGTTAAAGTATAAAATTTGGTTTATAATAATTTTATGAATTGTGTATATATAGGTTATATATTGTACTGTGTAATACAAAATTGTCAATTTTTTATATTTATCTGGTTTCAATAATAGTTTACATATTTGACGCATTTCATTTTATTAAATTTTAATTTTTGGTTAATTAAATGAACCTCATCGATATGCAAAGACTCACTACGAAGGAATTTTTAAACTTTTAAATACAACATTTTCCTTAATTACTACTTAAGAATATTGAAAATAATCGTGGCATTGGAAGAAAAACTAACATTGACAGAGATTTGAGTATACGATTTTGAAGCCATTCGATAATGCACCGTTTGTGGTTTGTAACAAATTATATTATTTTTCCATAACTTAATTTTTTAGTGACCTATAAATATCACATCTGCTACCAAAGTAAAAGCTAAAATTTACCAAGTCGGGGATATTAAGATTAAATATGTTATTTGTGATATACATGCACTCACTCCTTAACAATTTATTAAACACTACACGTTAAACCAAAAAATTATTTTATTTGTGGTAGGTCCAGTGGCTTAATGTTTTTCAGCCTTCTAGTTGAACTTTCAATATCAACTAGTTTATATATTTCAAAATTATATGCTGTTCTGATTTTTTAAGGGCATAGTTTTCTATATATAGAAACAGTGAGAGTGAACCAAAGGCGATCAAATAATTTAAAAATACAAGCATTGAACTAGGCAATGTTGACTCTTACTCCTAGGGAAATACTACGTGAATGGAAAGAATAACCACATCATTTACAGTAAGAGATATATTTTATTTTTTTTTAATAGGTTTAGTACATGTTTCAATGTTCAACTTCAACTTTAAAAAATATCACACTCATAAATGATTAAAAAAAAGATCAACCTTGAAATTTTCATGAAATTAATTTTTAACATAACGTTATAATGTCTAAAACGACTAATTTGTTTGACCAAGAAAGTTCATTCACGTCCCAAAAGATTGAAAAGAACTTGCAGAAAATAAAGAAATTAGAACAAATTAATGATTAGTTTGTCATAGACTATAGTTTTAACGTATGGTACGTGTAATTTAATGGATAAGAAACCCACATGGGATATCGTGATATTTATTGTAATATTTTTTGATATTTCCCAACAACCAACAGTAAAAAAAATTAATTTTAAAATTTTGAAACGAATTGTATTACATGGAATTACAAGGATGAATAAACGAAAGGCTGGATTGAATTGTATAATACACATTCATTTAATTATAAAATCATACACAATAAGATAGGATAATGCTAATTATAAATAAATTTATCTTTTTAAAAATATAAAATTTTATTTTCAACGTTCAATAAGTATTCATTTTTATCAACAGTTTTTTTTTTAAATTTTAAACGGTACTTTTCATTTCTCATTAAATTTAACAGTATCATCGCTTTCGCGTTTTACTTTTTAATTGCACAAATGACATTTGCAAATGTACTTCAATATCCGTTTTTGATTTTCTTTTAATTTACTACACTTATGTACATGCATATACATACATACATGTCATGTAAAATAGTATTAAGAAGTGTGGGTGTTAGAAAACATATTTAGAACAAAAAACAAAAATTCAAATGAAAAAAATTAAATGAGTTTCACAATTTGCTGAAATTAAATTTTATGATAGCGTGTTTTGAACAAAAAAAAAAGATTAAAATTGATTTTCACTACTCTAAAAACAGCTTTTCCTGATGATTTTATTTTATGTTTTGTTTTTTTTTTTCGCTCTTTATATAACTGGAACGTACAGTTTTTTCTCAATGAACAAATTCAATATTGCTAAAAAGATTTGCAAAAACAAAAAAAAACACAAATCGTTGGTCTTGTTCAATATAAGATCTGGTAGTATATTCATATATACGAATAGGCATACGGAAATAATTTTCGAAAATGTTTAAATTAAATTTAACCAAAAAATCACAAGTTCTAATTTGTAGGACTCTCAACATATTTTTAAAAATTTACTCTTCTTCATTTAGCATTACAGCTCAGGGTAAGCAGAAGTTTGGTAGTTTCGGAAGCCTAGTTTTCAGACAGTCTCGGTGTTGTCTTGTCTTGTCTCTGTTGAAAATAATTCTTTTATACCAAATTTAATGATGACACTAATGAATATAGTTTTGAACAATATTATTTTTAATGTTATATTCCACTGATATTCCTCATTATACTTTCACGATGTTGAGATTCACAATGTCCGTCCAGTTACTTGATATTATGAAAATTATATTTATTATTTAAAAAAACGCAATTTAAATAGAAAAAATCTTATTGCAATTAAAATAAATATTATCAAATTATTTAATCGATGACAATCTCGAGTCAAATTAATTTTATTTCCCTAAATATCTTTAAAAAATAAAAAACAAAAAGGCAATTACGAAGAAAGAGAATAATTAATTTATATAAATAGAATATATTGAAACCCAAAACTCTTATTATTTAACTCTAACTATTTGCTAAACGGATGAAGCAATATCCCGACAAATTCGTCAATCAAACTTCCACCATATTTAAATGCCGCCATATCACAGTCGTTTGAAATTCCGTTTTCGCTGGGATCGATAAAATACAATGTTAAGTTGTATATTCACTCTTTTTTAACCAAACAGCTTAACTTTTGTTTTTTAGAGAGAGTTTTTTAAGTTTTCATATAATTTCACTATCGTACTCTATTTTGGGCCAAAAGGTTCACTTTAGATCATTAATTTCCACTACTCTAATTCCAGTCCATATACCTCTTCAATGTTTGGCTGCTGATTGCCTCTACTTCTTCTATTGATGCTTGAATTACACTCCATAGATATTCGAGTAATTGTTGTAGGTTTTCTAAAGTGTGTTCTCATTCTCCTGTCATTCGCCTACCTATTGCTTAAGGCACTATGATTTCTATGTTTGTAGTTGTGTTGATATTTTGTCAAAAAAAAAATTTTCTCTTCTAAACTGATATTATTCTTTCGTCTTCACAATTTTTCAATTGAAGTCGTCTCATGCTAATAATTTCAATATCTAACTGAAGTTATTTTTTGAATATTGAGGATTGAGATTATCAATTTATTACTCTTGAACTCAAGTACCTGAAAAAGAATAGATTCTGAATCAATTTTGCACAATTTTACAACCGAAACAAGTTTCCCCTGATTTCTAATTTTTCTGAATCTAGAATTAAAGTATGTCTGTAAATTTAGGTCTTTAAGTGTCAATCACTGATGAATGAATTAAGTTACTTCCGAATTATCGATATTTGCACAATAAAAATAAATTATTAGTGAAAGGAAATTGGAGTTAAATATTGATGTTATTATAAATAAATAATTAAATTTGTAACAATCTATTTTAACTCAAATTTGTACCTAAATTCATATACCAATATAAAAAAAAATAAGTAAAGCACAAGAAAAGAAAAAAACAAAACAAAGTTACAAAGATGTGCTTTTAAGATCTTAAAGATAAAAATGTGAAAAAATTATATAGCAGAGTGTGTAATACATATATGTATGTGTTCTTTTTTACAGTTACTTTGTTGAAAAAGCAGAAAAAAAGTGCTTTTTTATACTCTAAAATTGATGAGGCAAAAAAATTTTTGAAAAAAAAAATAACAATAATAACTGTATTTGTCCTTTATTTTTTTTTTTTTACATAAATTTAAAGATATTAATCTGCGTTTTTGTTTTTATTCACGACTAAAAAAAAATTCATCACACTCACTCAACCGCCTACCGCATTTCTTGCAGAAGTATCTATAAATATTCGTTATGATTTTTTTCTTTAATTTTTTAGTTTTTTACTTTTCAGCTGACAGATTATGCAAAAATGTTTAATTTAATTTTTAGATTAATATGTACAGTTTTTGAGATACTACGAATATGTTTTATATAGTATGTACTCGTATATGTATATTGTATACCTATATATTTATGTAAAATTACGTCACGTAATTCTACTAGCGAGAGAGCAAAGTTGCATTTTTTTCTAAAATTATTAAAAGTTATCTACAATATTCTTAATAATATTCTCCGTAACAGCTCGCATTTATTCAAGGTTCATCAATACAAAACAAACTCTATCTAATAAAAAGCTAAAATATAAAGCTTAAGGTGATAATATTCTATACCTTAATTTACTATCGACTGGTACCATTCACTACACTATGCCCCCTAGTTTTTACTGAAATATTTTAATTGAAAGAATTAGCAGAATTGACCCACTATTAATTCTTATTAACAAGATAACCATTAGTTGTGTTTATTTCAAACTATAGGTGTTATGTATTTTTCATTTGTTTCAATGTAAATGAATTTGCTGAAATTTTTGAAACTTGGGTAGATGAAAATATTATTAGTACTAGTAAAAATATTATTTGTGGAGATTTTAATATAAATTGGTTAAATGAAAGTAGTGATATGGTAACGGTAAAAAGAATAATCGAAACATATAGTCTGCTACAAATGATAAATTTTCCAACAAGAAAAACTCAAAATTCAACAACATTAATTGATTATATTTTAACTGGGCTGACAGAAAGCGAATAATATATCGGTAGAAAATAAATTTGATTGCACGATTTCAGATTACCAAGCAATAGGCATAAGTATTAACAATACTAATCTAAAAAAAATTTAAGTCAACTCAAATAAGCTTCGTTAAAATAAACAAAGAAAGGTTTTTAAGAATTTTTAAGATCTGAAAATTTTCAAAATATATGTTTAATAGAAGATGTGAATATTTGTGCAAATTTATTTCAATTAATTATGGAAAAGGTTGAAAATTTATTTAAAAAAACAGTTGTAATTAAACATACTGAGCAAGAGTGGTTCACTAATAAACTAAGAATTCTTACAAATAATAAAGTAGTAATACATCAAAAAGAGTTTTAAAAATGATACTTTAACATGGGAAGTTTACAAGAATATTAGAAATGACAACAAAATTGCCCTAAATAAGACCAAGAATCAATTTATTGAAAATAAACAAAAAGTTATGAAGGTGATAATAAAACAATGGGGAAATCCATTAAAATATATACATATTACAAAATCGGATGAAAATCTATCAATAGATCATGTTGTTATTGACAATATAGAAATTCAAGGAGCTGAAAATACATATTGCTAATAAATTTAATAAATTTTTCATTGAAAGTGTTAATAAAATCAATAATACTACACCAATTATGGAATATGATAATAAAATAGAAGGACAAATAAATATTTTCAAATTTAGAGAAATTAATAAGGATGAATTATTAGAGGTTATTAAAAAAAAATGAATAAAAAAAAAAGGTTTCATGGGAATAACTTAGAGGTTTAATATAGAGGTTTAGAGATTCCTTTAATATTTTTGGTGATGTGTTGGTGCATATTATCAACACATCAATGAGACATAGATTATTTCACAGTAAGTGGAAAGAAACGGTTGTACAACCAATTCCTAAAAGTTGTAAGCCAAGATTATTAAAAGAATTTAGACCAATTAATATGTCACCGATGTACGAAAAGATATTATTGAATGTATTTAATTCACAAGTGCAACAATATTTAGAAGCGAATAATATTATTTGCGATGAACAAAGTGGTTTTTGAGGTCAACATTCAATTTGGTGTTATATGAATGGAAACTAGCAACAGAAAATAATCTAGTAATTGTAGCAGTTTTTTATGACTTGAAAACCGTAAGTATTCAAACCCGTAAGTGGAGATATTTTATTAAAAAAATTTGAAAAATGTGGTTTCCAAGGAACTGCAGTGGTTAAGAAGTTTTTTTGAATGCAGAATCCAAAAAACTTGTGTTGATAGAAAATTTTCTAAAAGTGAATTTATTAATATGGGAGTGCCTCAAGGAACAATTTTAGGTGGTGTAAGTTTTTTGTTATATATAAATGATATTAAATCGAGTATAAAATTTGGTTATTAATCATTTTATTTGCGGATGATTTGCATTATTGTACATAACGGGAAGAAACATTGAAGATTGTTGAACACGAAGATCTAGCAAATTTGTAAATTTGGTTCCCAATGAATAAACTTAAACTAAATTTAGAAAAAACTAAATGTATGGAAGTAAATGATCGATCCAATAGTTTAGCTAATATATATGTAGATATAACATAAACCTCGAAAAAGTAAATGTCATTAAATATTTGGGTGTTATGATTGATGATAGATTAAATTTAAATAATCATACAGATTATGTTAGTAACAAAATTGGAAGATAAATTGGGTATTTAGGTAGAATAAGAAACAAACTTACCAATAAATGTGCGATAACTATGTAAAACAATTTTACCACATTTGGACTATTGTGCATCGTTATTATTTATATGTAATGAAGCAAAAAAAGATCGACTACTGATATTTCAAAATCGTGCTATGAGAATTATTTTGAAATGTTCAAGAAGGTCAAACATAAATTTATATTTAATGCTGAGAAAATTGAAATGGATGTCTATTAGACAAAGATTAAACTTGAACACATTGATTTTCATATATAAGATGAAACATAATATGCTTCCTGATTATTTATCGAGACTTTTAAATTATGTGGGTGAATCAAATAATCATAATCTAAGATCAGCACATTTTGTTTTTTTTTTTGTTTTATATGATCTTGACAATAACTTAGGTAGAATCACCTTTTCGTGCTTAATTAAGTACGGTACTGCAATTTTACACTACAATATCTACAACAATTCGAGTATTTATTTTAACAAATTACTGCCTTATCTACTCATTAAATGTGGAAAACTACTGCTATTGTCCGGAACTAAGCCTTATCAAATAGAATAGCTCCGTTTTATTTAATTTGTTTTCAGATTACATTCCCAATTATTTCTCGTCATTTATTATATGTATATCCCAATGACAAAGGATACTAGGCCAGATCGGCCAAATGTATACTAATAAATTAAAAAAAAAAAAATATATATATATATATATTGGGATTAGTAGTCAACAATAAGAATGTTATATTTAAAATAGGTAAGTCGAAAACATCTTTTTTTCAAGACAGAAGACAATCAACAATGAAGTGAAAAACTGCGCTAATTTCAACGCTATAAAAACTCCTACCGCTGTGTTAAAATTAAAAATAGTATTTTAGACTTACCTTTGTTAATATTTTTGCTCTATTATTAAAAACAATAAGTTTGATTAAACAAAATCCAATTATGAATTATTGAGAGATAAAATATTTTATCACTCGAAGGGTTTGGCTCGTTTAAATTGTCTAACAAAGTACTGATTGTCATTCAAGCATAAAGTTTCTACATTGACATATTTTTACACTCTTAAAAGTATCTTAGGTAGAACCATCATTTCGTGCTTAATTAAGTACGGTACGGTACTGCAATTTTACACTAAAATATCTACAATATATCGAGTATTTATTTAACAAATTACTGCCTTATCTACTCATTAAATGTGGAAAACTACTGCTATTGTCCGGAACTAAGCCTTATCAAATAGAATAGCTCCGTTTTATTTAATTTGTTTTCAGATTACATTCCCAATTATTTCTCGTCATTTATTATATGTATATCCCAATGACAAAGGATACTAGGCCAGATCGGCCAAATAAAGCAATAAAAACCAATAAAGCATTTTTTTTTTTACTTCATTGGAAATCGAGCCTGGGACCTTTCGGTTGATTACCTACTACGCCACCCAGCGTGTAATAATGCTTAGAAAGATGACTTTTGTGACGTACAGCCACATGATAGATTTATATTAAATTTAACTCTACAAAAACTTAAACTAGTCAATATCAAACTATTTTGTTAGAACTAATAAGAATTGTAAGTAATGGGAGTTGAAGTTAAAGAAAAAAATATCAGAGTCCCCCTTTTTGAAACTTGATAACCCTCCTTCTTAAATTTACAAAATTATTTAAATTTTGTTCAGGGCCCTTCATTTAAATTAATATATTAACTTTCAAGAGATACAGTTCCAAAACAGAATTTGTGTGTATACTCAATTTTAGTACCAGAACTATAATAAAAACCATTTGAATATGTACATTGTACATATTTACTTTAAGCTAATTCAGTAGCGAATTGATTTAAAACAAAAAGAATACTAATTTTTCGTCTGTAAACAATTTAATGACTTCCAACAATTACAGAGTAGTAAGAAAGTAATAAAAAATTCTTCAGAACAAATATTTTAAATTTTTATAATTACCATATTTAGAATTGAAATCTATAAACTCTTTAACAACAAATGAAAAATTAATTTCCTTCTTGAATAACAAAAAAATAAAACATAAATTATAAATTACAAAAAAAAAAAAAACCACAACAACAACTGTTTAATTGGAATTTACAATAATTGCGCAAGTCCAACACACCAGTTGGAAATTGGACGTATTATTTTTGTTTTTTTTTTTTCTTGTGAAAAATTATGAAAATTCTGTATTTGTTTTCGAATTCTAAGAAAAATTTTGTTTTAGGATCCCTTTTCATATTTTTGTTATTCTAGTAAATAATAAATATTGTATTTAATAAAGGGTTTGCGTAATTCAGTGTAAATTTAATAGAGGATGCAAACAAGATATTCCAACGAAAATATGTTGGAGTTAAATATAGGTACTTTTTTAAAATTTATCGATTTAAATGTTTTCTTAAAAGTTAATACAACATTTTCGATACTAACTTAATTTTAAGAATTTAGAAATATTTCTTAGTCATACACAAATATCGAATCAGAATCAGAAACGCTTATAAATGGGCTTATGGATATGTGATGAGAAGATTAGAAGTAATACTCAAGAAATATATTTATGGTTTTGTAATAACAGAAAGACATAAAAAAAAAAACAGAATAAAACTTGACATTCTAAATGACGAATATGGTATTAGATTAGAGACAAGCCCAAACAAAAAAAGCTATATGCCTTCCAAGCACTAACCCACAATAAATTTTAGAAAATGTAGCAAAACTATTTCAACCAAGTATCTCAAAAATATCATAAATTCTATTAAAGCAACTGATATTCCAAATTAATTATGTGTGTTGCCATTCCCTCACATCAGCTATCAAATAGATGATTCGACGGAATGGAAACAAAAAACCAAATAAAATTTGCAGCCCTTTGTACAAATGAAAACTATTTTATGTTTAGAGGGAAATATTACAAAACCACAAAAAGAGAAGCTTTGAAAAATCAGCTATCCTCTATGGGTATAGAACCTTTCATCGAAAGACATATTGCAAATGTCCTTTTTCGCAAAACTATCTTGTCATAAATTCACATTTCGCAAACTGCACAATTAGCATAATCATATTTTACTCAAAAATATTTTTGGCAAAAAGGGATATTTAGCAAACGAAAACTTAACAGATAGACTTTTTTCAAATTACATTTTGTTTGACATATAAAATAAGTTTTGGCGCGTGCAAAAAAAAAAGCCAAAATGGAAAATTTACTTTTTAAGCTCAATAACATAACGTTCACAATGGAAAAAGAAGAAAATGGTGAAATCCCGTTCCTATCAATCTAATCGATTGATATCAAATTACTTAATAGGGATAGCAAAATATATTTTGATATCTATAAGAAAAATACGACAACTAAGGAAACTATCACTTCCGATTCAAACCACCCCCAGATGGGGATATTACTAGTCTACTGACTACCTACACTTTTATCAGAAGAAAACTTCAAAAATGAAAAATTATATATATTGAGGACACAGCAGAAATAATAAAGAAAACTAATAAAAAAGAAGATCCATAGAAGTGAACTGAAAAATCTTTTAACTTTATTCGAACAAAATAAGAACATGATGGGGAAGTCAAAACGAATTTGTATAACACATTCCGCATACACAAAAAAAATGCAGCAATATATTTAAGAAATACAAGTTAAATATAGTCAAAGTTAAAAATAGGAAAAGCATAGAAGAAGTAAGTGGAAAAATATCATGCCAAGATCGCACAAAAACTTACCTAGGACAGTTAAAGAGGTTAATTCCAGTTAGATTCCATTATAAGGTTTTAAATTATACATACATGTAAAAAATTTAATTAGTCGCAATCACGGATGAAGACATTAAGTTGCTTTGGAAATATTGATATTTGCATAATAAATATAAATGTTTAGTGAAAGTAAGCACCTTGTATGTTTACTAGAGTTCACCGCACTCTTAAAACAAGGTTGAAAGAGTCATTGCTTGTAATATAAAATTATTTACTTGTGATGAGTTATTCTTAAGTAATCATTAGAATAATTTTCAGCCATTATACCAATTACATCTTTATATCTACATCGGATAATTATTTGACATTTTATATGAGTATTCTTCTTCTATGTCATTGAACAATTAAATTTATATTCCTGTATGAGTTTTTAGCCAACCGATATGTTGCAATGGTTATATTATCTGATTCTACCAGTCAACTTTGAGATTTTGAGTTCGAATAGCGCTCGTGACTGGAATGATATAAACAGTTTTTATTCACTCTTTTGTTTTTTGATTAGTTTTGAATACAAATTTGTGATCACTATAATAATATAGAATTATGGTATATAACCTTATAAGTCTATTTGCGGCTGCGTTGATATAGGGGCCAGATCCCCTCACTAAAATGCCTAATATAATCTATTATGAAGTTATCCCACAATACATGTAGTTTTGACAATTAAATAGCATACATATTAAAAATTTCTACATCGGTTGTACTTATTCATGCTGAAAGATTCGATTTTATTTAAAAATAGTTTCTATCTATATACTCAAATATATTTATTTATTGAAACCAAAAAGGTTCTTGAAATGAAGAAAAAGTGAAAATATAAACAAGAAACTTCTTTTATTAAATCTATTTACAGAAGATCGAGTTATAATAGTTTATATATACACAGTAGGTTTAATAATTTTAAATTATTTTAACTATTGTTAAACTCAATGAAACTGTGTGTGAGTTATATTAAACAAACAAAAAACAATTAAACAAATAAGATAAATAAAAAAACAAATAATATTATCTTTCAATTTAAATACCAAACTAATTATACTTTTGAGTAAATTTTGTGACCATCATGGTCCGTATATCTTATTATAATTAAATTCTCTAATTAAATTTAAATTTTTTTTTTGTTTCACTATTATTAAAATATTGTAATTTTTTGTTTTTTATATTGTTTTTTTTTTTTGTTGTTTTATCGTTGAACTTAATGAACAAAATATAGAAAAACCAACATAAAATCCATATTGAATACATAATTTAGTAATTATCGTTGCCCTAAATTTCTCTCACCATCAATACATTTAATGAATCCCCAAAAAGAAACAAGTGAAATACGAAAAAAAAAATAAAAATAAAAATAAAAAAATGTTGATGAAACCTGATAAAATTTATGCATTACATTTCAATATAAAGTACACAAATATCCACATATTCACTTATGTATACATATATACTTGTACATATATTATGAACAATGGTGACAATGATTTTAAGAACTCGACAAGTAAAATTCATTGTAATGGAAGTTTTGAAGTGGCGAATCAAATAGAGTTCTTAAATATAAATAAATTATTCTGATAATAAGGCTTATTCTCATTCGAATTTTTTTTTTTTTTAATTTTAAAATTCTGTATATTCATAAATTGTTCTGCAAATGTAGAAGTGGCTAAATTATGACTACTTTTTGATACCACGGCGTAATTGATGTATCGAATGTTAAAGTTTGTGGCTTAATGACTTAACTAGATTTAAGTTTAATTTCAAAAAAGATTGATTAAGTTAATTAGTTTTATAATTACCTATCTTCCCGATATATTTAAGTCTTGAAAAATCTAAAAACAAAAACCATTAAATTCAAATTATTATTGTGATATACAAAATTCTATTTAATATTATCCAGTCTGCTAAATTTTTTTTTTTTTGTTTTTTTTTATTTCCCTTGTAAACTGTTGTATAATCTGTCTCTAATGGATACATTCAGAAGTGTGTATGATATTTGTATATGTATATAGGTATATGTAAGCAACTATATGAAAAAATTCAACGATAAATTATCCATGACAATCTAGTTATACTCTGTTAGTATCTGTTGGGTAGTTGCTGAATGTTATGACGCTTAAGACGACCAGCACCATTTGAGACCAACAAGTTTGATTTCCTCCTTTATGGTTTTCATCTGTATGTCTTCATGTAAAATATCGTTACTTACCAACCATAACCATCGTACGAATACTATTAGTCTAATACTTTTGATTTGAATCGCTGTAATATTTCAATATTAGAATTCCTGGCTACTCTCATAAGTCCATATTGGATTTAAAATAATTTTATTGGTGAGTTGCGACTAATAATAGAATACATTTTATTTAATTTCAACCCCAATTGTTTTATTTTGCTTTGGATATGGATTTTCCATGTAAATCTTCTATCCAAATACATGCCCATGTACTTTGCTGTTTCTTTTCGTGGAACTAGTTCCTTATTTAGCAGCACCACCGGGCAAGCTTTTCTCTTCAGGATAAATGTGACATGTGTTAATTGCGATGCCAATATTGTCGTATCATCACCGAAAGTGGCGTAAGAAATAAGTAACAATTTATTTGAACTTAACCAATATCATGATAATAGGACATTAAAGCTCTGAATGAGCTCTAACCTGGTTCATTACATTCCCATAAATAGATCTATCTTGAACTAGTATTCTCCATATTTTACACTAGGAGTAATTTATTCAAATAATTTTCAACATTCCATTTCATTTTTGGCCTTCTTTTTTTTATCAGCTGCCGGTGGTCGATAAACATTTTAATTGTAGTTCCCATAATCCATTCTCATTCGATTTTCAATAGGCTATCTTCATTTTTTTTATTTAATTCATTTATTATTTTTGTTTAATATAAAATTTTACAATTAGTCTCTACAATATCTATAATCTAAGTGTGTGATTAGATAATCATTAATATATCATAACATAACTACTTACATTTAAAATGAAAGATAAAACATAGTCGGAGTCCTAACTTTACACACATCTAATTGGCGTCTAATATACTAGTAAATACTGAATTGAAGTAATAAAATATCGATGAGTTACTTGAATGGAGAACACTTTGTGGTACGATGCAGGTTTTAATTAGTCGCTAGCAATGATGAAAAAGGTTGTTTCAATATTTGAAAATAAAAAATTAATTTATTAGAGAAAGAAAATTTGACTTTTAATTGCTAAATTATAAATAAAGTACGAAGACCTCTGATGACATTTGATCCATAATTTTTTTTGTTTAGATAACCTAATAATTTTTTTACCTAATTTATGTAAACATTTTCATAACCAGCACCCACCACAATTGTAAGACGAATTGAAACGAAAATTAAAATTGAAATGAAACTTTCAATTTGTTTTCTGAATGTGAAACGAAATCTAGTCAGAATGTTCAACTTAAGTTTAACCAAGTTATTTGGTACTGTAATAAGTTCATAACAATACTTTCCAACTTAATAAATTACACAACCAATTTTTTTTTTTTTTTAACATTAAAATTTAAAAACAAAAAGTAATATATAAAAAATAATAAATCAGTGACAGATGTGTTACTTGCTTAAATTGTCGCTACAGTATATACATATATACATACAATTTATACACAATGTACATTTGTATAATCGAAATAATTTAAGTACGTTAATAAATATTCCCATTAACATTAAAATAACATGTAATAATTTTTGTTGTATCCAAAATCTGTCAAGAAATTTCATATCATCCCAACCTTCTTCATCCTCTTCTGTACATATATAAGTTCATATATTTATAAGATTCCCACCCTGCCTTCATCAGCAAACTTTAAGTTCCCATTTATTTTAATAGTTAAATATGGTTCTTAATGGCAAATTATTGATTTTTTCTTTTATATTATTTAACTTACATTTTAATTTATATATTATATATATATGTATATATTTTACTAGAATTTGTACTAAATATATATATTTAAATAACATTATAGCATATTATAATGTACATACACAAATGTATGTATGTATAGGTAAAAAAAAATGTTGTTCCATTGAAACCAATACATATGAATTTAATATTTTCATTTGTAGAAAACCACCCTCTGATAAAATTTTTTTGTTGTTTTGATTTTTTTTTTAACTTTTTTTTTTTGGAACATTGACGTTAAATGGAGCGCCAGCTATAAAAAGACAGAGTTTAGTAATTATAATTTGCTTTTTAGAGTGGAGTAAAAATTTCCCGGATTTTATGATTGTATGGAATCAGAATTCAATTAATAAACATAATTATGCTGGCGGTAACACTGTATAACTTAGGTTACCTGGTTGAATTTCTATTAAGAATTTCTGAGCTGAAATCGTGCTTCAGTTTCTTGAAATTAACAATATTACTATTGTTAATTTAAATGGTGCCTATACCTTCTACATTTTAAACTTTAGAAAGAAAACTATATGAAAGAGTTTTATATAGAGGAAGTCAAAAATTGAATTTGAACAGCAACGCCATTAGAAACTAAAATAATGGATTCCAATAGAATTTTTAATATAAAATTAAAAAAGAAAGAAAATATTTTAGAATCTACGTCATCAATTCAGTGTTTGGTACACTGACTATATTCCAAAATAAAATTACGTAAAGAAATTAACATTTATTAGTTCATAATTTAAACTTGTGTTACTATCAGAACTGCAATCACTATTTTTCAAGTAGAAATGTTTGCTTTGGCCAAATTTTGCACGCAAAGAGAATAACAATTACATCTATTCTGATAGTCAATCTTACTTTCCATCGCTCTCACCAAATATCCTTGACTCCAAGTTAATGCAAGAATGAAGTATACCTAAAGTCACATTGCGAACATCACATTACAAAACATAACTTACAAAAGATTCGTTTCGCAAAATGGCTGTCGCAAATTGCAAAACATCCGGTTGAAAATTTTAAAATAACATCAAATAACAAAAATAAAATATGTGGATATATAATTATTCTGTAAAGGGTGTGTAACTCTGATTTTGTGGCCACGCTAAACTTCCTGCAAATTCGAAATCTGGCATACACTTAAATAATCAGGCTCCAACATGGTAAAAGGACATATTTTTCCAATAGCAGCTACGCAAATAAAAATTTTTAACTCCAACTCTGTTATTTTTAACTCCAACAATCCCAACTCTAGATTAAGGAGATATTTCCTTTTTTATAGCTAAGAGCAGCTATAAACTTTATAATACGGTTCCAAACTTCCGCTATTTATTTATTTATTGAAACCCTGTTTTTGCCCGTTTTTCACTTGAGCCAAAAAGCTATGATACGGTATTTTATTATTGTTGTAACAACAAATTTTCAAGAATATTACCACAGTAATTTACAAAGTCTTTAGACTTTTTTTTAAACTTTTTGTTAATTAGATATTAGCGAATCGCAAATTTGTTAAGTAAGAAGTTTGCTAATTGATTTTTTGCATTGTTAGTTTTTAATAAGCTGACTTAGGCGGAATAGATATTTGTCATCTGAGTTTTGCTAAGTGCTACGTCCCCGCGGAATGTCACGATACGACAATCTACAAAAGCTTACACTCTTTTCAATCAATCTAAATAATGTAGTACCTTACCAGGTACTTATATAATATCAAAAAGGACCTATACACTTAAAGCGGATTATGATGATCAACGATGAAGATTACAAATTGTATGATTGGAAGATTGAGAGAACTGAACATCTATCTGTTCTGCAGTTGTCATGTTTTCTCTTGCAGGCTATATAGAGTCTGAAATTAGGAATAATTAAAAATTCAAACAAACATCTCAAATATAGATCAACAAACATCATAATTCTAATGATCGTGGTTTAGCATAAATAGCATTTTCATAAATGCAAAATATCGGGATATATAGCAGAAACTGCGCTATATTAATGTTCATAAACAAATGTTGCGAATCAATCCTGTTCATAAACATTTATAACGCAACTAAAAAATAGCAAAATGATCATTGATAGCGCAGTCATGTCGTCTGATAATGAAGTGAGGTAAGAGAATTTTGTTTTTAATAATAATAGAACATTTGTAAAATATAAATTTGTTTTTAGTGAAATTTTAGAATTAGAAACATCAAAAGAAAAAAAAAATATATGAACGAGAAGGCAAACCAATTTATTAATTACCAAACGGACACAAATGCAAAATGAATATTTGAATAAGAGAAAGAAAAGTGAAGTAATTTGGAGGCAAGTGTTAATGAATATAAAAGAAGAATGTCCAGAATTCCCTTATAATAAGGATGAAATAATTCGAAAATTTCATAACCTATATCAAACTTATAAAAGAGCTAAAGATATATCAAAGAAAAGTGAATGTGATAGTGTTAAATGGGAATTTTATGAAAATTTCGATGAAATTTTTGGAACAAAGCATTCTGTGCATCCAACAAAAGACTTACTTATTTCCACAATGAAGAATGAAGTTGCAATAGAGATAGAGGAAGAAGAAATAGAATCAGAAGTTGAACCAAATGTTAAAAAACGAAGAACACAAAAATCTGATGATGTTTTAAACTTAAACAATGGAGAGAGGAAGAGCGGAGATCGGAAGTTGAGCAACAAAAAAAGGACGAAGATTGATTAAACAAAGGTATAGAAATAGAGAGACAGAAGATTCAAGCAATTAAAGATCTAAGTGCAATTTTAAAAGGATTTAATTCTTATAAGTTTGCTATTTTTGTTTTTTATAATTCGTTTTTTTTTTTAAGTTGACTGATATTTGGATTTTTTATGTTATGACCTGTGAATATACAAAATATGTATTATATAATGCTGTGAATAAAGTACAATTTTTTCTTTAAATTTTTAGTTATTTTTATTTTCAAATGTTACAATGAGGTACAAATTAAGTCTCGTTTTTGTTTAGCGTTTTGATAATTTAACATAGGTACATTTGTTTGTTCTACGTTTATTCTATTAGTTGTTTCAATAAATTTATGATCGATGATTATATTATGCAAAACAATGCACGACATTACGAAATATTTGATGTTACTCAGTTTCTTCATATTCAAAAATTTCAGGATTTGAAATTTATTTTTCAATAGTCCAATACTCGTGTTGAGCTATGTATATAGTTGAATCGTTTTTGGCTTTCTGATAAATAACCATTATCTTTATATGGCACTATTAAATTTGTATGGAGGTAGAGGATAAGCAGAATCTCCTAGTATGTGTAAATCTGGCGGTATATTTAGGGTTCCATCTATTAATTTTGAACCCAGAGTACTGTTACGGAAAACACATGCATCATGCGAACTGCCAAGCCAACCAAAAAAGGCATCTAACACTCTTAATTGATCATCACATACTACCGAAAACTTTTATGGTGTTAAGATGAATTTATTTAGGTTATTAATTTTGTTAATGTACCTGTAGTATTAATGAATAATATGATTTTCGATTATAATAGCTACGGACATCTTCATTTGTCTGATGAATAGCTATGTGTGTTCCGTCAATACAACCGACAACATTTGGAAAACTGTTAGACCCTCTTAGTTTATCAAATCTATTTTTGATTATTTGAAGTCCGTTTTCATTTGAAAATTTGACATATTTCGTTTTCAATTTACTGATAATTTTGCAAGTTTTGAGAACGATTTTATGCACTAACCAATCGCTAAATTTAATCTATCTGATACATCTCTATATGTTGTTTGATTACACAACATCCAAATAGTTACATACAAAGCTAGATCTAAGCTAGCGGTTGGTTTACCTGGTTGGTTTTCCTGTTTCCAAAAAATATTAACTTCTTTATGAAGAAACTGTAAATGTATACAATTGTGTTCAATAGTAATAAAGTTTTAATATTTACTGGAATTACCTGAAATACTTTTCGATCCATTCGAAAATGGTTTTCAAATACATCGGTTGGCATATCGTAAATAGTTTCCAGGTAATTTAAATTTTTGGGAATTCGTTTTGCATTTTTACATAATAAAATAATTTTTTTTAATTTCAAGCTACGTTTTTTCTTTAATTTACTTTTTAGTTTTTTTTCATTCACACTTTCCATTAATTGACTTAAAATAATACTTAATAAAACTTTTTTTCTTGCCGCCATATTTTCTGTTCATAAACACAATTATGCAAATGAAGAATAGCAGCAGTTTTGAAGCAACTGTCAAAAACTAATTGTGTTAGCATTATTTATGGTTTCGCAGTATTGCATATATGAAAATGTCTAAAATGTGTAAAAGTTATTCGCCTTAAACTAAAGAATTAAAACCGTATATACTTAGATAATTTCTTATATCCTCTTTGCATACGTATACTATGGAGGAGAACTATTTGTAATCAATACAATCGATATACTTAAAGACTAAAGTATTTTGTTTAACTAAAACTTATTTTTAACAGTAATTTTGAGGACACATTTTAAATTACGATTAATTCTAACAAAAATTTCTTCCATTCTAAATTAAATATTTTACTTCTTTTTTTCAAAACATTATCTTTTAAAAGGAAATTAAATTTTATTTTCCAACATAACCTACATACATAATATACATAGATACAATTTTTATTATTACATTATTATTTTTATTAATAAGTTCCAATACGAAATAAAAAAGAATGAGTAAGCAAATTTTAATTTTATTCTACCATCCCTTTTATTCCTCCCCCATAAAATATACAAAAAAAAAAACATTCCCCACTGAACATTTTGAATATAAAAATTATGAAATTATTTAGAGAACGTTAAAATCAGAAGTGTGTTATTTCCTTATTAAAGAAATGCCTTTTAAATATACAAATACATATGAAGTATGAAAACAAATACATAAGCAAACACAAACACAATCAAATTAAAGTAATTTTATCTAATTAAAGTTATTTAATTGTTCTTAGTTATACATATATTTATGTAATCATAATATATATATATATATATGTATATAATAATGTACATAATTAATTTAGTATAGAATTTCTGCTTAAATGTTTGCACAAAAAAAAAATAATATTAAATCATTTGAAAATTTTAAAAATAAAACTAAAAATTAACACCTAAATTATGATGTATATTTTTTTCCAAAAATCAAGAAAATATGAGCTTTAAAACTAAAATATAAAATTAATGGTGTCTATTCACCCAAGACATGAGCAGAAATGGAGATCGTCAATGCGCCAAGAACCTACATCATATTTTGGACACCAAAGTAAGTAAGTAAGTAATAACAAAAAAGAAAGTAATTTGAGTCAAAGGAGAATCGAACTCACAAACCCTATGATATTAACACGACGCCTTAACCAACTGAGCTAATACTCGATTGAAATTATATCTCCAAATTACATACATAAAATAAAATTTTTTTTTGTTACCCCTACATTGCCCAATAAAATAAATAAAGAACATTGCAAGCTAAAGAAAAGCAAGTAAAAAGCAAAATAATTGAAGAAAAACAGATTAAAGCTTAATAAACAAAGAAGATAAATGTTTCAACGAATGTTCGGCAAAGCTTAATAGTCGACTCATTTATTTACTTACTTAAATGTCATTGGTTCAATTTTTAATATTTTCATTCCTTCTCTCAAATATTGTTTTATTCCTAATTACCTAATGCATTATTTGATCTATATGTTCTTAACTTAAAAATCAGTTTTGTAAAAAAAACCAAAAGCTACTTTATATCTATCGTTAGTTAATTTATTATATTTATTATATTTAGTTTATTTCCATACTAAAGTGTATAAAAGTGTGATGCTGCAGATTTGCATAGTTGTCAGCATGCCAAGTATGATTTTCGCCTTCAATACAAATTTAACGGTCCACGATGAAATTCTTCATGAATTCATATTTATAAATTCGTGACTATGTAATGTATAGTACACCAATACCAATCTTGTAACAATAATAAACTGTAAATAAGCCGATAGCCCAAGTAGTTAGAGCTTACAAATAAAGTTATTGTATAATTTTAATTGTAATGAATGTAAATATAAATAAATAAAAAACATTAATTCGTAACAAATCAATAACAGAAACTTCACCTACAGGTTTTTAAACATATATACCTGCCTGCCTAACCACCTAAACTTAAGGTATCGTCAGGTTTGGCTAATCAAAGAGAATGAGTGATACAAGCGTATCAAACCCCTTTTAGATCTAACGATTACCAGTAACCTAAAGTTCCATACTGACAAGTTCCATACAGTATTAAGTAGTTATATTATATGATAACAGCAATTTTAATTAGAAAAGAGGATATAGCATCGGTAATTTCACAAAAATTTACATATATTGTCTTTTATTTCTTGTTTAATTTTGAGAAGAGAAATATTTTATTTTCCACTCAACCACACATAAGTTCATTGCATTCTCTGATGATTAACGTCCTTTTCCAGGATTAAATTCTCTTGAATTGGTAAATTTTAATATTTCAATGTTTTCTTCAGTTGCGAATATAAAAATTTAAAACCATCTACTATTCTAGTCTATAATCTCAACTTCATGTATTTAGAACATTTTCAACAATACATGAAATAATTGAAAATTTTAACAATTTTTCTTATTTGTTTTTTTTTTCTATATATTCTAGATACCATTTTGAGTTTAAAAGTCAAGTCGACCACTTGTCAACTTTTTATTTCGTATTAATTTGTTATGTTGTATGACACGCACATCAACTCAAAATAATTAAATTGAAAAATTATAATATTATGAAATCTTGAATTGTTATTACTTATTGTTGTTGTTATTCTAAATTGTATAATTTCTTATTTCAAGTTTTTGAAATTTAATTTTTTTTTTATGACTTTCTTTTATTTGGGACCCAAAATAATAATCCAATTAATTCAAATAAGTCATGTTAAGAACTCAAAACTAAAAATAGAAAATAATAATAGAAAAACATGAGGAAACTGAGAGTAAAAATGTTGGGAGTTATTCTTGATTATTATAGGATAAGAATGCAAAATTTATAAATTAACAATAGTGTCAACAGTTTTCAGAAAAACTTATATTTTTCTTTGACTTTTACGAAATATACTTATTCTACAGATGTGAGTATTTGTTCTACTATACTTTCACACTAGCTTTAGTGTTTTGTACTCGACTGAGGAAAGAAATTCAAAATCGTCTCAATTAGTTTTACTGGTCAGCTAGCAATTTCATTTTTTTAGCAACCCGTTGGTTTACTTTTGGTTGAGATAGTATAGGTAAAGGGTTAGTTTATAGTTTTATTTTTTAGAATTTATAGCGTGGCAGCTAAAGGGGTGGTTTTATTGACTGTATTACACATTTATATAAATTTAAATAATGAAGAAGATTCTATGGCTTGGTCTTTATTCAGCAGTGAATCTTCTTGGTTTAAGATATTTCGATGCTTTCATCTGAATATATAGTATTCTCGAATTTAGGAATGACTCTCCTCTATGTGGTTTGATACTTTAAATCTGTCTGTTGTTTATTTCTGATTTTGGCATTTGCGCAATTGGGTCTTAGAAGAGTCTTGAGGTGATTGGACACCTAACCCTTGTTTTTTTTTTAGTTTCGCTCTAAAAGGGAGAGAAAAAGGGCGTTGGTGAGAGACTGCCCATGTAAAATTCGTTTACGTTTGCTACTGAGTAAGTTAATTGATGGTTGGTTTTCTTTGGATATCCGCTTAAGACTAGAAATCTCAAATATACGTTGAATCTCTTTTACTAAACCTTTCGGGGAGTATTGACGGATCATGATGGAATGCCATCCCATGCTGATCGGAGTGGTTTGAAATATTGACGATGATTCTATTAATCTCTGTTGGTGTCCTTTAAGTCTCTAGTTCTAGGGAGATACACGTATCAATATGAAAAGAAAATTTAGTAAAATTCAAAGGAAAATATTTGACAGCTTTCAAAAAGCTTTTATACTGTCAAATTTATGCTTAGAGCAAGCACATCAAACGTCTATTACTAGACGAAGACTAGTTTCATTTAATTGTGCAATAAGTCATTATCCAGTAGGGTTAGTAAGACACCGCCGCCTAATCAATGGTGATTAGAAAAAACTAAAAATTAACTAAACAAGATACACGCTGTTAGTAGAAGGGTAAAAGTCATAAGTTAGTACCTATGTTAATAGCTATATTGAGGTCATTGTCTTAGAGACAAAGTCAACCATATTGGTAGTTGGAAACAGTGTTGCTCAACACAAATAAAATGTTTACAATAATCATATAAGAAGTCCGCTCAAACGGATGAACGGATTCTCAAATATTATACGCTCAAACAGTTTAGGACTACACGAGAGCTTGACGTTGGGCTTATTATTGATGCATTCATTTCTGGAGTCTTTTTTTGTGAACTGAAATAATGAAAGACTTTGTCCATAAACAGGAGCAAATGCCTGCTTGAAGGGATAAATTAAACAGAAAAGAGATGGGATGCAATAAGTTAATGATGCATTCCTTAAGAAGTATCGGAGGAATACCGTCTGGGACTGAAGAAAAATCATCTTTCAAGAGATATGTTTCAACAATAGTTTTACAGTTATAAGAATGTTTCTGATTTCAAAGTTAACATCTTGATTATTCTGAGAGAATTCATTCAGATTGCTAAATTTGCTTTCATCAGGAGTGAAATCATTTATTGAAAAAGTAGAGGAAAAAAATGATACAAAAAGATTCGCAATAATAGTCTGATCATTAGAAGATCTTCCCAAACAATTTAAAGTTGCAGGATATCCATCAGTTTTACCTTGAGTATTAATAAATTCATGAAATTTTTTGCGGGTCAGAGAAAATCCATGACTTTACTCTAATAAGATAAGACTTATAATTTCTGTCAAGTAGGGCAATTGGGAATAAATGACATAGTCAGAATGGAGTTTGGATTTGAGAAATTTATTCCATACAGCATTCCTTTGATTTCGTAAAGAACAAATATTGCTGTCATACCAAAGAGGTGAGAAATTTGCATTTTTTATATATAGGCTCATGAAACTGACTTTTAATAGTTCCTTTTTAGACTACACATACTACTTTATAATAATTTCTACACAAGTACGAAATATTGTTATAGTTTTAGTTGTAATAACTGATGGTAGTCCTAAAACTCTATTCTTATTTCCGAAAATTTTAATGTAAGCATTTTGAAACCAATTCCAATTTAAATAAAAATTGAAAATTTCAGAAAACAAAACTGTTTTATATAAATGTATAGGTGATTGTTGTGTGCCAAGATTCTGCATAAAAGTGGTTAGAGACTTAGAGTTCCTAGTCTTAACTTAATAAAACAAAAAAAAAACATGAGTGGTTTAACCCTAAATAAGTTTAATTTACACCGACCTGAAGTTTGAAACAAAGGAACAATGTAAGATTGTAACCCTTAGATTCGAGTCCATGAATAGTTTAGGGACAAAATTCTAATCAAATCCACATTAAATTAAATTTTCCGAGCAATAACAAAAGATCCCCTATTTTTGTTAATGAATCTTCCCATGTTCGGAGCTGCGCTTCTTCAGCACGGAAAAATTTCAACACGGAAAAATTTTGGGGTACATAAGAAAGAAGAAGAACTTCTGAAAAAATCATATTATATTTTTTTAGCAGACATTGCTTTCTTATAGACTCAAATCTATTCCATATATACTTGAATTCTTGTTAAACTATAGGACACTTTATGACAACCAAAGAGAGAACAATATCTATACTTATAAAAAGGAAAGTTTGTTAGTTCTAATAATTTTACACAGTTATTCATGCTCAAAAAAAAAAACCGGACCACTTTACAAAGCTACCAAATGACTGGTTTGGGTTGCTGACATATAATTTTTAGCACCTATCAGGAATGTTTAAAAAACGAAATGTGTTACAGATCTCAAAATTAACACTTAGATACTCTTTTACAAATAAAGAAACACGACTGTCACCGATTGCGAAACTTTGGACTGGTTCGGGTTGGTGCCATACAACTCCTAAAACCTATCAGAGATATTTGAAAAACCAATTGTGTTACAGTCAACGAATAAAATACATAGATATCATAGATATACACAATCAAAAGTAAACAAATACCTATTTTACAGTTTGTCGAAAATCAGGTTGGTTCGGATAACTACCGTACAACTCCAGCACCTATCAGGAATATTTCAAAACCCAATTTTGTTGCAGAATTTTTTTTTATTTTTTTTTTTCGAAAGATTGGAAAGATTGGAATCCCCGAAGGACATCAAGAGCTCCAGCCGCGTGTGCGCCTTGATAGTGTAGGAATCGAAGCCACTAAAGCCCACCTATCTTTTTTCCGTTATAACCAATCTATGTTAGATTGACTAATGACTTTTTTTTTTGTAAATTTTCGGTCGCCTGTTTAGGAAATTATTATAGTGATAGTTTCCGTGAAGGATCGCTAACATCATAATAATTACCGTGTAGGAACTTTATCACTATGATATTTCCCGTGAAGGAGTAGCCACAGCAATAGTTCCGCGTGGGAAGATTATTTAGATTTTTTCGCAAAGGAAAATTATTGAAATAATAATTTCCGTAAAGGAAACTATTATCGTAGAATTTTCTATTTTAGGTAGTGACCAGCTCGTGGGATTTCGTTCTCTTGAGTCGACGGACACTGCTGTCGATTTGAAGAACTGCTGCCATTTCCGAGTTCACATGAGTTTGCAGTCTCTGCTCGTGTTTGACTGCATGTTTCTTGATCTCTTCCGTGACTGTTTCAATGTGGAAGTCACGGTGGAGATCTTTGTTACGTACGTGCGATGGTGCATTCACTATACCACGGAGCCCTTTGTTTTGAAATTTTTGCAACATTTCGATGTTGGTTTTCTTTGCGCAGCCCCATAATTGGATATCGTACGTCCACACAGGTTTTAATATCTGCTTATATATCAACATTTTGTTTCTTACTGATAATTCAGAACCACGCCCAATAAAATTTTAATAACCAGTAAAATTATTTGAGTCTGATGTTTAGCTCTTCTTTTTTCTTTCTTATATGTTCCTTCTATCTTAGCTTAGCATCGAGTGTCATTCCCAGATACTTTGCTGTATTGGCATATGGCACTATTTTGTTATTAATTGAGATAGGATTGTAACCATCTTTTTATAAGTAAAGTTACAGACATGAAAATTTACACATATTATATACTCTTCCACTAACAAAAAAACACGACTGTCACCGATTTCGAAATTTTGAACTTGTTCGGGTCGCTGCCATACAACTTCTAGCACATATCAAGAATATTTCAAAATGTTTCAATTGTGTTACGATCAATACAATTATACAACGTATTGAAGAATTGACTAAAAAATTATTTCCATTTTTTAGGAATCAGTATAAAAATTTTGAATGGTTATATGAAATGGCTATGTGAATTAGCTAGAAAAAAATGTAACAATTCGTTTTATTAATCAGAAAATAATGCAGAGTATTTCAAGGGGTCCATGTATACAAATCGACAGAAACAGTTGTCAATGATTAGTACCGAACAAAGTTTTTTTATTCGTTGAATTTGGCACGCTTTCCTCCTCATCAATTGAAATTAAAAGTTGAAGCAGGCCAAAATATGGTACTACATTAATAATAAGAACTTTGCATTATCATTTCATTCAAGCATAAATTCAAAATTGATTGTGGAAAAGTCTAGCCTATCTTTATTTCAAGAATACTGCAATAGCAAGAAACGTGTTTGTTAATACTCGATCAGAAAAAACCCTAAATATTGTTTACAAATAAATAATTTTAATATAAGTATAGTTTAAGTTGTAGTAGGTATTGTTGATTTTGTTATCATAGTGAAAAAAAAATATTAGAACATTTTTGATAAACCAATTTTTTTTCAATTTGATTCATAAATCAAACTTCGTTGAAGTAAATTCTATACATGTTGTGTTCGACCCGGACAACATCAGGTAATTTTGCTAGTATCTTTTAAAATTAAAATGAAACTTAAATCATGCTATCAATCTATAAAATTACCTAAACACTGTTATATAACTTAGCAATTTAATACCTAAAACAAAAATTAATTTTTCTATCTTAATCGAAATGAATCGAATTTTTCATTTATAGAAGCTGACTTAAAGAGATTCAAAAAATGGTTTGCACTTCATATAATTAAAAAACAAAACTAAAAAAAGAATTTGTTTCTTCCAAAATATTTCGGTCATAAATGCTATAGAATAGAAAATTTATCAAAAAATTGTATTAACTCTGCAATTGATCAGACTCACAAACAAAAAAACAATTTATATATAGATAGGAAATTATCCAATGTTTCATTAGAATTCCATCATAGTTCAACCTTTTTAAGTCTTTAACGTCTACTTTAATTGTTGTTGTTAGTTAAACTACGTTTACTGAGGGCTTTAATCTTTGACATATCTATAGTTTTCAATGAAAATAACTATTGTGGTATGGCTGTCATTCAATTCTGTTATTGGTGATTCCTCTAATAGTCTAATAGAAAGAGAATTTCTAATCCTGTATACATTAAATATGATACCATATTTCATACATACATATATACAAATAAAACCTTACATTTAAAACTTTACTCCAAATCAGACTAAACAATTTTTATTGTATGATGGCCTACTTAATAAAAATAAAACAAAAATAAAAAACAATAACAAAAGCCAAATAAAGAAAATAAAAGTAGAATGAAACGTCATGTTGAATTTTTGAATGCTTAATGGTGAATTTTGGATAAATAATTTAGGACATAGTCGTTAAATTACAGTTATTGTTCTAATTTACAATAAAACCTTTGAACATGCACACGATGTATATATACCGTTACATTGTAATTGTACATATTTCAATTTTATTCTAAAGTGCACAAAACAAAGCAATTCAGAATCAACGAAGAACTAGAAAAGAAACAGAAAATATTGTACACAAAAAACAGTGCTTACGTACATAGAATAATGACTGCTATAACAGTATAAATTTCACCAACACCACTAATAAATGATATATAAAGATATCCTTATGCATATACATATGCAAACTCCGCATATATATATTTAAAAGCAAACATACATATGTAATGTATGTATGTATATATGAATATTCATTGGTAAGGATTTAATCTCCTTAAGGAACTTTTTGCGTTGTATTATCCTGAAATCCCAGTGTCATTGTGGTCAGTAATAACAAAAACGAATTGCGCTTACCTTTTCTATATTAATTTGTCTTCCTACTTGTATATATATATAGAAATGTATCTAAATAGACGCTGGTACCAGAACGATGTTATAAAGAACTGTCATAATCCAAATAATATTAAATATTGAAATGCTTTTAAATCGGGATAGAAATTTCTCTGTACAATTTTTTTCTATTTATTAAATTTTTTAATATTATTGTTTTTGGTGTTTTTTTTTACGATTCCAAGGATCTATTGAAAACTAAACTTTTAATGAAATTTTAGTACTTATTTTGCTTTTTTCAAGCAACAACTACAATAACGAATTTGTTATTATTGGTTGTTTCAGCTCAACCAAATAACTCACAACTAAGACCATCCTGTGCCATTGAAGACAATTAGATTAATTTAACTTCATACAATAAGCCCTATGTGGCTTGAGAAAGATTAATCTAAAGTCAGAATACTGGCAATAACCAACGCTGCACAATTGCAGAGGAGTTATTTAAGGGTTTCTTTGACAGCATGATTTCCTAACGGTCAATTACAAACCCATACCGATCGCTACCACTCTGAATATATCAGCTTGGAACCTGGTTAGAATTTATTTAGTTGTTTCGGTGTTATACGAGTTGATATTATACCACCCTTCGTTTGCTCTGGCCAGATAATACCAATGAATGCATGTCTTATCGATGTATGAAAACCTCTCGAAAATGGGGTCATCGAATTCGTTCGTGCAGAAGATGTCGTTGAGGCCATTTGAATGACGTTTTATTCAGAAACACATATCTTGAAATAAAAATTTACTGATTATAAATCAGGAGTGAACCACAATTTTTTTATAAAGTTGTGCACTTGCCTAGCTTGTTCTAAATTTAATTCAAGATATACTTTGAGTAATTTTATGGTTTTAAAGTAGGCCAAGTGGTTTCAACAAGAAAATTTATATAATATATTATTATATAAGATGAAAGTTGTTTTCTATTTGATATTGGCTTAGTTTAGTTTAGTATCAGCATTTTTCATGCAATTTCATCTGTCTACAAGAAAGAAAATTTAATTTGTTTAAAATTATCCACTTAAAATTGTCTAAAAAAATGTGATTTCAATAGCATTTCGCATCAATAGTAATTTTTTTTCAAATCCAAATTATTAACAATGAAATAAAAAACTATTCAGGAGGGCGGAATTGTGGAACTTATACCAGAGATCTTCTGAACACTACGAATTTATCCGAGGAACAATAATAGATATTACATGATTTCATTGAATCTCGCACCATGCTTAACTGAAATATGATGATTCAAAAATTGTGATGCTAATGCTAAAAGTTTTTGCATTACAATAAATAATAAAATAAATAATAAAAAAATAATATAAATTTTCAGTTAAATTTTGTGCGGTTCAATCTTTGTAAATTAGATTACAGAACCCTTTCGAAATATTACAAAATGGAATAAAAATAAGCAACAACAAACTTAACGAAATCCAGAAAATAAGAGTAGGAAATTGATAATAAAATTGATATTTCCCAAACAAAGAAGACTTTCTAGACTAGATCTATTCTAAATATTGAAGTTCTGGAAATAAAAAATGTAGGATTAATACCCTGAAAACGACATTCTATACCCATAAAACGTTTGCGTTTCATAATTTTTAAATTTTTATATAAATTCAAAAAGTAAAAAAAAAAAAAATATATCCGAAGATGAGAAGTAATTAAATGAAACTTATAATAAGTAGATACCATGAAATTGAGTTCATATACACATTTACGAGTACTTGTTTGTACTGTACTGGTTTTATCTAAATTAATACAACTTTATTTTTATAATAATATGATATCAGAGCATGAAAAATAAATTCAAAGTGTATATGGTGGCTAATTTGTTTTTATATATTTTTGTGGTGAATAACTTAAAAATGTGGTTTTGGATTAGTTTTTAATTACAATTTCGTGTTCATATTACTATGTAGTATTACTAGTACAATTCATTAATTATTACTTTTATATTTGGTATAGTTTCAATGTGGTTTTGTAGTAATATGTTCTCGTTGCGGTTTGTTATTAAAAATTATTTATTGAGATTTTTAAATAAAATTTTTAAACCTAATTTAAATTTTGAATATTTTTTTTTAAATTTGTAATTTTATATGTTTATCACGAATTTATTAAAATGATTTTTAAAATGATTTAAATGAAATGTTAACCGTCTGGTGTCTTGATAATAAAGTAAAGTAGAAATCAAACCCACTAAACCAACTTTTTTAAAACAGTCCTAAATAATTTTAATTAGTAAATTCAAATAATGATATATTATTTTAAATATTACTAATATTGTTCGTGTAATTCAATAGGACTCTATATTTCATTATACTATATTTTTCGAGTAAGAAAATTATGTTTTTAGTAATTTCCATGAAGAAAGTTATTGTGGTTCTTTTTTTTTAATTGAAGATAATGTCGTTCATATCGATCATGTAGGGTGGTTTCACTAGTTTTCGGACATGCATTGGTTTTCGGACACTTCACTAGTTTTCTTTAAATATTAAGAAATTTTTAAGTAACTGACAAATAGTTATTTCACGTTTTATATTCACTGTTCTTATTCTAACAAACTTGTAAACAAAAAATAACATTTATTTAAATATATAAGTATTTAAAAGTAAATTGTTCAAGACGGTTTGGATTTTAAGTTCAAAAAGTGTTTTGTACATTAGTATTTAATTTATTTTTTTATGAATATTAGTGACAAGTTGTTTAAATATCTTAAAAAATATGTTGGAATATTAAAATTTTGTTTAAAATTAAAAAAAAATTAAAAAACTTCCGAATTTTTTGGTGTCCGCATTTTAGTACAAAAAAATATAAACAAATCAGTTTCCGGTCACATGTGTCATAATATAAAATATACCTGATATATTATATATTTTTTATTGAATTATTTTTATTTTAATTAATTAAAGAACTTGAATAAAAATTTTAAACATTTAAAAAAAAATTATTTCAAATTTAGTAAATACTTTGTATTTTCAAATTTTCTTTAGATTTTGTATGTCCGGTTACTGAAACATTGATAATAGATTTTAGTGTAGGAAAACTAATGAAATGGGCACACTTTATATTTATTTAATAATAATACTTAAGTTTTATTGAAAAGATATTTTTTTACATTTTTAATTATTCAAAATAGATTAAATTATGAAAAGAAATCGAGAAAAGATATCTCATTACTACTATTTTCTTCGAAATTGGATGCATTTAAAATTGAAAAAAAATTCATCGTCCGGAAACTAGTGCTTTCACCCTACATTGTACGCCATTGTCATAATTACTGGAAAATTACGCAATTAAATAACGCCGACAATATTTTTTCGAACAGTTAAAATCATATACTGTAACTGTTATAAGTTTTATCAAAAAAATCACATGGAAAGAGTTATTCTTTGACTTTTTTTTATATCGATTATTTGTAATAATTATTCTTAATCAAAAAATTTTTCGCTCATATAAAATAGTTAATTTCCAATTTTTATCTTTTTCTCTTATTTTTAATAGTTATGAACAATTTTTATTTTTTTTGCATCGAAGTAGATCTAAGTATCTATTTTCATACAAATCAAGTCCCAGAACTCCACTCTACTAAACAAGGGCTAGATGACCACTCGAAATTATTCAATTATTAAAATTAAAATACTCATTTCTCGAAAACTATATAAACTATATAACCTATTTGCATTATAATATATTCATTTTGAAGACTAATCCCCACCCATTAATTCACCTGTTGTTCCATGTAAATGCATCAATTACGTTAGAAGATATAGCTTTTCAAATTCCTCTTTGATTTTAACTCTCAATTGCTTTGATGATTTTTATTTTTTCCTTTCAGTCGAAAATACAAACAAGCAATTTTTATTTTAATCAAAAAAAATTAAAATCATTTTCTAATTGTGAAGCTATTTCAAAATATATCTTTTTGAAAATTTGCATCAAAGTAGCTCTAAGTATAAATTTTCATATAAATTAAATCCCAGAACTGTACTATACTAAACAAGGGGCAGATGGCCACCCGAAGTTATTAAAATTAAAGTACCGATTTCTACATAACCTATTAACATGGGACTTGATTTGTATGAAAATAGATACTTAGAGTTACTTCGATGCAAGTTTTCAAGTAGCTATGGTTTGAAGTAGCTTCAGAATTGGAAAATAATTTTTCGGTATAATAGAAAAACTAAAAAATATTTCATAACTATTAAAAAGAAGAGAAAAAGATAAAAATTGAGACTTAACTATTTTATATGAGCGAAAAATTTTTTGATTAAAAATAATTATTATTTTTAATTTTTTATTGGAAATTTATGGATCTTTTGTGAGATCGATGAAAGATCTCTTACCGATCACATACATATACTTTATTCGATATTACGATAACTCCTTATGAAAAATATTTTTCATTAAAAAATTTATCGATAATAATTATTTGCAGTCACCGGTTAAAATTTAATAGAGAAGTATGAATGAGGATTTAGAAGCAACAGAATTACCAGAAAAAATCTGAAAATACAACAAGGATTCCACATGTTCTTGATTGGCTTTATACAAGCAATTGACGATATTAATAGAAATAAAAGAAAAAACGGATTAGTTTGGTTAATATTACAAGAAGTAAATAATCTACTAGTAAAGTTATTCTGCAAAATGAATTTAAAATAAATATAGTGGAGTGCGACATGGCAATGTGTTTTCAGTTATTGTTTTTTATATGATGTTACACTATTTTTTTTTATGTTCTTGACAGTAACTAGGTAGAATATCTTTTCATATATTAAATACGGTACTTTTGTCATTACGTTATTTTTTTTTTCTTTCATTCATTTATTTTCCTATTTTCATTTTTCAAGTACATATTTACATTAATATTTTATTCGTTATTTCATACTTTAAATATGGTTTTTGTATCACAATGGACCTTACCGGTCTAAGTGTGTCGGTGGACTGTCGGCAGCTACTTACCTAAATACTGTACTACATTTTTTTAATTAAGAGAATTATTTAAGTTGTTATCAGATTATATTCCTAATTATTTTTTATCATTTATTTCATCCCATTGACAAAGTCGAAAAGTCTATAAATTATTTCGTTTTTAGTTGAAAGGCTCTACATACTGCGTCATCCAGTGTCTAATGTCACAAAAACATTAATATATCTTCAAAATCTCAACAAATATCAATAGCAGAATATTAAAGATATGTATAACAATTATTGCAAGAAATTAAAATACAATGAATAAACTGAAAAGATGGAAAAACATGAAATGGAAATGTGTACATATAATGACCAATATGAAATTTAAAGGCTTCAAATATTTCAAATACCTCGGTGCGATGTTCTTTTGTGTAATGACAATGATATGCAAAGTTGAGGCCATGTTAGAATATTCTCAGGCATATCTCAATCCTACGAGCATAAGATAGATGAAACAGTTAAGAAGATGGCACTGAAACAGAATTGAAAAATTTAGAAATAATAAATTGGAAGAAAGAAACACGGAGAAATCGGAGGAATATTGTGAAGAAGAAAGAACTATCCAAGGGTTATATTACCCTCTTGATGATGAATATTGCACCACAACTCAATAAATTTATTTCTTATCCCTCCAGTATTTTTATAACCATTGCCAAATAAATAGGTATAGTCACACTATTTAAGACATTTTCAGTGTCAATCATAAATTTAGTGAGTGCTAATTTATTTTATATATAAAAAGTTTATAAACTTTTTATAATAGATTTCAAAATTCATATTAAACAGTATTTCATATTATTGTCCTTTGGATAAAAAAAATTCCTTAAAATTTTTACATGACTCTTTAAGGAAATTATTTTGCTGTCATTTATTAATCCTATTACTGAAAAAATCTTATATTAAGTTTCAAGAGAAATTTAAGTATTCTTTAATATTTTGTAAAATCTTATATGGATCTTTCTTGTTCTCCAAAATGATTAATCGACACTTGTACATATACGTTAATATTATAAATATACATATTATATGTTTATTGACGTTATATACACATCTATACATACACTTAAATTTAATAAAAAAAAAGTTTTTTCTTGAGCAAGCATATACATATACATAATATATACATTGAAAATTAATGAAATTTTCATTGTAGGTGGTACTCAATGGGATTTAACTATATAGTTCTCATTTATAATAATATTACATATTCTAACTCCACCTTTTTGGTAAATCAGAGTTGGGGTAGTACAAAGAGTTTAAATAAAAGTTATAAAATTTAATGAAAAAAAAAAAACTTTTGCAATATTTTTACAGAATTTTTTTTTAAATTAATCTTTTTAAATGTTTGCTCCTTATTAAAAGTTACTTAAAAACTTTATTTTGAACATTTTTAATTAAATAATTTAAGTGTTAAACTCTTAACATGTATATTAAACGATGCAATATAGAATTGCGGAAAATTTTTTTTTTAAATACGAACATATTGGTATAAAAGTGACCAGTAGAAAATCATATGTATGGTATCCTAATCAATTTACAATTATATTTACAATACTGCCTCTTCTTCTTCTTCTTCCTCTTGCGTTAAATTTGACCCTGTTTATAACAATATTACACTTCTTGTGATATAGCGGTTCAATTGTCTCTCTAGCATTTCGATGGTTTGCGATCTTTTGTCTCGTCTGTTCAATCTGTCTCGATTGTTTCAAATTATCAAAAATGCTGTTGCTAAGCTTCAATAATCAAATTCATTACCATTTTAATAAACATGCATGTGACAAAATATTTATACAAATATCAACAATACTAATCTTTTCAAGTTTGATAGTTACATTCCAAATAGTAACAAGCTCATTAGTAATAAGCCATATTTCTCGAAACAGATGGTTAAGTTATGCTAAGTTAGGTAAAGCTTAGCATATAGGATTAGGATTTAGATTTAAGTTTTATATTACATAACTGTATTAAAGTTGGTTTTTTTCTGCATTACTTTTTACCAATACTTCATAATTTGTTCATACAGCATCAAAACATTTAAATTGTTAGCTATAGTTTTCTAGTTATAGTTCTTACATAATCTAAGTCACAATGTGAAATAAACTTTTAGTAAATTAAATGGGAGAGCTGTCATTTGATAGCCACGTACATTTTAAGCTAGATATTAAGAAAAAAAATTCATTTTGTTTTGTTTAGAATTAAATCCATATAAATAAAGAAAATAAATAAACAAAACTTGAAAAAAAAAAATAAAAAAAATAAAAATAATCAAATTCAGAAAATAAATATCTAATTCTGAATATCTCATCATTTAAAAAATTATACTAATTTTTTGAATAAAATTCTTGAATATCAGTACAAAATAAAATTATTACCTATATTGTACAAGATATTAAAGGGTAGTGAATACTGAGTCCACATATTTGGAAACGAGCGAGCTGATCAAGCAATGTTTAGAACTGCTCTGATGTGATACATATTTACTTTCCGTACTTATTGATATTATTTGACCAAGGTAAACGTAAATTGGTGTTGATATTTTATAGCATAGTATAACATCAACAAAACAAATCAAATACATATTTTTTCTACTTCCCTTGTTGGTATTGCAATAATATAGGTGAGCGAAAGAGAGATCAATCTAGCGACAGTATTCAAGTATGAAAATGCTTCAAATATTTAAAAATAAAATAATATGGACTATATTTAGTACATGATGCTACAATATAAAATTGAAACGTTGAAACAATTCTTAATAACAACATCTGATAAAAAAATTTTGCCGATTCAAATGAGTGAAAAGTTACGTCATGAACGGAATTGTACATCGATAATAAATTACTTAATAGAAATTATTTAATTTCTAAAAATAAAATTTTGTTCCCAAAAATTAGATCTAAATAAATTTTTTTGAGGGATGGTTATCACCATTTTCTGTATATAAAATATTATGCTAGTATTCTTTCATGGTGAATATATTGATAATGTTCGTCTTCTACGGAAATTATTACGATCAAATATACTAAATGACGGTTCAGAATGTCTCTTGGCGTGCTTCGAGCATTATAACTTATTTGTCCATAGAAAAAAACAACAAATCATTAATGAAGAAGATACTTTCAAATTATTTTTACTTAAATATAAATGTAATCATAATACTGTAGTAGGACACATTTTTCTGACATGTTACATACTTTAAAACAAGAAAATAAAGGATTAAATTTATTTATTTATGTGCTATATACATAAAAATTCTACAAAAAATGTATAGTTATGATGTAACGAACTAATGTGAGTTAAGTAAAGTTTTAAAATTTTAATAACTGGCTTCCCAACAATGGCGGGGAGAATTAAAAGATGCTAGCAAAATGATTAATAGAAATTGAATTAAATAAACTTTGATCAGTCATAAAACTATGCCTTCGTATTTGCACAGCACAATTTCGCAGAAAGAGTTAGATTCATTAGTAACTAGTTAGAAATAGTTAGGTTCATTCCATTATTTCGATTTATTTAAGAAGACCATGCTTGCTATGTGAAAGAGAGTATGCTATATTGGAAAAATTAATATGGAATTGTGATAATTTACCAAAATTCTCTACATTGTTTTCAATATTTTCAGTTCAAATATAATTTTTCTTTATAATGATTCAAATTTAAATTTAAATTTTGAATACGCATATAATCATCCGTCATAAAAATCCGTTTTTTACAATCAAAACGCTTTAATTTTTTGGAAAAAAACCGTAGTTCAAAGAGTTATAAAGGTTCGATGAATTAATCTCTTAGAATTCCTTATAGCTCAAATCTGAAAGAATTCATACCACAGCAGTCATGATTTTCATTGAAAATATTGCGTTATCGAGTAAAAAATTATGTTTATATATATATATATATATATATATTTATATACCATCAACCCACCACCAAAATATTTTCCTAAATTTACCTTGGCTTGAATCACCTTTAATTTTAATTTCTGACAATTTTACGTGTTTCTCAAATATTTCAAAAACCAACAGCAAAATAAACAGACGTATATAGCTATATATAAATATATCTGCTCCTATATTTAATATTAGGAGTATATTATTTTATTAACATAAAAGTATGTATGTATATATTAAGTTTGTATTATAAATTAAAATGGAATGAAAAAATAAAATGTTTCCTTTAAATCTTGTCGTTGGGTTGAAATTTCATTTTTTTCTCTACACAGCACATACAAATATACACATATCTAATGATTGCATATAGTGTGGGAGTGAGAAATTTACCAGGAAAACATGAAATTTCAGAATTTTTGCAGCTAAATAAATTTTTAATACAAATTTGTTTTCTTTACTAAAACTGAAATTTGTGTTTTACATTCGGATAGAGAAAATATCAGGGAGGGGTAATCAAAAATAAAATATGTTGTCCTTTCAAAAGAGAATAAAAAAAAATAAAAAAATTAAATCCTCTTGAATTTGATATTTTGAAATTTCCTTTCGAAAAAATAACATATTTTATTTTTCATAACATCTCTTCACCACTTCCTCCTCCAACTCAATTCAATGTACAAAAAAAAAAAAACAAATTAAAGGAAAGAAAATACATTTGTATTAGTTATATTTAATTACTAAAATTTAGAAATTTTATGATTGCCTGGTAAAGCTCTCACTCCTATTTAGAGCTTTACATTGAAGATTCCGGATAATGGAATTACTAGCTGGCAAAGTGGTGTTCTGCGAAATGTTCTGTGCTAAAATAGGTTCATTTCATTACACACATAGGTGTGTGGTTTATTTGCGATAACTCCATTATAACTGAAAATTTATTTAGCGTATAGACCTAAAATTTGTTGTAAAACTAATTTTTTAGTTTGGTAATTGTCGAAGAATAACCCTAAAGTTTCCCGCAAAGTTCAACGAAATGAACTCTAGGAGTAGTAATAATAGGTACAAATTATGTCCAACCTATTACTTATGCAAACCCTACCAGTGGAAAACTAAATTTTTTTCTAATATTTATTCATTCGAAAAGGTATCAAAAGTAAAAAATTAAAAGTGGCCAATTAGAATATAGAACTGAATTAAGAATCAAGTGACATTTTGTGTAGCCGATTAAACTTTTGACGTACTTTAGAATTCTGTCAAAATGTAATGTATAATTTGTTTATTTTAGTATTAAAGGAGGCTACACAGTCACGTCATTAGGCCACGTTGGTTCTCCCATAGATTTCCCCTCACCCCATCGCAGCACTACCTTCAAGTATTCTCCCATACCTGCGTCGAATCTGTGATACCTTTGAATTTTCTGTCAGGTACAGGTTGCCAAACATATGTTTTCTTGCAATTCGGCCTTGAACTAAACAATTCTAAATTCCGACTTGTTTTCTTTTCCAGTAGAAGTTCAGCTCATGAGATAGTAAGTAATCCTCTATCCTCTATCCTCTATAAAAAAAACTCCGTAATTTCGCATACGGGAGTTAATCCCATAACAGATTTACAAATCTTGGTACTACACTTAATTTAATTTCAAGTTACACTATGATGAGATAGAAAGTAAAGCTAACTTTTCTTTATACTTCATTAAACGTTAATCAAAAGAATTTTCAGACCACTACCATAGAACACATTTTACATGTTTCATACTAGAATATGCCAGTCAAGTATGGTTCGCTCTTTGCAGCGAAATTGTTTGCGTTTCGCACTAAGATTTTCTGATTCACTGAGACTTCCATCTTATTCCCACCGTCTTAAGCTTATTGACTTACGTGATCTGATCGTCGGATAATTGCAAACGTCTCTTTTAATTCATCCTGCAGAGTATTACAGATTTGAGCCAATTACTGGAATGCTAGTAAATTCTAATTCAAGCTTTTCGACCGTCACATAAGTGACATAAGTGTTGGAAATAATAAAAGTAAACTGTATGTGTTAACTTAATCTTTTAATATGTTTTAAGTTTTGATATGTTTTATCTACTCTACTAAAAGGCTGTTTTTTATTTTTTTAAACAACAGTATCGGCTCCTACTAACCTCACTGAATGATGATTAAATATTGCACAAAATATATTATAGCAAGCTTTCGTGACGTCTCATGTGCTTGTTCTACAAGCATTAAATCTAACAGTACATATATGTTATACCAACCACCTGAGACCAATTTTGTTAAAATCTAGGTGTTGACAGGGAATATGTATAAGATTCAAAACCCTCGCCGCTACTACAGTTATCACTTTTGACAAGTCCCGCATAATATACTTTGTAAGGCTTTAGTTTAATAATGTCAGTTAGATACTTTTTATCCTATATATACTCGTGCATATTAAAAAATTTCACCCTCCACTTCGTTAAGTGAAACAGCATCTGTAAAATGATAATTATCCAACAAAAATCAAATCCAAAGTTATATTGAATACCTGAAATTGAGATCACCCCAAACATACAACTCGAAATGTATTTCTTTTTTTCCTTTTATTTTATCATTCATCCTTGATGTTTACATTCAAACCGTTACTATATATTAAAATACTTGTATACAAAGTTTAATATTATCCTTTTTGTTTTGTTGGGTAGATATCTAAAGAAGAAAAGCAGAATAAAACAAAAATAATAAAATCTAGTGAAAACCACATAAAGCAGGATGCTTTAAGAAACCTCAAAAAAGGACCGCAACATGTTAAATATGTATATTATTATGAGACAACTTTATACAGTTGCGATATGTACATTGATGTACCTTAATACATATATGTATATATGTTCATCAAATTATTATTTATGTATGCATGAAATGAACATATTCACACATTATACATACATACATATATAAAAATATAAATTAAAAATGTTTTTAGATTTTAAAAATAAAAAAATATTTTAAATGTCACATTTTATTTTTATTGGTTTGAATTTCAACCTCAAGAGATGATGATGGTCAATAAAGATGATTTTTTTTTCTTATTTCAGTTTTTGTTTTCCAATTTAGGTTTTTATATATATCTCAGAAAATTATAAACCGACCATATTTCAGGGAATCATTATTACATAGGTTTTAATTTAATTGCTTTTAATATCCTTTTAAGAACTAAATTTGTACTTTTTTTCTTGTTTTTATTCTTTTTTTTTTTTTTTGTTGGTTCGTTACATATGTATTTCAATTGGAATTGATCTGAAACAAAAAAAAACTATATGTATATGTTAAAAACTTGTTTGATACATTCATTTTCCTTTATCGGAAAGTATTGGTTTCACATAAATTTCAAATACTTTTATGATTTTGAAAGTTTGTCTTTGAACTATCCTTCGTTGTGAACAGATTTGTTAGAGTAAAATTGTTCACATTGTATGTTGAACTTTATATTCTTACGGCATTCTTTTAACTCTTCTAAATCTTCCAAATGGATTTCAAATTATCCCAAGATAATCAGAATCTTAGTTTTCTTTACTGTTAAAAACCTGTATGGGCATAAAGAGCTAAAAGCCTACGTGCCAGCCCTGAAATATTAGGGCCACCTCCGTTTTAAATAAAAGACCTGTATGCCTCATCATTTTGAGCTCTTTATTATTAATATCAAATTTTACTTTGCTAATCTTCTTCGTTGTAATTTGTAGCTGATTTACATTGATATCTTATTTTTAACATAATTGACACCTTTTTCAATAATTGTAATTAAAAGTAGAGATCATTTTTTTATAGTCATTTTATACTTTTATTTACTATTCAACAAGGGTACGCATATAATCGGATTTAAGCCATTTAAGTTGCGTTACTCAAAATTGTTACTCCTAAGTTTTACAAGTATTTCTGAAAGAATGTAATTTTGAGTAATAACTTACAAAAATTCAAAACAAACATTGAAAACCTGGTCGAAACAGAATTTTTCGTCCAATATTTGTTTTGTCTTATATTCAAGCTGAACATAGCGCGATCGAACAGGTACATAGAATAGCTCCCCAAATAAAACAAGGATTATAAGAAAGAAAGAAAGATTTTGCTCAGGCGTGTTTTTATATGTCAGCTTTTATGTATTAAAAGCTTCCAGTTGAGTCTTATCTACTACTTTAGACGCTTTAGAGTTAAAGTCAAATCCTATGTAACAGAAGAACATGAAATCAATGCTGGCGTCCCACTTTTATACCTAATATATACGTCTGATCTACCGGAAAACAGGAACACATTAACATTCTACTTCACAGACAATACTGAAATTTTAAGCTGGAATCCAAATTCACATACAGCATCTACAAATTTGCAAGAACATTTGCAGTAGATACAGGAATACATTTATAAATGGAAAATTAAGATCAATGAGAGTAAAAGTGTACCTGTAACTTTCTCGTTAAAGAAGGGATAACTATAAATGAAATAACAATTCCGCAAGCTGACGACACTTATTATCTGGGAGTACATACCTAGAGAAAAGATCAATATGGAAGAAGCACATCGCCGCAAAAAAGAGCAACTAAAACTTAATACGAACAGCATTTATTGGCTTATTGGGAAAAATTCTACCCTAGATCCCTAAATCTAGTCCTATGGGTGTCAGTTATGGAGAACTGCTTCTATTAGTAACATCTAATCAATATATAGGATGTAATAAAAAATTTTATGTGCAATAACAGATATGCAACCAGACTGACCCAGCACCCTAAGCCTTTGGCGAGAGATCTAAAACATTACAATAACCAGCAAGTTAAAAAAAAAAAGTCGCTTGCAAGGCACAAAATGTTAATGAACGAGCAAATATGAAGTGTCAAATCAAAGGACTAGATTTAAAAATTTTAAATTGTAAGACTTAAGTAAACCATAAAAGTCCCTATAGTTATAAATTATTATCATTTAGAAAGATTCAATAAATACAGTTAAGAGAGAAAAATTAAAAAAAATATATTCCCTTCCTCTACGTATATTGTCTTCCGACTACACGGTTCTTTTACATACATAGTATACCATCGAATAAAATATAGATAGAATAAAACATTTTAAAAAGAAGTGATTGCATATATAAAATTTTTGATTTAACATTACCACTTTTAAATTACAAATGGAAAAGGCGTATCTTAGCATATCTTATGGATTTCACGATTTTAAACATTTAATTTATTTTTTTGTGCCTCATAATTTCATATTCTTTATTTTCAATTTTCCTTTTATAATTTGAAAATTTTGATTCATTCACTTCCCACATAATAATTCTTTGGTTCTATTTATCACATTTTGTATCACATATTTTTGAATTTTTTTTTGGTTTTTTACTATAGAATTAGATAGAATTTGTTTTTTCCGTAATTACAATCATCAATTGCTTTGAAAAACTTATATCAAGCTGCTGTTCTAAATTTTATTTTTGTAGTTTTAGAACGCTTAAATTGACGGCAAATATTTCTAAAACAAAAATTTTTTTCCTTTATTTTATTTTAGACTTTTTAGTGAAACTATTTTTTTAATGAAAAATAATATATTTTTAAAGAACAACACATATCAAATAGCACTAAAATTCACCCTTACGAAATTTTGTTATTATTGCTCATACTTCAAATTTGTAATAATTTTTTATATTACTGTAACAAATTTTATAAAGGTATGTACCAATATTTTTAAAAAATTTTTGGAGATTTTTGATACATACCTTTTAGTTTTTTAAATTACGTATTAAAAAAGTTTTACTAATAAAAAATTACACACTTTATAAAAAGAAACCCTGTTAAATACAAAAAATATTTGACGTAAAATCGTAAATAAAATCTGAGAAGAAGTCTGAAATGTAAACACTCATCCGACTTTATCTACGATAAAATTAGATTTTGTCTGACGTGTAAACGGTGCCTAAGCATAAATTGGCATGTAAAATATATATATAAATGCATAAATTGAAATTGAGCTTTTTTTCCATGCGAGAAGAGTGATTTGTAACTGAGTGGTAACAGTGATAGATAACTGATAGGTTCAAATTTTGTTTTCTTCCATAAATAATGTTTGCATTTTATTTTGAATTAAACTAAGCGATATGATTATGTATGTAACAAATGCAAGCCCTATATGACACATGTATATACTTAGTGAAAGAAAGAGAAAGAGATAAATAAAAGAAAGAGATTAATAAAAGAAACCAAATTAAAAACATAAAAAAAAATATATTAATAACGATGATTGAAATTAATTGAAATTGAAATATAATTGAAATATAATTGAATAATAATTGAAAATGATTGAAATACATATAATGATAATGATTTGTATTGCACACATTTTTTTATATTCCTTTTTTTGTTTTTATTTTCTTCTTTACACAATAGAAATGTTAATAAATACAGTGAATTTAAAGAGAAACCAAATTTTAACTTTATCAAATAGCCATATTCCATTATTAGTACACATATGTAAATTTCACCTTTGTTGAATGGTTATTGAAATGGTAAAAAGTTCGATTTCCGACGAAGGCAAAAAATGCTCTCTGGATTTTTCAACCTGGTCCAGTACCATTCGTCCCTGGGATAAAATAAATGATAATAGTTGAGAGTTTTGATTCTCACTTTAAATTAAATTGAAACCATGGTATTATGAAGGCGAAGTACTCTCTATACAATAGATATAGTTTTCCACAATTTAAAATTAGTAAATATACCAGAACAATTTTAAAGGAGCTATTGTATGTAATTGTGTATTCCAAATCTCTATGTAAAAGCAGTTAGGGTGTGTTCATCCCATGACTTGGAATTATATAAAAAAAAAATCATCACTAATGTTCTTGGCGGCTTGCAAGGAACAGTGAGTTATTAGTATTTAAATACTATTTACAAAATCATAAGAAATAAAAATTAAAGAAAAACAATTCAAAATTAACTAAAATTCATTATGAGTCATATAACTAATTAAACTATTCTTAAAAACATTAATATTATCAACATTATGAATAACCTCATGCAAAGAATTAAACAGATGAAGACTTTTGTGGAATAAATTATTTTGGGTGTTCTTTCTTCTAAAAAGCGGAAGTCTGAATAAATGGTCTGATTATGATTATTTGATTCACCCACATAATTTAAAAGTCTCGATAAATAATCAGGAAACATATTATGTTTCATCTTATATTATATATATGAAAATCAATGTATTGAAGTTTAATCTTTATCTAATAGACATCCATTTCAATTTTCCCAGCATTATTATTAAATTTATTTTTGACCTTCTTGAACATTTCAAAAAAGCAAGAAAAAGAAAGAAAAAAAAAATAATAAAAATATATATCCATACATATATAAAAATTCAACACATGCAAAACGCAATTAGTCAAAGACACAAAAATAAAAATAATAATAATAAAAATTAACTTAATTTATTAAATAACCAAATTATGAAACTCTAAACGAAAGAGGGCAGAATGCCTAAGAGAATGAAAGTTGATATTGAAGTGTATGTGTTCTAAAATACCAACCGAGTCAACTGCACCTGAGAGAATTTGGTGTACAAATATAATATCACCCACTTCACGACGATTAAAGAGACTATACAGACCTGGAAGTTTAAGGCGGTCTCTGTAAGGGGGTAAGTTATATGGGTCTGTCCATGAAAGACCACGAAGAGCGAAATGAACGAATTTACGTTGAACAGATTCAATCCCGTCTATGTGAACTTGATGAAAAGGTGACCATACCTGCGACGCGTATTCAAGTAATGGTCTTACCATAGTCTTATATCAAATATAAAGCTCTGGTGACATATGGATCGGAAAATTCTTTTGCACATCTTTTGATAAACCCATGAGCTGAATTAGCTCTGCTGACAATATTATCTACATGAGATCTGAAATTTAGTTCGGTGTCTAATAGAATACCTAAGTCTTTTGTGGATGTGACATTAGACATAATAACGCCGTTAATACTATAATAACGCGGTGATATTGCCGTTTTACGGGAAAAGGTGATGCTTTGGCATTTTCTAGCGTTAAGTGCTAGGTTATTCTTACAACACCAAATAGCGAAGTTATTAACGTCACTCTGAAGAAGATGAGATTCACGCAGAGATGAGATTTGCTTAAATATTTTCATATCGTCAGCGTACACTAGAAGGTGAGAATTTTTAATAATATTATGTACATCATTTGTGGTTAAGATAGAGATCAGAGGACCTAAGTGGCTACCTAGTGGGACACCCGATTTAGCAGTGAAGGGATCTGAAACATTAGACCTAAAACGGACGTGATACACTCTGTTATGCTCTATAATATGAACTCATCCAATATATAATGAGAGGTTAAAATTATAGACCACGAAGTTTAAATAAAATGACACTATGGGACAGTTTATCGAAAGCCTGACTAAAGTCGGTAGCAATCGAATCCACATCTAGCCCCTTTTCCATGGAGTTGAGACTAAAAGAGACTAATTCGGTTAGATTAGTAGTAGTTTTTTTCCCTTTCAGGAATCCATGTTGAAAACAGGATAATAATGGCTTACAATGATTAAAGAGAGAGTCGTATACAATACTCTCGAAAAGCTTAGGAATACAAGATAATTTGGCAATGGGCCTATAGTTATTTATTTCAGCCTTAATTCCTTTCTTATGGATCGGAGTTATGAAAGAAGTTTTCCGTATACTCGGAAAAATTTCTGAAGAGAGGGACATTTGAAAAAGCCTGGTTAAGGGTTGTGTTAACGTGTCAATGCATTTTTTTAGAACTATGGGAGGTAAGCCATCAGGACCGAAAGAGTAATCATCCTTTAATTTGCTAATTTTGTAATGAACATCTTCATAATCGATATTGATCGACATTAGTGTGATTTGAGGAGAGAGTTACTTAGATAACTGAAATAGTCAGAGTCGGGCACGAAATTGTTATCAGTGAAGGCTTGACTAAAGAAGTTTGCAAATAAGTTTGATATAACCTTGGAATCGTTAACGGAGTTATTTGCGTATTTGAAAGTCATAGGATCCGATTTCTTTTTTGAGTTAATAAAATGCCAAAACCGTTTAGGATCTGATATTAAATCAAATCTCATTTTGACTATGTACTCATCGTAAAGACTTGTACATAGTTCAGAAAATTCTGAGAATGCACAATAGTTCAAATGTGGTAAAATTGTTGTATTATTCATATTTATCGCACATTTATTGGTAAGTTTGTTTCTTATTCTACCTAAATACCCAATTTTTCTTCCAATTTTGTTACTAACATAATCTGTATGATTATTTAAATTTAATCTATCATCAATCATAACACCCAAATATTTAATGTCATTTACTTTTTCGAGGTTTATGTTATATCTACATATATATTAGCTAAACTATTGGTTCGATCATTTACTTCCATACATTTCGTTTTTTTTAAATTTAGTTTAAGCTTATTCATTCGGAACCAAATTGACAAATTAGCTAGATCTTCATGTTCAACAATCTTCAATGTTTCTTCCCGTTATGTACAATAATGCAAATCATCCGCAAATAAAATGATTAATAACCAAATTTTATACTCGATTTAATATCATTTATATATAACAAAACACTTACACTACCTAAAATTGTTCCTTGAGGCACTCCCATATTAATAAATTTACTTTTAGAAAAGTTTCTATCAACACAAGTTTTTTGGATTCTGCATTCAAAAAAACTACTAAGCCACTGCAGTTCCTTGGAAACCATATTTTTTCAATTTTTTTAATAATATATCTCTACTTACGGTTTTCAAGTCTAAAAAAGCTGCTACAATTACTAGATTATTTTCTTTTGTTAGTTTCCATTCATATAATACCAAATTTAGAGCTGATTCACATGAATGTTTACCTCTAAAACCACTTACTTCATAGCAAATAATATTACATTCTCCAATATCTTTTCGTACATCAGTGACATATTATTTGGTCTAAATTCATTTAATAATATTGGCTTACAACTTTTAGGAATTGGTCGTACAACCGTTTCTTCTTTCCACCTACTGGGAAATAATCCATGTCTTATTGATGTGTTGATAATATGCACCAACACATTACCAAAAATATTAAAGGAATCTCTAATTATATTTGAAGTTATTCCCATGAAATCTTTTTTGTTATTCATTTTTTTAATAACCTCTAATAACTCATCTGATTGCTCTTTTAAGTTCAATTTAACTGTGAAATTTGAATGCATTTACAATTAGTGATTCTATCTACAAAAACCAATTAACACGCACTTGCAAATTCGGATTTTGTTCTAGAATATATTTATAATTTAAGATTCTGATGGTATACCACAATCGATAGAGTTTTCAAAAAAATATTTTTTTCTATTTATCTCGCACATATTCAAATTTCAGACTTTGTACAAAGAAACGAGCACAAAATTAATTTTAATCAAAAGTAAGATTTCCCATTCTCCTTTTTCCATGTTTTTAATATTATCTTCTTATTTTTCTATGTATTTTTGTTATTCCCTGTCCCTCTGAATTCCTCTCCTAAAATAATTAAAAACAAAAATGTAAAACACATTAAAATATTTTAAATAACTTCACAAGAATTAAATTGTTTCTCAGTTCTCATTACAAAATATGCAATAAAAAAAATATCGAAGCTGAATCCTTTTGATCGTCCTTTTTATTCAATTCTAATTTCATTTTTCTCTTCGTTGTCCTTCTATTTCCTATTCGAATCCAAGTTATTTGTCAACTATAATAGAGAACTTTCAAAGATATTCATGAGAAATTGTTTTGTTGGCTATCATTAAAAATTTATACTCAAATGAATGCTTGACTATCAAAAGAAGTTTTAAAGGTCAGTTTCTTAAATAAATTTAAAAAAAAAATGATTATCTATATATCTCATAGTCATCTATCATAGTTAATCTTTTTATTGCAGAAATTTAAAAAAAAAAAACTAAATTTATAGCAGTAAGGAAATAGAGAAATAAAAAGAGAGAAAGAGAAAGCACAAGTTTATTGGAAATAAAATTAACAATAAATTTAGAAAAAACTAATTTGAAAGCTAAAACTGTAGTTTAAGAGTAGTCTCACATTTCTTGAAATTAGTCTCGCGTTTAAATAAATTTATCAGTTGTATATTTATGTATACTAATCGGCAAGCTTCAACTTAATTTTATTCTAGAGATCTATTATAAATGGATATATAAGTATATACTAAAGAATAGCCACTTAAAGTATGCTTCAATTATGCTCGAAATGCATGTTAATGCACTTTTACTCCAGATGACTTGATTTGGAGAATGTTGTGGAAATGTATGGAATGTATGGAATGAATGTATGGAAAAAATGTTGTAAATTTGATTTGAAATAGATAACAACATAAGTTGAAATCTTAAAATAATATTTCTGCTGCAAGCTAAGTTGTTCATATTTCAGTACTAGACTTCCATCCATCATACACCCATACACCCAGCATTACACCTATACGGTGACGAGTTTTTTTAACTGAAAAATTTTTATGTACCAGTAAGTATAGCTGTTCAGATCTCTTCTTCATTTTTTCATTACAATTTTATTTTTCTATTTTGAAAAAAAATATAAGAAAGTTAATAATTTAGTTAAGAGAGATAATGATGTGGTGTAGAAAGTTTCCTAATAGACTCCACAGAGTTCAAACAAGATCAGTGAGCCAAGTAAGCTGAAGCCTATTAAATCAGTCAATTTAATAAAAAAATATAGACATGGAACCACGACAGTACAATGAACGATGGATTTTAAAACTGATAAAAAAAATTTAAATTCAAATTATACACAATTAAGCAAAGTAAAAATAATACTATATTTCAAAATCAAGTGGTCAGCTAAATTTCTTCATCTCATCTGTCACTTACTAATATTTAATTTCAATATATTAAATTTCAAACTACTCATTATCTACTTGATAATCGCTTGATGAACGCATTGTTATATTGTTACATTAAATTTTTGTAATTTTTATTCGAACTAAATATTCAAGTTTCCCAATAATCTTAAAAAATTCGATTTTGTATTCATGTTTTTTCTTTTAATTTTGAAAATTTGTTAAATGTCATAACAAACTAATAAAAGTGATATTAATAGAAATACCCATACCAATACCAAAATAATAACTACAAAGCCAATCTGTATTAACACACAAAATTAAAAAAAAAAAACATTGGTTATCGCGATAGCGAATTAAAAAAAACTAATCAGTTTTATGTGATCTTTGATCAGAGCACGTCAATAAAATGATTTTATTTTTTATTCGATTATCTCTTACTACAATACATTAAATTAATTAAAATTTATTAATTTAAATTAAAATTACCCATTTTATTGAATTTTTTTTTTTTTTTTTTTGATTTCAGAGCATTGTATTTTCTGTATTTTTGTGATATAGACTACGTATTCAAGAAATAAATCAACTTAATCAATACTTTTGAATCCAATCATGCGAAAGTACAACAATTAAGTTTGAGTTCCAATCAACTCATTTCTCACCTTAAATGTTGATCCACTAGACTTCTGAGCGCATATCTTCGCTTAAAGTGTCAGCGAACTCAGGATATCAGCAATTCATTCGATTTGAATTTCGTGATTCTGGTGATAATTTAATCAGTTAATTTGACATTTTCCAATTTTGCATTTTTTTAATACATTTGGTGAAATTAAAAAATAAACACTTCGACAGCGTCTAATACAATTTAGCCTATACTAAATATAAGCTGTCAAAATAAAATTCAATATTTGAATTAATGAGTAATACAATTAAGTTTATTTACCTATGAATTGAACTAATGAATACAAAAATCCCCAATATTTATACGTAATCGTCCGTTTACCAATATAAACAAATAGATTTTTTTTAGATCAAAATAAACATTTATTTGATATCGCAAATAATGTCGATCATATTGAGATCTGTTTAAGCAATAATATTATTTTAGAGTTATAAGTTGTACAAATGCCTTGATTTGAGATGTAAATTGTACACATACCTTGATGCCTTGAAATAGTTTCGCCTAAGTTCTAAATTATTAGTATATACAAAAAATCAAAGAACAATAATAAATCTATATGATTGTAAATTTAATTGAAAATAATTAAGATATTCAGAGTAGCACAAAAAAGAGATACTCATTAAAAGGCTATTATAAATTGTAACCCAAATTGTTTAACAAAAATTAAATCAGTCAGATACAATCTGAAATCGGATTGGAGTAGAACAAAACAATTTGAGTTAGGACGATGTTTGACGGTTACGATTAAGTAAAAAAAATACGTTTATAAAATATATATAAATCAAAAAAATTTGAATTAAAATATAATATTTAATGTAATTTAGAGGCATTATATGGGCATTATATGAAATAAAATGAATATATTTTTTACCTTCTTTAATGCTTTATTGAAACACTCAACTTTGTTGAACAAATCATCTTTCTGCAACAAATTTTGTGAATATAGGTATAGAGGTATACTTTTTTTTAATTTTCATAAATAAATATAATGTCAATTAAATGTTAACGAATTTTAATGTCAACTACTATTACTAACATAAAAATAAAATAGAAAAATTAATTTAAAATTATTTACTGGAACCTCAATTGTTTTGATACATCAGTACCAACAGCTCTCTAATATGTAGTGATAATTTTTTTTTTTTTTTTAACTTTATTTTACCCATTGTACAATCTTATAATTATTTAGCCTAGATAAAGTGTACAAAAAATAGCTTTTGTGATATTATTATTAACATGTAAAGTAATAGTGTGCCCTTTGATGTTAATTTATGTTATATAATTATTCTTATTATTATTGTTATTATTTAATTTTAATTTACTTGAGATCTTATATAAATCTATTAGAAAAAACCTGGGATGTAAAAACCAATATATTCTAGCATTATTTAAAATAAAAATTAACCTAACTAAGCCTACTAACCTAAATAAACCTAACTAAAACTTCTTAAACCTAGTTAAAAAGAGAAAAAAATATGTATTTGTAGTACTTAGTGCTGAATTATGTACGTGTAGTGGTCATTCATTCAAAATACTTGAAGTAGTTGATTTTTGCATACATTTAGAAAAACTCTCAAACATTTAAGATTTACATGCATGTCCTACAAAACGCAAACTTGATTGCGTTTGAAATAAATCAGATCCGCAAGCACTCCCTCCGCAATAAATTTGGGTTCATTGAAAACGCTAAACAAAAATTTTACCGCATATTTTATTTACAGATGTTTTAAATATTTTAGAATACAAAAAAAATTGTTTATGGTGTTGTGGGGTTTATATTTTTAAATTTTTATAAAAAGAAAGAAATTTGTCGAAATTAGTTAAATAAAAAATTCAATAAAGGATTAGCTATTCAAAAAAATATTAAAATAACTAAAGAAAAATAATTGTGATTTTGCATTAAAAAAAAATTATTTTATTAAAATCCATATATTAAATATAAGAAAATATAACTAAATGTAATTCAATTTAAAAGTAACAAAAAATATATTTTAATTTTCAAATAACTAACGATATTCAAATAAATTAAAAATAAAAAAAACTTAAAATAATTTTTATACTGCTTTGTTTTTGAAAATATAGAGTTTTCTATTTGTAATATGCCTCTTTTTTAATTTCATTTTTTTAGTTCTAATTTAAATTTATTGTTTTGTAATTTTTCTTCCGACTCTTTCTGCTTCAGATCACAAAGTCTATTTAAAGCTAATTTTATTTCTTTGCAATTCTCATTTATAGACTGTAGCGTTTGAGAAACATTTTCCACTAATTATTGTTGGATATTTATCTGTTATTTAAGTAAGTTCTCATATTCATTTTTTTTGGTACTCTATTTTTCCTCAAAGACTGCAATGCTGTTTCAGCAGGGGTAACAGGTAGATTTGGAATACCTGTAAGATCCTCAATATATTCATAAATTGTTTCATTAAGTACTATATTAGGTACTCCAAAATTACGTGTTTCTGGAACTCCTTCAACACAGTCTTTAAGGGATAATAGCTCAATCACCTCCTCTTCCAAATTTGTAAAAATTATTTTCTTATTCGGTCCACCACCCGTGAACGTGATTTCTTTTTTTTTCGGACTCAATTTTTTTTAAGTAGCTTTTATAATCTGTCCATACCTAAAAATTAAATAAAATGCATAATATTTAAACTTATGATTAATAAACTTAATTCAATTATAGTAATGAAAGTTTTACCTTTTTCCACTCTGAAACTTCTTTAAAAGGTGGCCCGAAAGTATTTAATTCATTTTTGAGATCAATCTAAAAATCACTTGAATCAAATTTTGAATTCTTTGCAATATCTGGATTTTTTTTATGTCCGAAATTAAACACTTATACTGCTCCTGATTTGTTGTTTTTTTTTCTATAATAATTTTTAAAATTTTAATTATTAAATAGTGAAAAATATATTTTTGATACTTACAACGTTTTGTTTTCCATTTAATTTTTTTTCTTAAATTCAACCACCATCAATCACTAGGAATATATGAACTGCACTATTTTTCAGTACTACGAAAATGTATGAATCCGCAATAAAATTATTGGGGATAGAAAATGAAAAAATGTTCATACAAATATATGATTCGCGTTCAATTGCGTTTTCAATGATATCTCAAAAAATTCACCGCTCTGCAATTATCCGCAATGTTTTCAAGGAAGTAAATATTTCCGAGCCGCAATCCAATTTGCGTTTTGTAGGATAGGCATGTTAATTAATAAGTAATGAACTAGGAGTAAATTTGTTCATTTCTCTATGTATTTTTTTGTAAAATTTTTAAAACTCACAGATGAAATATTAAGCAATATGTAATAAAAAAATAAATAATCAATCTTTCTGATCTAACTAAAATAAGATTTAATCTTAGAAACAAATTCAAAGTGTTATTTTATTTGCTGCTAAAGCTAAGCTTCCATCAAATCCAAAAAGGTAGTATAGAACAACATAGCGGAGCGGTTCTACATACATAGAAATTTATCAGAATTAAAAATATAATTAAAATATCATTTTAGTAGATTTCGATTAATTTTTCCTTAATTTTTTTCAATTTTTAAGCATGTATTACACGAAACAATTGATATCGTGTCGTGATGTGTTGATATATTATTGATTAAAAGAAAAATTAAATTAAGTGTTCCTTTAGAAGTTCTTCAACTTAGTTTATATTTATGTTTTCACCAAATTGATAGGATTTAAAATGAAACTTTTCTCTACGCTTTAATTAAACTTATCAAGCCAATTTTCACAAAACCATTAAAAATCACAATGATGATAATTTACAATGTCAGAAAAAAATTATACCTATTGTATAATATGGGGGCGAGGGCTATTGTTACAATTTTTATTTCATAAAAATATTTTGAAAATAAATACATACATACATATCAAAAAACAATATAAAATGTATTGTAATTTTCTAACGTTTATATTTTTATGCAACAAAAGGAAAAACAGAAGACAACAAGCTCACAAAATGTTTTGTTGATAAACTTTCTTTGATTTGTTTTTGTAAAACATTTCATTTTAATTGTTTACTTATTTTAATTTTTTATTAAAAACTTGTTATTAGACCGGATTAAAATAAAATATTTGTACATAAAATGCATCTTCATAGAATGAATCTTCAGTAACAATTCACTTTTATTATAAATCGCAACGGATTAACGGATTATAACTGCAAATAATTAATTAAAAAAAAATTAAAGCCCTAGAACAATATGAAAAATAAATACAATATAATAACTTATATTTATTTATACTTAGTTAACTTTCAAATATCATTATCGATTATTGTTGTAAATGATTATGACTCTGAAACCGAAATATCAAATTATATAAATAATGAAATTAAAAAACGAACTGATGAATCTTTTAATAAATGTCAAAATTTTATTGAATATGCATGCAATGGAATATCAACAGAAGAATATCAATTAAATATTGCAAATATGTCAACTTTTGTCGAATATTATTTTATTGAAAATCAACCAAAAACTAAAGCTGAAGAAAAAGTTCGTGATTTATATTTATTAGTAAATGAATTTAATAACAAATATTCAAATGATATTCATACAAAAATGATTTTTGATCAAATTGATATATTTAAGGATATTGAACCACCATTACAAGAAAAAACAAATGACACATCAGGAACAACAACAACAAATATAAATACATCCATAACACAATTATTGGCTGAAACAAATGCATTTGATTCACCAATTCTTTTTTACTTTACCATTGAAGATAGTCAAATGTTACGATTGCATTCAATTTCTGATAGTTATACATTTCAAAATTATTTCAATGAAATATTTTATGAACCATTTTCAAATAATAAATTAGAAGTTCAAAAACTTATTAATGAATTAAATAAATTACGTACAAAATTTAGAAATGTTGCATTTAATACTGAAATGTTATCATATCATGATAAATTTAACAATTCAACAATATTAAATTCAATTGATGATTTAACAAATCTATTTCCAAATTTTAATTGGAATGAATATACAAAAATTTTAGAACATAAATGGAATAAAAATTTTAAAAATTTCAAAATAAAAATTAATGATTTAAATTCGTTAAAAATGGTATACAATATTATTAATGAAACTGAACCAAAAATTTTATTAAATTTTTTAATTAACAAAATGATAATTGTATACGATTCAATTAGTAAATTTGATATATTTTATCGATTAGCTATACTTAATCGTTTATGGAATGAAAATCTAAATGAAGAAACTGTTATACGTTATAAAATCTTTTTAGATTATTTTGAAAGAAAACTTAACGAAACTTTATATAATAATAATTTATTAACAAATAATAATCAACATATTATTGATTTGACATCGATTAAAAACTTAATTGAACAAAAACGTTATATATTAATAAATTTTCAAAATTTAATTACAAATGATATAATAAATGATTTTTATGATAATATACAAACATATTCAATTGAATTATATTATAAAACTATTTATGAAAATACAAATTATATATTAAAAATAATGAAGAATTTAAAAATTAATAAAAATTTATTAAAAGGTTTTTATGATGATGTAATTGAATACAATATTAAAAATAAGCCATATATATATTTTAATACAATTATTGAATTTAATTTATGGTATGAATTTTTCAAATTAAATCAAAATGTTACAAATATCGAAGAATGTTTAGAAGAAATTAATGAAAATAGTAAAAAATATTATATAGAAAAAAAAAATGAAAATCAATTATTTATGAATAGTTATGGTGCATTCAAATTATTATTAAAATTAAATAATAAAAATAATTCAAAAGATATTAAAATTAATGAAATAAATTTTCTGAAAAATTTTGTTGGAATTGCACAATATATTTGTACATCATCAAAATTTAAATTATTTGAAAAAAATAAAATTTCATCATTATTTAAATATTTAGATGAATTTCATGAGACTGCAATGTGTGATAATGATTCAGATTCAGCAGCATCAAAAAATATTAATTGTAAATCAAAAAATTATTCAACAAAATTTAATGATTCATTTGCTGAATTTACACCATTTAAAATTATAAATTCTAATTAATTTGAATACAAATGGATTTAAAAGTAGAAATTGTACTATGTACTTACATTGCAAATGTTTTATTATATAATTATATTTTATGTAATAAAAATAATTTATATTTAAATTAAATTAAATGTGCATGTTTTACTATATATTAATTAATTAAATTTTTATTATTAATATTTATTTATTATGCCTTTATTTCAAATATATTTTCAATCTTTGTCTTATTTATAATTTACGTTATTAAGAGCTTAAACTCGGAATAATGTTTTTATATCCATGACTATATTTTATTTAAACTAACCTGAACTTTACTATTTAAAATGTATTTTTTTGAGAGAAAATAGCAAGCTAAACTTATTTATATATATAACAAATTATAGGAAGAACGTGTTCTTTAAGAAGAAACATATATACAAATCCCCCGGATGAGCTTTATGCGAATGTTCGCCTTAAAGCGCACGTGTTAAGTACAAACTTCAAAATTTTTTAATGTATAAAAAAAGTAAAAAATAAAATAACCTTAAATATTTATAATAAATAAATATTAATAATTAGATTTTGATGAATTTTATTGGAAATTATTTTAAGTCCCTGGAACAGATATTATCTTCTTCTAAAAATTAAATTTTTATTCTTCTAAACATTCGTATTTCTTTCATATATGAACTCATATTATCTTCTTCTTAACATTCGCTATTTATTTTTCTAAACATTCGTATTTTCTTCTTGTCGGGGAAGCTAATGCGATTCAATTTACGATTGTCGCGGCGATATCAATCGTAATTATACAATAATACTAATGAATCTCGGAAGAATAAATATGAATTCGCGGCGAACAAATACATTCTTCTAGGGAATACTTCGGCGATAATTTTTCGAATCTTATGGTTTGTTGGGATTATTTCTTTATTAAATAATATAATTGAAATTATAATAAAAGTAAGCATTGGCTTCCAGGGCCATCGGCTTTAAAATAAAATAAGCACTAAAAGCTTAATCTACAACCGCTCTCAATATCGGATTTTCAGAATTTAGACATCAGTTTCTCTAGAAAGGCAAGTGATGCCCCTTCTATTTTCTATATAATTTAATTTAAAAATTTATTCCAAAATTTAATTTTTACACAACAATTGGGTCCGGAAACTGGTGAAAACTGACACCGGTTACCCGGTTTTTTGTTTAAATTTTCAAAAGCCGTAAAACGGATTTTTTCATTACTTTTTTTCAAATAAATAAATAAAAAAAAGCGGTTAACAGATATTCCGCTTTATAAAATCGGTTTTTGAAATTTTCCGCAGATTCAAAATATTGACATAGTAAAATAAATTAAATAATAATAATAAAATTAATTAAATACTTTTGAAATAAAAATAATAATATAAAAAACAGTAATGAAATAATTCTAAAATCGATTCAACAAAGTATTCAGATAAATATAAATAATCACCACCAGTTATGCAAAAAAAATTGCATAAGTAGACTGTATGTAATGTATATAGACTCATGCATACAGTCTTTTAACACATTTTTCTATAAAATAGGTAAACCATTTTAATTCTAAAATACAAAATAATATGTTGTATATAACTAGGTTATCAGTGTGTTTTTCTATTATTTTACATTTATACATATATTTACATTCGATATTTTGCTCGATATTTTTTAAATAATTTATTTTCTTCATCATCATCAGTAAAGTTTTCAAATCTTCATCAGTATAATAAGATTTGTTCTTTTTCTTCTGCTTCTCCTTCTTAATAAATTAATTCCAGCTGTAACTAAAGTAGAAGAATGAACTAGTGCAGAAACTCCTTATTTCATCGCAATTTTCTTTTTATCCTTCTACTTATTATTCTTCCTTTTCTTTTGCTACTTCTACTTTTTTTTTTTTGATATTGTTAGACAAAACTTAAGTCAACGTTTGAAAAAAAAAAAAAGGATAGTTAGAGAGAAGAAAAAAGGAAAGAAATAGCATAGATGTTCGATGCGAAGTTAAGAACTATGTTATTGATTTGTAAATTAAACAAATAAAAACTACCCCTACTTGGAAATGCTTTTAGTGGAATACGATTAAACATTCAAGAAGGTCTGACTTTAAACGAATTTCTATAACCAGTCTTGAACCATCTTGGTATTTCCACGGTGTAGAGGTGGGCATTTGCAGCCTCTTGCGTTCCTCCTCCTAGCATGTGTCTCTTCGATGATACGACAGTGACCAAGTCGGAGCAAGTTTTGATGGAACATTTACGTCATCTTTGAGGCGAATGGCGCATTTTTGTACTCCGTCAAAAAAACTTACGAAGTCTTTGAGGGGCCTAACATAAATGGGAATTATAGTCCGTCTTGGGTCGCGTCTTTAGATGATATGAGAAATATGCCTTACACCAACTTCAAAAACTTTAACATTTTGCGTCGCTTTTCGCAATAGGTAAAATATGAACATTCCAGATCATATTTTGATTTATTCGCATTCCAAGAGTATTTACGTTTTCTAGTCGCTGTAAGTTTTCACCTTTAAATTTTAGCATAGGTTCGAATGGCGTTAGTTTTTGCGTAACTTGTTAAACTAAAATCTGTTACCCCAGTCGAAAATTATGACTAAGTCATGGCTAACCACCATACCACCCATTATTGGTCTTTTGGCGTAAATTGATGTAGCTATAGCATTAATTTTTTTAAGGAAATCGTAAGGTCGAAAGTTGTTTGTAAAAGATCATTAATAAATATTGAACAGAGAGTTGGAGAAAGAACTTACAGAGTCCGGTGGAACACCAGCATTAATTTGAAGTTGATCAGATCTTATTGATAAACCAAAATCTTATTACTTTACTTTCCCTACTGAATGTTGAAATGAGGAAGGCCTTCTTGGAATAGAGAGTTCCAACATTTTTTCTTTCAACACACTACTAGCTTATAACCACCATTATAACATTTGTCAAAATAACAAAGAAATTTTATTTTGCTCTTGTTCATTCTGGAGCCTGATGTTCAATTATTTTTTCTATAACCTACGGTCAAAAATAGCATAAAATTTAATGTACATAAGTATATACAAAAAAAAATATAATAGAATTGCAGAACAAAAAAGTTACACAATTTGAATTTTATTCATTGCTTGAACTAACTGTGATCAATTGATCATTTCATCAGTAATCATAATAAGCGTTCTTCCCGTAATTCTTAAATTTCCTTTTTCTATTCTATATACATTAAATAATATGACGTTCTAAATGTCACGATAAAAAAATTTGACTAATTCATACACAAAACAATGAGCACATTTTAATTTTAAACTCAATTAAAAATTTTTTTATATTTATGAAGTATATTACAGTTTTCCAATTATAAAATGAATTCCACATCTTCTACTTTGAATAGAAATTTATTTTTTAAACTCTTGTATTTTTCCTTTTTTTTTACTATTTTATTACATTATTCAACTCTAATTTCTTTCTTTTTCTTTTTTTTTCCTGTTTTTTGCTCCTTTTAACTTTGATAATATAAAAAAGCATGATAACCACCTGTTGCGATTATAATTATTATGACTTATAGTTACATGGTTATATTTTTCTATTATATTAAATCACTTCTCTTAGTAGAGCTTATTATCCTTATTCAACTATAAACATATGTAAGTAAGTGTGTGTAATTTAATGTATATTATTAATATAATGGGAATACACTTGTATTGCAATGCATTGTGAATGAATACGAAATAAAGATTGCATTGTGTGTTGTCTTATTGAAGGAAGACATATTAAAAAAATAAATAAGTAAATAAATATAAAAATAACTGTTATTTCAAATGGATGGGAAAACAGAATAGTCTGTATATACATATAAATATTCATTTAAATATAAATAAAGGTAAAGTGCACGTCGCCGAGTACAATACTCACGCACACTTCAATACATACATACGCTTATATATTTATGAATTTATTTGTTTTATTCTTCTGTAAAAAAAAATTCTTTTATAAAATTATAATATAAAATAGAAAAATTATTTTAAAATAGCTGTTAACAAAATGAAAAGAGACAAGTGAATAATTAAAAAAGAATAGTGAAATCCTAGAGAGCAAAGCAAAAGCTAGAATGCACTACAGATATTTATAGTTAGACACATAATATTAGACAAAACAAAATTAATAAAATAAACCGAAATTTACAAATCTAGGAAAATCTCGAACGAAAGTTCCAGTATTCCATAATTATTTATATGGTAAAAAAACCGTTATTTAAAATAAATTTTATGAGTATTTCCATTTTTACACAAAATGTCTTAAATTGCAAAATTTCTTCCTTCGTATAAACACAAATTTCAACTACCAATTAAGTCCTTTATCACATAGCATAGGCCATAGGGCATTTATTTAATGAGTGCACTGCTAAATAAATAGCAGTGAACTGATCAAATAAGCAGCCTATGGCCTATATACTTAAGCACTCATAAATTCTTAAATGAATCATATAAATAAAAATTATCCAGGATTGATTTCTCGCCTAACAACTCATTCGTAAAATTTTAATTTTAAATTTGAAATTGTGTAAATTACAATTCGATTTAAGTTAGAAAAAAAATTTCTTAAAATTCTGAAATAATGAAGAAAAAAAACAACTGTCCTCGAAAAAGGTCAGTGCCCAGTATAAAACTATCATAATGTAATAGTGTATGTAAATAAATAAATAAATAAATATGTGGCACTGTCAGTATTTTCTAAATTGGGAATGCAATCAATTTTTTGTTTTTTGTTTTTATGTTGGTTTTTTTATTATTTTTTTTTTTTTTTTTATTTTTTTATATGTTGCGCTTACTTTTTTAGGTCAGATCTGTTTATTTATGTCGACAAGTGATGTAAAAAAAAACAAAAAAAAAACACCATAAAAAGTAAGCAAAAAAAAATATATGAAAACACTAGAACGATGTCAATTGCTTTCTGATGAACAAACATTTAAGTATGTATAAATGTATGTACATTGAAATACATTTTATTATACAAATAATTGTTGTTGTTATTGTTTTTTTAATTCTTTTTTTATATTTTCACTCTAAATTGAGGTCACATACAATTTATGTAAAACAAAATGTTTTTATTTTATTTTTTTTATTATCAACGAAACCGATATCATATAAAGTTTGATTATTTTAACTCTTTGGTTATCTATGACCACTGTTGTTTTTTTTTTTATTTTTTTTTAGTCATTGAACTCTCAAGTTAACAAATACAACCAAAAAAATAGGGATAACTGAATAAGATTTATTTAAACCGATAATAAGTACCTTAGAATTGAAATTAACATTTGTATATGGTAAATGAAGTTCCGAAATTGTATAAAAATTCTGAAATTTTGTATGAATTAAAAATGCTCTTAAAACACTTTTTGTGCGATAAGAAAACGTTTCAGAAAATGTACACAATTGCAAACGCAAAAAATAATCTACCGTTCCCATTTCACAAAATGCAAATTGCTTTGCAACTAAAAAAAATAAGTTAAATAATCAAACAAAAATGACGTATTAAGTTTTTAATTCGAATCATGATAGTTATATTTTCATTTTTCACTAATTCTATATAGCTATATAACCAATGATGGAGGTATTTGAACACACTCTCATGTGGTACTACGTGGAGCTCTGCGTTTGCTTGACTTGCTTAGTATTATATTCAGCTTTAATTCAGATTGCACATTTTTCCAACGCTAATTAAACCACACTCACTACTATTTTGTAATTATTAACATTTGTACATACATAAGTGTGTTGGCGTATAGAAAAATTTATAATTGTTCGAATGAAATTTTCTTAATCAGAAAACAAAAACAAAAAACAACAGAAATTGCATCAAATCTTATAAAATGTCCGTAAATTGGGGAATTCCCTACAGTTAAATGAAATATTGTTTTTTCTTTCTTTACACTAATTAGTTTATTCATTAATTATTTTATTTTAATTTTTTTTCTTGTTTGAAATTTATTTATTTTATTTTTTTTAATGCAATATGTTGCATATAATTAAAGGAAATTTAATTTTCTATAAAAACAAAGTCCGAAAGAAGAAGACTTTGCGTCGAACAGTCCTTTAAAAAGTTATTTACTAATTTACTTCTTCTACATTTTCATAAAAAATTGTTCATTTGAAAGCAACATACCTCCTTCATCAGTGCTTGTGACTAACTATATACATATTATATATTAATTCATTTTTTCGATTTTTATATCCTATTCCTTCCGTACTAAATATCTATTTTAATTATTTTATTAATTTAATTAGCGGTGAGTATCTATTCTCTAAATCATTATTTAATCTGTCATCTACATGTACCCTCGAAATTACTAAACTCTCGTATGTGTCTAGTTTGCTTATTTTATGTAACTCCTTTATTGATGATAAATTATTTTTAACAATTTTATGGTATTCCTCGTTTATAGTTGTATATTCTTATTCTTGCTAATTCGGCTTCCCTTAAATGTTCTTGGAATCACACCGTAATTAGCCGTGATATATACTTTCAAACAGTTTCGGCATGATATTTTATATATGCCGTTAACTTCTAACATCTACTTTTTATCTTTTGCTGATCCAAGTATACTCCTAATTTTTTGACTACTGCTAGATGTATGTCACTAGTTCAAGATTGTGTTTCTTGAACATTTTCTTAAACTACTTATCGATGAATGTTGAGTGCGTTACACAAATCCTTCTAGGATTTTCAACATACTTATTTTGTTGAAACAAGCTCGTCATGTTATTGCGTTCGATACGATGGAGTTTCTTCCTCATCATTTGGTCTATGATTTCTTCATTATATCCATTTTTCTTAACCGTGTATTTTATGTAGCGTCTTTCAACTTTCCAAAGTTAGCCTTTGATAATGGTATAGTTACCAATTTGTTGATCATCGTATGGTATTCTGCCATTTGTTATCCATGTGGGTGATTTGACTCAGTGGAGCTGGATTTTTGGGTAGTAGTATCTTTTCTGTAGATATCAAATTTTATGGTTCCATCTTTATGTATTATTTTTATGTCAAGAAACTGTATATCCTTCTTTTTCCCTTTCCATGGTGAATTTTATGTTTCCATGTGAATTGATCTAATATAATTTCTATTTTATCCTTTGATAATACTGCAATGATATCATCTACGTACTGGCACCCAAATTCTCGCCATAAGTCCCTCTTCCTCTATTCTGTCTTCAATATGACTCATGAATATTTCACTTAAAACTGGCCGAAGTGGGTTACCCATGACAATTCGTCTTAGTAGTTTTTGGAAACCTGACAACAATTAAATTATTTAATTTAAAGTATCACTAAAAATAAAAAATCCGATTAATAAATTAAAAAATTATAAATTTAGAATTTTAAATTTTGTCCTTATTGAATTACGTTTATGAATTACGCTGAGTGGCCAAATAGGTACAGTGCCTGCCTTTCAACATAAACGTCCCAGGTTTGTTTCACTAGGAAGCAAAAAAAAAATGCATAATAGGGTCTTCGACCTGGTTCAGTACCCTTTGTCATTGGAATAAATTAAATGACAAAAAATAATTTGAGAGTATAATCTGGTAACGAATTATATAAAATGGAGCTATTCTATTTAAAACGGCTTAGTTCCTGACAATATTAGTAGTTTTCCACATTTAAGGAGTTGATAAGCCAGTAATTTGATAAATAAATGCACCAAAAAGATTGTAGTAAAATATTGCAGTACCGTACTTAATTAAGCACGAAAAGGTAATACCTAAGTTAATGTCAAGACAAAAAAACTGTAATATTTACATGTCAATTTGTTATATTATGGTTAATTACCATATTTACACTAATACTTGCAGGGTCTAAGATCGTCCACGAAATGACTTAAAAACTAATGTGTTGATATACTACTTTAGTATTTATTGTACTTACATATTTTGTAAACTCTGAGACTAATCCATCACTTGAACCTTGAAGTTTGCTGCAAGCTAATTTTCACCGCACTAAGCATCTTTATGTTACATAATATGTAGGGCCTATACTCCTGGAATATCCCAGTCAAGTATTGTACCCATTGAAGCGGTTCAGTAATTTTTCGTGAAATGATCCATTGCTACTTCATTCCACCTTATTCCCATCGTCTTAAACCCATTGACATACAGTCGTTGTTTAATCGTCGGGTAATTGCAGATATCTCTTTTATTCACCAGATTCTTTCGGGCAAGACGTTAGACCCTGAAATTTCAATTTATTCGGTTGAAATAATCAATCAGAATAATTTCAGAACCATTTAGTTGTTCCATATTCCCTTCCACGCTACTGAATATGGTAGATTCGAGCCAATCACTAGAATGCTCCGTGAAGTAAATTCTAATTGTAATTCTTTTAATAGACAACTAAATGTTTTAACTGTTGAAACAGAATTACGCTATAATGTAAGTATAGCTGAAACTAACTAAGAACTTGATTTTTTTTTAGCTATTATATTTAATAGTTCCGCTTAACTTTTTGAAGTATTTTTAATTAATGTATAGTTATTGACATAATATGTTATATATTAACTTATGATTTTTTATTTTTCAACTAATAGCATGTATGTGGTTTAGTTTATTTTTTTCTAATCAAAGGTGTTTTACTAACCCTATTAGATGATGACATATTGCAGTATTGCTCAAACAAATGTAGCAAGCTTTCGTCTAGTAATAGATGTCTGATTTGCTTGCTCTAAGCATTAATCTGACAGTAGAATAAATGTATTTAACATTGCATCAACTAAAAAAAAATTTAATTTATAATAAACCTTACCACCAGACACCCATTAGCGAATAAAAAGCACATCTTTAATCAATGGGAGGTTCACTGGAACAAAAAAATTAAATTAAATAATGAACAACAATCCTATTGTTAAAAACTTCTTAAAACTATTGAAAATATTTTGAAATTCAATTTTTTTTTAATTCTTTATTTATAGATATACATTAATAGATATTTGATGGCATCAATCCGTCAAAGTAAAAAATTAATGATTAAAATCGATTAAAAGAGAAGTGGAAAGAGAAGAAAATATAATGCTAATGGTTTACGTTTGTGTGAAAGAGAAATAAAAACCTTAAAATTTGTTGAAACTAATTCTCTAACATTCTCTAAAAAATTAACCTAAAGATATTTAATTATTTTTGATAATCAGATTTGTTTTTAGTGATATATTTAGTTTGTGAATTAAAGGTCGAAGTTCATTGCACTAATCATTTATTTGTATTGTGGAAATATCGATATTTCGAAAGCAACTTACTTCCTTCATCAGTGCTTGCAACTTGTGATATTGATATTTGAACAATAAAAATAAATAATTTTTAAAAGGAAATTCGACTTTTAATTCATAAACTGAACATATTGTTTCACAAGCCTTAGTTATCAAATCGATGACAAAGAAAACTGAGACGAATAAGACGAAGATAGAATAATATTTTTATAATCTTATGTTAAAAATAAGCTCAGCTAATCAATTTGAATTTGTTCATTCAAAACTGATGCTGGAATGCATTACACAGAAATCGAATCTAAGTAATCAAGGCACTATCATTCATAATTTAAAATAAATTTTCGATATCAAATTTTACGTAAAAAATCAGTAAATAACGGTAATAATAAGTTGTAGTTACTACCAGTCAATAAAAAAAGCAGAATATATCCTGTTGATAAGTAAACAGCCCTAATAAAATCATATCAGACACAATATACTTTTTCGAAATTGAATTAGATTTAGGTCCGATTTGGCCGCATGAAGTCAGAAACAACAAATTTTGAGAAGAATCATCATCATTATATGGCAACTACAACTCGGGTAAAATATTTCAATATTCAAACCTGTCTATGGCAAGAGTTCTTCAATTTCGAGCAATATGGCGCATCATTTTATATATTATCTACCCACTTAGTGCTTGGCCTTACTTGGCATAAGTTATGAACGAGGTGAATACACAAATCGGTTGTCAGTTAGGTACGAACGGCTATAACATATATCTCTTTGAACTTTCGTCTTTTTGAACCTTTATAATCAATTTATTTATTAAATTATATCGCATATTCACTATTTTCTAATCTTTTTATTTCTTATATTATATATTGTTTTATATATTAATAGAGTGGACTAGAGTGGAGTGGATCAGAGGCATTCTAATAGCTATTTTTCTTATAAATCTTGCTTAAAATCTATAAAAAAAAATATGTTAAGCTTATGCAACATATTTTCATACAATTTATTCATGCATTACCTGATTCAGAATATTTTATCTGTAGTCGATTTTTGGCTTTTGAACTTACACTGAAATTACTTTATTGATTTAAAACTAATTAAAAATTAACAGTATTGGTTATATTTGTTCGTATATTATATTGTATAAAATGTAATGAGCACTATTAAGTAGTAGAGATGGGACTAATACATTATATTTTTAATGCATTACGTCTCCATCATCATTATTTTTACATGAATTAAAATAATGCATTAATTTAATTTCTTTAATAATGCATTAATATAAGTATTTTGAATTATATTTTCAAAATGATTCATTAAAATACTGCGTTATATTAAAAAATAAAGCATTACATATGCAATACTAAAAATAATTCAAATTAATTGAATTACTTTTGAATTATTACTTAATTTAATATTACCAAAAATTGATAATTAGAAAATAATATATTATATATGTATAATGTAATATGTATAAGCTGGTGTTACATTTACTTCAGAAGATTGTTACTTCGTAAAAAACTCATTCCTAGTTTTATAGGGAAAAAGAATAAATGCTTATAGCTTCTAAACTAAACTATTCGACGTAGGCATAAAGTATGTTTAAAAAAATTTCTACTTTGAACTACAATATCTCCATAACGGCAGCAACAATCAAATGTCACCTACAAATAAATGTTAAAACCGTTATCTTTCCGTTATCTTTCTAGAATATATAACTGAATATACATATATCTAATATATCACCAGATATAACGGTTTTTATATACAAAAACATCAAAACAACAAGGGTATGTACTTTCAAATGTCCTTTTCGTCCTTAAAGAATAAGATGCGCCACTAAACATCCAGCTATCCTTGGGATATTAGGTCATTAGGTCATACGCCGATACTCCCTCAGAAGAGCCGTAATTCAATTAATTTGAATTATTTTTGGTACTGCACTATATGTAATGCATTATTTTTGAATATAATGCATTATTTTTTAATATAATGCATTATTTTAATGAATTATTTTGAAAATATAATTCAAAATAGTTATTTTAATTTATCTAATTAATATTTACGAACAATAATTCCATATAATTATAAATCAAGATTTCCATCTCTGAATTAGCATGATTATTCGATAATTTTTGAAATCGAATAACATGTAAGTACTCAATATACAGAGATAAATATTAAAAAGAATAAGCTTTAGAAAATCTCACTTCTAGAAAATTAGGGAAAATGTTGATTTTTAAATAACATTTCCTAAAATATGACGCGTTTATTATCCCAATATATTCATAGTTGTTGGTTATAGAATTTATTATAAGTTTGTCAACGTTTTTCCTGTTTTTTAACCATATTCAATTACAATTCGGGTTGTAGTGTACTATTCCCCTGTACTAAATTTACAACAGAAACAAGTGGTATGCAATATTAAGAATTAAGAAATAGAGAAAACATGTTGACGATAAAATTACAATAATTTTAGAGCTACGTTTTATCCTATGTACGACGAAGTGACCAATCTAGTTATTTGTTTTTGAAAAAACAATTAGCACCCTATATGCATAAGTTATCTTTGACAACAACCAAAAAAAAACGATCACAATATAAAACCAATTGACAAAACGATATAAATAACTTTTGGAATTTAATAATGAAAATAATATAAATAATATTTTACATCTTTTAAACATGGCAAATACCACATTGTCATATATTTTTTTTTCAAATAGCCGGTAAATTATCGAATTTACCGGCTATATTGTGAAGCTTTAATGCACTAAAAATTTTTATTATACTATTGCAATATTAAAACCAGTCTTCAGACCAAATATTAATTACTATATAAAAACTAATTCCAATAACGTTTTACCCTAACTTAAGTCTTCTTATACGTTTTAATTATATTTAACAAAGTTTTGATGGTCAATTAAGCTTAAAGTTTCGATAGTTACATGTAGGATCAAACGAATTATATATATGTCTTTTACAAATGAAATCTTCAAATATTGGCATTACGAACATACCATGAATTAGTCTGCATTATCGTAATTATACATAATATGAAGAATTTTTTAGAACTATTATCTTGAAAGCAAGGGTTTCACCGGTGCACATTTGATGTTGGTTTCAGTACAAAATTTATCCCAGACGTATTATACAGATCGTGAAAAAATCACAGCTACAATAATTGTAAAGCTATTGAAAATTCAAATTTAGAATAAACTTGAATTTTTTTATATTTTTGTACCGATATAAAAATAATCAGCTTATGGTAAGCGGCTCATAAAAATAAAATAAAAATTAAAAGCAATATTCTTTAGTTAATCTCTTCTCATGGAATTTATGGACATAATATAATATATGTACATGTATATAAGTATAGACTGTAGACTAATATAGTTGTATAAGTACATACTTATTTTGGTTTATTTCATTTTTTACAATCATTACACGATTTCCACGGTTGCAAAAACATACATACATACATGAACATATTAATAATAAATTAATTTTTTTTTAAATGTCTTTTCAAAAGAAAAAATTAATTAAATTGAAATAAATGAATTCAACAGAAGTAAAAAAAAAAAAAATACAATAATAATAATATTTGTTGAAAATAAAATTTTCTCTTGAATTTGCAATTTTTTTTTTCTTTTTTGTATATAGTTAAATAAATTTCGTGTCGCTAATATTTTTCATTTGAAAATTTATTTCTAATGTAATAAATGAAAATTAGCGTGAAAATTTGTATTCCATTTTTGTTTTAGATGAAGTCAAAGTGCACTGACTTTATTCGACTTTAGTTTTATTGTTGTTATTGTAATTCTACTTCTTCGAGGAGTTCTATATAAAAATAAATTAACTCAAACTAATTAAAAATATATATAAGCATCGAAGGCTTCATTTATGTATAAAAAAAAATAAAATCCCAATTCCACAGCTCAAATGTATTTAGAAATTATGATATCCATGTCATAAAATCTAGCTGACGTATACAGGATAGTTGAAGAATATAGAAGCGGAGACTATCATAAAACAGAGGGCGATTGAAGTAGATCAGGAATAAATTAACAAATTTTCTCAATTCTTTAGAATTTTAGTTTTATATCTACAAAATTATCACTTAACGCATTAACAACCATATTATTATAAATCTTATTCAATCAATAATTTTCTCTTTCATACGGAATAATCGAAGCTTCCAATTAAATATGATTCATTTTTTACACTAATGGTTTTAACATTATATTTAACTTATACAAAAAATCAAACTTTCATTAACTAAACGTCCCCAATCCCTCCATTTGTTATATATACATTTTTCGGCAATCTTTCAGTATATTGAAACTTTTTGAGAAACAGAAATTTCATAGGCTTACGTTCATTAAAAATACTAGAAATATTGGAATATTGTTATTTGATAATTCGTTTCTGTTACTAATTGAAAAAACAATTAATTTAAATTTTTCTGAACAGCAAAATTAAACAGCAATCTGGAATTATCGTATGATTCTCTAAATTTCGTCAATTTTCAATTTACGTTCCGTTATGTCGACGGACGTTAGTTAAGGGATTATCATAATCAACTTTTTATTAATTCAAATTATGTGATAAGCAGATGTTTGATAGAAGTTTGAATAATATTGGAAATTTGGAAATGCTTTCCTTGTTCAATTCAGCATTGCAGTAGCTTAGATTTCCCCTTATCCAAACCAATTTGTTTTTGAGTGTTATATACAGAGGTGTACCATCGCCATGAAGTATATCATTACATTCGTATAATTCAAAATAAATTAACTACCATTATCATCACTTAAGAAGAGCATTACTATTAATTTACTAAATTTTTGGCTGAATTACTTTTAAAAATTAAATTAAATGAAACTATTATATTTAAGAAGGCTTAGTTCCTGACATTAGCTGTATTTTTCCACATTTAATGAGTTGATAAGCCAGTAATTTAATAAATAAATACTCGAAATATTCTAGATATTGTAGTGTAAAATTGCTTTACCGTACTTAATTAAGCACGAAAAGGTGATTTTACCTAAACTACTGTCTAAGAGCCTAAAAAATATATATGAAATTAAATCTGGTTTCTGTGGCATCTTAGAATGCTAACCTGCTTTTTCTTGATATACTAATAGAAGATAGAATTACTAAACTTAGTAAAGCATTTACTATCCTTAGAAATAAAATTTTTATCTTCTTACTTGGCAGGTTCGTAGGAAATATGCTGCTGAACTTTCAAACCGCAATCTCTACTCATATACATTCTGGATTGATGCCTCAAAATTAAATTTGAATAGGCCAAGAGTTAGTGATAATATTGGGGATTTTGATATTGAATCGTGATTTTAGTTACAGGAATTTTGAATTTTTAGAAATTTTTATTCTGATGAAGTATACAATGAAATTCACCATAGTAAATCTAATGTTATATCTTATTCCTATTGCCCTGCCATACATAACTCAGATCTTCAATTCTGTTTTAAATCGATCATCTCTTTATCCAAAAGTATAGAAACTGGAAAAAATTATCCCTGTACCTAAGAAACTTAATACTGAGATCTCTGACACTTGACTGTCAAACAAGGGCACACACTTGTCAGTTCAGTCAGGTTTGATGGAATGTTTGATAAGTGCGCAGTCCCCATAAAACATTTGTACTTCTTGTATATTATAAGGCTTCTCGGTATATATAGAAGATTAATGTATTTTCTGTGAATTTAAATCTAGAATTATGAGGAATGAAATGGAATGAGGAACTTTTCTTGAAATCGTTATTCTATTAAGTCGTTGTCTATAAGACATTATTTCTTGCGCACATTGGATCAAAGATATGCCATCATTCTTTTGCTTTTGACTCTGTCAATCATCACCTAATAAAGTAAACTATCACTGTATTTCATTTCAACTATATCTTCTTAATCGCTTATATATCTCATTAGGGCATATATCCATCATTAGGGCCCCTACCATCTAGTATACTTATCAATGATATTCCAGACTGGTTAGCTGAAGCTCATTGTCGTCTTTATACTGATGATGCACAGATTCATATTAGTTGCTTAAAAATTACATAACCAAACTGAATGTTGAACTTGAAGCTATGTTTCAATGGGTTTCAGTTAATCAACTCATGCTAAGTCCTACTAAGGAAGGGTTGATTAGCTGCAGTCCGTTCCTACTAAGTCTCAAGCTATTGTGATATTTTCTTAAGATTCACTCTATAACTTCTTAAGAGTAATATTTTCTTAAAATTCACTTCTCATACTGAATAATAAAAATATTACATTTGTTTTGTTGATCAGGCGTGTTGTATTCAACCTAATGTCAACTTGCATGTTGTATTTAATAAGACATTAGGTTAGTCCAATAATATTTTTGTCGAAAAGCAAATCGAGTGTTTCCTATATTTCGTAAACTTTGGAAGTCACTTAGAACTAAGTGCAAAATAGTTAATCTTGCACTTTTTATATTGCAATATAGTTTACTCTTCGAGGAACACTAAAGATATTTCTAAACTTGATATAACTTTTAATTATCTAAACTTTAAATATGTCTGTTTTTTTTTTCTTTAATGTAATATCTACCGACTTCCTTCTTATATTTATAATAAACTCGATTTCAATAAGTCCACGAGATCACTCTCAATAAATATCCATCGCCATCAAGGTAGAGTAAGACATCTGTCTTTTTTTGTTAAGACATATTCTTGTGAAATTCGTGACGTAATCATATTATTATCTTCGAATAAATGAAAATAAATCAAGAAACGGACCGAACCGTTTCTTTTTGTTAATATAATCATTTCTCTATAGTACCGCGCTTACTATTGGCAGTGTTACTTTTTTTTTATATATGCATCCAAATCAAATTCAGGTTGATTTGACTAAAACAAATCTATAGCGAAAATTTGTTTGATTACCTAAATCCCGAATTTTCCCATAAAATGTTCCAGTAGAAAATCACAATGTAATCTAGTACATATTAAAATTTTGATACTAATAGCTTAATATATCTCTACTATAATATTTCAATAAATATTTAGCAATCTAACAAAAACATTTTTAATGCAAACTGGATACTAGTTATTATGATTGATTAAAATCTTATAAAAATGGATGATATATGAAACAATATACTTCGATGTGATTATAATGGGTTGTGTTGAGCTGACAATTCAATCACTGGTTTTAATAAACTTAGTACCGCTAACATACTGCAAAATACATAAACACCAGTATTTTTTTTAATTAATGCCATATGTAAACAATATTACAATATTTAACCGGAACTAAACCTATTGTACGTGTACCGTTATAATGCAATTGATATCACTCAATTTAAATTATATCCACTTTTATTATAATTGTAAAATTATTACTCTTTTTAATTTTCATTTTACTATTAACCTTAAAAGTTAAATTTAAAAATGCATTCGAAATTAATAAATTTAATTATTCACATTCTTGAATATCTGTGACATTATTATTGTGTTATTATTATTATATTACTTTTTTCTCCATGAATTTTAATTAATTAATTTGTGTCATTACAATACATTTGAATTTTTATTAAAATACAACCTTACCCATTATCTCTGTAACTTTATAAATAATATTTATAAAATCATCAGGTACTTCTTGTAAATACACTAAACTCTATTAAACTGGAAATTCTATACTAGCTAGATGAATTACTAATGTATTCGTACTCGTATGAACGTCCCTTAAAAATTCCCTAATTATGAAAAATAGCCTTTCCTATATAATAGAGTTGTGATTTGTGAAAGAACTCTCTTCAAAGCAATTATTTTGTGTGATTATCTTAAGTTTTCTAAAATTTTATTCGATCCGTTTATCATTTTTTTGATCAAATATGACTCCGCATAATTTCTTGATTAGTTCTCGTTGTCATTTTCGCACAAGTGTATAGTTCTATTGCTTCAGAACAAATGTACTTAAGTCAAAAATTGAAAAAAAAAAAATATATATATAAGTATATTATACCACCAAATTATTTACCTTTTTTTAATATACAGTTCCAAGTTTATGGGATAAACACATTTGCTTTTACAGAAAGATTTTGCATACAGAATTACATACAATAGTTTTTTTTCTTAGGATTTTTATGATATATTAACTAATGTGGAAAACTATATCTATTGTAGATATTTAACTTCGCCTTCATAATGTCATAGTTCCATTTTATTTTTATTAGATAATCAAAACTCTCAACTATTTTTTATCATTTATTTTATCCCAATGACAAAGAGAGTACTGGATAAGGTCGAAAAGCCTATGAATCATTGTTTTTACCGCCGTTGGGAATCTAACTTGGTACTTTTCGGTTAAAATAGCTTACCGAACCTACCTACTGTGCCACCCAATGTGTAAAACTGATTGTATCTATATTAAAATATAAGTCACTACTATGAAAATAAAATATCCAACATGAAGTCGGGTACAACATTTTTTACCTCCTAAATAAATACTGGTCTGTTTCTTCTTCCCTCGACCAACCCCTAATTTTTTTCTAATAATTTCTAATAAGATACAACTCAGAATGAGAAAAATATTTAGCTCTAAAGAGCAAGAAATTACCACTAGAACATTCAATTGACAAATTAATGAGTTTTGTCAAAGTTCAAAGATTAAGTTGGAGCTAGATATGTGAGCTGAATACATAATAATGTAGCTTAAAAGAAAATATTTATGATGAGACCACATGCTTGAGGAAAGAAAACTAGAAGAACAACAAAGAAAATATAATTAGATAAATATTAAAAATTATGCTCGAATACTGCAAATAACACAAATATATTATCGGTTTTTCGACCTGGTCCAATGCCCTTTGTCATTGGGATAAAATATATGATAAAAAATAATTGAGAGTATAATTTGGTAACAAATTAAATAAAATGGAACTATTCTATTTAAAACGGCTTAGTTCCTGACAATATTAGTAGTTTTCCACATTTAATGAGTTGATAAGCCAGTAATTTGATAAATAAATGCTGGAAAAAGGAGTAAAATATGTAGTATAAACTTGCAGTACCATACTTAATTTAGCATGAAAAGGTGATTCTACCTAAGTTACTGTCACAAGTATAAAAATAAAAAAAGAGATAGGTTGAGATATTAAGAGACGAATACCAAGACTGGGACAGATACAAGCAAAAATAATTAAGCAGTGTGCACTGTCATCCAGCATCATGCTCGCGGTTATATTTTTCCACGAATTAATATGGATCACCAACAAATCACTTTTTTTTAATTAATTTTTGGGTAATGTTTTTACTTCACTATTTTAATAGTATTTCTTTGTCCTGCACTTTTACAACCGTTCGGCGTCCAGGTGTTTTAAATATAAGAAGCTTCAATTGAAATCTTACTATATGATAAATTCAATTAAGTTTTTTTCTACACAACACTTATTCCTCTCTTTACTTTTTTTTGTCTACAAAATTATAAGACTAGAACATACGCATTATTCAAATTAGGTAAATGATTAAAAAAAAGTTGAAATAGGAATAAATTTGGATATTTAGAGTACAAGTTACAGAAAGAAAACAGTTTAAACTTAGAAAGACAAAAATAGAACTATGATGTATTTAAATTCAATGTCATCGTCCATCAATTATGTCAATGCTAATTGAAAAGACTTCACCAAAACGAATAGACCAGAATATTCTTAAAGAATTTTTATATTTAAAATTCAAACAGTTTCTTTAATTTTTTTTTTTAATTTATGCGGCATGTTTAAAAGTATATCGAAATTGAATTTAATATATTGAATTTTCCGCCAATTTTTTTTATTTTTGTAATACATTTAATATTCGTGCATAAAAATAAATAAAATTTTATTGAAATGTCAAAATAATATTAATGAAAATGATTGTCTTACATTTAATTTTACCTTGAAAATGTCATTCATAATAATTTAAAATAATAAATTAATTTTAATATGCAATAATTATAATCAAAAGTGACACAATTATAAAAAAAAACAAAAAATGCATACAAACTGACACACATAACTTTATTTCTATTTTTTTTTGTTTTAATTTTGTAAAATGCATTTGAAACATAAGTAAACAGCGTAAAATACAAATTTGAATATTACTAGATAGTCTTAGCATTGTTATCGTTTATTTTATATGTTTCATAAGACTATGTATACATACATAATAATAATAATAACTAACTAGATGTCGCCTTAATACATAAATGCTACACAACAACAATAAAAATAATGTTCTTAATTTTTATTTTTAGTTTATTTATTTTAAAATTACAATTTATTATCAACTTTATAATTAAACAGAATGAACTAAATTGTAAAGGTGTTCATAGGTTAGCAAATGCATAGATATTACCTTACATTACTTTATTTTTAATAACGGGATCGATTCTTTTCAATATTGTGTTCAATAACGTTTATATATGCATAACCTAGAAATACCAGCCAATCGGTATTGTGTGATAGTTTTTCCATTTGACTACTTATTACAAGGTCTTGGTTTCCGGCCCCTCTCATTATTCCAAAAATGACAAAATTTTAAAAAAATGTTTGAGAGTATAATTTTGTGAAATAACTTAAATAAAGTGGAATTATACTATTTAACAAGAATTAGTTTTTATGGGTTACAAAAATTAGAATCAATATTTTTGATAGTGGATGGGTGGGAATCTTCATAGACACAATGAGCCCCGTAGCTTCCATTGTGTATCAGATTTTTACTAAATAAACCGCACCCCTCACATTCAAACTAGTCCGACGGACTAACCATTAATTTATTTCTAAGCCTTCTGATATCATTTTGATTTAGAGCCTTTTAAGCCTTCTGATATCATTTTTTTTTTTTATCTACCAGTTGAGTGACCTCAACGTTAAGATGACCCTCCAGCCAAGCCAAATGCTTTGCTGCATATCTTTTTATTTCATTTTTTATGCAAGGAATTTTTAAATCTCTGTGCAAGTCACTGTTTCGAACATACCAAGGGGTATTTACCATGTTACACAAGACTTTATTTTGGAATTTTTGTATACGAAGTACATGTGTTCGTTTGGCACATCCCCAGATATTTGTATGCCGTACAACCATATCAGTTTTATTATCTGATATATATAACATAATCTTGTTATGTATAGGTAATTTTGAATTTCGACCTAAGAGCCAGTACATTTCTCTATATTTATTATCAATCTCAAATTTTCTCTTTTTGACGTGCTCTTTCCATCTAATGTCATTCCTAGTTATTTAGCGTTGTTTTCTTGGAGTATATTCACCTCAATCAGATTTACCGATGGTTGATTTTATTTTTGTAACTTTTTATTTGTAAAATTTACATGTATACCGATTTTAGCTCATTGAGTTTAATTTTGCACTTCTTTGTCCAGAGGTATAGCTTGTCGCTTGCTGTTTGCAATTTATTTATAGCCTCGTTAACATTAGATCCTATTGCCATCAACGCAGTATCGTCAGCGAATGTAGCTACAGTTATATTTTTGTGGTAAATCATTGGTGTAGATCAAATACAGTTCTGATATCTCTGATAGTAGAATACTCTTCGTCCTGTTTTATTCTGAATAGTCGGTTTTCTAGATATGATGAGAGTATATCTACGTATTGTTTAGGTAATATATTATTTAGTTTATTTATTAAGCCTCGGTTCCATACTTTATCAAATCCTTGAGCTATATCTAAAAATATAGTAGAGCATACTTGCTTTTCTTTTACAACTTCTTCTATTATATCTGTTATATCCTCGAATTATATCGAAAACAAAATAGGTAATTTGGAATCAGATTCCTATTTTCTATGATCGGTCTCATTCGAATCAATAATAGTTTTCCAAATAATTTTGATATTATTGGTAGTAGTGATATTGGTCTGTAGGATTTGACCTCATTTATGGGCTTACCTGGCTTTGGTATCATAATTACTGCTATTTCCCATATATCGGCACATACTTTATTTTTATAGTAGCGTTTATAATGTGGGTTAACATTGTTATAGCTATTTTCGGAAGTTTTTTTATGATTTCCGATGTAATTAGATCAAAAACGAGGAGCTTTTTTATCGTTTTGATTTGTTCAACTATTTCTCTCTGTGAGAATGGTGATATAACTTTTTCTTGCCAATTATTATTTTGTTCAGTGAGTTCGTCCGAATCTGTCTCATCCGGAGAAAAAATTTCCTCAAGATGATCTTTCTTCAGAAGATCAGCTTTATTTTTATTATCTCTCGCCCATTCACCATTTTTGATTCTGATTGGCGGAGTTTTAATTTGGAATAATAATTAATTTTATATTTTGGGTATTTTTTTTTGGCGCAACCATTATTTTGCCCCATCTTTTATCCGGTTTGGGAATTTTGCCCATTAAGTAACGGATTTTAAGATTAATTTAGCAATTTTTTTGACAAAACAAGTTGGCAAATGGCAACACTCTTTTTATACTCTTGAATGGGACTCTTTTTTGAGAATTTAAAAATGCCTCTCCCAAAAAGTAGAACGACTCGACTTGCTTGTGAGTTATAAATATAAGCAGAAATTATTAAATGAAAAAAAACCTAATTATTTTTATTATTACTTTTTATTTAATTATAATATAATTATGTAAATAAATGATAAATTAATTATTTTATTGTTGTTTTGCTATTTTTTTATTGAATTATGAAAATTGCATGAATAGAAGAAAGTCGGCTCTTAATTTTCCATTTTTCATTAACACTGGTGACAATCAATGGTTATTTTTAAGTTTATTAAATTGGCTGATCCACAATGCTTTATGTATGTCATGTATGCATACGGTATTTAGCTTAGAATTATACACGGAACTACATACTTATATGATTGATAGTGTATTATACGTTGCTGCAATACTATCCTTAATATCTATAGTGAAAGTAATCATTATTATTTTGACAAAATTATATTTTTGTATGCAATTTTTAATGTTTGTATTTTACAAAAAAAAAACAAATTATAAAAAAAATAATAATAAAATAGTTTCGAATAGAGACAAGAAATTTTAGATAGATTTTTTTGATACTGGAGTTAATTATAAAAATACAATAAAAAAAAAAAATCTATATATTAATAATTTTTAACGGAGCCGTTTTAAATAACAACTTTTTGTATGTCATACCATGTAATACAGTAGATGGCAAACTGAAAAACATTTCGTTACTCATGAATGAAATATGTATGTATATGAAGTATAATGGATACGGCACTTTAGATTTTTTTCCTTTAGAAAGAATTGCCATATCTTCTTCTTAAGATCTTGAGTAATTTTAAATTTAACATTCACAACCAATAATCTAATTTTAAGTCAATTTCTGTCATTTCACTTTTAGTCGTTTAAAATTAGAAATTTCATTAATAAACTATAGCATAGTAGTTTCTACATTACATATCAAAGTAGTTTCATTTGAAGAATAATTTATTTCCAGTTACATACCAACAAAGAAGGTTATTCACTTAAATTAGAGTTGTTCATCAAGCAAGAAAAAATGTTAAAATATTATTTTCATATTTTTTTCTTTCCGTCTTTTCTTCCTCTTTCTCTTTTTTTTTAAATTTTAAAATTCATCAAAATTTAATTTATTCAAGTGATAAAAAACTAAATAAAAATTACAACATATATTTACTGCGCAACAAATTCATTAATTTGTATTTTTAGTAAATATTATTATGTCAATTTATAAATAATGGTGGAATTATAAGACACAAGTTTCGTTTATTATTGCAGCCTTTTAATGTGTCAAAAAATACCCTAATAATGTCTGTTGAGTTTTAATTTGTATTTGATAATTATTGGCATTAGGAAGAGCCCTTTAAATTTGATTACCTACATATTTATTTTTCAAATTCAGATTTTTGATTGCTTTTAATTTTTGAGGTCAAAGTATTTATCTTGGATCATATAAACGAGCACTTTTAAATAAAAAAATCAATTTCAAATTAGAATGTCACCATAAATCAAGTATGACCCGATATAAGGATATATAAATTACCGAGTTTTTGGCAGCTTTCGCAGACTTCCAATTTTACAATTGTAACAAAGTGAAAGTCAAAATCCGTTCTATTCATATAAAAGTTGATTACTGTTGGAATTTAGAGGATCAATAAAATTTTCTATATTTCACTGTCTAAATCAGTGAATAGATTTTTATGTTCGTGTAATTTTGAGCTTATAATTGTAAAATAAATTACAAAGCTTAACCGTCAATTCGTGAAGCTTAGTTCTTTCCATCACAAGTAACATCTACGACTAATATATTTGTCTTTCTTGTCTTTATGTAATTATTTTCAAAGCCGTCGTTATTTCATATTTTCAACTTATTTTAATACACAGCAGTTATTAAGATTAATGAAAAAATATAATTTATTGACAAATTAAGTTTTATTATTGAATCCTAAATTTGTTATTGATAGTCAAAAATTTTACTTGAATTTTAGCTTGACTGTTCACTTGTCTTTTTAAGTTCAAATATTATTGAATTGAACCACTTTCAGCTTCACAAATTACAAAAAACCTACTTTTAAAACTTATAGTGTTTAACAACGAAACGAAATGGAAATTCATTGTGACACCAGCATTAGAAAATTTCAATTGAACATAATATTATTTACTTTTCTAAATAAATATTAATTTTCAGTCAATAATAGTTGCGCACAAAGTTCTATGAACTGCAACACAACACAAATAGTATTAGAAAAAGATGACAGATATTATAATAAAGGCACACTATACTTTATTAACATATTTATACACATATTTACATACTGTATTAATGCATAATATATAAAATACTTGTACAAATAGATTGTTATAAAATTTTAAACTGTGATGTGTGTATAAGTGAATAATAAGTTTATAAATACACTCGTATACCTAAATGGGTAGCAATCGTTATATTTAAAGTTATATATGTACAGATAAAGTAATTTTATATTTTGTTATATCTTATTTTAAATTTATTTTAATCTGCTCAAATTAAGTTTACTTATTTACAGTAAGTGACAAAAAAAAGTTGAACATAGAGTTGAGCATATTAATTGACCAAGTATTATTAAATATTTCTGAAAGTAATGACTATTTTATCAGAAGCTGTCAGTACGATAAGACATTTTATAATGTATTGAAGATGAAAACTAATTTTTGAAAAAATAGAATAGTTGCTCAAAACTAATTAGAATGTGCAATAATATTATATACAAAGTAAGGTTGCGAAGATAGATTGCTTTTGATAGATCTGAAATCTCTTCAACAACGTCGATTAGTACCTGACACCACGTTTATTCTCCAAGTTATTGCTATAAATATTCTGGCATCTAAAATTAGGGATTTAAAAACTTTTAGACAGAATCCCGCATAATTTCCATTCCGTTGACCTGTTTAGTATTGTTAACCATAGTTCTGACATTCGTAAGTTTTATGTCTAGAATATATACCATCACTCTAACTCTTTAAGTTCTTTGATACTAACTTTAGTAAAAAAAAAACTTAAAAATAAAGCTGTACAATCGATAAATATATAGTTATTGTATAACTGATATTTGTTCTTTATGTATATTTTCTTTTGTATTTGAATTTATGTTTTTCACATTCTACTAACATGTTAGCTAATTTATTTTTATCTCTTCTTACTGACATTAGTTACCAACGGTGATGGCTACTAATCCACTGGATGATGATCTCACTCATTAGCAAAATGATGCAAGCTTTCTCGCCTACAATAGTCATTTGATTTGGTTGCTCTAAGCAATATCTGATAGTAATAATACAAAGATCAGTTCAAGCTGCAGCACAACAAAATGGATTATTCAACTTAGCATCTAATACAATTTATATACAAATAAAATCCAAAAACAAACACATTTTGTTAATGAGTTTTGTTTGAAACATAACTTTGATAATAATATGGACAAAAATATTCTGTAGAACATCACGACCTGTGGAATAGGTCGAATATATTTTCTGTCAAAATTACAACAAGACTTATAATATTCTTTTCAATACCAAATGACATTAAATTCAAAAAAATTACCAAAATTTCAGCTCCAACTCCTTTAAACTCAAATTCGACTATTTCACAATTATGTCTTGTTTATCACTGCAACTAGAGTTGTGTATCCTATATTGTTTTCGCGATTGTAAAAAAAAACATTATCATGTGATGTGATAAGTTTATTTAAGTTTGTTATAAGAAGATTGGAGAGCGCTACCATTCTAAATAAATCTTTTTTCTAAATATACTAGTATACTATGCACTTACATATATGTAAAGTATTTCTATATGTAAACTTATATGCAAAGTTTTCGTAAAGTATTTCTAATGTATTTCCAGTTTAATGTGCGCAGCCCTTTTCCACAAATTTGTAGTGGAGCCTCTGCGAACCAGAACTGTGAAATTTAGATTATAAATATCCAAATTACAAATAAAATAAGATTATGCAGCCAATCTAAATTAAAACTAAAACAAAATGAGATTTTAAGATAAGAGATTTTTAAAAACGATATTAACAAGCCCAAGCAATCGTAGCAGACTCCCGAGAACTGTGAGTGCAATGCAATTATTGACCAATAATAGTCGTATCATAATAACAAATTGTCATGTGCATTGAAATGAGAATATTGCCGTAACTCTTAAGTGAAATGTCTGATAGAATCGGAATGTAATTAAATCTGGTAAGTAAAGTTATTATAAATTAGAAATTAAAAGATAAAAATTATGAAGAAAGATATTTTTAGTTTTAATTTTAACTATAAACTGTAGGTAAAGAACCATAAATAGAACCATATAGAACTGAAAAGAAAGACAACAATACATAGAACTCAAAAGTAAATAATTATTTTTGTTCCACGAATGTACCAAATTGCGTGTAAATGAATATTCTTTAGCTTTATTTTTATACTTTTTTAAATTTTTTGTTATTATTTTGGAGGTTCCAAGTTTCAATGTGATGTCCGAAAAGAAATTGAAAAAATATAATGTAAAATATTTTTTTTTTATTTTTTTTTTTTAATGCAACTACACCGATACCCACATAAATATACTTATAAGTACCATATACACAGAGATCCAAACAAATGCTAAAACCATTCATAGATTTAAGATTATTCGCCATCTATAAGTGAATACCGCAATGATACAAATCTCTAGACCTATAAATAAGTAAATAATATGACTATAGCCTATATAATGTATATGAGTATAAATATATGTAATTCCATCTGGGTATAATGAAAATTTAGAAAAGTTTGCATGAATTTTCGTTTAAATTTATTTATCTATAAGATATATATATATATTCATAGTAAATGATGATTTTAAACTCTGTCTCCTTTGCTCTTCTCTATCTTCTATCTCACTTTATTATACTAGTGTCGGGCAATTTATATCTGCTTTGGATCAAATGAATAATTGCTTTTTCGTTTTTGATTTGTTGTTATTGTTGTCGTTATATTTAAAAAAATATATATATAATATGTATATTTTTTGTTTTGTTTTTACTTTTATATTTTTTTTGTTTTTATTTTTGACGTTGTTGTTAAGAGCAAATGTTATAATAAATTTTTAAAATTTTTATACAATAATAATTTACACTTTTAAGGTAATAAATGATCATAAAAAAGTGAATTATGCAGTGAAATAATATGGCAGTGAACTCGCAATGAGCCAAAGACCAAATGCAGTAGAAACTTTTAGATACATAATATGTATACCTATATAATTTAAGAAGAATTGGTTGTGCAAATCGTTGAGAGATTTCGTAAAATTACCACATGAATTTTAAAAAAAAATTCAAATTTATATTTGAGTTAAAATTTTTTTTTAAGAATTTAAACTACAAAAAAAAATATAGTAAAACATTAAAAATGTATTCACCATACAATTACAAAGACACAACATAATTTTCTGTGTGAATTCCATATGTATGTAGAACAAAAATTATCATAAAAATCCAAATTGCAGTTACAATTGACAAAAAACAATTGTACCTACTTTGAGTCAATTACACAATTATGAAACCTATAATATATTTTAGATAAAAAAATTTGGCTCTAGAATTTTTACAAAAAGTAAGGCTAAATCAGAAAGATTTATGGCGGTTATTTACATTTAAAAGAACGACAGATGAAGCCTGAAAATATTAAAAATATAAATATTTTGAAACAGATATAAATTTAGTAGACAAAGTATAGTATATTTAATGAGTTGATAAGCCATTAGTTTGATAAATAAATGCTCGAAATATTGTAGGTATTGTAGTATAAACTTGCAGTACCGTACCTTATTAAGCACGAAAAAAGTGATTCTACTAAGTTACTTTCAAGAACTTAAAAAAAATATATATATATATATATGAGATTGTGGACAAGATGCATAGAAATAACATATTTTTTAATTTTTAAAACCAATGAACCCATATCTAGAAACAAAATGCATATATCGCAAAAACACAAAATATATAAAATTTCAAATTTTGAAATATAATATAGAAAAGTCCCAGCGTGTGCTGCCATGCCCATGCTCACCAAATGGAATTTTGCATCTTCATCAAATATTCACACAAGCAATCGGCGGCGTGTTCACGATAAGATAAAGTGAATATACCTGCTATATAATAAAGCTAATCAAACCTATTTGATTTAATCACCTATTTTGTCAAATAATAATGTTTGTATAAATAAGTTAGATACGTAAAAATTTTGTTGCCTGAAGTTTATCAAAAATGACTAAGCTCGTAATGTATACATCATACCATGTGCATGTTGCACCTTGTAATTATTGAATAATTATCGTTGCTTCAATGATTCTGTCAAATAAAGCTTCTTTATAAAGACAATATTTTTTCATTTATTAGCAAACCATAATTTTAAGGAAATTGAAGCCGTTTAAATTGGAAAGAGTAGTCAGATTTAATTATAAAAATAAAAACATTACTCCACCAGCAGAGCATCTTTACATGTCTTTAGGAACGCACTCAGAGTCTAGTTCAATTACACAAACGTAAAATATTTTCTAAACAACATAATCGGTATTCCAACCTTTAACTTTAATTTATGGAGGGGTAATCCGGAAGGTTGAAGGGACTGTAAAAATTCTGTTGTATAATTTTGTAGTATCATCATCATTTAAATAAAGTGTAACAGACTCATATATTCTCTTTTCACTTTTTATTTTATTCAAAAGAACTTCGTTTATTTCAACCGCAGTGTTATTTATTGATGTTAGAATCGCACGCTCGCAAATTCAAAAGAGCGCATTTGGATTAAAATATATTCATGTTTGAATATAGATTAATTCCTGTAAAGTTAAAGACATCCCATCTCAATTTCACCAGGAATTATGATTCCATCACTAATTTTTAAAAGAAGACCAGCAAAAACTTTTTCTGATGTATATTTAACTTTTTAAATGCAGTCTCATGTTTACCGATAAGGGTGTGTGAACATGTGGAAAATCTCAAATCTTAAAACTTTCTGGTCATAAACATACATTCAATTTAATATGTAGTATATATAGATAATATATATACCAAACATTTAAAAATATAATGATGTATATTAACCCTGTTACTCTTATTTCCTTCTCTGATATACACAGGCTATATATGGCTTTATTAATTTAATTTATCAAAGAATTCCACCAATTCTTAAAATGTGGTTGTCTTCGATAAGTAAAAATGGAGATAAAAAACGAAATGATATCTTATGCGAGGGTTTATTTTTTAAAAATTACTGTAAAATAAGAACGAATTATGAACAGTACAATTCCAAGGTAGGGAAAAATTAATGGTGCAGAATAAGTGGGGAATATATCACCATATCGTAGAAATAAAAAGAGTTGTTGTAATTGTAATAATTTTTAAGATTAGAACTAATCAACTGAATTCTGTAAAACGAAAGGCTGTACACATTTTGTGGTTTTAAAAAGACGAATCTCAAAATAAATATTTTTGCTTTAAATTTTAAAAATTATTTTATTTTTATTTCGCAAAATGTCCATTATTTTTGTTGTAAAAAATGATCACTATATAACAATAATATGTTTAATATGGGTTCAATTGTATACGTATGAGTACCTGTGGGGTCAGAAGTCATTCCTATATTTAAAAGGAAATAGAATAAAACGGATAGGAATAATAGGAAGGAAATATATATACAGATATACATATATAAATTTATTATATTTGCAAAAATCGAGGTAACATTTTAATATGATTTTAATTAAAATTATTATGTGAATCAAATATACCCATGCTGCATGCATATACATTCGTTCTCTCCACAAAACCAAACACAAACAGAAAATAAAAAATATAATTATTATACCACATAATGTAGATGAATTACAAGTATGTACATACACATATATAGTTTCATTAACATAACGTTGTTGAACTTCTGTACTCTCTTTGTCATACATATTCTGTCGTAATAAATTAGACTTTATTTCCGGTCCCATATATATACATAATTTTTTATATTTATTTTTATTATTATTATTATTATTATTATTATTATTATTATTATTATTATTATTATTATTATTATTATTATTATTATTATTATTATTATTATTATTATTATTATTATTATTATTATTATTATTATTATTATTATTATTATTATTATTATTATTATTATTATTATTATTATTATTATTATTATTATTATTATTATTATTATTATTATTATTATTATTATTATTATTATTATTATTATTATTATTATTATTATTATTATTATTATTATTATTATTATTATTATTATTATTATTATTATTATTATTATTATTATTATTATTATTATTATTATTATTATTATTATTATTATTATTATTATTATTATTATTATTATTATTATTATTATTATTATTATTATTATTATTATTATTATTATTATTATTATTATTATTATTATTATTATTATTATTATTATTATTATTATTATTATTATTATTATTATTATTATTATTATTGTTATTATTATTATTATTATTATTATTATTATTATTATTATTATTATTATTATTATTATTATTATTATTATTATTATTATTATTATTATTATTATTATTATTATTATTATTATTATTATTATTATTATTATTATTATTATTATTATTATTATTATTATTATTATTATTATTATTATTATTATTATTATTATTATTATTATTATTATTATTATTATTATTATTATTATTATTATTATTATTATTATTATTATTATTATTATTATTATTATTATTATTATTATTATTATTATTATTATTATTATTATTATTATTATTATTATTATTATTATTATTATTATTATTATTATTATTATTATTATTATTATTATTATTATTATTATTATTATTATTATTATTATTATTATTATTATTATTATTATTATTATTATTATTATTATTATTATTATTATTATTATTATTATTATTATTATTATTATTATTATTATTATTATTATTATTATTATTATTATTATTATTATTATTATTATTATTATTATTATTATTATTATTATTATTATTATTATTATTATTATTATTATTATTATTATTATTATTATTATTATTATTATTATTATTATTATTATTATTATTATTATTATTATTATTATTATTATTATTATTATTATTATTATTATTATTATTATTATTATTATTATTATTATTATTATTATTATTATTATTATTATTATTATTATTATTATTATTATTATTATTATTATTATTATTATTATTATTATTATTATTATTATTATTATTATTATTATTATTATTATTATTATTATTATTATTATTATTATTATTATTATTATTATTATTATTATTATTATTATTAAATTGGAACGCCGTGTCAGTCTACGTCGAGGCGGTATTACGAAAGAAGAAGAGACTGGGCTACTTAGAAGACTCGGAATAGATCTTCTAAGTTAGGAAATAGACCCCAGTGTAGTCTGGTTTCTGCTTTTGAGTCTGGCGTGGTCTGCTTGGCACCAATGGCATACAGGCTTACTGGTGCCGCAGTTTTGTTTGTGTTAAATTAACAACAAATTTAACTCTGCGACACTAGTTACTGCTGATGCTGTCGGCGTGTGGTAGATCTCGGTAAACTTATGAGCGAAATTAGATAAAACGTGTCGCTGTTTTGTTATGTAGCACAGTAGTACTGTTTTTTGTTATTTTTGTTACATATGGAAGTAGATAGTAACTCGCCAAATAGTTGGGCCTACGCAAAACGACTTTGGGAGCCAAGTAGCTATTTGTAGAATAGATGTAGAACAGAAATAACCTAGTCCAGCATCTTGAGGCAGCTTGACATGCTGGAAGCTGCTTCAAGACAGCACTTCTAGGAACTATGTAGCTCTGTATAGAATAGTTTTTAGTTTTCTAGTTATTTGTAGAATAGATGTAAACAGAAAGAACCTAGTCCAGCGTTTTGAGGCAGCTTGACATGTTGGAAGCTACTTCAAGACAGCACCTCTAGGGTTTATATAGCTCTGTTCAGAATAGTTTTGTTTTGTAAATGGGAAATAACCTAGCCATAATAGAAAAGGCTTAGAAAATTAATATTGTCTTAGTAATAATATTAGAAGAGGGACAATAGATTTTATTTTTCTGTCTGCCGCTGTCGATAGATATATGCAGAGAAGAGCGAACGGGATAATTCACACGGAAACACCGAAGTCAGCACTTTTTCGCCAGTTTGAAGAAATGCTAACGCGGTTCCAAACTGGGATATACATCGTGGGTCAAGGGAACAGATGGTGGGGGTTTTTAGCCGGTCGGTTGGTTCCTTTTTTGCAGTGCGTCTTAGTGTAATGCAAAAAGAAACCGACCAACCCGGCACTCGGTAGTCTGTTAAGCAGATTTTCCCCGCGACACCATCTATAACCGTAAAAAAGCAAAAAAAAAAAAAAAAAAAAAAAAATTATTATTATTATTATTATTATTATTATTATTATTATTATTATTATTATTATTATTATTATTATTATTATTATTATTATTATTATTATTATTATTATTATTATTATTATTATTATTATTATTATTATTATTATTATTATTATTATTATTATTATTATTATTATTATTATTATTATTATTATTATTATTATTATTATTATTATTATTATTATTATTATTATTATTATTATTATTATTATTATTATTATTATTATTATTATTATTATTATTATTATTATTATTATTATTATTATTATTATTATTATTATTATTATTATTATTATTATTATTATTATTATTATTATTATTATTATTATTATTATTATTATTATTATTATTATTATTATTATTATTATTATTATTATTATTATTATTATTATTATTATTATTATTATTATTATTATTATTATTATTATTATTATTATTATTATTATTATTATTATTATTATTATTATTATTATTATTATTATTATTATTATTATTATTATTATTATTATTATTATTATTATTATTATTATTATTATTATTATTATTATTATTATTATTATTATTATTATTATTATTATTATTATTATTATTATTATTATTATTATTATTATTATTATTATTATTATTATTATTATTATTATTATTATTATTATTATTATTATTATTATCATTATTATTATTATTATTATTATTATTTAGCAGCTATTATAACGGCACGGGATATAGCAGAATCACAGATTAGGCTGAATCAAGTTATGAGAAGAGTGTATAGTTGGATGAGGGAACATAGATTAGAATTAGCAACGGCAAAAACAGAAATCGTTATGTTAACTAAGAAAAGAATACCAACTATAATTCCAATGCAAGTAGGTCCAGAAACAATAATGACCAAAGAATCAGCAAATTACTTAGGAGTTACTATTGATACAAGGCTAACATTTTGGCAACAAATCCAAAAAGTAGCAGATAAAGCAGCAGAAGCTACAATCAAGCTAAGCAAACTTATGGCAAACATTGGAGGACCCAAACCAGAAAAAAGACGAATCATTATGAAAACCGCAGAATCAATCCTTCTATACGGAGCTGAAATCTGGGCACATGCGATGGACAAGAGGTATTGTAAAAAACGCATAGCAGCGGTGCAACGAAGAGGGGCTCTCCGAGTCGCGTGCTCCTATCGAACAGTTTCACATTCGGCGGTCATGGTAATCGCGGGCGTGATTCCGATTGATTTGCTAGCGCAAGAACGAAGAAATATATATATAAGGGATCAAGCAACGAGCCGAGATGTCATTGTAGCAGAGGAAAGAAGGTACACGATGACAAGATGGCAAGAACACTGGAGTAATGATCAGCACGGGCGATGGACGGCTAGATTAATCCCACAAGTAGAAGTCTGGTTTAACCGACACCATGGAGAAGTAAATTTTTACATCACTCAGTTCCTATCAGGCCACGGATATTTTCGATCCTACCTCTACAAGATGGGCAAAGTAAACAATCCAGGATGCAGTCACTGCAGCGCAACACATGACACAGCGCATCACACTTTTTTCGAATGTGATTTAGCAGAAACAGAAAGGGAATCTTTAATAGTAGCAGTAGGAGAATTAACATCAGAAAATATAATTTCTGTAATGCTTGAAAACCAAGAAAAATGGAATGCAATAGCTAAATACATAGAATTAATACTACGCAGGAAGAAAGAGCTCAGATATTTAGAGGACCTAGAAGAAGAATCATAAAAGAAAATTAAAAAAAAGGAACAAGCACGGCCCAACTTGAAGTAATGCGAAAGCGGTTCCGGGTTGGTTTCACCGTGGGAAAAGGAGGTGGTGTATTTGGTGAGTAGACCGAACAAGATCATGGGAGTCTCACATACCCTTGAAGTGCGGACCCTTCAAGATACCTATAAAAGGTTTTCACCACCGACCTACGAAAAAAAAAAAAAAAAAAAAAAAAAAAAAAAAATTATTATTATTATTATTATTATTATTATTATTATTATTATTATTATTATTATTATTATTATTATTATTATTATTATTATTATTATTATTATTATTATTATTATTATTATTATTATTATTATTATTATTATTATTATTATTATTATTATTATTATTATTATTATTATTATTATTATTATTATTATTATTATTATTATTATTATTATTATTATTATTATTATTATTATTATTATTATTATTATTATTATTATTATTATTATTCAGAATGAATAAAGTAAACAGTCCGCGATGTCGCCACTGTGACACAGCGGAAGATACGGTCGAGCACACTTTTTTCGAGTGCGACGTCGCAGCGGAGGAAAGAAGCGTTCTAACTCGAATGGTAGGGGATGTTACGCCGGATAATATAACCACCATAATGATAGACACGGAAGAAAATTGGAACGCCGTGTCAGTCTACGTCGAGGCGGTATTACGAAAGAAGAAGAGACTGGGCTACTTAGAAGATTCGAAATAGATCTTCTAAGTTAGGAAATAGACCTCAGTGTAGTCGGGTTTCTGCTTTTGAGTCTGGCGTGGTCTGCTTGGCACCGGTGGCATACAGGCTTACTGGTGCCGCAGTTTTGTTTTTGTTAAATTAACAACAAATTTAACTCTGCGACACTAGTTACTGCTGATGCTGTCGGCGTGTGGTAGATCTCGGTAGACTTATGAGCGAAATTAGATAAAACGTATCGCTGTTTTGTTATGTAGCACAGTAGTACTGTTTTTTTGTTATTTTTGTTACATATGGAAGTAGATAGTAACTCGCCAAATAGTCGGGCCTACGCAAAACGATTTTGGGAGTCAAGTAGCTATTTGTAGAATAGATGTAGAACAGAAATAACCTAGTCCAGCATCTTGAGGCAGCTTGACATGCTGGAAGCTGCTTCAAGACAGCACCTCTAGGGACTATGTAGCTCTGTATAGAATAGTTTTTAGTTTTCTAGTTATTTGTAGAATAGATGTAAACAGAAATAACCTAGTCCAGCGTTTTGAGGCAGCTTGGCATGTTGGAAGCTACTTCAAGACAGCACCTCTAGGGATTATATAGCTCTGTTTAGAATAGTTTTTGTTTGTAAATGGGAAATAACCTAGCCATAATAGAAAAGGCTTAGAAAATTAATATTGTTTTTAGTAATAATATTAGAAGAGGGACAGTAGAATTTATTTTTCAGTCTGCCGCTGTCGATAGATATATGCAGAGAAGAGCGAACGGGATAATTCACACGGAAACACCGAAGCCAGCACTTTTTCGCCAGTTTGAAGAAATGCTAACGCGGTTCCAAACTGGGATATACATCGTGGGTCAAGGGAACAGATGGTGGGGATTTTTAGCCGGTCGGTTGGTTCCTTTTTTGCAGTGCGTCTTAGTGTAATGCAAAAAGAAACCGACCAACCCGGCACTCGGTAGTCTGTTAAGCAGATTTTCCCCGCGACACCATCTATAACCGTAAAAAAGCAAAAAAAAAAAAAAAATTATTATTATTATTATTATTATTATTATTATTATTATTATTTTTATTATTATTATTATTATTATTATTATTATTATTATTATTTTTATTATTATTATTATTATTATTATTATTATTATTATTATTATTATTATTATTATTATTATTATTATTATTATTATTATTATTATTATTATTGTTATTATTATTATTGTTGATGTCATTTTTGTACAGATAGCGAAAGAAAATATTGAACAAAAAAATAAATAATTTTAATAGATGAATAATTCATAAAGCCAAATACAAAAGATTTTTATCAAAATGTGATAAGTTTTTGTTAGGAGTTTTTAGTCACTAAAATATCTAAATTCTTTATTTAAATAGGATACAAAAATATGTATATATATATATATCGACAAGCTACATATAGATAAAAAAACAGACATTATAAATGCATGATATTTAGTTGGAATAATTGAAAGAGCTACCTTTAAAAAATGAAACATATAGGTATACTAAATTTGGGGACGTAACACTTCGCAAAACTGAGATGACAAACATATATTTCGCCTAAGTCCTCTTATCAAAACCATCAAAATGCAAAAATGCAAAAAATCAGATATATATAAATATAGCAAATACTTTGTAAACTAATGTCTTACTGATGTTGAAAATTTGTTGGTTGTGTTGTCAAGTCAACAATAATAAAGTGCCGTAAAACGCAGTTTCAATAAATGAGTAACGTGGGTTTGGGCCGACTTTTTTATTCGTAGCCGTTGTTATAAAAAAGAAAATATCTCCTTTATATATAGGTGGTATCCGCATATTTATGTATTTGGCAGATTGCAAATTTAGAGCAATTTTTTTAATTATATATTTATATATTTTATTTATGTTATTTGATGTTATGTTTGTTTTTTTTTTTTACGTTCTTGGACAGTAACTTAGGTAGAATCACCTTTTAGTGCTTAATTAAGTACGGTACTGCAAATTTTACACTACAATATCTACAATATTTCGAGCATTTATTTATCAAATTACTGTCTCTACTCATTAAATGTGGAAAACTACTGCTATTGTCAGGAACTAAGCCTTCTTAAATAGAATAGTTTCATTTTATTTATAATTTGTTACCAGATTATACTCTCAATTATTTTTTGCCATTTATTATATACTAATGACAAAGAATACTAGACCAGATCGAAAAACCAATAAAGCATTTCTTTTTTTTTTTTGCTTCATCGGGAATCGAACCTGGAACCTTTCGGTTGAAATGCAGGCGCTCTACATACTGCGCCACCCAACGTGTTTGCGAAACGGATGTTTCTTAGGATTACTTCCTTTAAGATATATGTATTTCTATAAAGTCCTCAAAACATTCTATAACAATTCTGGTTATACTGCAGCTAGGCTTTATGGACCTTACAATTTAAGACCATATAGAGATACAAGAAATTTTGCATTTATTCCATAAAAATCAATAAATAACACTTTCGTCATTTTTATAATGTCACTGCGCCTATTCAACAAAAGTTTCCAGAAAATTATCGATGCGAAAGAGTTGAAGTCAGATTTCTTAAGAGTATGAAATCATGACTCTTATCTTTTGATAATCACTCTATTGAAAAACTTTTGAACCCATTAGTCTAACATTTTTTTTTTCTCACAGATTTTTTTGTTTTTAATGTTTTTATACTTTTAAATTTCTATTATGTAGGTACCTACATATTTCAAAATTTTTATATTTTTCTAAATATTTCTAAATATCACAAAAAAAAAATTAACTATACTTAACCTTAAGTTTTTCAACTTTTGTATTAAAAATACTTAATGAAGTAAATTTAACTAAAAAAATATAATTTTTTGTAGTTTTGTAATTTTAATTTTGTATAAGTTAGTTAGTCTGTATTATAGCATACAAAAATAATTTGATAAACATAAAACACTGAAGTCTAAATTTGATATAGTTATTAAAAAAATAATTTTTCTGTATTTATGTACAATTTTTATTAAATACCTATACAATTTCTTCTTTAAATATAAGTTAAATTTTTTTATTTTAACTCATCCTACAATAAAACAAAATTTTAATTTTACTTATTATAATAGCACAATATTTTTTTTAATTTCACTCCGTCTCGGCAGTAAATTCACACGAATGTGAGGTAAAATTCAACTTTTCATTTGAGTTTTACTGTGTCTTAATAGTAATTTTAGACTTTTTTTTAACTTTTTATTAATTTCTCCTAGAATTTTGTTCTAATTTTTAGTTTTTAATAGCATAGGCATAATAATTATTTTATTATATTAATACTTTATTCTATTTTATACTCAATTTCCCCATTAATGATTTGTTTTTTTATCTCAGGGTTCAATCGCCACTTATCGTTTGGATAACAGATTGAACCTAGCTATTTCATTAAAATACTAGGCTAAGAAATCTGAATTAATTTGTTATTATACCTATAATTTTGTAAATTTAGTATGTAAGTTAGCTTAAGTTGTTAATGAAATAAAGAATTATTATTATTTTCAAAGTGAAAATTTTACCTCTGCTCTGTCCCGTTTGACAATTAAGTTTTTGCGAAACGAGTGTTTTTAGAAGTGATTTTTAGCAATGTGATGTTTGCAATGTGAATTTAAGTCAACTGCGCTATAACCATAAACATTTTCCTTCTTTGAAGAAATGTATGGACAATCTACGGCCAGATGTAACTTTATCAGCGTGTTCATTGCGTTTAATACATATACGTGATCGGGGATGAAAGCTTTAGTAATATGCTGTTATGTACGAATGTTATTGTTTCTTATGTTTTCTTTTTCATTTCTGTATAGGATTGGCATCACAACAGCTGCTATTTTGTAAGTACCATTAAAGGTCATATGATTTATGTTGTTCGGAACTTTGGGCGTGATTGTGTAGTATCTTTTTCATGTCAGTGTTAAGCAGAAATAGTACGAATCGCACCTATCAATTTACATTAATAAGGTATAGTACCTATTTATCTTAGTTTCGTTTTTAGTTTTCTAGAGCTAGAGTAACTATACAATATAGGATTTTGCTTAATTCAAATTCAAAACTGGCAATATTTATTGATTGAAGAAAAATAATTTACTTAAAGAAAAATAATTTACGTAGGTACCTACCTACCTATGGCTTTATAGGTATAAAATATAAAAGTTTGAAATCATATAGTTATACAAATCTTACTTTGGCGATTCGACCTGCGGCAGTGTTGATTTGTTTAGACCGGAGAACGTTTATTTATTTTTCTAGTAACAAATGTGACTTGTACTGACATGCTTTCATTTACACAAATTCTTCATTTATTTGAAGATTGAGTGTCAGAATGTTTGAAGCTATAAAAAGTCGTTAAATTTTAGGTGGCCTACTAAGAAAAAATATACACAAAAGTTTAGGTGGCCCACGAAGAAAAATTATTAAAATAAAATACATTTATACATAGGTAGGTATAAAGAAAAATAAAATAATTTCATTTCAATAACAAATTAATTAAATTCAAATAAAAAAAAGGAACTGAAAACCTTTAAATAATAATCTTTTTTCGGCATTTTTCTTTGGAAAAATCTTATCATCGAATAATATCGTCAAAATTCATCGAATAATATCGTCAAAATTCATATCTTGAGGAAGATCACTCTCAATGCAAAGAACAGCAGCCGATGATAAACGATCTCGATTCATTGTTGAACGAATATAATTTTTAATTTGTTTCAATTTGGAAAATAATTGTTCTCTTTCTGCATTTGTTCCAATAATAAATAGATAAATTCGAAATGCAATATTGACATTTGGAAAACTTGTCAATAATTTGTCTTGAATTTGTGATTTAATTAAATCTGCTACAGATTTCTTATCTTTATACATAGAAGAAAACATTATAAGCAACAAACTTTTCTTCTAAATCTGATGAATATGTTTTAATTAAATCTTTAGCTTTACACCTAACTTCATCGTTGGATAAAGATTTATCTCCAACAAAACTGAAAGTATTGTATATAATGCAAAATATACAGAATTAAATATACAAAATGATTATAAGTATCAATGACCAATAATTATAGTAAAAAGTCGAAAGTCGAAGAATTAGGTTTTATCATTATTGTTCAATATTCTATTTATGCGTACCTATTAGCAGAAATTATATATATAATTCTATATAAATTTTATATAAATTATATATATGTAAATAATAATAAATTCTACAGATATTTCAATTATTCCTATGGCCTACGAAACGCTTAAGACGGCTCTGGTACCTACCTATCTTAGAAGTAAATACAAGTGAATATATTTGACCCAGTACCTATTCTCTCAATTGTCAAACAAAGCATTTTCGTTTGTCTTTTTTTCTTTTTTAAAAAATTATCAATCTTAATCAATTATTTTCTTTACGAAGACGACTAGGTAGGTACCTACCTAAATTGGAAACTAATAGCCTGGTATGGAAAATAATTGAGGAAATATTTTTTCAGCTAACGTATTTTATATCCGAAAAAATAAGACCTCAAATATAGTTATATGTTGATATTCCAACATGTTATTAATAACAGTATTTTTATTTAATAGGTAGGTACCTAATTTACATTTTATTTTTTTAATTGAAATTTAATATCACACAAAAAACATAAAATAAAATACCCCTAATAGTGTAGCTGTCTAAATCCCATCGTTCATTTTGTTAATCATTACAATTAATACAACCAATCAGTACACAAGGAATAGATACAAAAGGTGGAGTTAAAAAAACTTATTGGCTAAAAAAAATAATATTGATTTCTTTTGAAAGGGCGTCAACGTTAGACTCAATATATTTTTTCGTTTTTTATTTTCATTTTCAATTTTAATTTTCTCTTTATTTCATTTCTGTTTCTTTCTCATTGCATTTTTTCATATCTTCTCAACTCAATCTAAAAACTCACTGGAGTAAATTCAATGCACTACACACAACACACCACAGCAGCACTAACCCAAACCAAACGCATCGCATTCGCATGCATTCATTTATCGTTTTTTAGTATAGGTGAGCGTAATGTGCATCATTTTTGGAGTATATTCTCTTTCTCTATTTTCTATTTTCTCAAAACTTTCCCTTTTTTTTATTGAGTAAATTATTGTTTGTGTATGCATTTTCAACATACGCTTCTATATATTTAAATATTTTACACACTATTCAAAAATTTAATACTTCAAAAAATTTGAGAATTTCATTACCAGATGTTTCTTGAAATGCACAAATTTTTTGTATAAATTTATTTTGTGTTCGTGCACATGCCGGAACTAGTGATACTGAAATGTATCGTCGCCTAATTTATTTTATTATATTTTTTTGTCAAAGCTCCGAAAGTTACCGAATATAATTTCCGAGCATTGATATGAAAGTTTTTTTTACTTTATTTATAATACATATACATATTTATATACTTATTTTGGTTTCGTCGGATTTATAGAATTGAAATATGTTTGATTTTGTTGTAAAGTTGGTTAAAGGAGAATTAGTTGTTAACCCAACTCAAACTTTTTAGTATAGAAAAAGTAGAGAAATTTTTTCCATAAAAAAAACAAGAAAAAGTTTTTTCTTTTAAATAGCGAAGAAACAAATGGAAAGAGAATGTTGAAAAAATAATCAATATTAACACCAAAAACAAAAATTATAAAACACATCAAATTATACATAACCTCAAAAATAAATTAGAAAAGCTGATGTGCATGCATACATATGTATGTTTCTCTTCATTCATATTTTTCTATACATAATTATTATAGAGCAGTATTCCTATAGATGGAAAAACTTTACCAATTTGTACGTACAGTTTAAGTTTAAATAAATTCTATTATAATATAAACATATATACATATATTTATAATCTACTACATAGACGCAAATTTTAAATTAAATAGGAATTTAATTTGAATGTATAGGTACTTCAAAACTTGTATATATTATAACTTTTTGACATTTGCAGCGCACTAAATAATTATTAAATGCACACAATAAAAGATTGTCAGATTTCTAACAGTATTTTTGTATGGAATCAACTTTGTACAATTTGTGTAATTTGGCAACATCACATTTAAATTTCTACTACCTATTTAAATTTTTTACCAATGCATATCAATATAGGTATATATGTATATACAAATTACCACACTACTACTAATGGATTAAAACCTAACCTTAAATAAAAGTATGATTGAAAAATAATTTAGAAAATAATTTCTTATAGGTAAAAAATAAAAATTTCTTCATAGGTACATAAGTTGAAAATTTTCTTCGTACCTACGAAATTCTTTGTAGTTCGGTCATCTTCGTTTTTTCAATTTTATAACAATATTTTATTACATTATTTGTTAGAGAGACATTATGATGTGTTTGATGTGATGATAAGAAAACAGAATAACTGTTTCTATATTTATCATCTACATAAGTTAGGTTAGGTACCTACATATACATACATTAAGAAAAGAAAGTGTTGTCAAACTATCTAAGCATATACCTACCAACATTCATATAATAATAGTTATTTATTGATATTATTGCCTTAAAACAAGTGTAATATGTACATAGATGGAGTAGGTACCATTTGCTCTAAATATTTTTTGAAAATAATGTGTAGTGTAGGTACATATCTACCTACATATACCTATATTTGCGATTAATTTCGATAAAATTCGGTATCCACAATTATTATTGCAAAAGTTCATAGACATAATTTTCATTTAAAATTAAGATATTTATTTATTACAATGATACAATTTAAAATTAATTTTAATTATTTTAATGATAAGTATATATATTAAATTAATTATTAGCATAAATTATATGTATTGAGGTAAAAAGTAAACCCTTGTTTAAAATTATTTAGCAAATTTTAAAAATTTTTATTAAAAATTATAGATTTTTGTTTTTTGTATACCTATACGATACCTATATCTATACTTTTGATTCGTTTTGTTTTATATAGAGTCGCCATTAAATTCTTTCATTTCAAATGGTCTTATAGGTTAGGCATACTTATATCAATTTAATCCATTCTTTAAACGATTTCTTCGTTTCTATTTCTTTCGCAAGAAATTATAGATTTGCTATATATTTATTTGTATGTACTATATAAATTTTCAATAAAGGATGCTCCAATCTAAAGTAAGCATTTTTTTTTATTATTCATAAATGTAAATTTTATATATGTAAGTACATATACCAACATCCGCCCAACATAATATGCAGCACTGGTTGAATTGCATTAGAATGAAGACAGATTTTATATATGTTCTCAGATCTTATGAGAATAATTCAAGTTCGAACTTCTTAAACCAATTGTTGTTATACCTATTTGAAATTTGATATTTATTAGAAAATCAAATGAGATTCTTAGACATAAAATCATGTAGATATAGGTACCTACAAATCGTTAATTTAAAGCCATACTCTATATAAGTAGTTCTTTGCGATCTATATTATAAAAGTCTTATAATTTCTGCGTTTAATACGAATAATTATTTGATTGTTAGGCTAAATATGTATATAATATGTAACCTGATGTTTTTCAAAAAAAAATAATTGCTTCTGTTCAAAGGGATTTTAAACCTCATTTGAAATTAAAAAATTCAATTATGGTTTGTGGCAATTTATTCAAATTTTAAAATTTGCAAAGATTTCCGCCTGTCTGTCTAGGTATTTAGTTAAAAATAAAATGCTCATATCGCATGGGTATCGCATTATAAGTTAGTATAGCATGATCAAGGATCATTAAGAATAACGGTAAGGATACTTCTACTTCATCTTTACTTCTGAAAAATTTTATTCGTTTTTTTTTTTATTCAGGCACCGAAAAAAACTATTCGTGTAACGAAAATTTGTAATTGATTTTCATTGCCTATTTGCTATTATACAATAATTCTTAATGTTTTAAAGTTTTTAGTTTTTTAATACATATTCACTTTTTCGCAAAGAATATTTTGATGGATTTTGATAAGGCGGCGATTCTTGAAGTTCATTATACTTTCCCATCAGTTCTCAAATATCTGTAAATTGTTGTTTTAAGACCAGAAGATGTTATTTTTTTTTTTTTACTGAAATCTGGATCACTGCAGCAATTTAAAGAAAAAAAAAACACAAGAATTTACATTATTAAAATTTAATTTATATAATTTTATTAAAATTTTTAAATACACATATATTGATTTACTGACTATAGGTAAATTAGAGTAGGTATTTAGGACGATTGCTTTGAGCTTTTTTATGTAGCTCAACGACTGGCAGACACACTAACCTTTCATTGTATTATCTTCCTTTTCCTTTCTCATTTGTCTCCTCTTAAATATTTTTATACTACACTTGCTTAGATAGTTTTGACATTTTTATCCAAATGTAATAAAATGAATTCATTCTGTTAACAGAATGCACCCCTTTAGAGTAAGAGAGTAGATTAGAAAGATTGAATGTTGCGTGGTGTTATTTGGAATACTAAACATGGAGGTACAAGGTACCTACTTGCATCACAATATGCAGAGGTTAAATGATTCAAGATAGGTAGTAAATAATAATAATACCTAGGTACTTTATTATTTTAAATACCTTCTGTCATTACTTAATTGTTTAAATACAAATAATAATAATAATAATAATAATATAATAAGTGATAATCTAAAAATACTGAGCAATTATAGTAATTATAACCTTGTAAATATTCTACTACAATTTTATTAAATGAATCTCAAACTAATCTTCTCTCTATATGATATGAATGAATGAATTTCTATATACCAACTTATTTATACAAAGATGTGTGCGTTTGTGTAATGTGTAAAACAAAATATATTCCATAAATATATAGGTATTATACTTATTATAGCTATTATTATAAGCACCTACATATGTACGCAACACATAAGTTAGGTACTATAAAATTTATTAATTTACATAATATATTTTTCATTGTTGATTAATATATAGTGATAATCCTATATGGGATGAGGCGGTTAGCGGTGTGCATACCTATATACATATATGCATATAAAATTTACTATATAGGCTATGCAAATATGTAAATATAATTTTTTTAACAAACTTTTATTTCCCATCATTCATATCAAAATGTACATACTACATATGTATATTAATTTCAAAAAATTTCTTTCATTTACTCATCACCTCACCACATCATCATCATTTTCTAAGTTACATTAAAATAATCATAATATAATAGTGTATTCACTACGCATAATGCACTATACCTACATATTATCATTTTATTCGGTATAATATAATTATATATGTAGGTAGGTAGGTATTATATAAAATGTACAAAAATGATAATTTGAATATTCAAAAGCGTAGTCAGCCCGCTGTTTTTCTTTTATTTATACTTATATCAGGTTATACTTTTATAGTATATGTTTATTTGTTTATAGAAAAATTTCTGTAGACTCTTTTTCTTTTTATTATTATTATTTTCGTTAATTTTCTTATTTTGAGCTCATCTGGAAATAAAATTTTCCTATACAAAATTTTCCTATTTATCGAATCGAGAAAAAATTACTACATATTTCCACACTTTTAAATTTATATTATTTTACCAAACAAACACATCTGTAGTACTGTACCTATTCCGTGTATACATGAATATCAACTTGTGTAAACTTCAATATTTTGTAGTTGGTTTGAGTATAAATATGTAGGCATCGTACTCTGTACCTACTAAAATTTACTATTGAATACAACTATTTTATAAATACAACATATTATTATATATATATATGTATATCTTATGTATATTTATTACCCCATATGAACAAAAAAAAAATCAAAACAAATCATACATCAAAATTTATATTTGCATTTCATGTTCCACATTTTTAAAATTATTAATTTTTGTTTTGTTTTTCTTATAAATTTTATTAAATAAAATTTTCTCTCTTTTTTAAACACATAGTTTTTAATTTTGCTTGAATTTTTATGTTCTCCAATCAAAATACAATATGGAAAAGAATAACAAAACGAAAGTCAAAACAAATTATTTATAAGAAAATGAAATAGAAAATAAGAAAAACCAACAATTAAAAATGATATAGAGAAAAGAATAACAAAAAATATTATGAAACAAAAATACTAGTATGTATCTGAAATGACACAAAACAAGAAATCGAAACGAATATCAAAACAAAACATAAATTTATTTTTGCAAGGCAATGCCATGCCGGCAACTTAATGATTTAAAAAAAAATAAATAAATACAAATAAAATATGAAAAAAGTGTAAATTTATACATATACAATATACCTATACATCCTTATTCATACAAATTTTACAGAGCAGAATTAAAAAACGAAAACAAATATATAATAATTTAACAGAATGGTGTATGTATTCTATGCACAACCAAAATTGTGAGTTCACCGACACCAACTTTTTTTTGTTGCTTTTACTTTATTTAAATTTTATGCTTTGGAACTTTACTAGTCATACAAATCCAAATACAAAAACAACAAAAATATCTGTATTCTGCAAAAATAAAATTGTGTATCCCAAATCCCAACTCCCAACTCTATCCTCATGTCAAATATTAATATGTATTATTTTATTCAATTGCATATCCGACTTCGTATATGTGCATGTGTGTTTTTGTTACTACTGATTATGCTGTGAGGTGACTACATTTAAATACATTTATTATACCAAACAAATAATTTATACATTTCCGTATGATTTTCTATATACCACTTACTTTATTTACTATTTTGTATCAAATTCCATTTCCATACATTCTATACACATTTGTTCATTTCAAAAACCATAATTCTTATTTACTTATTTTGGCATATAAAATTATTTATCATATATTCCATCAAAAAAATCCCTATTCATATCCATGGCTGTGTTTTGTTAATGTGCGTATGATTACTTTTTCTCTTACATACTGTATAAAAAAACTCAGCAGAGAAGAGTTAAAAAAAACTATTTTTTTTTTTCATAATTAGGTACCTACAATCTACATATAAATTATTTTCATTATTTATTTTTTTAATTAGAAAATAATATTTATATCATAATTTTTAATAAAATTTATGTATGTATTTTCATTTCAAGAATGTACTGCTAGTATGGGTATCTAATAAATAATAATATGTAATTCAAAATTTAAAATTTGAAATGGCAACATCGCTTTTACTTCCGTTCCGTTCCCTTAAAGAAAAAAAAATATACCAAAAAATCATCAGTATTTTTGATTCTGTATTTACTTCTGTATAAATTTGTATCTAAAAAAGAATATATTTCTCATCAATTTTTACTAATTTGATCAGAAACAGATACTCTCTCATTAAAAAATTTTTTTGGAGCCGCGTATCGTATACAAAATATATAGGCTGGCCTAGGTGTGTATAATCATTTAAAAAAATCTATATTTTATGATTACGAATGCTCATGAAACATGAGAGTGTGGTTAAATTTAAATAAATCTCTTCGCGTTTCAATTTCAATAAAATTTAAATTCTCTCATCTCAACTAACTATCTAGTAGTAGAGTATTAGTTTAGTGCTATGTGCTACTCCTGTCCTACACTATACTTGGAGAAAACTAAAGAAGTAGTAAAAGCAACACTAGAAGAATTTTACAGAAATAATTATCCATCATGCATATCGATGAATTATTTTTATGGTGTATATGTAATCTGCATATAATTTCTGCAATTATAGAGGCATTATATTTATAAATCCAATAAAATTTCTCTGGGATACGTGAAAAATTATACTATTGTAAAAGAAATACAGGGTGCTTAGAGAATAATATTTCATACCGTCAGAGAAAGTTTTTGACATTGCAACAAACTAAAAATTATATATGAATTAATTTGTAGATAATTAATTGACTATGAAAATACATTATGTATTTTAGTTTTATTTTTTTACTATTTATTCAGGAGGCAAATAAGATACGATAAATAACAAAAAAAATAATTTCCTACAGAACTACAAAAGTACCTACAGGACTTCATGACCTTCAAAGAAAGAGTTTTCCGATATACTAAAAATTTCATTTTTTTAAATAAACAACTTTTGATTGATATTTTTTCGATCAAAAGCAAATAATATTTGACCTCAGAAAATAATAAATAAGTGTGCTGAAAATTACCTAGTACAGTTAGTAATCATAGTTATTCTTATCTTGTCTTAATACACTGCAATTTAGCCTTTAAATGGGAAATATCTCTTGAGGCAAAGATAGTTGAAATATATAAATTTTATACTTAAATAGGGAACGAAATAAAACGAAGTATTTAGAAACGATGTAATGAAAACATTTTCGCGGACCCATTTCTAATAGATTTTCCTTCTAAACTTAACATAATAAGTCTTACATTATAGTACATATGTATACAACATAACTCAAACCTAATTAAAAAGATATTGTTTTTTTTTATAAGTCTTATATAAAATCATGATTAAAACTTAATTAGAAAAATAAAAATTGATTTATAATACACATAATTAAACATGTATTTTATATTTTAAATTAATTAGTATATAATATTAATCTTAATCTAAACTACTTTCTTTTACCTTTTTGATCTTTTTATTAAGTCAAATATAAATATTCTCTATACTTAAAACCATGTTACTATTTACTAGAACTTTATCTTATAAATAATTGAATAAGATTATAAATATAACAAAATTTGTACTTAACTCGTTTGAAATAATAAAGAAAAAAAAGGAAATTACGTTTACCTACTTTTATGTTTTATCGAAATTTTTTATCGTATTTTTCAATGTTCAGGACTGCAAAGACGTTCAATTAAATTTAAAGATTAATTTTTAACAACTTTTGTTGATTTGAATTAATCACAAAATTAATTAAAACATTTTTTATAATTTTTCTCAAAGGTTTAGTTTTCTATTATATACTACGTATATATGATAGCTTGAGTACTTGATTTGAATTCTTCTTGAAATCTCAAGCTGTGTATTCAGTTGACCAGCTTGAATTACTGTCAGCTTGAAAATAGCTTGAGTTTGACATATGTATTTTTAGTGACATAAATTTTTCACTTAAAATTTGTAAAATTTTCTATAAATTTAAAAATATAAAGATTTTTTATTCATTTACTCTTCTAAATTTTCTCTTTTTTAAATTTACTCTAAATATCAATAAACCTTCATGAGTTTTTACCAGTAAGTAAATTTTTGTGATTGACTTGAGTGAAGCTGATTTCAAGAAACTAGCGTATACATAATGTTGAAGCTTTCTTGAAGCTTATTTGAAGCTATCATGTATACGGTATATGTTTCATATTGAGTGAGACAGCGAAATAAAAACAGAACGTCATACTGAATTACTAACTTTTGAAAACAATATTTTTTTGAAACAATTTGGTAAATTACCTTTATGACAGGAACAGGATAGATTATTCTCAAAGCACACTGCTTTGCCTATCATGATTATCATAAATGATGATAATAGTTTTATTTTTTTTTATGATTTATACTTTCTCTTTTTTTAAATTCTCTTCTCATTTGTAAAATTGTTACCAAAATGAAAATCCTCCAAATTCATTGTATTTGGTTTGGTCTGGGTGATCCATATTCCATTTCAAACTTATACACAAATATACACGAGTGTTGCGTTACCACTATTACGTTACGTTGTGTGTTACTGTGTCACTGTTGCACGATTAAAAACCAGTCGATTTGCGAAAAAAACAAGCCAAAATATTTGAATATTACTTAATGGGAGAAAAATGTTAGTTATAAAAAAAAATTAAATTATTTTTGAAATTAATATATTTTATGTACTATTATTAACTTGTCAGCATCTATTTATTTTTGAATAACTGACACATATATATCACAAAACAAAAACAAAAACAAATAATTCGCATAACAAAAAACCAAACAAGATATAAAACAAAATTTATCGAAAAATATATCGGATTCATATATAGATTTTCTTAAACAACGAATCAAACCGAATTTTAAACTTTAGTTTTTGCAAAAATTTACTTAACAGCAACAAATAATTGATATTTTGACAGTATGAATGATATCACATTAATCAATTGTGACAATTCAGTTACATGACTAAGTTTTCTCAAATTTAAATACATTAAAGAAAAAAATCTATTTTTGACTTTATTAAGAGATTTCATGATATAAAAAAAAACCAGTCAAACTCAAATGAAAACAGCCAAAGTTTATTTGAAAAAGAAAAATGAACAACACGTATAGGTGTTTAAGTTAAAGTGATAACCCTGTATGACAAAATCTAATATAGATTATACAACACAATTCAAACAAGAAATAATTTAAAGAAATTTGGGAGAGTTAAAAAATCTTATCAAAGATCGAACGAAACGGAAACGGAACACTGCTGGTTTTAATAACTTTTTGTTTCGTTAAATTTTTTGTTTGTTTTTATAATTCACATTTCACATTTTCACTTCTGTTTTTTGTTTGCATTGAAGTTGAGAAAAGTGGACTGAGTGTGTAGTGTTGTGTATGTGAGCTTGAAATATACAATTTTCTTTTCTCTTATCTTTTATATCCAATTCCAATCCATCCAAAAACCAAATTCTATTTATTTATTTGTTCTCCTCGCTATCTATATACAAATATTATTGCTTTTTTAATTATTTTTTTGGTGTAGTGTAGTTTGTATTGTAGAATGTAGTCATTGAGTGAATTTTGTTATTGTTGTACCGTTGTGTGTTTCAAATGGTTCGAAATAAGTGAGAATTTGAGAGGAGATACTCGATAAGATTGAAATGAAACAGTATTTAACGGGCTGCGGAACGATGAACTTCCAAAAAATTATAGTATAATGGAATTTTTAACGCGTGCGGTATATAATTATTATTATTATTTTTGTACACAATTCTGTACATTGTTGTTTTTGGAATAAACAAGCCAAACAAAAAAAAAAAATTTTTTTTGTATACTATCTCTAAAGGTACCGTACATATGTTTACAACTTGTTAAAAAAAAAAAAAAGAAAAAAAAATTAATAAAAGAAAATCTGTATATCCATACGTGAAAAATAAAATATTACCATACATTATTTTATAGTATTTTATCAATATGTAAAAACTTAATACAAATCATGGCATTAATTATTAAATTAATGGCCATATTTTATAAAACCAAATTAAATATTTAAGTATAAAAAATTTTAAAAGATTTTAAAAACTGTGAAAACTACAGGAAAAGAACAGAAAAAAGAGAAACAAGAAAAATCGTATGTACATAATTTTTTTAATATAAGGGTACCCACCCTTTATCTACTATATATATTTATATACATTTATATTTATATATATATTTATATATAATATAGTTGTTGTATATAAGTATTTCCTCAAAGGATACTTATCATAATATTGATTAAAAACAACTTTGAATGAACACAAAAATGTATTTTTTTCTACTTTTCAAATCGAAAATCAACTCTCGGTCTCAAAATTATTGAAAAATATAATCTACACATTATAACTATGGGATAAAGAAATTTTGAAAAATTTAAAAACAAAATTAAAAGATTTTAATTAAAATTTAATAAATTAAGAAAATATAATTTTCTTATACAAAAAAAAAAAAAAAAAAAAACGCCAAAGAAATTTCCTATTATCAATTTAACAATAAGAACCAATAGGTATAAAAAAAAAAATAAGTTTTTGGTCCCCCACCAAATTCAAAATGGAAAACTAAAAAATTAAGCAAATAAAAATTTTAATAAATTGTATACGAAAAAGAGCAAATATTTGTTATTAAATTATTTTGTATAAAAAAGTTTAATTAATTTTAAATATTATTAATATATAATAAAGAAAATATTAAATACCATAAACAACATTTCAAAAACATAAACATTTTCACTGAAATTTATTATTATTGAATTATTTACCTACTCTGTAATATAAGAATTTTCTTCTCTAGAAAAAAAAGAGTACCAAAATAATAATAACAAGAACAACAATAATACGGAAAACGGCAAACGGTGTATATATATATAATAAAATATAAATTCGGGAAACGGTCAAGAAACCACGATTTCGAAATCGAAAAATTAGTTGTTAAAGAAAAAGTAAACTATCATCATCATTATCGTTATAAAAACTGGATTACAAAATAATTAAAGAAAAATATATAATAACTACATAGCTATAGGAGAGAACTAGAAATGCACATTTAAAATATTTTAAATAATTCAGAAAAATAAATAAATAAATGTGCCAAATTTCCCTCCTCACACCTGATATTAAAAAAGGTAATTATTATTAAGGAAGGAATAACAAAAGGATTACAGTGCTAAAATATATATATATATATATATACATAATTAAATATATATAAATTTTTATATTAATTAAATTAATTTTTATTAATTGAATTAAATTTAATTAAAAATTTAAAAAAAAATTAAAGTGAAATTAATAGTAAATATTTAAGATAAATAGTTAAAAAAATATTATTATAAAATAGGTACATAAGAAAAATTGTTCCTATTATAAAAAATAAAATATGATGAAAAGTTGAGCACATCAAAATTTATAAAAAATAAATAAAATTATATTTTTGTAAAATCGGGTGGTATACACATTAATGAATAAAAGAAAGAATAGGTACACATAAAATATAAATAAAATATATTTGAATAGTTAATTTCCAAATTATTAATAAATTTGTACCTACCTAGCTACCTAATATTATTTTACAAGAAATATTGGTAATATTTTTTTTTCATTTTTCAACATTTTTATTTTAATTATTTTATAATTTTCTACTTTAAAATTATTATTGTGTTGGTTGCTCTTTAGTGAAAAAAAAAATTTAAAATTTTTACAAAAAGAAAAACAAGAAGTAGCGCAGCGCAATCGCGCAATCTTTTATTGAAGAGCATACATTCATATAAAAATACAAATTATGTACAGTACATATTTACACTACATTATATAGATAGCTACACCAAAATGGATATATGTATGAATATTAATAAAAAATAAAAATATAATTAAAAAAAATATTTTATACTTTACTAAAATAAAATAGTGTGTGTAATTTTAAAATTATTGTTAATTAAACACACACATATTATTGTACCTACCTAATAAGAACAAAAATTTAATAAACAAAAACAAATTTTCAAACTAATAACTAAACTACTAAGTAAAATAATGTCATAAATCAACACACCAGTTAATATCTATTAGCTACCCTTTGTACCTAATTATATTTAATAAATAATTCCAATTCGATGATAGATGTTAAATTATAGAAAATGGTAAACATTTGAAAGGAAAAGTGTCCCAGAATTACCACAAGTTACAATTTGCATTAATCTCTATTATTATTTTCCAAATTTTTGGAGTAGGTATTAACTAACTACCTAGGTATCAATTACCAATATTTTATAAATTAATATCTACATGCATATACATTCCAAATAAATTTATTTCAATATAACATAAGTTGGCATTTGCATATACTCGTAAAAAAAGAAAACCTAAAATTATAAAATATATAAACAAAACAAAAAATTCCGATATTCAAAATTCTGTATATAGTTTAGTTTTCACACAGTATTTTTTTGTTTTCGGGTTTCTCTTGAAAATTTAAAATCATAAAGGTTTGCAATGTTTGTATACAAATCGGAAATATTCGTTAAAATTCGTGTATACTATTTTCCTTTACTTTAATAATATGCATTCATACAATATCCATAAGAAAGATTTCGTATATATAATGCGTGTATAGTTTTCGTTAAAACTCGCAAATACATCTATAAAATTATTTCACTTTTGAATAAAAATAAATCTTTATTAAAATAATATTGTTTACTAAATGCATGCATATACATATACTAGTGCTGTAGTGTAATGCCGTTGTAATTTGTTTGATATTCAAAAATGGATAGAGAAATTTGATGAAATATATGTGCAGACATTCAATACACGTACATTATTTAAGACTGTATTTACAAAACAAATGAAAATGGTCAATTCAAACATGATAACTACTTATAAAAGTATCATTAAATACGTACAATCGAAAGAAAAAAAAAAGTTAAAGGAAATCAGCTGAGCTAAAAATTAAATTTTTTATAATAGGTACATAGATCGAAAAGAAAATATTTATACAAAAATGTGTATACATTTTTGTAAAAATAAATAAATTAAAAAAAGCTTTCACCAAATACAAAAAAAAGTTTATTTTATTTCAATATTATTTTATTGTGTTAAATTTGCCTTTTTTTCATATAATATGTGTACCTTACCTTGTATTTTTTATTTACATAAATATTTCATTAAAGTGATATATGGCAACACTGTAAAATAATTGAAAATAAGAAAAAGTGAGAGAGATAAATATAAGTATGTATATATCTAAATAAAAATAAAAAAATTATAAAAAAAATTATTGGTATTGGAATTTGAAATGAAAAAGTCAAAAAGTATTGTGAATTTTTGTTTTGTTTCAAAATTAACTACCTACTTATTTGTTTTGATATTATTTAAATTTTAATGTAAATTGCATGCATCTACTTTAATTGATTATTTTCAATAAATAAATAAATAAATAAACGTACACGTCATTATTATTGAGCAAGTGTTAATATACATAAAAACATGTTAATATTTTTTAAAATATAGTGCAATTGTTTTTTTTTTTTTTACAGATATCTGTACGTCAAATAATAAATATGAAGTAAAAAGGAAAAAAGTGAAAAAATAAATTATTAAAAAATATGAAATTTCATTGAAAAAAAAAATTTTCTGATTAAAATAAAATGTTATATTAAAATATTATTTCTATTAAAATTCTTTAGTAACAAAAAAGCAGTATTTATTTTGAAAAAATAAAAACAAAAATAACGAAAAATTAATAAATAAAAGTGTATAAATGAAAGTATAGTAAAGTGTAATTCTGCGTAGTAAACAGAAAATATTTGTAATAAATACATAAATAAATGAAATAATAAAATCAAAAACTATTAAAGAAAATCACATAAATCAAAAAAGTAGAAAAATAGAGAAATTTTTTAATAAACAAAACAAATTCATACTTACATTATTATATTTAAAAAAAAAAAAAAATATATATATATATATATATAACTATGTGAATGCGTATTATACATAATATACATAAATTGTTAAAATATTATTGTTTTGAATGAAAATTTATATATTTTATTTTTAGTGTTATAATTTGGTAAATTAAATAAAACTAAAATGTGTCACATATTTTTAAAACAAAAAATTTCATTGATAAAATTTTGTTAAAAGAGAAAATTAAAAAAGAAATATTTGATATTGAGTTTTTTATTTTTTTATACACATATACTTAAAATATTATTTAATTTTTACTATATTTAGATCTACATATATAATATATTTTATTTTGTTTTTAGAAAAAAAAAATAATTTGAAAAAAAAAAACTTTAATTAATAAAACTAATAAAAGTAAATTATGAGCACTGACATTGTTGGTGTTACTGTTACATCATCATGGAAAGAATCATCATCATCGATTTCATTATCAGTATTCACAGAAACGTCATCATTCCAACATCAGTTATTACCAACATCAGAACAAAGAATAATATCACATTTGAATCAAGAAAACGTCGAGAATCACAACAATCAACATTTTCAAAATCTCAATCATCATCATCATCAACATCATCACAATACAAATCACAATATAAATCATCATTTAAATCAGCCTTTAAATCAAATTCATTCAAATCACAATCACCCTCATTCTCATTCACATCATCATCATCATCATCAACAAAATCAAAATCTAATTCAATCAAATATTCAAAATCCTCACAGTATCGCATCAGCATCATCAAATAACAGTAATAGTTCAGAAAGTATTGCAAGTAATGATGCAATATATAATGATGAAGAAGACGATGAAGATGATAATGAAGAAAATTTGACAATTTTTAATTCATTTTATAATCAACATAATTTTGATAGTCAACAAACCGATCATCAAAATAATTGTATAGCAATAAACAATAATCATAATAATAATAACAATAGTAATAATAATAACAACAATAATAATCATAATAATAATAACAGTAATAATATTAATGATAATATTAATAAGAATACAACAACTGAAAAACAACAAGAACAAAAACAACAAAAACCAAATGTTTTAGAAGAGAATGAAGATTTAGAAAGACAACAAATAAAACATAGTCGCATTATTGATGATATATTAGAAGATTTTAATAGTGTTTCAAGTAATGCCGATAATGCTTTATTAGAAACATCATCATCGGCAACATCCACAACAATACCAAAAATAACAACACCAATAAAAGATTATCAAAAATTAAATAATGATAAAAATCAATTAAATATTAATTCAGATTTAAATGAAATTGGTTGTGTTGGAAGTGAAATACAATATTCTTCAACAATACAACAATTACATTCACCAACAACATCAATTTCATCGGTATCATTACCACCACTTCCTGATTTAATACCAATTAAAAAATCACAACAAAATAATAATAATATTAATAATAATAATATTAGTAATAGTAAATCAATAATGGCACCATTATCAAATAGAAAATCTAAAAAAAAAAAACAAACTGAATCTATATTATCAGAAACTGATTCAGATAAAATTGAAACGGGAATTGATAATGAAATAAATATTCCTGAAAATATTCCTGAAAATAATAATGACATTTCTAATAATGTTAATTCTAGTTATAAAAATATAAATATTAAAAATAATAGTATTAATGATAATAATAGTAAAACTAATAATAAAAATAGTACTAAGAAATCTAGTCAAAATAAAACAAAAAATAGAAAAAATGTAAATAATAGTAGGGGTAGTAGTAATAGTAATAATAATAATAATAATAACAATAATAAAAATAAGAATATACCAAATGATAATGAAAATATTCTAAATTATGAACAGCAATTTATAAAATTAAATAGTCAAAATTTTAAAGAACCATTGCATTCCGAATTATTATCAACAACAACAACAACAACAAAAAAATTAATAACAAAAATAAGAAAAAATAATAGGACCAATAATAATAATGATATTGAATTGATTAATTCATTACAACATCTGAAACATTCTGAAGAAAGCGATGAAGTAAAGAGTACATGCACAATTGATTCAAATAAAGAGAATACATTGGGTTCAACAATTAATAATACATCAATAAAATTATGTGATAGAAATAATTCATCTTTAAATAATAAAATAGACAATCAGTCATCATCTACATCATCACCATTATCAGCAACACCAATAGATGTAAGTATAGAATTAAATCAAAATGAAACAGTAACAGCAGCAATAACAACAACAACAACTGCGGTTTATAATAATAATAATGAAAAAGTAGGTCCGAAAAAACGAGGTCGAAAACCTAAAGATAAGACTGAAATTACAACAGATAATATTTTGGCTGATGATGTATTTGATCCATTTGGATTACAACCAAGAAAATCAGCAAGAAAACGTGTTGCACGTGATATATTCTTTTTAATTGAAGAATATCCAGTTGAAACACGTCGTCGTTGTGGTGGTAAAAATGACAGTAATAAAACAAAAAGGCCGCGTGGTAGACCTAAATCAAAATTTTCATATTTAACTGTAGAAGATAATGCATCAATTTTGAGACATCAAGATGATGATAAAAAAGAAAATAAAGATAAAGATAAAGGAAAACAAAAAACAATACCTCAAACACAAAAATCAGTTACATTTGCTGATTCAAAAACAACAACAACAATAACCACAACAACAGCAACATCACGAACACCAACACCAACACCAACACAAATTGAATGCCGTAACGATTATCCAACTTTAAAAAAACAAAAGAAAAAACAAACAGAAAAAAATAAATTTGAAGACAAAGAAATGTTTGGTACAAATTTAAATTGTTTTGGTGATGAATCAAATAAAATTTCATTAAAAAATAACGAACTTCAATCAAATTTAACATCAACATCACCATCATTATTATCACAACCATATTCCAGTAATGATAACTCTAGACAAGAATCATATGGTGGAGTAGATAAACATAAATCACAAGAAGAGCCTATTTATAATCTATTTGATAAGCATCTTTCACCTGATCATCAAAATGATTTAACAAATAATAAAATATTAATAGAAAATAAAACAACTTTCCCATCATTTGGTAAACAAATTAATCAAAGTGATCAAAATTTATCAAATTATGAAAATGATGAGACTGAAGCAATTAATAATGATAATGATCTATCAGATATAAATTCAGAACAACAAAATTCAATGATGAGTTCACATGGATTTCATACAGAAACTGAATCAAATGATGAAATTAATGATGAATCTAATGGGCAAATTCAATATCGATTAAAATTAGATAATATAAATATTAATAATAAATTAAATGATGATGATAATAATAATAATAACGATGATGATTTATTGGGACAACAAGTTAGATGTGAAAAAACTCCAGTTACACCAATTATTCAAGAAGAGGCTCTATTACCAAAAATTCCAAAAATTAAAATAACAGCTACACCTATACATAAAGTATCTTATTCATCATTATCATTTGATGATCCACCAAAAATTCCAAAATTAACGATTTCGGCTACACCAAAACATAAACCGTACTATTCATCATTTTCATTTGATGAATCATCAAAAAAAGCTGCTGCTACTCCAATACACAAATTTTATACATCTTCATTATCATTTGATGATACAAAAAGTAAAACTGCAGCTACTCCTAGACATCAGCCATGTTATGCTCCATTACTTTTTGATGAACCTAATCCTATAACGTCAACCCCAAAATATAAACCAAGTTATATAGAGCAACCAGCAATACCTAAATTGAGGATAACAGCGACCCCAAAATATGTACCAAATTATGCATCATTGTCATTTGATGAAACGCCTAAAGTACCAAAATTAACAATTTCAGCCACACCTAAGCATAAAACAACTTATACAGCTATATGCATGGAAAATGAAGGTCCTAAGGTACCAAAACTAACAATATCTGCAACACCGAAGCACAAACCATATTATGCATCATTTGCTTTAGAAGAATCAAACACCAAAATTGCTGCAACACCCAGACATAAACCATCATATGGTTCATTATCATTTGATAATGAGCTGAAATATTCGGGTGCAAGTACACCGCGCTATAGGCCATGTTATGCTCCATTAATTTGTGATGAGCCAAAAGTACCAAAATTAACAATATCTGCTACACCTAAACATAAAGTTTCATTCGGCTCGTTATCTTTTGAAGAACCGAAAGTACCAAAGTTAACCATATCAGCTACACCAAAACATAAAACTTCATATGCATCCTTATCATTTGAAGAGCCAAAGGTACCAAAATTAACAATATCAGCCACACCAAAACACAAACCAAGCTATGGTACGTTCAATTCTTTGGAGGAATCCAGGAGTACAATAGCTGAAACAGCAAATCAAACTTCTGTTTATGAACCAACAGAATTGGACGAACCTACTCTTACTCCAGTACTGACTGGACCACCTGCAACACCTAGACACAAACCATGTTATGCTCCACCATCTCCACCACCACTACCATCGCCTCTTGAACTTCCAACACAGGATTTTACAAATGAAGAAACCGAAATGAAGACTGGATCAGCAGAAGATGATGCACCAAAGTATAAAAGTTGTTATGTTCCAATTTCTCTTACCGAATCTACCTTGGCAGAAAATTCTATATCTGATATGAGAAAACATAAAGAATATTATGATCTTAAGCCTGTTACAAGATCACAAAGAAATCCTTCAACTGAAAAAAGAGATTCCGAAAGTTCAGTGTTGGAGATTGAATCGCAAGAAGTGCAAGAAATGCAGGAAATCGAAGTTCCTAATACAACACAAAAAAGTGCCACGAAACAAAAAATTACTAGAACTAAAACTACAGCTTCAGCATTACCAAAAGAATCGTCTAAGAAAGCAACAAATACAAAGAATGTGAAAAAAATTACAACAACAAAAACCAATGTTCGAAATTGTAAAACTAATCCTAAAAGTAAATCAAAATCGAGCGAGATAAATCCTTTGTTAAAAACGAATACTGTAGCACCAACTAGGGTCAATCCTATTTTCCTTTGGGTTAAACAAGATGATACAAGAATAGTTGAGGTACGATGCGAAGATTATGATAAACGAAACCGTATAAAATTAACTAAAACCTCAAATGGCTCATGGCGGGCAATACCAAGAACAGATCCCACATCAGCGAAATTAGCCAAAGCTATACCATCCATTAAAATTAAACAAGAAATTTATCAAAGTCAAAAGGAGGTAGAGGATTCTACATTAGAAATTGAAAATCATCAAATTTCGCAAGAGATTCAGACAACTTCAAATGAAACAACTTCTAATGAACCAACCGATTCGAAAAAACAACTGAAAAAATTATTATTTACCATGAATACTAAATCAAATAAGAAGAAAAAGAAAAAGAAGAAGAAAAAACGAAAACAGAAAATAGAAAGAGATAATGATGAAGAACAGTTGGAGACAGTAGAAAATATTCAAGAACCTCAATTGTTACCTGTTTCACCAATTCAACATGCAGCAGTGGTACCCGCAACCGTCGTACAAGAACAATGTATTGTTCCACCTGTTGAAGAACCAAAAGATCTTCAAGAACAGAAAGATCTTCCAATAGAAGACGATCCAATAATCGTGGAGGAAGATAAAATTGAAGAAATTCCAATTCAGCCAACAGTATCAATGGAATCAATGAAACCGATGGAAACAATAGAAGTAATGGAACCAATTCAGCCGATATTACAGCCAATTCAAATTGAAGAAGATGAAACAAGACCGCATTCAACTCCACATCCTACTCCACCATTTATGTCACCGTCAAATACTGATGTTATTGTATACGAAAGCACAAATCACGATAGAAACGATGAAATTGAAGATGAGCCTCAAGAATGCCAAAATACACACAATAATAATAATAATGATAACACTACTGTTACTATAGATATAAGTCAAGAAGATCCAGAACAAGATCAACATCAAGTATTAGACATTCCGTCTATTAATAATTTTATGGATAGACCTGCAGTTGTTTCAAATAGTGAAATGGGATCTACACTTAATGAAAATGAGATTACTGCTGATTTAACCAAAAATCTCACAGAGTTGAGTGACGATGATATTGAATTACAAATCCCTCAATTTATGGTGCATCATCCAGATAAAGATTTTGGGAGGCAATTAATGAGCCTGTGTCAAGCTAATAATGTTTTTGATCAGGTTAATAGTCATAATAGTACAACAAGCAATAATCTTAATACAAACGCACAAGTACAAGCCATACAACCACAGTCTTCACAACAAATTGTTACCACAGTGCCAAATGTGTCAGCTATTACATCACCAACGTTCACCAATTCTACAACAAATAATCCTAACAATAATACCAATATCTCTAATAATAACGATCACCAAGTGACATTATCGGATAGCTTTGATCCAACAGATGTTGATACAAAACATTTGAAAGATTTACTTGATGATGCAGATTTATTGCAAAATTGTGACAATGCTATGACCGGTAACGAAATCATAGATTCATTAGTCAAAAGAAGATGTGAAGATAATCATATTTCATTAGACGATGAACAAAGTCAAACAAATGACCGCCAAGATAAAATAAATAATACTCATGGTTTAAATAATACAACAACAATATGTCTGGATGATTTTGAAAACGAAGATGAAGATATTTTAATGCGACAGCAACCTGTAGATGATATAATTTCTAGGTTAAATGAATCTTTAGCACCATCTCCAAAATGTTTATCTTTTAATGAAGCTGGCGAAATTGAAGGGTTACATGGGGAATTATTCCAAACAAATACGAACTCTGATCCGTTTAATCGAGCTACGTTAGAAGAACTTTCTATAACAATCAAAGATCTGGAAAAGACATCTCAACCTTACATAAATGAGCAAACAAATAAAACAAAAACGAATGTGAATTCAGAACGCAATAAAAACACGGTTTCTCCAGATTCGTGTGCTGATGAATTGCCAAAAGATTTGACATGCAAGAAACCGGAAGATGATGTGCAAATCGTTGAAACAAGTAACAAATCTTCTCCGATAATAGAAAATCAAATTGAAAGACCAAACTCACGTAGCTCAGATGCAATACAATCACCACAACCAAGTGGACTTCCTGCAGTACCACCTTCTCCAGATTTAATACATTGCAAAAATAAAAATTTATTTTTGGATCAAATATTAAATCCTGCTACATCTTCCAGTCCCAAATTGTGTTCTTCACTTACAATCACTCCAATTAAAGTTCCCAGCAGTACAACAATTACACAAGTACAACAAAAAGAACCATTAGATTTGGGAAAACATCGTAAATCAGCTAGTCCTACAGTAACATGTTCAGAAGAAGCTAAACGATCTCATCACACTAAATCAAATACAACCGCAGCAGCAGCAAGTTCAACTTCTAATACAATAACACCAAATGTTGAAATTATTGATGTTGATGCATTACATCCTGAACCACCAACAAAACGTTTAAAACATGAGCAAGAAACATCAGCTCCGTCAATTTCTGCAAATAACAATACTAATTCCAATAAAAAGACTTATACCGAAAACTTAATGGATATGTTATCTACGGGTAAGGATCCAGATCCATTGACTCAGCTTCGTTTATTGATATCTAATCCAGAATGGAAAGTACCTGATCCTATATTAGTGCCAAAGGATCGTTTGAATGCGATTTTAGCCTCACCAGCTAGAGAAATTCCTTTACTTTTAACAACACGAAAAGAACTACGATTACCAGAGGCATTCGCATATCCTTCAATCTTGCAAGATCCAGATATTTTAGTTATATCAATGGCTCAATTAGAAGCAATCCTTCAAAAACAAGTTGAAATACCAAGACCTAAACCTGCTCCACCAGTTATGGTAACACCTCAGGTTACCATAGAGGCTGTACCAAATACTAATACGAATACTAAAAATGTCCAGAGAGCTGACAAATCTATCCCACAAATACATACAATACCTACTCCAGAAATTCAAACTCATATGAATGATGAACCTTCTATTCCAGCTCCAAGAATACCATCACCAAAGAAAAATCCAATTATTCCTAATGCAAATAATACTCCTGTAGCAACAAACCTTGCTGCTGCAGCTGCAGCTAAAAATCTATTAAATAATCCATTGGCACCATTGCTAGCTTCAGCTGGTCTGGCTAGTGAAATTGATGCAGCTACAATGGCAGCATTTAATCAAATGCTATGGTTACCTTATTTAGGACAAATGGCACCAGATTTATTTAAGGCAATGAATAATTTGCAAAATAGTAATTCAGGTAATCTAAACACAAATAATTTGGCGGAATTATTACCATTGTTGCAAGCGCAACAACAAGCAGCAGTAGCTGCTGCCGCTGCAACTCAACAAACCGCTCAAACAAATGCAAATCAATTTAATCCATTAACAGCGGTAGCTGCAGCTGCTGCATTACAAAATCCAATAGCTGCTGCAGCAGCTTTACAAAATCCAATGGCTGCTGCTGCTGCATTCCAAAATCCATTAGAAATGGCAATGTGGCAACAAGCTTTAACTCAAGCACAAATGCAAAGAGTTTTGAAATTACAACAAGAGCAACAAAAACAACAGCAACAGCAGGCTGCTGCTGCCTTAAGGGAGCAAGAAATTAAGAAAAAACAAGAAGATAAATTAAATGCTCAGCGTAATTTAGCTGCTTTATTTGCAGCTCAGAAAGAAGTTGAAAATAAAAAATTATTAAATGAAATACAACAAAAATCACAACAATTGCAACAGCAACAATCACAAAATCAAAAGCAACGATCTATGATCGGTATTAATCCATTCCGTCAAGAACATAACCGACGTCATTCGGGTTCGAATTCAAATAGTAATAATAATAATATTACTAATAATAATAGTAATATGGAAAAATCCAATAATAGACCAATTAATCCATTTCATCAAAATTATGCATCTGGTGGTGTTGATATAACACCAGTTCTACGAAGTAATAAATCACAACAAAAATCGAATCATAATAGTTCTCATTCAAATCAACTCGATCAGAAACCACGTTTAACATGCAAGTCATTAACAAATTTATTACAACCTGATAGAGTTCTGAATCCGGCAGCTGCTTCTGATAGTAAAATGGCAAATTTAATGGCTATGCCAGGTTTTGATTTTAATTTTACTGGTACAACAAATCCATTTCAAAATCAGCATAATAATTATAATAGCAATATTATGAATAATAATAACAATAATCATAATAATAACAATAATAATAATGTAAATAATCAACAACAAAATTATCATCAAAATCATTACTCTTCATCATCATCATCCTCGGGTGGTGGCGGTGGTGGACAAACAGCATCATCATCATCAACATCATTGGGATCTTTAACAAATCAATTAAATCAAAGATCTCATAATCTTAATAATACATCAAATAGTAATGGTCATAGTCATCAACAACAGCAACAACAACTACATCAATTGCAGCAGCAACAACAACAAATGCAACTTCATCAGCAGCAACAACAACAGCAGTTACAACAACAACAACAATTACTACAACTGCAACAACAACAACAACATAATCAATCTGCAAAATTAAAAGTAAAACCAGGATCCCATTTGTTAGATCCAATTGCTATGCAACGTCGTTTATTGAATTGTACAAATAATGGTGATGATAATACAACAGAAGTTGGTAGTACTACTAGTAGCTTAGATGAAATTATGTTAAGTGATCCAAATGCTGCTTTATGGCATCCATTATTTGGAAGGTGAGACTTTAATTTTTTATATTTATAATTATTATATAAAAATAATTATCTTTCGAAAAAAAATAATTAATTTAACTTTGTAATAGATCCTTGTTATTTTTATTTAATCAACCGTATACTTATATTCACTTTTCGTTATCGACAAAACTATATTTAAATAATTTATATTAAAATATTCTCCATATTATTTTTTAATCGATAATTTTTGCGGTAATATTTTGAAAAAACTAGTTAGTCATTTAAATTTTAAGATATTTTAAGCGTATATTATATATTAGATAACCCTTGATATGTGTTATCTTCCTTCAACCGTCTCTTTCTTCTATAGTCGTCTTCCACTTAATTTATTATTTCTAGATTTCTCTCGTCTGATTCCATATGATTTGCTTTTGGATTTCTCGAAGGTGAATGAAAAATGTTTCTTTCGAAATATCATTATTTGAGATGGAATAGCTTGTATTCCAAAGTTCTGACATTAAATGAATTGTTAAAGGTTTGAAAAATTATTTAAAAAGACAATTAGCTAATTAAATTTTTTTTTAATTCCAGTATTCCAGTAGTTATATCACTTAATTATTTTTACTTTTGAAAAATGATTTTTTAGAGAAAAAAAACTATAACTAGTTGTTATCTACTTGTTTTTAGTAGAAAAATAAAATTTCATCAAATTTACTCTTAAATAATAAAAATACACGTTCAAATTTTATGAATTCAGGAAAAAAATAAATACTTTCAATATCACCCAGGTACCTACTTTATATTAAATTAAAGAAAGCATTAAGTAAAAAAAAAAAAAATAATTGACACTTCGACCCTGCCAGGAGTCGAACCTGGAATCTTCTGATCCGTAGTCAGACGCGTTATCCATTGCGCCACAGGGCCACACAAAATTTGTATCTCAAATATATTTATAGCTATTTGCTTTATTTTTAAAATCACCCAATTCCAATTTATTTTTTTATTTATAAATTTTGTTTTTTTTTTTAATGTGTTTGGTTTTGTAGTAGCCAAACCAAACATAAAATAAAATAACCTTCGTTTTCTGATTGTTCTCACGATTTCATCATACAATAAACAAAATATATAAACTTGTTATGCGATCTATCCAAAATACAACAAACATAAAACCAATATATGGACGTACTATAAAACAAAATACTAAACAAAATGTTGACTTTAGTAAACATTAAAATAATAAGTATATGAATAATATACCTTCCGTACATAAATTTTCTACATTCTATGACTATACTAAACTACACTACTACTTCCACAGTGTCTTCAATACTTAATAATTTTTGTTTGAATTTTTGTGTATTGGCAACACAAACTTGCTATCTATACATACTATACTGTACTCACAACAAAAACAACATAATTTTTAAAGTCACGAGTATAAAATATTTTTGAATAACAATAATTAAAAAAAAAAATATATATATATATGAAGATTTCCGTGCAACGAACTTATCTGAAATCAAACACATTGAAAATTTTTTATTATAGGTACTAATACAAATTTACTGTAAATATGTTTATGCTGTAATGCTGTATAGTTGATTAATACTATACATTGATTATGCTGATGCATTTACTAATGTCTATTATCTCTTTCTTTATGTTTCTATTGCATACTATTTCTTTCAATTTATCTCATTGCTGAAACTCAAACATATCCAAATATATAATAGAAAATATTTGTAGTTCTAAAATGTGTGGCATTTTCATATAAAATAAAGTATAAATTAATAATTGTAAATATTCAAAGTTCCTGAAATTTTTTATTAAGTTATATTCTTAAAATAATTCTTAATGGAAACTCACAAATTATGATTTTATATTGAATATTTATTTTTTAACATTTAACTAGATTCTGTGATTATTATGATTATGTAGAATTAATTAATCTTTTATCTATAGGTATTTGAAGTACCTAACTACACTTGTTAAAATTTTTATTTATTTTGTAGTTTAATCGATAAGAATGTAGTTTTCAAATTTTTTTCGTAAATATTCAGTTATTTAAGTTATTTTGAGATTTCAAATGTCAAAAAATTGTATAAAATATTGTTTCTCATATATGTGACAAACATTCGAATAGCATAAACATTACATTGTGACGTTTTTGAATTTCTTTTTAGTGGAATTCAATTGAATTCATATTTTGGTAAATATTTTTGTAATCTGCTCAAGTCAATAAAAACTATAACAATTCGATAACACAATAAAAACTAATTTATAATTTAATAAATATCTATAAAAAATATCATTTCTTGAAAATGGTTCTCTTAATATTAATTTTAATATAATTTTTATTTTATTAAAAATCAAACTATAACTTATAATTAGTAAATTTTCAAAATGAAATACTGATATTTGGACTGTAATACAATATTAATACTCAGCAATCAAAGAATCACTTTTGAGTAATTTGTGAATTAAGCAGTCTTGATTCGGTTAAAACCCAACTAAGATTTAAATCTTGACATTTTATTTCTACATCATTATATTTAATTTGTAAATTGAAAAAAGTACGGTACAAATATCTGAATCATTTCACAACCAATTTTCATTATTATTCTTTTAAATGATAAGTAGATATTTAAAAGGAAACGTGGCGAAATCAAATATTTTTTCAAGTTTTTTTAATTTTCAATTAGAAATTTCAATTTAAATTTTCACCTCATGTATTGAAGTCATTTTAAACATACAAAAATTTTAATTTATCAAATTGCCCGACATCAATAAAAGTCAGTTATATACTACGATAAATTGAAATGATGTAAAACAATTCATAACATTAATATTGAGTACGACGAGACGAATACTAGTGTTATATTGGGTCTTATTCTGAGAAGCGAATTTTTCGGTACGTACTGAAAAATATGATAAATTTTATTTTTGGTATTCTGTGAAGCGAAATAGCGATACTGATCGGTTTTTATTGCAACGTTTCGATTTTCATGGTATTACGAGAATCGTTTTTTTCTGTTCGCTGTCAGAAAAAACGATAAATATATCATTATAGAAAAAGTTAGTGAAAGATGGCGAATGAGAAAAAGTAAGTATATAATTAAAGTAAAATTCAAGTAAACTAATTTTATTTAATTATATATTTGTATTTAAAAATAATTATTAAAATTTATAATACATTTTTAATTATAGAAAAGTTACAAATAGTAGGCAGTTTGAATGTTTGTTGGTGCAATGATTTTTTACATGTGTTCCATCAACGCATCTAATTATTCCTGGAAATCCAAATTTATTATAAAATCCGAATTTGATGGATGATTTTGCTTATTTTTGGTTTCAGTAAATTTTATATACTCTCGACACAATTCCGTCTCAAATATTGACAATGTTTCGTAGCTAAACCTACCAAAAAATCGTTCCCCACGCCTTTTTGATAACTTCCTTCAGCAAGGAAGCGCAATCTTCCAGCCAATATTTGGTTTTACTGAATGTAGACTAATTGTACCTACGTAGGATTTAAATTATTGTCTAATTTATCTAGAACCATTACAAAGGTTTCTTTCGAGAGCCTGAAATACTTAATGAATCTAACAAACCAAATAAAATTGATAATATTCATTTTATTTCATATCATATTGATACATATATAGTTGTTATAACTTATACCTACGTTAAAATATGTAAATCTAATGGATTCGCTTTATCCCTCAATTCTCTTCTTTTTATTCTAAGTAAATTCATCTCTTCCTTCTCATCAGACGATGTTTCGTAATATAAATGCAAAAACATTTTTTTAATATCTATAAAATTTGAATTCAACTTCACTTAATTTCACTTTTCAAACAGAAAATTAAAACAAAAAATGTCAAAACATAAAAAAAAAATAAATTTGACAGTTTTAACCAGCAATGCTGTCAGTTTTGCAAAATATCGTATCATTCGCTTCTCAGAATACCAAATGTGATACAATGTGATGCTCTACCGGTACGTAGCGAAAAAGTGATTCGCTTCTCAGAATAAGGCCCATTATATTTCAAATAGCATCAATATGATTGTCAAAATCATATGCTTTGAAGAAATTCGGTATAAACTTTGTACAATCATAATTTTTTACTTTTTAAAATATTTTTTAAAAGAAACCAACTAGTTAATTATTTTAACTAAAATTAAAAGTAAGTTACAGGTATTAGAGTAAAGAAAATTAAATCTAATTATTATAACGATACTTACATGGTTAAAATACAAAACAAGCAATTCTAATTTCAAAGTCATAATGCAAAACAAAAATAAATGGGGAAAACAGTCTAATATTTTCCTTTTAATTTTACTGATATGCTTATCATACAGATACGCGTATTTCGTCTACCATACTTGCAGACTTCTTCAGGGTTTTGTACTCGACGAATTTTACTCTAACGCTAGAAAACAAGTTTTTATAAAAAAAAGAAAAAAACTGACAAGTTACAATCTAAAAACGAATCTAAAAAAAATTACCAGACTTAAATCTAGATTGCTGCAGTGAATGAATCTGTAGAGATATATTAGTTAATACATACATACATTAAAAAAAAATTCTGATTAAGTCTCATGCATGAGGAATTAAATTATTGTCCTCTACGATACTAGACTCTTCTGAGGGAGATGTTGTATCGGCGTATGACCTAATAACCATATCCGAAGGATAGCTGAAATTGCTAGCTTTCCAAAAATATATATCATTAGTGGCGCATCTTAATCTCCTTTAAGGACGAAAAGGAAGGACATTTGAAAGTATTCTTGTTGTTTTGATGATTTTGTATAAAACCGTTATATCTGTTTATCCATTGGATATATATATATATATATATATATATATATATATATATATATGTATATATATATTCAGTTAAATATTCTAGAAAGATAACGGTCTGGAGTATATTTTAACATTTATTTGATGATGATTGGTGCAAAAAAAACAATCTTTATTTTCTTTGTCGAAAAACCAAATACCTCAAGATTTTACCATAAAACCTCCCCAATACTTATATACTGTTGGAAAGGTCTCAATTTTTTCTCTTACTCATGCGTACCTACTTTATGTCTACGACGAATAGTTTAGAAGATATAAGCATTTATACCTACTTATAATTTTTTAAAAATTATTTACCTTTATTTTTTTTTTATGTTTAACTATTTATTCAATGACATTGAATTTATTATTTAAAAAACATTCAATTATAAAATTTTGAATGAACACAAATATCATAATATGTTGATTACTAAACAACAGCACAATAAACAAATATAAAAAAAAAACAGAAATAATAAAAACAGATGCAATTTTGTAAAAATAACAATAATAACAGAAATCCTTTCAATTTAAATTTATTTTATTTTTTATTTTTTGTTTTTTGTTTTTATTTTTATTTAATAAAACAGCTGTCATTCATAATATGATAACACGTGTTTTATAAATACAAAAATTTTTATACAATGTATTTATATATCAATGCATGGATATAGATAGATAGGCTATTAAAGGTAATGTGTGTGTATATATATACACATTTCAATTTATATGTACATATATATTTGATTGCAACAGATAACTAGGTGAATTCAGTAAAACAAAAACAAAACAAAAAAAAATAACATAAAACCTGTAAAAAACGAATCCTTTGCGCAACGATCTTTATTAACAAAATAAAAAAGCAAAAAACAACATACAAATTGTAATTTAATCAATAGAACAACCGATGCATAAATTCCATTCCAACAACAACAACACAACTACAAATATCATATGTAGTGGTAGTGATGTTGGAATTCTTATTCCAATGTACATACACCATGCATAGTTGCATATGGATATACATATATGTACATACACATACCCATTGATATGTGTATATGAATGAATCTATGCATATATTATATTCGTTCGCATGCAAGTTGTTTTTATTGTTTAGTAAATTTTATTATAGGATAATAATATTATTGTATAATTTTGTAGGAGTGAAAAACAAAAAATACAAAATTAAAACAAAAAGAATGTTGTTCTGAAAAGAAGATTTTCATCAAACTGCATTATAAGAATTTAGTTGTAGGTACTGTTTTTAATGAAATTGAAGTAATTTAAGTACTTAGCTATATTTACCTATTAAAAAAGAAAATTTTGTTTTTTTTTCCGTAACAAATATCTAGAGATTGAAAATTTCTTTCGGAATATTATTAAAAAATAAATCAAAATTAATTATATAATAGTTATTTTTTTTATTTATTTTAAAATATAACATTTAATTAATTATAAAATGTAGTATTCAATTTAATATATAGATAGTTACATATAATATAACACATGAAAGAATAGATGAAGCCCTAAAAAGATGACTAAGAATATGAAATAATCCTATATTATGTATGCTTCTTTGCATTTGAAAATACATCATTTATATTTAATTTGTATTGAAAAAGTACGGCTCAAAAAATTTCCCTGTCTTGGTCCTGTTAAATCAATTAAATAATAAATTATAATAAATCAGTGATATAAATATAAATAAATATAACGTCTCAATTATTGTACAGTATCTTCCCAAAATAATTTATATTTTACTTCTCGTTAAGATGACTGACCGAATTAAATTTTTTGTATATGATGATTTTTTTTTAAATTTTTGGGTCTCTTTCCATTTGTAATTTTTCACGGAGAAATAAAATTTTATTTAAGAAAAGTAATCTTACTGTTTACTCCAATTTACAAAAATAACAGACTACTAAATTTAAGTTTTGTTTTGTTCAAAATTTAACCTCAGTGTATATTTAATTGATCACATATTCATTTAATATTCAATATCAATTAATTTTAAAATCTTAACTTCATGCTATTTATATATATGGGCCAATAACATTTTTCGTAGCCATCCATATTTGCTGTACTTCTCTAGACAATAACACTTATAAAATTTTACAAAAATTTTTAGTTTTACTTTTATTGTTAATTGTAAATTAAGAAAACATTGCTACGAACTTGCAGTCAAGGTAAAAAAACTAATCAAATTAGAACCATGAAAAATTTGGACACGAAATTTTTCACATGATGAAAATCTCCTGTCCCCAACTGAAGTTGATTAACAAAAATGCTTATTAAAAAAAATTCAAAGTTATTGTAAAACAAAAAATTACATTACTTTCTTTTTAAATTTTAGTTTTTTGATTTACTGTGGTTACAAACTTTTTTTAAAATAATAAAAAATATTATTTTTTTTCAATCAAACGTTGTCCATGTAATTTGTCCGCTAAGTCACTGAAAATTCGTTACAATAATATATATGCGAAAAAATACAATTTAAATTTCCAACGCAATTTAAAAAGAATGACGTAATATTAGAACTATATTGCAGTAAATAGGAATTATAAGTTTTTGTGAGCATTTGTGAAATTAGGGCTTGTTAACCCACCAAAGTCAACGCGTGTATTAATTGTGCTTCTGCTGTTTCACAAAGATTTTTCGATAAGTAATTAAATTTTTGCCATTTTTTTTATTATAATATTAACTTTTATAAATTAAGGTGGACGTACTAATTTTTGTAATTAAAATACATTTTAGAATATGCAGATAATAACATTTTTACGACATTTTTCCACTTCGTCACGTCCAATTCGTCACAGCTAAAAACGTGACGTAGTGGACCCAATTGTGACGTAGCGGAATTCTAATTATAAATTACTTTTTAGTTATTATTACTTTGCTTTAAGCCGATGGCCCTGGTAGCTAGTGCTTGCTTTTATTGTAATTTTAATTATAATAAATAAAGAAATAATAATAATAATAATACTTTGCTTTATTATGGCAAAATTTTCAAATAGCTACATATTTTTGAATTTCTATATAAAAATTTATAAAGATACCAGTGTAGAAGTAGTTTTTTGCATGTTTGCTTGAACAAATCAAAATGACACTTATAGCTGCAGAACGGCAACGTCGATGCAGAGAAAAGCGCAAAGAAAATAATAGTAAACTGAAAAATACAAATTGTTTGTTTTTAAAAAATTATAAAAAAAAAAAAATTATCTATGAATTAAACTTTTTATATGTCTTTTAGCGTCACAGTTTTTGACGTGTCCCTAAGCAATTATTATAAAAATTGACTTTAATTAAAAGAAATTTTTTAATATAAATCAAGACCTAATGATGGTTTTTCTTGGGGCTACAAGTTGCAATAATTTTTAGTTTCTAAATTTTTGTACTTCTATATTTAAAATTGAATGTCAGAATTTTTATTTTAAAAAGTTGTGACGAAGTGGAAAAATGAATCCCAAATATTTTAAAATAAATAAAATTATAATCATATGGCAGATATTTTTTGAACTGCCCGTGGATAATATTAATATCGGCAATACTAAGTAAAAGTTAATAAGTATCGTATGAAGTAATAAACTAAGGTGCATAAATGTTACTTAGTCTTTTTTGTCCATCTTCTCAAGATATTAGCGCTATAAAATAGAGGTTTAGTTGAGTTGCTCACTGCTGACCACTTATTTACCTCATATCTCAGATGCATAATCTATGAATTTATTGCATTAGCAATCTAAATATCCAAGTCAACTCAAATTTTTACCTTTGGTCACAGAAAATGTTATTGGCCCATATACAATTTTATTATTGTACAACTATGTATATAAAATTTATTATTTCAGAGGTCTATTATTTTTTAAACATTTCTAGCATACTTAGAAAAATACTCTATCAAATAGTTAGTCACAAGCACTGATGAAGGAAGTATGTTGCTTCCGAAATATCGATATTTGCAATCAAATATTAAAAATTATTAGTAAACGGAAACCTGACAACAACTAAATTATTTAATTTAATACTCTTAAATCTAATAGTTACTGTAAATTACTTAATTGTGTGGAACAATTATTATTATCATTGAATATAGCAGAGTATTTATAACATTATATAACTTCTATATTTTAATTCAATAATTGATTGCAGATTCCCGATGAAGACAAAAAATGCTTTATGGGGTTTTCGACAGGGTCTAGTACACTTTCTCATTGGAATAAAATAAATCACAAAAAATAATTAAGAGTACAAAATGAGTTGATATGCTACAAATTGGAAAATAATTATTCGAAAAACATTAAATGTATATGTGGTAAAATGGCAGTACCGTACTTAAGTTAAGTACTGTCAAGAATATAAAAAAGAAATTTATAAATCTAAGTATATTAAGTTTAACTTTGCTTTTTTGTCTTATATCTTAATATTATTTTATTTTATTCAAAATTAGGTATTCATTTGATTTTCATAATGATGAACATGTTAACTATCTTAAAAATAATTTTCATATAGTTACATATGAACAAAATAAAATTATATCATTGTGTCACTTTTATTTAAAATAAAAATAATTTATATATATAACTAAGTATAATACTACACGTTTATTATATTTTTATCACTATAAGCCATCATTTTGATAATAATCATTTTGACGCCATTACCAACTACATATAACTATTGATTTCATTAGTGACTATAATTATTTTTGTTTTTAATATTAAAATTTGTCAAAGATTGACAAACATACTATATAAGGGTACTCATGTAACATGGTTTTTGTTTTTTTTTTTTAATTTTGAAAATTTTTAGGAAATTTTTTGTTGTGTTGACTGTTATTGACATTTCTTTGAGGTTCATATGAATTGAAAATTATTTTTTACTCACACAATTATTTGTGATCAAAAATTATTTCAATTCTGAGAAAAATTTTGATCTCCTGCGGTGTTTTAACTATAAGTATGTCATATCTAAGATGTTTCTTAGTGTTGCCTGCATTTGAAGCAATCACAACTTATATAGGTTTACATTTTTTTTTTACATTTATTTCAAATAATTTTTAAGGTTTAACTTGAAATTTGTCTCTTTTTTTATTTTGATTTTATATTCTTGTATATGGATATGTATATGTTTTTTTTTTTTGTTTTAGAACATTTATTCATTTAATATATTTTTTTTTTTTGTATAATACGTTGTCAATATAATATTTAAATTCAATTTAAAAATAATAATAATTCTTAATAAATACATATATGTATTATATAGGTAACTAATTTGTTTTCAAATGACATTGAATGAATTTTATTCTTGAATTCCCTTAATTATAAAACTAATTAATGAACAGGTGAGGTGACAAGTATACCTGTCATAAAAATAATTTTAAATAATTAGTATTACTAATCATTGAAAGGATTTTGTTTGTTTTTTTTTTAATTAAAATATTTGGGCAATCTCAAAATACTGTGATTACATTTGGAGTTTTGTTAAATGATTTTTCATAGTTTTAAGAGAAGAAAATGTTAGTTAATTAGAAAAATTAGAAAATAAATTACAACTGTCAAACAAATTTTTTTTTTTTTTGCGTGGATTGGTGGGAATCTTCATAGACACAATGAGCCACGTAGCTTCCATTGTGTGCCAGATTTTTACTGACTAAACCACACCCCTCCCATTAAAACTAGTCCGGACGACTAAGCATTAATTTATTTCTATTGTTATTTTATTAAAGAAAAAGTTTACGAAATTCTATCGTATTAAATCTAGTGGCTTAGTTCTTTTAAGCCTTCTGATATCATTTTGATTTGGAGCCTTTTAAGCCTTCTGATATAATTTTTTTTTTATCTACCAGTTGAGTGACCTCAACGTTAAGATGACCCTCCAGCCGAGCCAAATGCTTTGCTGGATATCTTTTTATTTCATGTTTTATGCAAGGAATTTTTAAATCTCTGTGCAAGTCACTGTTGCGAACATACCAAGGAGCATTTACCATGTTGCTCAAGACTTTATTTTGGAATTTTTGTATACCAAGTACATGTGTTCGTTTGGCACATCCCCATATTTGTATGCCGTACAACCATATCGTTTTGATTATCTGATTATATAACAAAATCTTGTTATGTATAGGTAATTTAGAATTTCGACCTAAGAGCCAATACATTTTTCTATACTTATTTTCAAGCTAAAATTTTTTCTTTTTGACGTGCTCTTTCCATCTAAGTTTGGACATCTAATGTCATTCCTAGGTATTTAGCATTGTTTTCTTGGGGTATATTTACCCCATTTAGATTTACCGATGGTTGATTTTATTTTTGTAATTTTTTATTTGTAAAATTTACATGTATACCGATTTTAGCTCATTGAGTTTAACTTTGCACTTCTTTGTCCAGAGGTATAGCTTGTCGCTTGCTGTTTGCAATTTATTTGTAGCCTCGTCAATATTTAATCCTACTGCCATCAACGCAGTATTGTCAGCGAATGTAGCTACAGTTATATTCTTCATTTGTGGTAAATCAGTGGTGTTGAGCAAATACAGTATGGGACCCAGAATACTACCTTGAGGCACACCCGTTCTAATATCTCTAATAGTAGAATACTCTTCGTCTTGTTTTATTCTGAATAGTCTGTTTTCTAGATATGATGAGAGTATATCTACGTATTGTTTAGGTAACATATTATTTAGTTTATTTATTAAGCCTCGATGCCATACTTTATCAAAAGTTTGAGCTACATCTAAAAATATGGTAGAACATACTTGCTTTTCTTCTAAAGCTTTTTCTATTATGTCTGTTATTCTATGTATTTGATCGATTGTCGAGTGCTTAGATCTAAAGCCAAATTGATAATTTGAAATCAGATTACAATTTTCTATGATCGGACTCATTCGAATCAATAGTAGTTTTTCAAATAATTTTTTTTAAAAGATGTAATTAGATCAAAACCTGAAGCTTTTTTATCTCTCAGTTTTTTAATTTGTTCAACTATTTCTCTCTGTGAGAATGGTGATATGACAATTTCTTGCCAATTATTATTTTCTTCAGTGAGATCATCCGAATCTGTCTCGTCTGGGAAAAAAATTTCTTCAAGATGATCTGCGAATGTTTCAGCTTTATTTTTATTATATCTCGAACAAATGATTGTTTGAATTTTTCATTAATTTAAAACGTTATACTTATGCAAAACTATTTAGTTTAAAACTATCAATATAACTGTCATATACTTAAGTTGTGTGCCAAATGAGATGATAAATTATAATTGTGTGATATTCATATATAAATTAGAATTAGAATTGACTAATTTGAAATTTCCCTGGTTTGAGTCTTGGAATCAGCCAACTTGAAATGTTTTTTATTAATGATGGTTCAATTCTAATTGAAAAAATATAAATCAAAAATAAAATTAATTTATATATATAACTATATGGTATAGTTATTTTAAATTCATTATATTTTTAATTGATATTTTAAAATTTTGTACTGTAAAATCTGAATTGCCAAAGAATTGTCCATTTGGGGTCTATATAACGAATTAGAATTACAAAGTGTTAAATTAGGTAAAGTGTTTGATCTGTTAGAACTGTCACAAACAAAATGATACATTGCATTGATTTGACATTTATAAACATGAGTAATATTTTACATAATATTATCATCAAATAATAATGATATAATGAAATTTATAATTGTTATTAGTTAATATTTTTATGAAAATTAAAAAATTAATAATAAGATTAAAGATTAAAAACATTAGACGTACTAATTTTATTAAATATCTTAATCTATTTCGGTTATTACACCATCATCAGAAGACTGATGATGTGAATAATAAGATTAGTTTAGATTAGGTACACATGATCATAAATATGTATATTATACTTAGTTAATAAATGTGATTGTCAATATTTCACAATTGTTTGTAAAATTTCGCTTTGCTTTTTACGTTCAAAAATACAAGTTGAGAATATTATAATTAACAATTTAATTACGTATTGTGTATCAGAATTATATAAAATTAGTTTGAAAATAATTTAAAGTTTTTTAAAATTTAATCGAATTTCATTCTGAAAGACCCAGTACTTAACGTTATGTATTTTATTAATTAAGTACTTTTTAAATTATTTGTAATGCTGTTATTATAGCACCGTTAACATTTCATCGTTGAGTTTTTTTTTTAAAAATAAAATGGAACTATGCTATTATGAAGGCGAAGTACTCTACAATAGATATAGTTTTCTACATTTAAATTAGTCTATATCACAAAAATTCAACAGAAAAAGCTATTGTATGTGATTGTGTATTCCAAATCTCTGTTTAAAAGCAGTTAGGGTGTTCATCCCATAGACTTGGAATTATATAAAAAAAAAAAAAAAAATTATTATTTTCTATACTTAAGCAAGCGCATTTAATAAATTATTTTTCAATTGTTTTTCATCTGGTTGAAAAAATTGGAAATAATGAGGTTTGGTACATTTAAAAAAAAACCAACCATGATTAAACAAATACGATTTGCAACTGCAAACTATCTGTATATTAAGTATAAAATTCTTTGATCAAAATATTTTAGATTTGAGCTTATTATTAAACGATGATGTTTGGGAATGGAATACAATTTCAAAGAAAAGTTTATTTATATCTAATATTTTATTTCACTTAAATCATATTTTTGTATCCTCTTCTACAATGTCATGCTTTTCACACTCGCAACTAAACCCAATTAATTTTTGAATTTTATTAATTCGGTAAGCTTTACCGTTTGTATGATTACAGAATTACATAATTCTTAGAAGAGGCAAAAAATTTAATAGACATTTAATAGGCGAACAAGTAGATTAAGCCACAAAATTTCTGAAGGATGGGTTTGTTTTCTCACATTACCGCAATCTTTTTGTTTCCTGCTATTTTTTCAATCCTTTCCTTTGGCTTTATGATTCATTATTATTCGCGTTTCACACATTGATTTGTAGGATTTAAAATATTATTATTGTCCTTAGCTACTCTCATCGTTTTTTCTACTAAAAAACTACAATTTCATGACGTTCCTGATATATATATATATATATATATACTTAAAATTTAGCTATTGTCTATTAATATAAAAAAAAATTTTTTTTAATTATATATTCGGCATAAAACTATTACTTATTAAGCTTAAACTTAGAACTATCATTAAATTTGGATCATTTTCAATATTTAAAAGGTTTTCGTTAAAAAATGTATTAGCATACCTAATACCTACGTACAGGTTTCTTTAATTGGTGAAGAGACAAAAAAAATAAAATTATTCAAATGAACGTCATTATTATCAACATAATCAAAAAATTTCTTTGTAACTAAATAGGGTGTAGTAGATTTGTATGTACATCACAAATATTCAAATGTATATTTTTTCAACATTTGGGAATTTAAAAATTTTCCCATTCAACTTATCAACTTTTGACTCAACCCCTCCCTCGCTTGACATTTTCTCAATCATTGCTCTCAGTAAAATCAATAACATCGTGGACAAATGCTAGTAAATACGTCACAATCATTGGCTTGACAATTATTCAAACTGACTTTAATGACATTGATTGATGATAAATTTTGCGCAGTTTTGTAAAAGAAAACGTAAAAATAAAAACAACACAAAAAAACAATAAATTGTAAAAACAGAAAAAAAACAACAAAAAAATTTGTCATTTTATTTGCATGTTGATTTTATTTGCTTGGAATGTTCATAAAAGGTTTTGTTGTTATTTTATTACATTGTTGTATTTTTTTTTCGTCTGATAGAGAATTTATTATTTAATTTTTTTATGTGTTGTTATTTTGGGCTTTATACTTCGAAACTATATTTTCAAGTATATTACTTAATGCATATACATAATTATATTGTTTTTATAGAAATTATTTGCTTGAATTAAAGCTATGACGCTAATGATTATAACCAAAGAATATTTATTAACGAATAATGGTGACGTCAATTCATTCATATAAAAGGTGAAAGGTGATCCGGGTGGGCATAATGAAGTTTAAGAGTAATTAAAAATAAAATTTCAAATACTTACATAATAAATATTTTAAGATTAATTTAAATTAAATTTACAATATTATTACTATGATGGGTAGTGGTAGTTTTTAGTAAAATTTATTCTTTATCGTTAAAGTAAAATTTGTTCAATTGTTGCTTTTAATTCTACTACATAACTATGTCTTAAGAAAAATTACTATGGATTGTTAATACATTTGGAATATTGACTTAATTTATAAATGAATTTTAAAACTATTAAAATCATACATTTCAACTTCAATCAATGATATTTACTTACTTTATGGGACTACAGACGTCGAATCAAAGATGAAAAATCTGAACCTGAAACAACATTGTCATTGAAGATCTTAAAGTTTTGTTCATATATACATCGATACTATATATATCTCCATCGAAAAGTGTAGTCTAGCTGGACAACGCTTTCCCGCTTAGGTTTAGATTCAAAGATTTTTTCGAATTCATTTTACACGCTTAATATAACTGCACAATCATATGAGTTGACATTTTTTATTGTATTGTGCAGATATATAGATATTTATGTTTATATTTTTTTCTTATAATAACATGTTTTACAGAATATCATTCATTGCAAGTACCAATTTAAATTTTTATGTTTGTTTTTCAGTTTTCGATTAGGAATGATTCCCTTGAAAATAGGAAAAACTTCCTTAAATAATAAAAGTCTGTTATACCCATTTTATGTACAATTCAAATTTAATCCCTAGACATAAATAAACAAAAAAAAAATAAAACAAAAAAAAATCTCATTCTCACATTCTTTTAATGTCAATAAATACTTTGTTTTTTAAATACTTAATGAAGTTTCTTTAATTAATCTACTTCAAAGAAAATGTCACCTTTTTTGTAAATTTGGTTATTTTTCTTTTTTTCTCTTGTTTTAGTTATTTTCAGTTGTAAAAAATATTTTCTATTAATATCAAAATTATATTATATTTTTTTTTTCATAATTTATCAAGTATAGATGTCATATAAATTAAATATTTTACTATTTATGTCACATTAAAATAATCTGTCAAAATATATATGGTAGAAAAAGAGAGAAAGAGGACAAGAAAAATGAATGAATTGAAATACATATATGTTTTTTTTTTCATTTAAATTAATAGATACTCGAGTCGTACAGCCAAATTTATACACATAATATGTACAATATTCTATGTACAATAATGTGTTCAAAATAGAATATAGTCCGTCAAAATGTACAGTTAGCTTATAACAAATGAGAAGAAAAGTTGTTTGTCAAAGAATGATTGCTATGTAAACAAACACCTGTATACAGAAATGAAATAATAATATTTTTAAATAACTAAGGCTGCAGTTATAGCAGTAAAGTGAATACGTAAAAATGAAACAGTGAACAAATATTTTATTTTTACGGTGAGATGGTTGTAGCGATCAGAAAAATTGCTTCCGTAAAATTTGTTGTCATTTCGATTTAACGTTTTCTTGTTTTGAATTTGAAATAATAAAGAATACAGTAGTAGTTGTTTTCATAGTTAAATTAAAAATGAAAAATTGAAGTTTTATTAATATTACTATTACCATTCCATATGCCAAGTTAACACTTTGAAGCACTTTGAAATGAAAAAACAAAAACCAACTACGCAAATGTAAACAACAAACAAAACTTAATAAATGTACTTAAATTAAGGTTAGATCGCATCAGAATTTTTTTTTCTGATGAAATGAAACAGTGAAAAAATGAAACATAATTTCAATAAAATACAAATGAATTAATGAAATAGTGAAAAAATGAAATGTGCTTAATGAAGTTTCATTTTGTTTATTTTTTTTGTTTTGTTTAGAAAAAAAAAATACCTGTCCGTAAAATGATAAAAAGCTTTTTTATTAAAATTTTAACTTAAAATGTTAAAATTTTGACCAGAATTTGTTTGTGAAAACGTTCTTTAGCATTCTTATAACTTTTTACAAAAATTTTGTGTCTACGGCGGTTGTAAATTCGAAAACAAAAATTTTACGTATTCACTTTACTGATCGCTATAACTGCAGCCTAATCCAAATGTAAGTAGCGCAATTAAAAAAAAATAACGGTACATTTGCTTATTTGATGTGTCACTGAATTCTATAAAAAAAAAACGGTTTAAAATACGTCGAACAATTACGAAAGCATTGTAATTCTTTGATCAACACTGATAATTAATTAAGTTAACTATACAAAAAAAAGGATAAAAATCTAAATATCATAGAGGAAGTAGTTATAGTGTTGTAAAGATATAATAACCATTTCAACAATAGTGGTATGAGTGTTAGTTTAATAACAAAATACAATTTACTTCTACATTCCCGCAATTCATCCATATTGGATATAGATACATACTTACGCTTTTTTTACTCGACGATCCGTGATTTTGACGCTTCAAGAAAAACGTGGTAATGGAATCGACTATTGGTAAATGAATTCTTGTATGTTATAAAAGAAAGTAACTTACTACTGTCTTTTGAAATTAAATTTTTTGTACTTTTTATAATTTTTATATCATTTAAATATTTAATTGCCACTTACCTTAATTTTAAATTTTCTAATAGTTGACGATCAAATAAATTAAATTTGATTTAAATCGATTTCAAGCCTTATAATCGATGTTTATACAACCGATGCGTTACCATTTTGACACAAAAATAAGCGTAAATAATAAGAAAATGGGTAACAATCTTAAAATGTTCCGTTTTAGGAATATTCAATTAGTGAAAATAAAAATGATGAGATTTAAAATGGGAAAAATAACGTGTTGTTTAAGTTGATAGTTGATAGCAAACATATAAGTAACTGCGTTTGGTTTATTAACCCAACTATAATTTCGTATTATAGAAGGGATTTTTTTTTGTATTATTTTATTCTTAGAAATTAATTTCGTTTGTCTTTCCTTTTCCACTTTAACATTGTGGTTGAATTATGATGTTTAATAGTAATTTTTAATATATGTAAAATACCTAGTTATAATATAATTAACTAATAAGTTTAATTTTTATTAAATTTATGAAAATATCTATCACATTATATATTATTAAGTATATATGTATATATAACATATCTAAAAGAGCCAATAAAATATAAAAATTTAATTAATTTAATGAATTTTTTGATAAACGAACTTTAAAGAAAAATTCAATTTCAGTGCAGATTTCTCTTTTTGTCTTATATCAGAAAAAGAAAAGTGTCATTATTCACTTGAAAGACACATTATTATTTTTATAATATTATATATTATATAATATACTATTTTTGTATTTACGTATATGTACTTATATACGAATTTATATTGATTTTTCTATATTAAAATTCTTTGGAAAAAAAATAATACAAAAAAACAAAAAAATCAAAATGTCTATTTGTCTTTTTATAGAATGTACATGCCATGGTTATGTACATGCAAGGGGTAGGAACAGTGAAAAAAGAGAGGGTTCATAAATGTTCAATTAAAATATTTTTCATTGCCTTTTTATTTACTGATTGATTTCCCCGATAAATAAAATCAAAAAATACATCAGAGAGGTGTGTAAAATTAAACAAAATCAAAACAAAACAAAATCAAAAAATAGATTTCTTTAGAAGTGAAGAGAAATAATAAAAAAAAAAATGTCTTTGTTGGAAATCCGAATTTTTTTGATAAGGTTTTTTAAATTATTCGAATTCGGAAACATTATTATTAGTTTATGCTGCGTGTAGTAACCATAGATTTTTACATATTAAAAATAAAGAATGGCAGAGTAGAAGAAAATTTGAAGAATAATTTGTACAGATTGTAAAACACAAAAATAAATTTGTAAATATTTTATATATAGGTAGTAACTAATTAACTATTCCCGGATTAACATTAGCCGATCTAGCATTAATGAAATATTTTTTTCTTAAAATATTTCACTGAAAACACAGATTTTTATATTTCCGTTTTTTTTGAGACAACAGTAATGTCAAACCACATTTAACTCATAAATGATAATTAACTTGTGTAACTTTTGACATCTATTAGAAAAAAAATAGTTCGAAATATCGTAATTGAGTTTTGACCATTTGACGTTTTCACCTCAGCAATATTTTTGAGTATAAAATATTGTGTTGGAATTTTTGTAATAAGTAGGTATATGTACTGTTATTTTAATGTTTAATAATTTAATAATTTAATTTAATGTAATAATATAATTTTTGTTATTTTCTTTCTTGTTCCATTTTTCACAATACCAATACCAATTTTTATTGTACTTCTTCCGTTTTCTATTGATATCTCAAAATAACAAGTTTAATTTGGGAAAAATATTTTAAAAAAATTGATAATGTTGTAAAAGTTTTTTAAGTAACTCTATTTGTGTATAGTTAAGTATATATATCTATATATATATTTTAATCTACTATAACTTATCAATAATTAGATAAAAATTAATTTTCTTACTTAGGGTCAAAATATAGTTTTTAATATATATATATTTTTTTAAGTTAAGTCAAACAATAGGTTTACCGTTATACGCGAATGCACAGTTTTGATTTGGACTAATTGAGGGTTGGGGAAAGCAAAATGTTACTTTGTTTTATTAATTTGGATACAGATTAGCCATACCATTTACGTCTATTGCAAAATATATAACTACCTCTGTCGGTTTTTGAATACTTAGTTGCCTGTTTTGAAAATGGAAGTTAAGTAGTTATTTTTCTATTACACTATATTTGATTTGTTAGTTGTTTTCTATTAAAACTCAGAAATATTCTTATATATTTAAATTTTAGTTTAAAATTACTCATAATTTTGATTTCTCCGTAAAATGTGAATAAATAATGTTTGTAGTTTAATTTATCAATATTTAACTATTTATACTAACCGTTGTCATCGTTTTATTAATCCAAATAAGTTGTTTGGCGCATGATGATATGGCACAAAAAAAATATACCAAGCATTCGTCTGGCAATATAAGTTTAATATGCATGCTATAAGCATAATTCTGACAAAATATTAAAAATTTATAAAAGTATTAGAAAATTTCATTAATGTGACACTTTTCAACTAATTCTTCAATGAAATTATCTATTTTCAAATTTTTTATATCAAATTTTTTTTTTTAAATTTATAATTTAAGTTACATTTTTTTTTTTAATTTTCTTCATATTTTCTCTTTATTTAAACTACGAATAACTAACTTATGATGATGCTTAAAAACTTTACAATATTTTTAATGTTTTTTTGGTTTCTAATTTGCTTTTCTTTTAATTTTTAATTTTTAAAATTCTACTTACTTATTATTTATTATATATAATTTATTTACTCACATAATAAATTAAATTCAATTTAAATGCAATAAAAAAAAATTAAAAACATTTTCCAACTAAGCTTAAGAACTTGCCGACGACGACGTCATGTTCATTTATTATGAATCGCCAAACAACAAAAATAAAATTTTTGGAAATGTTACTGACCTTTTGAACTTTTAATATTTTTATCTGAGTTTAGTGTCTGTGTAATAAAGGTTTTATGTTTCTATAGAGTGTGGTAAATTTGAGTTTACATTTAGTAGGTTGTTAGTTTTTTTTTTGTTATCGAATTAACAAATTTTTCATTTGAATCGTTTTGTTCGCTTAGTATAAGAACTCAGTTAGGTACAAAAATTTATCCTTTTGATGGTTATGAGGAATGCACAAAATGCATTAAAATTTTTTACATTTTCAGATGATTATGTGTATATATTATAGAGGGTTACAAGTTGCAGTATATACTTCAGGGTTAAATTTACAAAAATATACAGAAATAAAATTTTTATTTAACCCTTGAGTGTGTATTAATTTAAATTTATTATTAAAAATTTAATATAATATTTAAGTGTACGTTGAAATTAGAACGGACTGACTTAATATTGAAATTGAAAATTTTCACAAGATTTACAATAAATTTTCTTTGATTATTTAAAATTATTTATAAATTTGATCAAAATGATTACTCTGAACTTTATATATTATCTTAGTACAATACTTATCTCGGAGCAATTTCGAAATTTTTAAGTGCTAGCTATTAAGCATTTTATTCTTAAGTATTGTATTATATTCTCACAGTATGTACACATACATTTAACTCAAATCTCTTTCACGATTATTTAATCATAAATAAATAATTATATTTATTTAATACACAAGTGCATATGTACTCAATTATGTAGGTATATATACAAACAAACATAAATTTACAAAAACCTAATTTGTTCAATAGAATTCTTCCCTTCTTTTTAAAGTTTTTAAGCGTGAATCCCTATTATAATATTTCCTCTTTTCTTGAGAAAAATAAATTTTTGTTTTTAAAACACCGAAAAAGAAACTCAATTTTTTTATTCCCTCGTCAAAAAAAAAAATTATTATCGTGCGATAAATGATCGTGTATATATGTACTTATATAAGAAGATTATATTTCATTCATACCAATACATAAAAATCCAAACAAATAAAATTCATCATTTGAAAACAAAAAAAAAAGTTCTTTACTCATATAGTGAATTTATACAAATACAGGCATATTATTTTTTACATTATTGTAATCAAATACAAAATCAAATTAAAAAATTTTTAATTTAAAAATCAGAAATTAAAGAAAAATATTCAAATTACAAAAACAACAATGCATGCTTGGTACATAAATTTTTAGTAAGATTTATCCATCCATCCATTCATATACATAATGTCAAAAGTGTCAAATTTGATGTTCTCAAACAAATGGGGAAAAATAATAAAAAAAAAAATCTAAAAAAATGACTAAAAAAATATTCTCATAAAGGCGAATACTTCAGGTCAATACAGACAGGGTCAAGGTTTAATAAGCTATAAAATTTTAGATTTGGATTGTAGTTTTTTGTATAAGTTTTAAAGTACTTAAATGTAAAATAATCTTAATAACATATTCTTGCATATAGTTAGTTATTTAGTTATAATTAAGTTTTGTTGTAATTTTTGTTTTTGTTACATTATATGCGTAATTATAAGTACAAAAGTGTATATAGTTATACATATATATATACGTATATGAGGTATGGACATATGTAATTATGCTTGTACGCGTACAGGAGACTTCAAAAGAAAATGGGGTGGTTGAAACATTTCATATTTGACATTTAAAATGTCAAGTGTACTTATGTAATATATGTACATACTTATTTTGTTCTTTATAATTTACTAATAAGTTCCATTTATTCTCATAAATTTAATTCAAAAATTTAAAACAGTAACTCTGGTAATCAGAAATCACATTTTATGTATCTATGATAATCATTTTTGAGTACGATTGATGTAAATTGAATGTGTATTATGTGTTAAATTTCATTAAATCCTTATGCATATGTGAAGTTGAGTTTGAAGTATTAAATAGCTGCGAAATCTTAAAAAGCTTAAAAAGAAAATATTTCAAGTATTCAAGGCAAAAAAAAAAAATCAATTTATAGGTACAGCCATTGTATATAGCTCAACTACACGGTCTGGTGGTCATTTGGTTTTGCAGAAGCAATTGGAACGGTCACTTCTACCTACCATCAAGACAGGGATGCCAAATTGAATTTTTCGTTCATTAGAACTTATTTCTTAAAAATAAGCAAATTTTATAAAACATTGCTTGACACTGATTTAAATAAAATTTAACAATCATATTTGAGAAGACTTAATTGGATTGATACATATGTGATTATTAACTGATTTACCAGAAAATAGATAAAAAAAATAAATATTTAGTTTCTCGTTGACAAACATTACTTGTTCCACTTTATGTAATAAATTGCAGTACCGTACTTAATATATTCGAAAAAAACCCCATGTTAAGATGCTGGTGAAAATTTCCCTCATACTAAAAAAAACCAAAGAAGAAACAAATTAAAGATTATTTAAAATATTAAATCCAAATGAATCATCAATTAAATTAATGGAATTGTAAGCGATTTTTATTGATGAAGATCAAATCAGTAGGTTAGAGATTTCACAAAGCATGCAAGAATATTTTTTTTATTGTAATTGTAGTATACTTAGTCAGAATCAGAAAAAATCGAACTAATATTTTGAATGTTTTTTCCTTCGTTACTTGGCTCATGAATTTTTTTTTAATGTTATATCGCTTATTTTTTTGCATTTTATGAGATGGGGATCTGTTAAATACATTTCTACATACATTCCTACCCTAGAATACATTTCCACCTCCAGCTTAATTTATTGGCATTATTTTTTTTATTATACTAATAAGTATATAATATATAGAGTAATTTATCAACATTGACTGTGAGTTTTCTAAATGAATCAAAATTTTTTAAATATTAAATAAAAACAACAAATTTTTAAATAAATAAATATAATTTTTTGTACGAATTTTTATTTTATGTAAACAAAAAAAAAATCATATAAAATAACCGTACAATAAAGACAAGTAAAATTCCATTGTAGAATATAAGTTAAAGATAAATACATATACAATGAGCAAGCTTCAATTTGAAGTTAATTTAAGTAATCTCATCCAGTTTTAGAAATTATATAGCAAACAAATAACTAGTCAGTATCTCAGATATCGAAGAAAGTTCGGGAAATATTTTAACATATTTTTACAACTCTGATAGATAACTATTAAATTTTTGTTCATGCTCTCTATAGTATAAATAAACTATGGATTAAGGAATTACTTTGTGAAAACTAAATTATATCAAAACACTGAAGCACTTCCTTGAAACAGTACTGAATGGCGTAGCTATACCAAAATTTGTCATTTCAAATGAAGTAGAAATTGTCATTTAGTATTTACTAAGTACTAGAATATCCTGTTATTGTGAATTCAATTTACTAATAAATCTTCTTTTTTTTTTTTTTTAAATATATTGTCATTAACAGTAAAAACAAAAATTTAAGTCAAATTCAAGGTTATGTAAACCAGTTATGTTTAGTTTTTCGTTCTGCTGTCAAATTTAATTATTATGATACGAAAAATGAATTAAAAAAAAAAATAATAAATAAAGTTTGTATGCTAACAAAAACTATCAGAACCAGAATTTTTATTTATTTTTCCCCCATTTATTTCATAGCATGTTATGAATAACTAAAAGATTTTGTTGACCTTATTATTTGCTTTAATGAAAATTCATTTAAATAATATACTTTATTGTTTCTTCTTCATTTTTTTAAGTAAGTTAGTAAATAATCATATTGTTGCACTTTTATTCCTGTTTTTTGTTTGTTTTTTTTTCACCTTTTCTAGACTTTAAGATTACTTTATTTTTGCAAAATAGAAACAGACAAAATACACGTTTCTTGTCTTTATTTTCTCATTTCTTTTGAAATTTGGTAGTTAATTATTGTAAAATACAGAAATGAAAATTTTATATTTTAATAATTATTATGCCATTGTGTATCTCCATACCAAATATAAAGAGAACATTATCTTGAATTTTCTTTTTTTATTTTAGAATTTTATTAGATATTTATTAATCATGACTGTTATAATCAGATACTCGTTAAATATTTTTTGTTTACCTATACCCAGATCACAGATATCTATAATATTTTGTATTTTGCTTTTTTTTTTTTTTTTTTTTTTTTTACACTCTACAGTAACTTAGGTAGAATCACCTTTTCGTGCTTAATTAAGTACGGTACTGCAATTTTACACTACAATCTACAATATTTCGAGTATTTATTTAACAAATAACTGGGGTGGCATTGTGTAATTTGAAACGTCGTTTTGTTTCGACTATTTTCAAAAAGTGGCATTGCATAATTTTGTTTCGACCATTTTTATTTTGTTTCAATCTTTTCAAAATTGGTACGACATGTTTTGGTATTGCGTAAGGTTGAAACGCTACTTTTTTTACATTTGATACGACCAAATTTTGGCGATTGAAAAATAGTTGACGCTTTTAGGTAAATTTTTAAAAAAATAATAAATTTGGATATTTTGAGTTGGAATATTTATTTTAGAAACGCACAGAAATAAAAATTCCAATAAAATGAAAAGTTAAGTAAATTTATAATAATTTTCTGTCAAGAAAAAAAAATTTTGTTATTATTATTACCTTCTTTTACTTGTATCCAGTTGCAATTTCTTTTAGTTCCATTTTTTTTATTTTAATATAATTTTCTAGCAGTAATTGTTGAAATTTTAACGAAACAAATCAAAAATGGAATTATGTAAAATGTTTCATTGTTTTTTCGCGCGTTTCAAAATAAATTAACGTTTCAAATTACGTAATGTCATCCAAATTTTGTTTCGACAACATTTTGTTTCGACCGAAATGGACTTTGAAACAAAGTTACACAATGCCACCCCTGGCTTACCGGGACCTTTCGGTTGAAAGGCAGACGCTCTACCTACTGCGCCACCCAGCGTTTTGTCACAATAATTTTAGTTTAATGGTTTATTTGATTTGTTTAATGGTTTATTTGATTACCGATGAAGCAGTTCGATTCCCGATGAAGCAAAAAAAAAAAATGCTTCATTGGTTTTTCGAGCTGGTCTAGTACCCTTTGTAATTGGGATATAGTAAATGACAAAAAGATAATTGAAGTTAATCTGGTAACAAATTAAATAAAATGAAACTATTCTATTTAAGAAGGCTTAGTTCCTGACAATAGTAGTAGTTTTCTACATTTAATGAGTAGATAAGCCAGTAATTTGTTAAAATAAATACTCGAATTATTGTAGATATTGAAGTGTAAAATTGCAGTACCGTACTTAATTAAGCACGAAAAGGTGATTCACTTAAGTTACTGTCAAGAATCATAAAAAAAAAAAAAACTGACTCGTTTTAAGTCATTTACTGTTTCCAACTACAACTAAAATTTATTTTATCCTTATTACTTTTGATTCAGTTAGGTATATTATTTTCATAAGCTATTCTGCAAATAAAAAATGATATTTCAATCAAAAAAAGCAATACTTAGTTATATTATAATTATAAATAGATCTTTATAGATCTACTTAATGTGACTAATCATTTAATAAGCATCCAAAGCTAACAAAGCTAATGGTGTAGAAATAATTGTCGTGTCTATTTGGTTATTGATACACAGAAAGATATTAAGGATATTTTCTGTAATTCATGCTTGGAAAAAACTATAGTATTCGGTGATTAAGAAATTGATGCTTAATGTACCTACCATAACTATTTTCGGTATCATTATACGGATAAGAGTTTATTAAGTAGTTGTGTATTTTGTATTGCATTAGATCATATTGGCCTTAGATGTACTAACAACAACTGAAGGTTTTTAAACCAATTATCACTGATAAACACTACTTTATTGAATTGTTAACATAAGAACGCTTCATAAATTTTCAATTTTTGAAAACTCATCTTTCCGTTGAACACGCAAAAAACTGTTGGCTTGTTTGCGTATAGAAAATTTAAAAATTTTATGAAGTGTTTATTTATATTCAAAAAATTTGTTCTTAGAATTTTCTATTTAAAATTTATTTTTTTTGAAAATTTCATGAAATTTTATAAAATTTTATAAAATTTTATGAAATTTTTTATATACGAACCAAACCCAATATAAGTAAATAGGGCATATATTTTTCTGTTTCAATTGAAAGAAAAACAGATACCAATTATAAAATCTTTTTGTGATTCCAATTTTCGAAGTTTACAACACTAATCAAATTTAATACACAAATAAAAATATAGCTATAATACACTCCTAAATCTGAACAGACATAATCATCATAACATAACCCATTTAAATCGATGAAACTGTAATAATATTCTCACAGTTTATAATTTTTTGATTTTTCTTTTTTTCTGTTGGTTGTATTTTTTTTTTGTTTACTGCGATTCTGTGAATGCGATACAGGATTCACATTTGTTCATTCATTCATTCATTCATTCCTGAATTTATTTTTATTCCTATTATTGTTCTTATATAGTTTTTTTTTCTGTGTGACCAGCATTGGTCAATATAAAAGAATACTAAACGAGAGATAAACAGATTATTTGTTAATATAGAAAATTTTCATGAAATTGCAGCCGGTATAAAACTTTTTCCCATATATTAAATTCAATTTTGATTTTTTATTTGTTTTTTTTTTTTTTTATAATTATTTATGTACAAAGAAGAATCACTACTTCGGGAATAAATATTATATATAGCTTCTTCCTTCCTTTAGGTGATATTTTGCGTAAATTGCTAGATTGTACGCGTAAACTTGAAAGTCGCGACTTTTTTTGTTTTTGTTTTTTATGTTACTGGTTAATATACTTGTAGAACTTAATATTATGTTCTTTCGTGTTATTCTTTATTACTTAAACCTGTATAAAGAAATCGTTTTATTCATTGTTTCTAACCTATAAAAGCAGCCAACCAACTCAATGAGAGTTATAGTTATACTAGTTACCATTACTCAAATTTATGTAGATGGGTTATGATGATGAGAATATAAAATACTTGGGTTCATTCCATTTTTATATGATTTAATTTCTTACTTGCTTACTTACTTACTTTAATCGTTTTTTTTTTATATTATTATTGTTTTTATATTTCTGTTTTATTGCAATCAGAACCAGTTTGAAAGTTGACGACCATCGATGAAAAAGAAGTACTGAAAGAATTAATCAAGAAAAAGAAAAAAAACAAGAAATAAACAAAAACGGGATTAGAAATGACAGAGGGTTTGGGAGGTGAGTTGAGGCGTGGAAATGTTAGAGAAAAGACAAAGAGGAGGAACATGCTTTCTTGGTGTATTTCAATTTTATAATATTTCAGAATCAGAATATTTTAAGACATCTAATTTTGAAAGTATAGTAATAGAAAATTTAAAATAAATGAAGTATTAGCAGATGATGACTTTCAAAGTCACTATACAAAAAAAAAAAAAAAATTTAATATAATTTTAGTCAAGTTATTTATTTATAATATTTGTGAAGATTTATTTAAAAAATTAATTCAAATTTATGATTTCTAATTTTTAAATTTTATACAGTTTTTTTTTTGTTGTTTTCTTGTTAGAAAAAAAATTCGAACAACTGGACTAATTTTTTTTTTTTTTTAAATTAGAATTTAGATTAAATAAGTTTTTTTTTTTTTAAATAAAAAAGAAGAATTGTGCCAATTTTTAAAGCTGTTCGAAAATTGCTAAAGATTGCGGTGAAATAATTGGAGCACAAAATTGAATTAATTTAATATGTTTTTTTTTTTTTATCACAGGAGGCTGAAAATATATCTGTACTGAGTATGTGTATATTGAGTAGTTTACTTATTAGTATGTATTTTTGTATTATCTAGGTCATTTAAGATTTTTTTTTCTTATCTTGCTTTTCCACTCTCTCACTCCTCTCTCTCTCTCTCTATCTCTTTTGCATTATCTCATTGATTTATAAGAATTTTTGAAGATATTTCGAAATTAACAATGTGATTTTTTTTTAAATACATTTTTAAATATACTAAGTACATAACTATATACTTAGTTGATAAATAAAAATATATTTAAAGAAAATTAATTAAATTAATTAATTTAATCATTATGATATATATATGTAGGTACCTATATATATAAATATGTGTGTGTTGTTTTTAATATTAATACTAAGCATATATTTTGAAATTTATTTTATTGTTTTTATAAAACATTATTTTGAAATATTTAAAATTGAAGCATTTTTTTAAAAAGCCCAAAATTAAACTGCATTTCTAAGTACAATTTGTTGTATGTTGGTGTCAAAAAAATGTATTTTATATTTTTTAGGTACCTATATGATTCTTTAAATTAACTAAATAAAAAAAGTAGGAAAAAGTTGAAAATCATTTTCCAAAAATTCATTTCCATAAACCGTTTATATATATTCTAACAGTTATGTTCGAATAGCATGGCATGAAATTTAAAATTTTCTGTATTTTGACATTTTGATTTCTACTTTAATTGGTTGATTTATAGAAAATATTTTCTATAGAAAGTGGGTTACCTCGTTTTAATTTATTTGGATTTTATGATTTATTTATCAATTGAATTCAATTATTGCAATTTGTTTCCAAAATTAAAAGTAGTAAGCTATTAAAAGAAATATACAACGTCAAATTATATAAACTGTTCAACGATCTGATCTATAGTCAAAACCGTAAAGCTAAGATTTCTTCATTGGCTATAGGGCATGTCGAGTGGATGAAAGAAAATGCTCCAGCTAAAAAACTATTCAAATTTAAACCCAGGGAAATGCGTGATCGAGGAAGACCACATTTTCGTTGGGGAGCTGAAGTTTAGTCTTTCAAATGAAGAGAATCTGTTCGTTATCGCGGCCGGTGTAGGAAAATATTGCGTCAGGCACAGAAATTACAAGTCTGTAGCGTCCAGAAAGTATAACAAAGCCAGTTTACTAATTTTCCTTTTCTAGATATTATTCTTCGATAAGAAAATCAAACCAATTGTATAACTGTAATAATTGAAGTTCTTTGTGATATTGGTAATAATAAAATTATTGCAAAATGTAATTCAAATTGATAAATTCAATCAACAATAAAAAAAAGTTGCATAGTACTGTTAAAAAATGTTTACTTGTTAAGTATATGCATGATGTTTTTTTCTTGTTATCAAAGTAGGTTAAAAATAAATACAAAAATTGAGGGCACAAAAATTAAAATTAATTTTAATATTTAAAAAAAAAACATGGTAATAATGGATATGTATACCAACAAACAATACAAAAACTATTAAATTTAAGCAACAATGAATTGCAATATTTTTTTTTGTACAACCTTAGAATATTTACAAGTTTGCAAGTTGTTTTATGGGGTACATTCGTTTAAATAATTTTTTTTAATTTTTTGTTTTTTTTTTTATTTTTAAATTAATTTTCAATTTTATATGCTATTGCAGTGTGAACACACCTTTACCACAAACCTATAAATTCACAACAAAAAAAAAATGGAAAAAAAATTAAAAAAAAAAATCTTGCACAAAACGAAAAAAAAAATTTTTTTTTTTTTGTTACGCTTGAACAATTTTTCAAAAATATCTTAATGGTTCTGTTTTTTTTTTTTTTTTTTTTTATATTTCAAATTCAAGAAAATTTAACAACAACAAAAACATAAGAGGAAAAAAAAGCAATCGATTCTGGTCTGATGGTTGTTCGACACAAATTCTTTGTGTCATTGTTCTGCTGGTTCCGATGTCGTTGTTTTTTTTTCAGTTTAATCTTTCTTCTATTTTAATCATATGACATCTGCGTGTTTAAATTACAAAAATGAAGAAAAAATGAGACAAAACAAAGAATTTTCTAGATATGGTAACAACATTTTTTAATGTTTTTGGTTCGATTTAACCCCTATATGAACATTAATAAAATTAAATTATTGAAACCTAATAGGTGGATTTGTACCTTTGATTTTTGGTTTCTATTTAGATGATGAATGTTTCTATATAATTCTAAAAAGTAACCAATAATTAATCGAATGTGGTGAACTAAAATAAAATACCGTAATATCACACGTACTTAATATAAACGTATAAAACTAATATATGAATATTATCAAACAAAGTAATAATATCATGAAATAGCACGGCAACACTGTTCATCACTTTAGTTTAAAAATAATGTGACTTGACATAATTTTAGTAAAACAAAACAATATTTTTGAAAATCAGTAAGTGTACTCGTATAATATATTCTGTTAAATTTGAAAGTTTAATGAATTTTTATTGTAAACTACCCATTATAACTTTTAACCATTCATTTTTATCATTACTAACTGTCATAAGTAATGAATATTAAACGGTGACATCTCCAAAAGTTTTTCTATTAAATATACAAATATATTTTTCATAATTTATTGTAAACGAGTAAGCTTTCCCAGTCTGCTCCATTACATGTACCATTGTATGTATAATATATACTTATTACTAATTTATAATCTCATTATATAGTTAGTACTTTAGATTGCAGGAAATTACAAACTAGCATATTTTTTATTCCTTTATTTTATAATATTTAAGGACATTTTGAATGATTGGTATAAGATCGAAGACCCTCGGAACAACCCTTTCCATATTATATTCCGCTGTGACGAGTTTATATTCCGCTATTTTTATGACGGGCTTTATGATGGTAGATGGCTTTTATACGGGATCGGTTGTTTTAGAGAACTTGGAAGGTTGTAAACCGTTGCAAAACTTGTTTTATTCATTTAGCAGCTATTCTATCATCTTGAAATGTTAGCTTGAAAACATTATTTTTAATTTTATTATATTTGACTTATTTTTTTTTTAAATTTATCAAATGAAGTAGTTTTACAATATTGTTGGTTAATTACACAAAAAAACTGACAATTATTGCTATTCCAAAATTGAATTCAGAAATTTGAAAAATACAATTTACAATTCAGTCACTTAAAGGTTAAAAAAAGAATTTTCGGTTATTGGAAACAATATAAAACCAGTCATTTATTGCTTTGGATGATACAAAGATGTAGAAAAGTAGTAGATTCATTCAAGTACTTATGTAGTTTTATGATT